>OX382215.1:0-643750 GCA_947507515.1 Eulithis testata | reverse complement strand
GGTAGAGACTTTTGATCCTTATAAGAAACAAGATCGATTGGCATCAAAAAAAGTTTTTGTGTAAAATGACCATTTTCTTGCTGACTGTACATTTTTTCCAAAATCTGTAAATGCAGTTCAGAATATCTTAAAAATGTATGGATAGTCTCCTAAAAGCGTTTTCCTGTAATTATAACGAATAAGGTACATGCCCTTACAGTCCCGTCTCAAAAATTCACCCTGTATAGTGTAGGGGTGCACTAAGAAAAGAATTTTGAAAAGTCACTCTCTAAAGGGTCTAGAACGCGAGCAACGCCGCGAGCGACGGCTAGTTTTTCATAAGTACCTTCTTCTTTTCTCCGGTCAATCCAACAAACTCTTTTTTCTGTTTTTTCTCTCTCGGCGGCGGCTGGCTTACATTCTGTTTCTTGATTGGAGGTCCATCGCTGGTTTCCTAAGATAAAAGAATTTCATTTTAATAGTCATAAAATAGAGAGGAGTTTTCTGTGTGGGTAGAGAAAGCATTCTTATTAATATGTATGTAATCGTTACTCAAGTATAAATTTGAGTATAGTTTTTCATACTAAAATCTATGCTCGAGCCCAGCGGGCGTAAGATGCGCACCGCGAGATATTTGTCATGTCGTTCTGTCAAAATGTAAGCATTTTGTACCAGTTTAGGAACTATTGCATTATCTGTGGTAATGTTGTCGAGAAACCGCGCCTTTGAATTTTCAACTTTTGACATTTCTGCATGACTATTATCTCGTCCTCAGAGAGGTACGACGACTAACAAGTGTCAAAAGTGTACATTATGGCGCGTTTTGTCGACACCATTAGGTACCACAGATAATGCAATAGTTCCTTAACTAATACAAAATGCTTACATTTTGACAGAACGACATGACAAATATCTCGCGGTGCGCATCTTAGGCCCGCAGATTAGTGCTTGAGCAGTAAATCAGCGTACGGGCCTAAGAAGGGGTTAGGTTCAAATCTTGTACTACATTTTTTTTTATAATGATTTTCTAATTTAGTTAGGATCGTCCCGGCTTCACACTGGTTTATTTAGGTAATTTTTTTCAGCTTGGGTTACATTATTGGAGTAAGTAAGGATTACTAATTTTTTGAAATATAATATATCCTATGTCACCCGGGGATAGTGTAGCTTCCCAACGGTGAAAGAATTTTTCAAATCGGTCCAGTAGTTTCGGAGCCTATTTAATGCAAACAAACAAACAATCAAATCTTTCCTCTTTATAATATTAGTATACATTATTAGTTAATAATAATACCTGGTGTGGTCTCTTATTCATTATTCTTCTTGAAGCGCCACTCGCCTCATTCCCCTGATTACCAAAATTTCTTGGTCCTTGATTATCAAAATTCCTGTTGGGACCTTGATTTCCAAAATTTCGGTTTGGGCCCTGGTTACCAAAACTCCGTTGTCCCTGATTATTAGCGACATTCTTGTTTGGGCCTTGATTATTTCCGAAATTCCTATTCGGACCTTGACTTCTGTTTTGATTTCCAAAATTCCTGTTTGGTCCTTGATTTCCATAATTCCTGTTTGGTCCCTGATTATTACCAAAATTCCTGTTCGGTCCCTGATTATTACCAAAATTCCTGTTCGGTCCCTGATTATTAGCAAAGTCTTTCTTAGGGCCTTGTTTGACTGATTTATTTGTGTTTTTAGATCCTTTACTTAGGGTGTGTGTACAACGTTTCACTCTTATGATCCTATTCTTGACTGTTAGATCTTCCTCGCTTAGTCCTAAAGCTAATTCTACACCATCTTTTGAAGCGAAGTTAACATATCCGAATCCTGGAAGCGTAAAAAACGAACATAAAAGTATAGTAGGTATGCAACTCTTGAATAAAACGGATTTATACCGAGGGCCATGAACCACTCACGTCGTTCAGGATTCTAACACTTGATTGGAGGTTGTAAAAATAATAATTAGATCGAGGTCAAATATATTAGTGTGTTCTAAATTCAAACACCAAAATAGTGACTAAAAGTGCTTTTTCGTACCACTTGCTCAAAAAAGTGACATTCTATGCCCCAAAAAGCGAACATAACAATAGTCATTTTTAATCTGTTAAAAACAGGGAGAGAAAATTGTACTGGATTTCTTTCATCCTCTAGGGGGAGAAAGTGATTTAAATTTGGAATACAATTTATACTGAACTACATCTGTGTTTACACCATTGAGTTTGTATACAAAGCATTATACATCTTTTTTAAAAAGGAATACGCATTTATTTTATTATTATTATTATTAATTCTTTATTTCAGACTACAGCGGTCCATACAAGATTAAAATTAAACTGAAATTACTAGGTACACAATTATGTGAGAGCCTCATTTAGCACTTCTAGAAAACTATAAAATAAACAACAAAATATATGTACTCTAAAACGAAATGAGATCAAAGAAAAAATAATTATGTAGGTATAACTAACTTAATCCAGTGAATGAAAATTGGACAGTCAACCTTGTCCGCAACTAATTTCAAAATGCCATTAGGGCTGTTCCTAATGCGCCCGAGTAGCGAGGCTATTTTCTTTCGCATAATCGCCTGAAAGCCGTCAGTTCTCGCGTCTGCAAACATACCCGATGCGCTGCAGAATCGAGGTAGCCCCAATAGCATTCTGAAAATATTATTATATTGAACGCGAAGAGCGTTGATCGATCTTTGAGTGTATTGAACCCATAGGCTGCTGGTATAAAAACACTGACAATACGCTTTGAACAGAGTGATTTTAGCTTCTACAGAGCAGTGAGAAAACCTACGTGCTATCATATTTCCTCTTACCGCCATCGCTCTTCGTTCCCTTTCTATATCGGCATCATCCTTTAGGTCACTAGTCACTATATGCCCAAGATACTTAAATTGTTTAACAACATTGAGTGACGTGCCATAAAGTTTTACAGGAGGTACATTATCGGGAGTTTTATTGTTACCCGTAATAATCAAAATCTCGCTTTTCTTAACATTATACCTAAGGCCATGTCTTTCTGCGTATGCTTCACATAGTGAAACTAATTTTCTAAGTCCACTGATCGAGGGACTCAACAGGACCATGTCGTCCGCGTAGCTTATGTTATTGATCATTGTCCCATCAATTGAACAGCCGACATTTTGCAGGCCGTATGAGCTTGATGCCTTTGCTTTTCCGACAAAAAAATATTAGTCTAGGAAAATGCCGCGTTTTTGTTTTCTTCAAATACATAAACGTTAAGTTTATTTTAATTTATTTTTATAAATAAGTTAATGTTCTAAAATGCTATCTCATATTATTATTGTGTTATTTTTTTCGCAAATGGTACTAAAAGTAGAGTATTTTCCTCGGTGATAAAGCGGTCTTCGTCTTGGGTGAACTTAAATCCCTCGCTACTCTCAGGACTCGTCTTAAATCCCTCGCTTCGCTCGTGATTTAAGTTTTTAACACCCTCGCTACGCTCGGGAGTAAACTTCGAGTCCTTCGTTACGCTCGCGATTTAAATCGTCACCCGCGACAGAAGACACTGCTTTATCCCCTTGTATAATAATCTACTATTTATTTACTGTTTTCAGTGAATAAAATAAGCTTTTTAGAGGGGGAATAGTATAAACTTCTTTAGCACCGTTGTGATTTGAAAGTCAATGAAACGGAAATGACATAATGACATAGCATGACATGAATGAAGCATAATGACAAAGCCGTAATTTCAACCATCGCAGCAGAGGTACTGTTGGACGAATTGTGATAACGTTGGACTACGGTCAGACCGACAACGGGAGCAAGTTCAAATCCAAGGCGACATTAAACTTTTTGCAACTTTTTACTTTTTATTTTGAAGTGAAAACTTCTGAAACTAAATAAGTACTGCATATTGGATAAGTACATAAAAATAAATACTACACACTGGTTTTTTTTAAGGTTTTACTTCTACCACGTGTGATTTCACACGGTTTTTTTTATTTACCTTTCCCAGCATTCGTCTTCTTATCTCTAACAATTCTGACGGATTGAATCTCTCCACATTTCTCGAACTTGGCTCGTAGCGTTTCATCTTCGATGCCAAAAGGCAGGTTACCGAGGAATATGGCACATCTAGGGTCATGTTCCACTCCTGTTGAACCGGAGCGAGAGACGCGAAGGTGGTGGTTCGATAACACCGTGTTGTTTGCTGCTAGAGCCTGGAAAGTAACATTAAGATACGGTCAAGAGAATTTTTAGAATATCTATGCTCTAAATATATAACTCTTTTGAAGCCGACTGACAATCAACGCACAGCCTAAACTATAAGTCCTAGAGGTATGACGTTTGGAGGGTAGTATCCTTATATAGTGTAGGGGTGCACTAAGAAAGGAATTTGGAAAAGTCGCACCCTAAAGGGTCTAAAATTAGGATCAAAGATTTTAACCAGATTATTATAATGCTGTGGCGACAGCTAGTAATAATTTATAAGTTTAAAAAACTGGAAAAACCGACTTCAATTTGATACGCCTTCATCATCAAATGATGATGATGATGGCAGTTCATTGAGACTGTTCTATTGATCGTAAATACCACAGAAAAGCAAAATACGCAATGTATCCGAGATACACTGCGCGGTGACACTACAACGGTTGGCAGTCGAGCTGGCAGTGACGCGCAATGTAACTCGAATACGCTAACGCAGCGACTGTCAGATTATTTATTAGTTATTCTTATTTAACTGCCTAATTAGTAAACCGATTTTGATAAAAAAAATTATGGGACCAATCTGGAAGCATACCCTTTCAGATAAAAAAAGAATTTTTCAAATCGGTTTATAAATGACGGCGTTCTGAGGTAACAAACATAAAAAAAAAAAAAAAATACAACCGAATTGAGAACCTCCTCCTTTTTTGAAGTCGGTTAAAAAATATAAATCCGGCACTGCTTCGAACACGAGTGGACGTGTTTACCACCAGTCTAATACCGCGGACTTATTGCCACAGCAACATCGCCTTTATTCTCATTAGCTAGATCATAAACTTGGGCCGGGAGTCGGGACAGAGGCATGATAGTGTTCACACTATGCTCGTGCCCACATGTCCTGCCCAAGTCCCTGCCGACTGTGGCGTAGTGTAAACGCCGATAGGTCCCATTTGTTCTATGGAACATGACGTAATAAAACAATTTGAGAAAATATTGTCCCTATTTGTACTTTTTGGTTTTACTACATAGGAATTAAGTTCCGATTAAATGTGAAAAAGGGTCATAACTTAGGACTTTTTTCAGTTTTTATTAAAAATTATAAAAATTATTGCCATCTTTAAATATATTTTATAATCCACGAATAGATAATTAATTTTCACATTTAATCCAGCAATTATTGGCTAATTATTCCTTATCATTACAATATAGTAGTTCATGTAAGTTAAAAAAAAAAAATTAAATTGCGTTTTTTCTCAAAATTGCTTTTTTTGTTTTGAGACATTTTTTCAGAGGATGTGCGATATGATGGTGACTACATAGTGTACATACCCTATCCACAGAGTCAGGGTCAGTGAACTTGACATAAACATTGACAGTAGACCTGTCGGGGTGTATCTCATTCCTGATGACTGCTAGCTTAGGAGTCACTCTGCCATCTTTAACTGGGACCGTTCGTATCCTGAAAAATTATTATAAACAACTAGTGAATACCCGCAACTATATACGCGTGCGAAACTTTCTACCATCCCACTTCCTACTAATATTATAAACGCGAAAGTTTGTAAATATGGATGGATGGATGTTTGTTACTATTTCACGTAAAAACTACTGATCCGATTTGTATGAAACTTGGAATATATATTGTCTGTGACCTGCATTAACACATAGTTTACTTTTTATCCCGTAAAATCAACGGGATCCAACGGGACGCGAACGAAGTCACGGGCGGCACCATAAGTTTAAAAACTTGAAAAAACCGACTTCAATTTGATACAGCTTCATTACCAGATGATGATGATGATGATGATGGTAGTTCATTGGGCTTGTTCTAATGATCATAAACACCATTGAAAGGTCGCAGGAAAGCAAAATACGCCATTTCGTGTACGTGGATGACGTGTTTTTTCCAGTTATTCTTATTTAATTACCAAACTACAGAACCGATTTTGATAAAACTTTTATGGGACCAATCTGGAAATAAATCCTTTCAGATAAAAAAAAAGAATTTTTCAAATCGGTTCATAAATGACGGCAGTTATGAGGTAACAAACATTAAAAAAAAAAACCGAATTGAGTAACTTATTATTTTTAACCAACTTCAAAAAAGGAGGAGGTTCTCAATTCAGTTGTATTTTTTTGTATAGTTTGGCAGTTACATAAGTGTAACTGGAAAAAACCATTCATCCACGTACACGAATGAAGGTTTGATGACATTTGATGATGAAGGCGTATCAAATTGAAGTTGTTCCAGTTTTTTAAACTTATAAATTATTCAAAGTCAGTTAATTGGAAGGGAAAAACACAATTAATGTTATTTACAACATACCTAACAGTTTCAATCTCCCCGTACTCGGCGAATATCTTCTTAATTTCCTTCTTACATTTATTGCTGAACGGCACATTACCGACAAACAATGTCCTTTTTACTTCTTCCTCTGTATTTACTTCTTTTTCAGGACTTACATCTCCTTTGTCTTCTGGCTTCTGAGTGGTTTCTTTTTTCTTTTTTTTGGCACCTATAAGTTAAGATAGTAATTAAGGTGATAAGTTTGTTATATCTTTTTCTTCTTCGTCTATTTTTGGCCTCTGTCTGTCATTTCGACAGACAAATAGATATTTGAAATAAAAATAATATCAGTCAAGTCAAGTCATTCTTCAAGTCTGTCGTTTGTTTTTGCAAAATGGTGAATTTGTCACAACTTGGAGACGAGTTTAAACATTCAGAGAAACAACTTTACACATTTATTCCAATGGCTCACACTTTATGTCACAACCTCAAGTATTATTAGTTAAAATTCCACCAAAATTAAACAACAATACACAAGAAAAACTAATAAATTAAAAGTTTTAACATTGTTTCAAAAAATTACAAAACTTGAATCTCCGTTCGTTATCTCTCTAAAGTTGGCAGATTTGTGACAAGTTTAATATTGTAGGTAGTTAAATCGTTTGCAACGGTTTGTAGATAGCTCAGCTGTTTCATGTGTATTTTGTAAATATTGTGAATATTGTAAATACTGTATTAGTTGTAATTTTCTTTGTGAATATATTAAGTAGTTAAATAAGTATAAAGTAAGTTGATATTAATTAGCTATTTTAAAGTGCATGCATAGTAATTTAAGTAAGTAAGTAATTATTCACGGACACTTAACACAACGCCTTCTAGTCCCAAACTAAGCAAAGCTTGTACAATGGGAACTAGATGGCTGATAGAATACATACATATTTTTTTTTTTGTAAATACATACTTATAATACATAGTAACACCCAGACACAGAACAAACATCTATGTTTGCCACACAAATGTTTGTTTCTCGGTGGGGATCGAACCCACGACCCACAGCACGGAAGGCAGAGCTACTACCGACTGAGCCATGACGCATAGTTGTTGGTTTTTGTATTTTCTCTGTTTACTTTGTTTAAATGTGCTAGTATGTAATAGAAATGTCGTTTTGGGTCAACTGTCTGGTGCTAAAACCAGTCTGGACATACGGCATACAGCTGTGGGGATCAAAATAAATATACAACGAGCACAGAACAGCATCTTGCGAAACCTATCTAATGCCCCGTGGTTCCTCATGAACTCTGAGCTGCATGATGAATTAGAAATCAACACAATCAGTGATTAAATAAAACTGACCTCAACCAAAAAACTCCTACACGCACACCCTAATCACTTGGCTACACAGCTCACTACTATCAGCTACCCCAAAAGGCTACGCAGACAACACATCATTGAACTAGATGGGTTATGATTCCAAGAAAAGGAGAAGTGCTCGCTGGAGCTCCCATCCTACATGCCTGACTGCTTACACCAAACCTGCTCATAGTCTGAAGACTGATCGGAGATCAAAATAGAAAAAAGAAAAAAAAAAAGTATGTAATAGAGTTGTCATTTTGGGTCAATTGTCATGATAACATCTATGTTAAATAAGCAATTTGAATTTGAAGTTATAATCGAAGTAGTACAACTTGAACTTATAACTTGTCACTCAATAATACGAAATACATACCTTTTTTACTCGTAACCTCTTCATCATCGGAACTATCACAGGCATCCTCAGTTTTAGATTTCTCCTCATTTTCCGATTCAATTTCATTATCAGACTCGTGTTCGGAGTCTGTGTCTTTCTCCGTGATTGCATTTGGATTTGCAACATTTGATATTTCTTCATCTGATCCATCATCATTATCATCATCATCATCATCTTTATTATCATCTATAACAGGGATGGATAGATGCTGATTACTGTTTTCAGATTGTTTTTCAGTTTCATTTGATTCGTCTTTATCTGTATTCTCTTGGTCGACATTAGCTGATATTGATTCTTTTGATTCTGATTTAGCTTTTTTATTCTTTCGGTTCTTTTTCTTCTTAGGGCTCTTGGGCTTATTCTCTTCTGCATTTTTATTCTCTTCTGCATTTTTATTCTCTTGTGCTGTTTTATTTTCTTCATTATTGATTATCACTGCGTCTGTGACCGGTTTTGCTTTGTTTTTTTTCTTGCGTTTTTTATTCTTTTTCTTTTTTCCTTCTTGGCTATTTTGTGTTTGTTCTACTGTTTGAACTGGGTTTTCAGCTACCTCATTTATTTCAGTTTGTTTATCTGTTGTGTTATCAATATCAGCTGGCTTTTGTTTTTTTATCTTTTTAGGACTTTTGGTATCCTTTTTATCAATTTCTGTGGTTTGATCAACATCCATTTCTACTTTAGTGTTATTTGAGACCTCCACTTGAGACTTTCTTTTCTTTTTAGGAGTGCGTTCATTACTTACTTGGGAATCATTGATTTTAGATTTTTGTATGGACGTGTTTAGCTTATTGCTAGGTGATTTCTTAGGTAATAGAGAAGATTTACCCATCGTATCAGCTTCCAATTCTTCTTCTAGTTGTTTCCTCACCTTGTCTGCCTTGGGGCTTGAACCTTCGTTATTTTCAGTAATATCCAAATCTGGATTCTCGAATATCCTTTTCGGAGATTTCTTGACAATGGCCTTCTTTTTTTGTTGCGTTGGTGATAGGAATATTGACCTGTCTTCCACGAATTCGCTTTTTGGTGTAACGTTGGGCGAACTCGGGTGTTTGGTCGGAGTTAGAGCTCTGCGGATAAGTTTTGGTCGGTTTGGAGTAACATTACCAGAAATTAATGCGGCGATGCTTCCCACAACGTAATCCATTGCACTTTTGGCAATGATTCGACAAAGGAACTGGTTTTAGGAATTTAATCATGCGGCATTGCACATGGTGATTTTGTTTTTGGTTATTTTTTTGTTTTGGTTATTGACATTGACATACTTGTTGACATGACAGCCTTAGCAGTTATGACATTGATAAATTAATGCTCTTGACATTAGCAGTGAAGTTTTATAAACCTATGACAGTGACAACTTTATCTAAATGCTTGCCAGGCTTTAACTGTTTCTTTTTTTAAGGGAGATTTACTAAAACATGGGCTAGGGTGTGGTTGTTATGTCAACTACACATACGTATGGTGATTTTTTGCTCAAGCACTAATCCGGACTCAAGCATAGATTTTTGTATGAAAATCTATATTCAAATCTAGGTATGTATTTTTTTTTTTTATTTATTTAATACTTTATTGCACAAAATTATAAATTTGTTACAAAGGGTGGACTTAATGCTGAAAGCATTGTCTGCCAGCCAACCCAAACGTGGTGGTGTAGTGAGGAGGTTGGCGTGCGACATTACAGGGAATAATATTTATCTTACAAACTAAGAGTTATACCTACTATATAATTTAATATATAACTATATATATATATATATATATATATATATATATATATATGTTGTATGTACCTAACGATTTCAATAGTTTAAAAAAAAATTTTGTTCCTTGTAATCTTGTTTGTAACTTTAAACGTACACGGTACAAGGTTGGGTTGGGAAAATTCTAGTTTTACATCTGGCAATAAAATTTAGATATTTTCCGGAAAAACGATGCGCTCCTAACGAAAGGAACGACGCCTTCGCGATTTTTACCGATTTTATTGAATATTTCGCCTGTTTTAGTGCAAAATAAAGTTGTGTTACTGTTTTGAGTGTGTGGAATAATTGTTTATCAAGAACGTGAGTATATATATTCGATTATTAGCGTGTTTGGAATACACGCGCCATTGTGCCGCCCGCCATAGTTTCATTTCATTCAATTTTTTTTGTAAAACAAAATAAAATTATCGCACACACAGCGCCAACCTGATTTGGTAACTTGTAAGTTCACTGTTATACTCCAAAAGAACTGCTATTGAAGTTACTCTCTAAGTTTAGGTTATGGAAACCTATTCTACCTCATAGCCTCTCCTCTCTGATTATTTGTAGCTAAGTAGGTACCTACCACGCTTGGTGTACCCAAGGCTCAAGTTACAGGCTTCTATTACGGCCCGGCCCGATAATCTCATTCTCAGCCTGTGATCAGGTAATTACTAAACAAATTATTTTAATCGGAGCGGTGAACCAGGAAGTAAGTTTTTGCTTCTTCTATGCTTATGTTGACCTTAAACTTATATTAGTAACATAGGAACCAGTTTTAAAGACCACACATTGTTCTTTAGCAAGTATTTTGTAGACGGAGCTGCGAAAAAAGTGATTTCAATGTCAAACTTTTGTTTACATAATATTGGTGATAAATGAAAAATAAATTAAAATCTGACACAACTTTATATACTGTGTGGCTTTATTAATTAAGATTCTTTTCAAACTAAACTAATACTAGAACAAAATTCCAAGCCAAGTCCATTAGTAAATCACAAAGATCATTTTCAAACATCCAAACTGTAAATAAATCTCGGCACCAGTTCCTTACAGCTCCGTTCTACTTCATTCTTCTCATCATAATCTTCACCAACCTTTTTCACTGGTCATTTTTCATAACTTACCTACTCAGATATCTGCATTTTGTTAAAAGTGTAAATGCCAATAAACACTAACATTGGCAAATTCGTAGCAGCCCTAGCCACCGAACAGCCACAAGAAGAAGAATCTTCACGAAAATGGTTCCAAACAAACATGCCTGATAATACGGGCATACCTGCCTAACCCTTGTTATCAGTCTCTGCTATCACTTGCATGCACTATAATCTCGTGTTGACATGCCCTATGATAACACCGATTATTGCATTTAGGTTAGTATTCGCTTGGAAACTGGGTACCTCCCTATTTACTTAGTATGGTAAGGGTCCGTTCACACAGACCGGCTCGGAGAGCATCGGCGCGCATTTTTCTTTTCACATAGACCGGATCGTATACGCTTGGAATTCGAACCGCCCACTATTTCACATAGACCGGCTGGAAGCGATCTGAAAGCGGATGCGCTCGGAAACGGCTGCGCGAACGAGAAAAAGTACGTGATCGGAGCCGGTCAGCTCCTCTTATTATTTCACACCAAGCGCGTTCAAGCATTCGTAATGACAAAAGCAATGCACATGCAAAAATAAACCTTACTACAAATACTAAAAACTCTGTTTTCAACATGATCAGAATCTGCTCTCCTCTCCGAGCCGGTCTGTGTGAACGGACCCTATATATTCATAGGCTTGGCCGCCTGACAGCCAAGTTGCTAGTTATATGATTAATGGAGAAGTAACGTTGGACAAATGTGTTTTTTTACGAATTTAGTTTTGATTTAGGTAATGCCTGACCCTCATCTTCTTATGGCATTAATGTAAATAATTAATGTTAAACAGTTTTTCTGGAGTTGTTCTGTTCCAGTAGTGATTAATGGCGCTAGCAGTTACTAGTGTTAAACTATTATTTTCTTGTACAAAATACTAGGTAGGTATATCATAAGAACTTGTATTCATATACTTCTATGTATATGTCTGGCAAATAAACCATTTCATTTCAAGTTAGACTTAAGTTTCTAGGTTAATTAATCTGTTGTCTGGAAGAAATCGCGATAAGACCGCCAATTGTAGAGCTTATATATACTGTAGTTCACGCTAAGTGTACAATTTTAGGACTAGAGAGTGTTGTGTGATATGTTAAAGAGTAGTTATTGTAAAAAGTTGTGTATTACTGAAGTGGCCAGAAATCAGAAAAAAATATATGCCCACCTACCTACCTTACCTATTCACACAGGTAAATGAATAGGTACAATTGAAACATTCTTTATCCTAATTAATAATGTTACAAATGTCTCCGTTATGTCCTACTATCCAAAATAGAAAGCAAATGTCCAAAGATGATTCTAAAATGAAATAATTTCTGTTATACAATGTCAAATTAAATAAAATTATACAAGTCGAAGTAGCAGTCGGCTAGAGAAGAAACAGAGAAGTGGTCTGATCTGCGCACCCATTGTTTCTGATGGTTCAAGAGGGCAACATCAAAAGCAATGGGAGTGTAGATCAGACACTAAGCACGCAAAATGCTGTTAAAGCTAAGGCACGAAGATCTGAAGATGGAACATTGCTGCCATCAACTCAAAGTCCTTCTCCGTTACTCAAGTAGTTGTACTGGGCTGGGATGTCAGTGCAGGTTTTATTACCCCACCAAGAATTAGTGGTCAGTCTGCTAAGGGCCGTAAGATCAAAAGCAGTTTAAACTATGGGTTTCGTAAACTACGATTAGATTTGATCGATGGATTAATCTACTGTCATCTCTGTCAGTTTAAGCTACCGAGATGGTCGAATAACTACCATTGATCTTATGAAATAATCGGAGACTGGAGGTTAAACTCTATTTCGTGGTTCAAGGTACGGCCCTAAATGATAGATAGATAGATTATATCTTTATTGTACACCAAAATAACAGAAAAAAGATACAAAGATTTAATAAAAAACAAATATGAAGCACAATGGGCGGTCTTATCGCTATAAGCGATCTCTTCCAGACAACCTTCCAGCAAATGAAACATATGCTATATTTTATCGAAATGAAAAATGTGGATTCTTGCATACAGCTTGAACTCTCTAATCTAAACCAAAAGCAGCCATTTGCTACGAGGTTCATTGTATGCTGATTGACAGATATTTTGGTGGAAAGTTCCGCACGCGCACGAAGTCGCAGGTCTCAGCTAGTCTTAAACAAAGGTATAGCACGCACAGGATGTGTCCCTAAACCACTGATGCGTGAGAAATCACTGGTGCAAATCCACTGTCTACAGTTACTGGGGTAACTTGATAATGGTATAATAACGTGATAGGATATTTTGAACTTTGTTTTTATAAGGGTAAGGTTCAGGTAGGCATAATGCTGAAGCTGGTCTTTGGGAGTTGTAATGAGGTTTTAGCTGTAATGAGGTTGGGATTTGTAATAGGACATTTTATGATTGAATTTTGTTTTTTATGTGATCTTATTATTACTATGTGAGACTTTAATTAGATGTTTGTATGTTCAATCATGCAACTACTGGTTTGATTTGGATGAAACTTGTAATATATTTAATAGTACTTACATACATACATTATTTTTGTTTGTAACCCGGGTAACAGGCTACTTTTTATTGCGGACGAAGAGGCGGGTGGAAACTAGTGTTTTCTTAAATGTATTCTGTACAGAATGTTGACCCACAGTTTCTCCTGCATAAATCAAATCATACAATACCTAAGTTTCTACGAGAGGCATACAAGTCAAACACTACCAACTTGCATAGATTTAACTTGCAAATGTATTGCTAATATTTAGCTTTTGTGTTTTCTATTTAAGGCCTGTGAACACCTCAGTCTTCTCATCTCTTAATACCTTAACTTACTTATAGGCTTCTTAGTTGTGGTAACTTATGTAGTGCCAAGCAACAATCATTATCCAAAATAATTTATTTATTTCAATTTTATTTTCCTACTAGCTGTCGCCCGCGGCTTTGCTCGCGTGATAGCAGCATACGCATTATTTGGTTAAAATCTTTGATCCTAATATTAGACCCTTTAGATTGCGACTTTTCAAAATTCCTTTCTTAGTGCACCCCTACACTATATATAAGGATACTGCCCTCCAAATTTCATACCTCTAGGACTTATAGTTTAGGCTGTGCGTTGATTGTCAGTCGGCTTCAAAAGAGTTTTATATATTTCGTAGAAGATAGATTCCTATAAAAAATCCTCATGGCAATAACCATCTACATGGCAATAACACGCGTACACCCAAAAAGAAACCTTGTGCTGTACTACTGAATAAACATATTTGCACAAGCAAGAACTGACTGCTATATTCCTACTTATTCATATGCGTACTTTCAATACATACTAAAAGCATGACTGCAGTTCATTGTTATGCAATACACTCTCCCAATGGCTTTGTATACTAGCTTTACATTTGTTTAGAGAGCTATTGAATACCTGGTGGTTCTATGAAATATTGTCACAAAAATTCGCGTACTTAAACTCGTCAACCGTCTCTAGACCTGGTTTAGTTCAGGAGAAAGAGGGCAAGCCTTCAGTTGAATATCGAAACTCTTCAAACCTCTTTTTATCATCAACTGGCTTATATCAATCCACCGTAGGTCCACCAAAGACGCACCACTGAGCCCCGAGTCTGTGCATTTGTTTAGACTTTCGACTCGAGTATAACACACGCAAACGCATTCGCAAAGCGAAGCGGGAGATTTGGGAATTGTGCAATTCCCAACAAAATTTCTCGTTTTGCGAATGCTTTTGCGTGTGCTATACTCGAGTCGAAAGTCAAAACAAATGCAGACTCTGGGCTCAGTGTTTTCTCTACATTTCGCAGATCGCACCTTGACGGGAGGCGTTCTATATTTCCTTTCCACGCGGTCCCATCTTAACTCAAGTATTCCTTTGCTCCAGCTTCTTCGTTTTTCAAGTTTAGTTTTTCGCCAAACATGACTGAAACAGCTGCTATGTCAGTTTTCTATTCCTCTGAGATATAGTCCACCTTAGTTCTATGTCGGGTAATCTCATTTTAGATTTTATCCTTCTGATATATTTAGCTCCTAAGATTAGTACGGTGCTAACTTCTTTGGTAAATCTAAGAGGTTTCGATTTATTTTACTGTATGGTCAATCAAAACCTTCTAAACACTTCTGTGTCGATCATTTTGGTAAATAGGGTTCAAGGAACCGCCAATTAAATCGAGTCAGAAGAGGCGTAACATTCATCTGATGTTAGAGCGAGATGACTGATCGAATAACAATACTTCATAGTACAACACCGAGTCATTAAATTAAACACACTACAATCATCGTAATGATCTCCGCAGTGCAACGACCTGGCAGGCTCCCAAAACGCGCACCTCTCACATAGCGCTGTTGTCCTAGTATCTAGTTCCCTGATGATTAGAAAGCTTTGATTTTTTTACGGTAATTACGGTTTATTTCTGACTGCGTGTTTCGACAACACAATCCTTACAAACGATTTGTTTTACAATCAAGAAAATCCTTAAAACCATATACATAAGATTCAAAATGTATAACATGCACAGGGTTTGGTGGTGGAAACGAAAATCGATTTCTTCACAGAGTTGTGCATGTTTTATTGTAAATGTTTTTAGATGGAAACTCATAGTTACATTACACCTTTAGAAGATGCCTTTCTTTGTCAAACTAACAGTCGCACACCTTTCCATACAAACGTGGAAGGGAAACTACTCCACTGTTTGACGCTGACCAACCAAAACTAAGGATTATATCAATTTATCTCGTCATAATCTATGGCTGTATACACCCCAAACCGTAAAAAAAGTATTCATTTAAAAAATACAAGCTTCTAAACTTTCGTATGGAAAGGTTCTAAACTTTCGTATTTTGAGCGTGTATTTGTTGTGGTCAGTTTATTTCTCATTGCACCATTCAAAGATGCCTTTCTTTATCAAACAAAAATAAACTGTGCTTCGATACCTTTCTAGAGGCTGTGTATAGTGTGCGTTCACTGACATAAGGTTCACATCATACATGGATTATTCATCAGCTAAAGTCACGTTACAATTTTCTATATTTAGGAGGCCTCTTCTATATTACATTACCCCATAAAATAATAAAGATAAAGTATATAATTGACCGAGCGAGCGAAGCGAGCGAAGCGTCTCAGTTTCCACATTGGCCAAAAATGCGTTTGTCCGGATGTCTGTCTGTCTGTCTGTCTGTCTGTCTGTCTGTCTGTCTGTCTGTCTGTTCTCTTCTACAGGTCGCATTTTTCAACCGATCTGGACGAAACTTGGTACACAGGTTATATGACTTATTAGAATTTTTTTGTCGTCGGGGATTTTTGATTGGAGGGTTACTTCCCCCAAAAAAAGGGCAAATAGGGGGCTATTTGATATACTGGATATCTCCACCAAATGAGATCCGATTTCGATTATTCTTTTTTTATTTGAAAGGTAGTAACTATAAGTTGGTCTCATAAAAGTTTGGCGAAGATCTGATAAGGATCTTCAGCATGATGAACAGGATAGCTCATCAAACAATCGATGGTTTTCAATCAAATTTGAGAGAAATACAAAGGACCTCATTCTACACAAGATGATGCAAAAAAAATCAAAAAGATCAAAAAAATCACAAAACGGAAAATGCACTTGCACATTACATTCCTCAAAAATTTACTAAATTAAATAGAAAAAACATCACATCACACACACACACACACACACAACATTTTGCATTATAGTTAGTTTTCAATACGTGACAGGCTGCAAACGTTTCGTCGCTGTTAGAATACTAACTGATAATTATCTTCATGATGTTTTCCTTCACTGAATGAGAGCATCAGCATAAAACGTCGCGAGGTCTACAGCTCCCAGAGCCACTAGTTATCTTATCTGGGCTTCCTTAAGATTCGCCTACATTCACGACAGATTCTGAGATAGCGTGTCGGGTCCCCTCTCCTACGCAATTGATACAATTACCTAGTTGTCAGCGTAAGGCACAGTTGATTTGCAATTTAACACCTTATGCTAAAGGCGATACCCACCCTATTTCGTTGAGTCGATCAGTTTACTTAAACAAAAATATCAATGCTCAGCTTGACAATGGTCAAGCATAAGGCCTCAAACGCACTAGCGGTTAACCGCGGGGGCGGCCAACCGCGCATTTACAGTTTAATATGCAACCGCTGCGTACAATCACAAGCTGTTGCATATTAAACTGGAAACGCGCCAGCCGCCCCGCGGTCAACCGCTAGTGTGTTTGAAGCCTAACAGAGCAAAACACGATCATTTTTAACCAACTTCAAAGAAGGAGGAGGTTCTCGTTTTGGTTTCTCAGAACTTCGTAATTATTGAACCGATTTGAATGCTTTCGAAGCAGCTTAGTTAAACCACGTGCCTTTTAGAGTCATGAAATCATCTGAGCTCCGACACGACACGATCAAAGGAATGTATGGTATGATCAGAATTTTATCAAATTACTAAAACTAAAATTAACTTTATGGCTAGGTATGTATGTGGGTGTAAATTTTTATTCACAACCTCTTACAATCACCGCGTCTAGTATTTTTTGTCCAGTTCGATCGTACGACGCAGCTCAAGGCCGACTGTGGCCTGCCTATTTGAATAGATAATCAAACTAAACTTGTACTACAGAATTGACATGTAGGTACCTTGCCTACTCATATCAGCCTGAAGAAGTCCACTACCGATTGACTACTGGGCACCCCTCCTGTGGTCAGCACTTCATGTCTCAAGATCGTGCTTACTTTTGTGGATGTGTTTGTTGTCATTGAATGGAGGGTTTGTCTGTTTGTGACCGTTCTAACAACATTTTACCGTAGACCTATGGCATAGGCCTCGCGCATAGATTTCCAGGAAGGAAGACTTTGAACGTTATTAGCTACTAACATCCGTGATTTCTTTTTATCTTCTCGTCCAACTTCTAAATGTAATGGTTGGCTCTAAAAGTTCCTAGAAACTTAGTAGTTCTTCAGTCCTTACTTGTAAGGACGCGTTGATTCACCTAATTTATTAGAAATTTCATTTGAATCAATTTGGATTCATGATTCAACTTGATACGTTGTAAATGCATTTTACGAAAGAGCTTACCATTCACCTTTGTATCGCATAACAGACATACACTGCAGAATTATATTGAATTATTTTAAAGAAAATAACACTGAAACCTGTTACCCATCACTCGACGCTTGGAATATTTGGAGACAGCGCATCAGATTATTTATTTCTGTCTATCTCCCATCGGGCGCCACTTTTTTTTTGTGGACAGATGTTTTGTGTTTTGCATCAACCACTCGTATACTGGTTAATTATCAAAACAATTTGTGTGAATTGTGACAATATTAGCGGGCAGCTTATGTTCAATAGGTTAGGCTAGAATAGCATGCCATAAGTAACGATTTAACTACAGAATGACTAAAACAACGAAGATTGATTGATCTTTGATAAATAGAAAAGTGTAGAGCGCTCGCTGTGTAGTGGACGTCCCATGACTGAAATGATGATGATGACTTAATTTTTCGCTGCTATAATACTTTCCAAAGACCGATTATTAAACTTGAACTGTTTGACGGACGTAGACATGTGCTCATAACGCTAATAAATGCGAGAGCCCTTGGAAGCCGCTACGCTTGGTTACTGCCAACTACTAAGGTATGAGATGTAGCGACACAAATAGTAACCTAACATGAAGTATAAGCGCCCAAAACAATACATTATTTCATACTGGTATTAATCTAAAGATTTTCACCTATAAAAATTTGCCAGTGGAAAGAGCTACCTCATCGCGTCGGTTTATCTCATATGCTTGTAACTTCGACCACACTCTAAAACCTTTACTCATTCAAGTGTGTGCGTGAGTTCATTGACCTCCCGCATCTGTGCTGGCAGCTATTGGTATAGTATTAGCTGTTAGAAACAGGTATAAGACTAGGAAACGCTGGAAAGTAGGGCTTCGGAAACCGGAATCCCAATTAGAGATTTTATAATCTACGTTAAAAAAAACCTGTGCGTGCAGTCCCTACGCGCGGGAGAAGTTATATTTCGAGTGCCACGCATTCACTCTCGCTCTGTGTTTAATGTGAAATTAATTTAGTATTTATTTTTATGTACTTAACCAATATGCAGTACTATATTTTCACTTCAAAATAAAAACTAAAAAGTTGCATTAACACTGCCATCTATTATATTTTGATTGTAGCGTATTATAGTCTCTTTCTATTCCCCCCGCTGTCAGTTGCAAGTCGTTTATCTTCAAAAACACGGGCGGTCAAATGCTGAATTGCTGAACACTGCCATCTATATTTGATTGTAGCATTTGTAGCGTAATAGCCTCTGTCTCTTTCTATTTGGGGGAAATGGAAAGAGGCAGAGACTCCTCCTGTAACGCAACGTTGTTGGAAGTCGCATTAGAAGTATAACTCCAAAAACTGTTAGTCTGACCACTCTAAATCAACAATGAAATAAATGGGCAACCCCTACTAGATAAATTGTTTGTTGGTCTTGTTTTGGCCTGATCTAAGAAACACCACTATTTACTCGACTACGGCGAAGCAAAAAGGAGGGTACACGAATTTGACCGGTGTATGTTCATCTGTTCCCTCATAACTCCAAAATCTTCGAAACATCACTATGTAATAACAATTTCAGTGACAGACGTAACACCTCTGATCTTTGGAGGCATCTGTGTCCAGCAATGGACATGCTTATATGTGATTATTAATATGTGATATCATAATTTCCATTTTTGTGTGTCGATATTGTTTCAAAATTGTTGCAAACAATTCTTTCTATTTCAGGTGAAATATGAGTCACAAAGGCGGGCGGAAGTCGCATACGACTTTAACAGAAGAAAAAGACAAGGTAATTGAAACAGCTGTGTCCTTCACATCAGCCGATTTACACACTTAAAAGTACTGTGGCAAGTAACGGTAGAGTTACACTACACGGTATTGTGGTAACGCTGATTAACTCACCACTGTAACTGTACCGACTTATGAGTGTGTAAATCGGCACTTAAAAATATATTAAGTTACTTAGGTTTATTACATAATCAATTAGTTGGTTAGTCGTATTGACCATGTCTTTCCTGGATTCGGATCATTATGAAAGAATGGTGTAACGTGTAACAGGCCTATCCAAAATAACATGACGCTAACTTGCACTATAGCGTCTAGTAGATAAGGGTGTAAGTGTAAAGTAACCCGAGGTGTGTGAAAGGTAGAATAGATGTAAAAGGCATGTTTACTTTACAGAGATCATCGGACAGTCCAGTCAAGGAAATGAAGAAAAAAATAGCAGCGAATGCTGAAAAAGAAAAGCAGGTCTCAGATAAAACTGACAAAACGGTCACATCGCCCGAAAGATCGGACAAAAACGCAGATAAGGTTGCCGAGAAACCACAAACTGAGAAAACTGACACTAAGAAAGCTAATTCTACTGAAAAAGTAGACAAAAACGCTCCAACACCGGACAAAAATGCTCAGAAACCTGACAAAAACGCTGAGAAAACGGATAAAAATACTGAGAAAGATAAAGTTGCTGATAAAAAGACTGATAAAGTAGCTGATAAGAAAGTAGACAAGCCAGTGGAAAAGAAAAACGAACCGGAGAAGAAAGACGATGGGAAAGGGGAAGGCAAGGTAAGGATGCTTTTTGATCCCCCTGTAGGTCAAGTAACGTATTATCATTCTGTTATTATCCCCTTACGGACACCAATCTTCTATCACACTTTATTTACTGGACCAATTTCAACGAAACTTATACCATTCGGAAGCCCTTTTTCCGGATTGAAACATAGGTTATATTTTATAGAATTCAAAGACTATAGATAGATTCATGGATACAGCTTGACCTCTCTAAACCAAAAGCAGCCATTTGACGAGGTTTATCGTATGCTGCGGGCCTAAGATGCGCACCGCGAGATATTTCATGTCGTTCTGTCAAAATGTAAGCATTTTGTTCCAGTTAAGGAACTATTGCATTATCTGTGGTAAGTTGTCGAGAAACCGCGCCTCTGAATTTTCAACTTTTGACATTTCTGCATGACTATTATCTCGTCCTCAGAGAGGTACGACGACTAACAAGTGTCAAAAGTGTACATTATGGCGCGTTTTGTCGACACCATTAGGTACCACAGATAATGCAATAGTTCCTAAACTGGTACAAAATGCTTACATTTTGACAGAACGACATGACAAATATCTCGCGGTGCGCATCTTAGGCCCGCTGGTGACAGATATTTTTGTGAAAAGTTTTGCACGCGTACGAAGTCGCGAGTATTAGCTAGTCATTCTATAATTGTCCTGTTACGGACACCAATCTTCCCCAATCACACCACCAATAATAGCAAACCATCTTGATATCAAAATAAGGTAATTCCTTTAATATCAATAATCTTGTCAGGACAAACCGGAGAAGCCGAAACAAAACGGATCGAATGGCGATACCAACGGCATCACGGTGAGTGACTCCGACTCATCCGACGAGGAACTAGTCATTGACGACCAGGATGAGGTGTTCCCGGAACTCGCTTACGATGACACATCAGACTTGGACTATGAAGAGGGCGCGCCTAGTAGAAGCTTTACGCGGCGTTCGCAGGTACCTCAGATCGGTACCTGTTTTTTGTTATGTTAGGGGGTGGTTTAGCTGTTTTGTGTATGTCTTTTAACACTCAGAACTCGTCTAACAGTCATTATCTACCATAGTTTTGGCAACAGTGAAACGTAGCCTTGCCAACAGTCATACGTAGTCATGCCAACAGTCATACATAGTCTTGGTAATAGTCAAACGTAGTATCCCAGTGATGTGAATGTCTTTTAACACCTAACAGCCATATGCAGTCCTACGAATTCTTGACAATAGTCATACGTAGTGTCATTGACATGTAGGACGAGGTATTCCTGGAACTCGCTTACGATGACAGTTCTGACGTGGATTATGAAGAGGGCGCGCCTAGGGGTGGTTAGTACACTTTGCGGGGTGGTTAGTTGTGTTGTGAATGTCTTAACAGTCATTAACTGACAACAGTCAATCGTACTTATTAACAATAGTCATAAGTAGTCCTGACAACAGTCAAACATAGTAACAACAGTCATAAGTGGCCCTGACAACAATTAAACGGAGTATTACAACAGTCATACGTAGTCCTGACAACAGTCAAACGTAGTATTAACAACAGTGATACGTAGCCTTACCAACAGTCAAACGTAGTTCTGTCAACAGTTAAACGTAGTATTAACAACAGTCATGCGTGGTCTTACCAACAGTCAAACGTAGTCCTGGCAGCAGTCGAACGTAGCGTAGAACGTCTGAAATCGATCAGTTTCTGAGTTCCAAACTATTAATGTGTTTTTCCACGTTTTTGTGTGTTCTTCTAAAAACCATTTTTGTCGATTTTTATTTTTTTGGTTTTTACGTCTTTCACAATGCTATTTTGAATTGGTGGAAGAACAGCATGATATGGTGTTCGATGATCATTGAATTTAGTTGCTAGTAAACCCTTATGCATGCAATAATGTTTGAATTTACACTGCGCGGTAATGTAAAACTCGGCGGAGCGTTGTCGCGCAGTACAACTGAGTTAAACTACTGACAAGAGCATAAATTCCGGGTTATCTTTAAAAACATTTAAATATCTTGGAAACCATGAATGCTTAGTGAAATAAATTGGGTTTCTTGGGCCATTAAATACTCCATAACTAAATAAATGTAATTGTTTAATTACATTGCTTGCTTGCATATTTTCACTAAACTATTAATGATTTCCAAGATAATAAAGTTTTTATAGATTACACAGAATGTTTTCTCTCAAGTAATTAATTTGACATTACGATTATCTCTATCAGTAATGACTTTAATATCCCCGACTGATAGAAATTAGCCTTTTAATATCTAACAAGCCATAACATGTCTTAAGTATAACGAGCCATTTAACATGTCTAGACCGGAATACTGAAACGTCACTCAAATTTAAACTTAAAATTTCTCTGCCTCTGTTTGACATTAATCATTTGTAAGAGATGGCAATGATTTAAGCTTGAACTTAATTTATGTGGCGCTTGAGTATTCGGCCGTATGTATAACAAGCCATTGAACATGTCTAAGTATAACAAGCCATAACATGTCTTAAGTATAACAAGCCATTTAATATGACTAAGTATAACAAGCCATAACATGTCTTAAGTATAACAAGCCATTTAACATGTTTAAGTATAACAAGCCATTGAACTCGCATCATGTTGTTAAGGTGAAGGCGACGAAAACGCCCGAGACGCCGCGTCCAGCATCCGTCAAGGAAGACGATGTAAGTCACTTTCATCTCGTGGCGTAACTTGCATGGCTTACCTTTAATATCGAGAAAACTTGGCGTAACTTGCATGGCTTACCTTTAATGGCATAGATAGCTTGGCTTAACTTGCATGGCTTACATTTAATATCTTAGATAACTTGGCGTAACTTGCATGGCTTACCTTTACTGTCGTAGATAGCCTGGCTTGCAAGGCTTATCTTTAATGGCGTAGATAGCTTGGCTTAGCTTGCATGGTTTACCTTTAATGGCGTAGATAGCTTGGCTTAGAGTGCATGACTTACCTTTAGTGGCGTAGATAGCTTGATTTACCTATAATGGCATAGATAGCTTGGCTCAGCTTGCATGGCTTACTTTTAATATCATAGATAAATTGGCGTAACTTGCATGGCTTACCTTTAATGGCGTAGATAGCTTGGCTGAACTTACATGGCTTACCTTTGATGGCGTAGATAACTTTGCGTAACTTGCATGGCTTACCTTCAATGGCGTAGATAGCTTGGCTTGCATGGCGTAGTTTGAATTCGTATGACATATATTTTGCCTAATACAATTTCTAATTTTCACGAGAGAATCTAATACCTAGTTTATTTTATCAGTAGTTAGTCATACACTGCTGTTTTATACTGTAACCCTTCAAAGTGTTCAAAATTGAAACAGTAATGTATAAAGGAAATGTGCTAACACTTTCATCTGAGCACATTTGTTCCGTTCCCTTTTCAGAACACCAATGTAATGTCAATTGTATAGATATAGAATGTCGTTGTGTCTACAATCATTGTTTTTTTTACTGAATTTTAATTTTTTTGGAACGAAGTTCCTTATCGCGCGTTGCGAAAGGAAAGACGGAAAAATTAAGACCAAAAGTTGTAACGACACTTTTTTCAAACTTTGACAACGTCATTCGAATAAATTGGTGCAGGAAGTTTTTTTTTAACCGACTTCAAAAAAGGAGGAGGTTCTCAATTCGGTTGTATTTTTATTATTATTATTTTTTATGTTTCTTACATCAGAACTCCGTCATTTATGAACCGATTTGAAAAATTCTTTTTTTATCTGAAAGGGTATGCTTCCAGGTTGATCCCGAACTGCCGCCATCATCATCATCATCATTTGATGATGAAGGCGTATCAAATTGAAGTCGGGTCTTCCAGTTTTTTAAACTTATAAATTATTTAATATCGTGTGCCTGTACGTTCTCAACCGAAACAAATGAATGTAGGTATTGTTGGAAGTTTTTGTTTTTAAGGTTCGTTAAGGTTCTTATAGAAAATATTATAAGAAAACAACATCTCAAGGAACTTCGATCCATCCGGGTGACAACTCTCAAGTTATTTTTTTAAACTAAATGTCTGGTTTAAAACTAGTTTTATTTCCTGCGATTTGCATCTGCCAGCTAAGTATGTCGCAATTATGTATTCAATAACCATTTGTGCACATTTGCTTAACCCAAATGCATTATTTGTATTAACTGGGAAACAGTTTTTCCAATACCGTCAATAAGGTTGCAAAAAAAAGTTTAAAAACTCGAAAAAACCGACTTCAATTTGATACAGCTTCGTCATCATCAGATGATGATGATGATGGAATTGAGAACCTCCTCTTTTGAAGTCGGTTAAAAAAGGAGGGGCGACAATTTCAAGTGGAGTTTCATCTTTAGTAGGTGCCCAATAACACCGCAATAGAGGTCATTCACCCACCTTCAACACGATGTCGCATTCAATTTATGTATGGCTAATTCTGTCGCTTTCCATACAAACCTGTCGCTAAGACGGTATCGCTCGAATCTCGTAGTACTGTTTGTTTAACATACATCAATTGAATTTTGCGACATCGTGGTGAAGGTGGGTGAATGACCTGTATTGCGGTGTTATTTGGCACCTACTATAACACTGATGTTTTTTTTTCTCTATGTATTATTTAATTAGTTTCTATATTAAATATTTCCAGTCAAAAGAAAAAGTGCTCAAAATGAACGATTCGCTGGCCACGGACAGAAAACTGAGATCGGCGGACTCGCCCAAGCACGAAGTGAAAAAACCAGCCGAACAGAAAAAGGCACAAGATTCCCCCAAAAAGGATAAAACCATCGATCTAACTGAAGACGAACCTACAAAAGAGACGGAACACGAAAAAGAGAGTGGTAAAAAAGAGAGTGGCAAAAAAGAGAGTGATCAAAAAGAGAGTGGTAAAGAAGAGACAGAGAAGACAGCGGGGAAGAATAAATTGGAGATGGAGGTGGTGGTTGAAATAGAAGGCATTGATGGTGAGTTAGTTTTTATTTTTTAATATAACTTTTAAAGCAGGACCTGAGTTCCTTTATTAAATTTACAGGTACAATAATAATAATAATAATTTTGACAGGCGTCATGGCTCAGTCGGTAGTAGCTCTGCTTTCCGTGCTGTGGGTCGTGGGTTCGATCCCCACCGAGAACATGTATGTATTCTATCAGCCATCTAGTTCCCATAGTACAAGCTTTGCTTAGTTTGGGACTAGAAGGCGTTGTGTTAAGTGTCCGTGAATATTTATTTATTATTTATTATTTATTAATAATAAGTTTATTTTTGGAAAAGAAACAAGGCACAAGTTAGTAGAAAACGATAACATCCGCAGAAGTTTAAAAAACAGTGTCACAATGGGATCGATTTTCTTGGTGCATTTTTTTTAAACTAACCTAATTTGACAGCACTAGAAATGTTGCCGTCCCTTTCTCGTAAACTGAAACGACAAGGACGGCTTTTACTCAGTGGATTTTTTTTAATCATGTTTAGTTTTTTAAGTTTGCATGTTTTTTTTATTGATTTTTTCTTTAAAATTCATACCATTTAATTTGTACCTTCTCTAATTTGTAATTCTTGTAATCTATTTATCTGTGGAAACTTTTAATTGGCCTTCAGTGTACTTTATTATGTTTATCTTCGTACTGTCCTATACCTAGCTGTTAGTTTTCCCAAAATTCTTAAAATAAATAGTTTTATAGTTGTCAAATTAGGTTAGTTTAGGTAAATGCATCGATAGCAATATTACTTTTTACTTTTTAATTTACAGAAATAAAAAATCAATAATCTTGGAAATTTTCAAAAACGCCGTCTACTCCCAAAAATAAACAAAGCTACTATGGGAATCAAATACTTTTTTTACTATAAATTCTAAAACAATCAGTTACTAAAAATTAAATCCCACTAATATTATAAATGTCAAAGTTTAGATGTTTGGATGTGTGTGTTTCAATCACTGCAACTGCTGATCCGATTTGGATAAAACTTGGAACATACAGGCTCGTAACCTGCGGGCCTAAGATGCGCACCGCGAGATATTTGTCATGTCGTTCTGTCAAAATGTAAGCATTTTGTACCAGTTTAGGAACTATTGCATTATCTGTGGTAATGTTGTCGAGAAAACGCGCCTTTGAATTTTCAACTTTTGACATTTCTGCATGACTATTATCTCGTCCTCAGAGAGGTACGACGACTAACAAGTGTCAAAAGTGTACATTATGGCGCGTTTTGTCGACACCATTAGGTACCACAGATAATGCAATAGTTCCTAAACTGGTACAAAATGCTTACATTTTGACAGAACGACATGACAAATATCTCGCGGTGCGCATGCTAGGCCCGCTGGATTAACACATAGGCTTTTTATCCCGGACGATGTCGCGGGCGGGTCGCTAGTAAAAATATATGAAATATATAACATAATTATGATATAATGGTGTTTCAGAGTCACGATCCCGCACCCGAGCGCGTGTTTCTCCGTTCTCGTCGCGGCTGGCCGCCAAGCACGACAACACTGCCAGCTCTCTCACCGCCAACTATACTGGTCAGCTTATTACATACACATACACAAATTTAACACGTTCCCTGCCAACTACAAATATATACGTAGTAGCGGATCTAGGATCCAGCGATAGCTACGAGTTTATTCGTAGATGTTTAGTTGAGGCTACCTACAGAATTAAATGCGTTGGCAGTGTAAACAGGGCGGGAATCGACTAGTTGGCATTGGAAATAAAACTTTCAAAATAAAATGAGAACTCTACCATATATTTTTTTTCATGGCAAAAAAAAAACGACGTATATACTCGGGATGATGATTTTACATCTACGAATATATTCGTATGGCAGGGAACGAGTTAAACTAAAAAAAAACTAGTGCGTGGAGTCCCTCCGCGCGGAAGAAGTTATACTTCGAGTGCCACGCATTCACTCTCGCTCTGTGTTTAATGTGTTGTAATATGAATTTGTTTTGGTAGAGGTAACTTGTTACAAAATTAACTGCCAAAGTTAACGTGTAGCAATATTAACTGCAAAAGTTAACATGTTGCAATATTAACTGCCAAAGTTAACATGTTGCAAAATTAACTTGTCTATGTTAACAGGCAACAACACAACAATGGAGATGGATATAACAGAAACGTCATCGATCCTGGAGGAGGGTAACTTGGACGACAGTTACCTCCGTGGCCTTAGAACTATTAAGGGAAGGTCCTCATACAAGCCGCTTAAGGAACTGTCTCTCAAACACACCCTTAATAGAAGCCTTAGAAGTAATACTACGGCCAGTACTTCGTGTGAGTGTTATGTTTAACTAGACAATGCTATACAACCTCCTTGCGCTAAAACAATAATTAGGTGGAGGTCAAATGTGAGGTCACTGATTTCAGTGAATACAAACAAGCTTTTTAGTGACTAAAAGTGCTTTCTATTCACTGTTTTCAGTGAATACACACAAGCTTTTTAGTGACTAAAAGTGCTTTCTATTCACTGTTTTCAGTGAATACACACAAGCTTTTTAGTGACTAAAAGTGCTTTCTATTCACTGTTTTCAGTGAATACACACAAGCTTTTTAGTGACTAAAAGTGCTTTCTATTCACTGTTTTCAGTGAATACACACAAGCTTTTTAGTGACTAAAAGTGCTTTCTATTCACTGTTTTCAGTGAATACACACAAGCTTTTTAGTGACTAAAAGTGCTTTCTATTCACTGTTTTCAGTGAATACACACAAGCTTTTTAGTGACTAAAAGTGCTTTCTATTCACTGTTTTCAGTGAATACACACAAGCTTTTTAGTGACTAAAAGTGCTTTCTATTCACTGTTTTCAGTGAATACAAACAAGCTTTTTAGAGCAGGAATGTTATAAATTGTATTTTTTAAATGTTTGTTTTGATACCCACATAACTGCGTCATTTATGAAGCGATTTGAAAAATTATTTTTTAATGTTTGTCAAATCGTAGAGTCATCGGTTCATTAGTTTGGCAGTTAAATAAGAAGAACTGGAAAAAATACTTCATCCACGTACACGACATTGCGTATTTTGCTTTCCTGTGACCTTTCAATGGTGTTTACGATCAATAGAACAGAACAGTCGATTTTTCCACTTTTAAATCTTATAAAATGATTGAATTGGACAGGCGTCATGGCTCAGTCGATAGTAGCTCTGCCTTCCGTGCTGTGGGTCGTGGGTTCGATCCCCACCGAGAACAAATATTTGTGTGTGGCAAAGCATAGATGTTTGTTCTGTGTCTGGGTGTTTCTATGTATTATAAGTATGTATTTACAAAAAAAAATGTATGTATGTATTCTATCAGCCATCTAGTTCCCATAGTACAAGCTTTGCTTAGTTTGGGACTAGAAGGCGTTGTGTTAAGTGTCCGTGAATATTTATTATATTTATTTGTTCCAGTGTTAGAGACAGCTCGGCCTACAGGCACGGTAGTTGGCCGCAAGCGCAAGCCGGACTCGGACGATGCAGAGGTAGCGAGCGAAGTCGCGGACGTGGACGATGCTAGCGAGGCAACTGACCTGCTCTATGCACACAACAAGAGGATGCGACTGTTTGATAGATTCTCGGCGCCGTTCAGGGGATTCAGTAACAGTCGGGCCGCTGAAGTAAGCAAAACAAACGGATTTGCTAGTTAAGGCGTATGTATAAGGCGGACAACCCTCTCGCTCGCACATTTCAACATTTTAAAGATATAATATAACTAAATGTAATTATGTGAAATTGCAGAGCTTCAGGGTCGAGAGAATAACAATGCAAAGGTTCAATAAAAATATCACATTGATCCAAACAAGTTTTCTAACCAAAAAACTTGTACCAATGCGATAAATTAAAGTGCACATTTTTTGGTTAGAAAACTTGTTTGGATCAATGTGATATTTTTACTGAACCTTTGCATTGTTATTTTCTCGACCCTGAAGCTCTGCAATCCTTACTAATATTATAAATGCGAAAGTAACTCTGTCTGTCGGTCTGTGTCGCTTTCACACCAAAACTACTGAACCGATTTGAATGAAATTTGGTACACAGATAGTCTAGAGCCTGAGAAAGGACTACTACTAAAGGCTACTTTTTAATGCGAAAAAAGGGTTGTAATGGGTTGAAAGAGGGGGTGAAAGTTGTATGAAAGTAATTAAAAATGCTACCCAGAAGACACTTCCACGAGGACGAAGTCGCGGGCACACCTAGTACTTATATACATTTTTTTTTTGTATATACATACTTATAATACATAGTAACACCCAGACACAGAACAAACATCTACGTTTGCCACACAAATGATTGTTCTCGGTGGGGATCGAACCCACGGCCCAAGTGTTTATAACGAAAGAAATAAAAAAAGTAGATGTGTCTACAACTGCGTTAACTCACAGTGCACGTCCACCAAGAACGTTATGAAACTTGGAATATATATTGTCCGTGATCTGGCTTAACACATAGAATACTTTTTATAAAAATCAACGGGACGCGAACGAAGTCGCAGCCGAAAGCTAGTTGTATATAAACTAAAATAAACCACTTGTTACAGATCGTAGGCATCAACACAGATTTGCCGCTCACCGCACCGGTCGCTTCCACGTCATCCTACGACCCTGAGACCCTCAAGCCGTCTCTTTCTGACCCGGTGGCTCTCCCACCAACATCCACTCAAGACAGAGACAGCAAGAGATGCGATATTATGTAAGCTGTTTCACTTTCTTTAGGGGAGTGTTTTTAAAATATCCCGTTTTTCGGGAAAAATTATGTTCACAATTTCGAAATATCGTATTAGTTCTACAGAATGTATAAGAAAAGTTGGTAAATTGAAACTAAACTGAAACTTGAAATTACAATGATCGGTATATTTAGTACTGCCAAACCACTTTACAGTTCATTAGGTACCTATATACAACTATTTTGTAACTACCAAAAAAAACCGTATTCCCAGTGTCAGTTACAGTATAGCAAACGCATTCGCAAAGCGAGAAATTTTGTTGGGAATTCCACAATTCCCAATTCTCTCGCTAGAGGCGCTTATCCGGGTTTCATACAAAATTTTAAAAATACATGCAACCAGTTTGTATCAAAATTTCTTCAATAAAATGTGTGTGCAATTAAGTGTATGTGTTTCACGGAGATTATTTGAATACCCACCTTAACTTCCATATGTTCAGCATAAATATCATTTTGATCGTGTTTTGGACGAACCCCTATGGGTATTTCAACTCCCTGAAGTTTTTGGAATCTTTTTACAAGATGGTTAAAAAAAATTCAAAGCCTTACATTTATATTGATGACTCGAAAAAGTGTATTTTTGAATAATTCATGCAATTTGTACAGAATTTCATAAATTGAATTTAGCTGTAGCAGATTTATGTTATTTAGGTAAAAGTTAGAAATAGATTATAAGGTTTTGTCTAAAATAGTAAATTATGCAACTTGTGAATAAAAGACGGATTTAAAACGAGGGCCATAAATGAATCACGAGCAAGTGGGAGTGATTCATGATGATTCAAGTATTAGAATTCTTCACTTGCTCGTGATTCATTTATGGCTCTCGGTATAAATCCGTTTTATTCAAGAGTTGCATACTATACTTTATACCATGACTACGAGAAAAAGAAAGATTGGAGGTTGTATAGCCAATGCTATATAACCTCCTTGCGCAAAAACAATAATTAGATGGAGGTCAAATATACTAGTGTGTTCTAAATTCAAACACCAAAACAGTGAGTAAAAGTGCTTTTTATTCGCTGTTTTCAGTGAATAAAATAAGCTTTTTAGAGGGGGAATGGTATAAAGACATTTTTTTTAGTAATAATGGCTGTCTATAACTAGGACTACTAATAAATTAGTAAGAAACAATGAATAAAAACATAAATAAACTTCAAAAAAAAAAATATAATGGCTGGTCCGACTGTTTTTCCCAAAAACTACAAAATTTTGAAAGAAAAATAAGTAACATCTCAGATAAGTAAAGAATTAAAAAAATCAAGTCGCAAGTTATAGATATAGCCAATTTGTAAATAATATTATGTAAGTTTGTCAGTTGCGATTGTATCATACATATTAAGATTTGTATGAATCTCTCATACATACTGTAGCATCTCATACATATTTTATAACAGAAATTATTTTTTATGTTAATGTTCACTAGAATTACAAGGAATACTTTGAATGAAGTTTTGTACGAGTTTCATAAATCCCTGAATTTGTATGAAAGCTCTTAGAAATGTATGAAACAGTCGCAATTGTAGTTAGCCACATACATTGTATGTATGGTATACATTGATTTTAACCCCTCGACCCTTAGATTTAAAAGATTTTAATATGTGACCTTTGATAGATATGTTACGAACTAAATAAATAACAAAAATAAATAGGAATAGCAATTAATTTTCGAACCCTATTTCAAAAATGTTTAAAATTCGTATTTTTTTGGGTAATCTGTTAACCCTAAAGTGAATATGTGGGTCTTTCTGACCCCATGGGTCGTCAAAATACAATGATTCTATTTACTTCGTAACATGTCTAGTTATAGTTTGTAATACGTGGTTTAAAAAAGTTAACCTGAGTTTAAACCCGTCACTGGCTAAAGTTAGAAAGTGGCGGGATATTTGAACCAGTTGTTACTTTGACCCGCGTTATTATTTAGAATTGATTTTCATAGTTTAAGTTGTATTTTCCGATTTTTTGTAAGGGGCTACTGTGGTAATATTATTACGTGAAAACATTGAGTTTTGGCTTGGTTCATTTATTAATTTTGGAAAATTTGGTTTGTAATACTTATAATTTTTTTTGTTATTTTTTTTTTCATTACATGAGTTATATTTTTACAAACAGTAGCCCTTAGACCTTACGCACACTAATGTTTTCGTTTAGTGTGTGTAATGCCTACAATTTTAACTTTGAACCTAAAGGTAGTCCCGCTAAAGTTGATATTCGTAAACTTGTCGGGACCTACAAAATAGATTATCTCAAGAAAATGTATCCAAAGATCACTAAAACAATCATGTGAAGCATTTTTATGCATTTTTTTTATAAAATAAACCTAAATCTTATTTGTACATGAGTTTCAATTTAATTTCACATTGTACTAATAACTACTAATAATAACATTAACCACCGAAATACTGCCATACAAAATAATTTAAAAAAAACAAGACTAAGTGTTCAGATAATCACAATACAATAATGAACCTAACCGAAAAGGGGTAAAAAAGACCACATGAAAATATAAAATACTAACAAAAGTTTCATAATTGAAACTTAGGGTTAAACTATGCATTATAAGAAAGAAAAAAATGTGTTCTTGCTACAATATATTTGTAAATTAAATCAATTTGCATATTTTTGTACAAATGGAGTATTATTTGGTTTCGTCCGTTCTCTTACGTATAAATAGTGGATTAGAAATAGTTATTGTCGAATAATGTAGTTAATAGTTGTATTGAGATGATATTTTTTGTGATTAAATCATTTGAATCCAAATTTTGATCTTTTGATTTTATATTACCGTTTATGATCTTTTGAGTCTCAAGGTTCAGTTGATATCAAAATCATTTACCATTTATTTTACTAATAAGTAATTACTTTCATCTTACTTTTACTGATTTCCTGACCACTGATCCGGACTCGAGCATAGATTTTTGTATGAAAATCTCTACTAAACGATTTGTTTAACAGCATACGTGCCTAAGGCCGGAATACTGAAACGTCACTCAAATTTCAGCACCACTTGTAATTGCTCCGCCTCTGTTTGACATTACTCATTTGTAAGAGATGGCAGTAATTTAAGCGTGAATTTAAGTGTCGTTTAAGTATTCGGCCGTAAGACCTTTTAATTTAAAAAAAGATGTGAAATCGCTAGTTTTCAGTCGTGAAACTTTTTATTACTTTCAAAAAAAATTATTTAACGATATAGTATTGTAATAATCTGTGCTACGATACACATAATTTATCGTCTATTCCCACCTGTTCTGTTGAGTAGTTCTGTCGGCAAAACTAATGGAAATTAGGATAAAACATTGGGAATCACTACATAGTATAAAGCAAAGTCGCTTCCCGCGTCTGTCCTAATGCCTGTATGTATGCTTAGATCTTTAAAACTACACAACGGATTTTGATGCTGTTTTTTAATAGATAGAGTGATTCAAGAGGAAGGTTTATATGTCTAATACATCGTCATCATCACTGCATTGCACCCGAAGCCGGGGCGGGTCGCTAGTTTACTACATAATGCTATTGATTGAACATAAAACAAGTAATTAGGTGCACGATGAGATAATAGTGGAGCATAAAGAAAGTCGTTTGACCACTCGTTACAGTGATCGTAACATACAAAGTTACTTTATGATCGTCAGTAACCTACTACGATCACGATTTATTTATCGATTACATTAATCGATTCTTAGCAAAATTATTTTGAATTTTATTTTTACCTTATAATTTGAGTTAGATTTCCAAACGAAAATATTTTGAAATAGGTGCCTACAATGGTATAATATTCTATCGAAAGTTTGTAAGGATGTATGTCTGTATGGATATTCGTTACTCTTTCACGCAAAAACAACTGATCCGATTTAGATGAAACTTGGAATATAAATTGTCCGTGACCTGGATCAACACATAGGCAACTTTTTATCCCGAAAAATCAACGGGATCGAACGGGACGCGAACTATTCATTTCATTTCATTTATTGATTGCATACATGGTTTATATATATAGCTTAGGTCTTATTTAGCTAAAAGAACAGTCATGTACCCTGTGAGGGCGCAGCAATTGTACTAAAGTAGATAGCAGTAGTCAATTAATATTATACATTACCTACATAATGAAATAGTGATAATGTCATGGTAAAAGTTGAATGAATCTCAGCAATAATGGGAGGTACTTATACAATTATCAAGCGGATGCAAAATCAAACATAAATTCATAACAATATCTACGTATTTACAATATAATTTAAATGTCAAAAATAAGTTGTAATTTAATTAGAATAATGTCCGTTTTTATTATGCGCTACAAGTTATCGGACAGAAATTCGTCAACAGAGTAATAACACTATTCAGAAAAGCCTAGAAGATTTCGCATAGCAAATTGCACTTCTAATCCTACGTTGACGAAGTCGCGGGCACCAGCTAGTGTGTAATAATCGTGAAAGTACCCAATCTGTAGGTTTAATATGCCCCAAGGTCAACTAATAATATGTCGAAACACAGGTAAATTACCTGTGTTTCTATAAATTATTGATTTTCACGCAAAACAATATAACTTTGCCTTATGTTGTGATTCTGTGACCTTCGTCCGTCTACTACGAAAACCCAACGAAAGTTCGTTTTACTGTTTTAGAGTTATTAGTACACTGCGTGGTGACGTAATCACTATAATAAAATACCGCAAGGCCGCCGCGCAGTGTAAATCAAATGCTACTAGGAAATCAATTATAGTTTTTCGTAGTAGTCACTCAGGTTATGGGCAGCTTTCAAATGTACAGTCATGGCCGTAAATAGCGTAGGTGGATTAGACCGAGACCTTCTATAAGCAGAGCGATAAGCGGAACTTCTAAAGAACAAACAATAGGTACTGCGTTCACACTCAGCTCATGCCCCCTGCCGCGCCGGCGGCGGGGCAACATTATTGCCGCGATTAATTCCGGACTTATTGCCACAGCAAAATCGCCTTTATTCTTATTAGAGAGCCGGAAAAGTGGCATGATCGTGTTCACACTATGCTCATGCCCACTTGCCTGCCTCTGCACTTCGGCAGAGTGTTTACGCACCATAACGTTAGTGCCGTGTTAATAGAACTAAATCGCTCCTCGCTCAGCTCATGCGGTTGCTTCGACCTAAGACCACAGATTAACTGGCAGTTACTATGCTACAGCAGATTGTCTCACAGTTAGTAGGTATACGTACATTACCTATTTGGCAGGCGCCTAACGTGCTCTAGACACTGTTGCAATTAAGCCGTTTAGACGATACGACATGTAAAGCTCAATATCGTATCGATTAGCTCTGACAACGGCTTGGGATTCTCGGAATCACGAGCCGGAAGAAGTATGAGAGACTGCCAAAATCATGAAGATCACAGAATGTAAATTTTTTTTTTCAGATATGGACTTTTTTCCTAAAATCTGCCCATGCTCATCTAGGAACTTCTGCAGACTGGATTATATCACGGGGTTTGACTTTTACTTGTTTTGTTTAGCTTTTTGTGTATCCTTTGGGACTAATATTGAGCAATTTCAAAGGAGCTCGACATCAAATGCAGACTTTCTACCGAAGGTCTTCGTAGTATCTTTGAGTTTTTCGGTCACATTGCCATGAAAGAAGGCGATAACTTGGAAAAACTGGTAGTCACTGGCAAGGTGGAGGGAAAGAGGTCGCGAGGACGAAGCCCGATGCGTTAGAGCGATCAGGTTCGCTCAGCACTGGAGTCCTCCGTGTGTGATGCCACCCGTTCTGAAGCAGACAGATCCCGCTAGAAGAACATCATCCAAAACAAGGTCTTAAATAAAGGTCACGACCTCAACCCTGAGGATATCGACGCAAGAAGGAGGACGAGGGACTATTGAGACTCAAGCCTGGGCCTCTACTGCGAATATTGATTACCGAAGATTCGGTAGTAACGTTTGTGTTTCACTGCGCGGTCGCCTCGAGCGATGGTCTAGTCTAGGCTCTTTCGAAGTCACAGCGTTACTGCGCAGTGTAGCACAAACTTCACTACCGAATCTTCGGTAATCATTATTCACAGTAGAGGCCCTGTGTACGATAGCCGGCCTATTGGTACCCCGGCGGCCAGGGTTTCTCCGTAACGAACTGCGAAAAGCTGACGACCAAGCCCCGTTTTCAAAAACGGGCTAGCAGACTGATATCGTGTCGTAAAGTGTAAAGGCCATCGAACTACGCTTCGCTGGAACCCACGGTTACATAAAGCGCTGGCCACAGTTGACGGTTGACCGCCCGAGGCGCCGCAAGTGAGTACCTACCCTCCTTACATTTATTTATGTTTATCGATCTTATAATACTTTGGTAGGTTTGATACTATTAGGTATCGGGTTGGAGCTTTTGGAAGTGCGTAAATAGAACTTTGAATACGATTTTTGTGATCGGAATACTTTTTAAAAGTTCCGTTTTTTTTTTGTGAATTGTATTTATTTAGTTTTGCCTTTAAATTTGAGCGTTGCGGCGTAGATTTAGATTACCTAGTTCTAGGACTGTAATATTTTTATACTACAATACCTAGTTATAGGTAGGTAATACCTATCTTTGTGAAATATTGTGGTCTTCAATATGTTAGGTATACCTACCTGTCCGTTCTAGCTGATAAGGTGTTTGGGTCTCTGATATTGGAGAACCTCGATGTGACTTTCCCACAGGACTATGTAGTAGGTACCTATGTAGTTCAGTAATCCAGTATATTTATTACCATAAATGTGACTTATTTGTCTGTGTATCCTAAAACATTACTGGACATTTCAACCAATACAGCACAGCACCAGTTAAATGTCTTGTAAGTTTTTTTTTTTTTTTTCAAATAAAGTACCTGTAGATAGGTACGTAGAGTCATATTTATTCAGCGGTGTTTATCGTTCATGTACCTAAATCATCTTAAATGTAGGTATCTTTGTAATTATATCCTTGTACCTAACAGTAGTTTTAGCGTGTTTTGTAACAGCTCACGCCGCAGACTCCTACGCTTGGCTAAACTTTCTAAATACCTATATAACTCAATACAAGTCCTAACCGAAAACAAAACATTACGCTACTGACTAACAAATTATCATCATGACATCCTAGATGAGTCCACTTTTGGGCTCAGGCCTCCTCCATTTTTATAACTGCCTGAACGAACGAACAAATAATGTAGGTACCTATACATAGACTATTATAAACTGTAAAAAAGCCAAAACTAAAATTAAAGATATGGATAAACTAAATATGCAGATCTACTAAATAAAATAAACGATTCTGATTCCGTAAATCGAGTTTGACTGTTTGTTTGTTCGCGGATCACGCCTAAACTACTGGACCAATTTTAACGAAACTTATACCATGCGGAAGCCCTTTTTCCGGATTGAAACATAGGCTATATTTTATTGAAATCAAAGACGTGGATTCTTAGATACAGCTTGACCTCTCTAAAACAAAAGTAACCTTGCTACGAGGTTCATTGTATGCTGGTTGACAGATATTTTGGTGGAAAGTTTCGAACGCGTACGAAATCGCGGGTATCAGCTAGTGATGTATATATGGATATAATATGATGATGTACCTATAAAATGTATCAACGTCTTGCTTGCGTACAGCGCATTTATGTTGCGTTCACACTATGCCGCAGTCGGCAGGGACTTGGGCAGGGAAGTGGGCACGAGCATAGTGTAAACGCGAACATGCCTCTGTCCTGGCTCCCGGCCCAAATTCATGCCCTTGCTCTCTAATGAGAATAAAGGCGATGTTGCTGTGGCAATAAGTCCGCGACAATAATGCCGGCAGCGGCATGGGCATAGTGTGAACGCGGTATTACAGGAATGAGTAACTAGGTAGGTATTTTGAGCCTTTTCATCTACTGGCTTTCTCGTCAGCCCATTGGACGGGAGGCTGTTTTAGTCTGGTTTTCTAGTCCGTCATTGGGGAATCCCCCAGTACTTCTATGTAAGGTTCTTCTTCTTTGTCGTATCACTCTTGGCAGAGTGGTCGTGGTCGTCATGTTGGAGCAGTGGCCCGTCTCACAATCTTCCGCCATTCTTCCCGAACCGCTGCTCTTCTGGCACATTCGTTCAGAGGAACATCAATCGCAGCCTTGACTTGGTCCGTCCATCTCATCGGTGATCGGCCGCGCGCTCTTCTGCCCTAGCAAAAAGGGCTATGTAAGGTTACCCTAGCAAAAAGTGAATTACTTGAATAACTGAAAAATATCTAAATATCTGCATTTTTTGGAATGTACAGATTCAACTTTTTTGCCGGAGGCACAGATTATATAATCCTATCCGGAGGGTACCTATAACGCCACACTGCGGCCTATAGCCTACCTATATGGTTTGCCCATACAACATGCGAATAAATGTCGAAATTCATTGCTTTTTATCCGAACTCTTTTAGCCGAAATCGGCGTTAGGTCAACACCATCATTATGCAAACGAAGTCGCGAATAGACAGACCACACAGAGCATAACTTATTTCTGTATTTATAATTAGTTTGCTTTTTTTGGTATTTTTTTAGATTTAAGTTTACTTTTTAATGCTGTTATTTCTTTTACATTGTTAAATTTGTGGTGGTTTGGAATAAATTATATCTATCTATCTAATAGGTATGTACTTAGTTATTCTCTTCCACGTTGTTGATTTTTTGCAAATAAATATCATGATTTTATAATTATGATTTGGGTGATTGATATTTCGTTGGACCCAAATAGTGATCTAATCGAATCGATCCGTGGTGTGATGTCATATACCTACAATACTAGTAGGTAGATACTGATTTATGAATGGGAAAGTTTCCATGACGCAACAGGACCGTACCTTGACTAAACCACAGATAATCAAATACTATGGCTAAACTTATATTTTCCTGCTTTAATTATGCCGTATCAGGTAAACTAGGATAAAATGGCTGAGTCAAGAATAGGTGATCAAGTTTCAGCACTCTTGACCCTGGGATCTTGCAGTTGTGTTAGGCATAGGGCTCTACCACTTCAGAATTTAAGTAGGTAGGTATATTTCTTTGTAAGAAAGAAGGACCTTTTTCCGTCGCAGTCAAGTGTGATATCAAAAAATACACACTAAGTAACATATTTTTGGGCAGGGGTTTAGGGGTAAATGATATGTATGAATAATGTATTATAATAATATGTATTATGTTCCACATAATAACTTATTTATTCACCAACGAAGCTACATGTTTACACTGTGCGAGCGGGGAGAGACGACTGGCGACGCGGGACACAAAACTATCGCGTCAGCCCGATTTACCTACTTGTGGCTAGTCGCCACAATGGGAATCCGCAAAAACTCATTCCTACAATATCCTTATAAAAGTAGTATGTATGCCTACCGTGCCCGGGAGAGTTGGGATCGTAACCCTATTTGACAGGCGTCATGGCTCAGTCGGTAATAGCTCTGCGCCTTCCGTGCTGTGGGTCGTGGGTTCGATCCCCACCGAGAACTAACATTTGTGTGTGGCAAACATAGATGTTTGTTCTGTGTCTGGGTGTTACTATGTATTATAAAGATGTATTTGAAAAAAAAAATGTAGGTATATATATTGTATTCTATCAGCCATCTAGTTCCCACAGTACAAGCTTTGCTTAGTTTGGGACTAGAAGGCGGTGTGTTAAAAGTCCGTGAGTATTTATGAGTAAGGTGCATTGGGGTAATTGCGAAAATGGGTATATTCCGAAAATCCATAAAATCAAGTAACCTAACGCGATATTTTCCTGTTGGCACGAGGATTTAAAGGACTGTCACGGCGATGCCAATCAAAATGGCGTCTAGACCAATGTTGCCAACAAGAAAATATCGCATTATGTTACTAGATTTTATGGATTTTCGGAATATACCCATTTTCGCAATTACCCCAATGCACCTTATTTATTTATTTATTGAGTTAATTTCAAACATGCAAACAGCCGATATTACAATGTACATTGTACATCTATTTCTATAAAGTTATCATTGACATCCCAAATCTGGTTTCCGAGGTTCATTGACTGTGTTATATGCTTTTCATTAGTTACCTAGGTACCTACTTATTACCTATTTATTTTGCGAACAGCTTTATTTATATTTCTTGTATTAATATTTACTAATACCTATATTAACTGAGTAGGTAATCAGCACCGGTATATTCCCCAGTTTTTTATATCATTCAGGGTAGGTACCTAGTATACCTACGTAGACCAAAGGAGTCTGCTAAATTGTTCTTTTTTTTTATCACTTACCTATGTGGTTTGCTTGTTTTCTCCCAAAATTTTCAAGGTGTATACTCCTAGGGTGCCTCAAGGGTCCCTTCTTATTTCTTATTTACTTAAATGGTCACGAATGTTCGCCTTGTTTCTAACATACAATAATTTAGAAGTTTAAAAAACTCGAAAAACCGACTTCAATTTGATACGCCTTCATCGTCAAATGATGATGATGATGGCAGTTCGGGACCAACCTGGAAGCATACCCTTTCAGATAAAATAAGAATTTTTCAAATCGGTTCATAAATGACGGAGTTCTGAGGTAACAAACATAAAAAAAATACAACCGAATTGAGAACCTCCTCCTTTACTGAAGTCGGTTAAAAAAGAAAGAAAAAACCTCGTCTGAGTTGGCTAATAACGCCAGTATAAATACTAAACAAGCTTCTCGAGGAGGAAAATGATGTACACACCTAAATACAAATTTATATAGAATAACTAGGACCGTCCGCGATTTCGTTCGCGTCCCGTTGGATCCCGTTGATTTAACGCCATAAAAAGTAGCCTATGTGTTAATCCAGTTCACGGACAATATATATTCCAAGTTTCATCCAAATCGGATCCATCCATACTTACAAACTTTCGCGTTTATAATATTGGTAGGATTAGGTATCATAACTTTAACAAGAGGGTAACCCAGTGTATTTCATCAAACCATCATAAATCTTGTTGCGTGGCTGCCAGATTATTTAGGTTTATTGATCCGCTTATTTCCATAACATTAGAAACATTACTAGCTATGGATTATGATTTCAAAACTGGCGGTAAAATCGGCCTGAAGTCTACCGTTGAAAAGTTTCCCCCAAAATAATATTGAATAGCTTTCACATGGTTTATATATGAATTTTACATAGGTTTATAGGTTTTGGGTATCTCATGAGCCCTGCTTAGGGAATACCAACATGGAGAAATGCCGAGGTTTTACAATAGATAGTACATAAATAACAACATTGAGCTTTCTTCATTTACCAACTTCGTAATCGCACGGTCAGTAGGTACCTATGTAGGTACCTACCTAATATGATATTATCACTTCGTTTTATAAAGTAGGTAAATATGAACTGGTTTCTTGCGACCAAGTCCAAAACAGCTTATTTCTACCACCGCTCATGTTATCCTTTAGAAAAAGTAGCGTTATGTATCTCTAGGTCACGCACGAACTTTATTCAAAGCTTTATTCGAATTGGTCCAGTTTTTACGACGTGATTTGGGACAAGCATTGAAAATATAAACTTTCACACATTGCATTTATGACGTATAAATTCATCATCATCATTCCAACAGTAGATTCACCCGTCTTCCTTCTTATTGGTTTCCGTAGAGGACTCTTGTATGTCACCCATCCATCGAGATTCTAGACTTACTCGTTGCGGCTCATCCCCTCTTAGTAAGATAGGTACCGCCCTAAGCTACTACATACGATTACATATAATAAGTAAACCTCCATGCCTTTTCAAGATAGGTACGTTTGTTTGCATAAAGAAGTGGTACAATTTGGTCTTAATGTTGCGTTCACTATTCCGCAGTCGGCAGGGACTTGGGCAGGGAAGTTGGCACGAGTATAGTGTGAACACGAACATGCCTCTGTCCCGGCTCCCGGCTCAAATTCATGCCCCCTGATGAGAATAAAGGCGATGTTGCTGTGGCAATAATGCCGGCAGCGGCATGGGCATAGTGTGCACGCGGTAGGAGGCACTTATTCACCTTTTTCGGATATCTAAACTGTTTTCACTTTCGCTATACGATACAGGTGTAATATAGAGGCAGGTGTTGTGAGTCGAATGTTCATTTCTTCCGTATGTCTTGTCCACAAGCAGCAATGTCAAGTGCATCGTGTTCAGAATACGTAAATACAGGTTTGAGGTCGACTTAGTGTCTTTATCGTAAGGCCGGAGCTGTAGGTTCTTTTTTCTTTTTAATGTTTGTTTTTGTTTTTATACGGTGTACACTAATTAAGCTTAGATATTTACGTGGATCATGGCGCTTGAGTGTGTGCCGAAATATCACAAATCAAACCCACAAAATTATTCTAAATAAAAATCACAAAAGTTATAAATCGAGCGGGATCCGAGCTTGCGACCTTCCCCTTGATACGGAGTTGCGTCATCATGGTAAATATCTTGTACGAGTATTGGAAACTTGTGGATTACTTTGGCGGCGGCGCCTCGCCTCACATTAGGACTAATTAATTTGGTCCATGGGAAGGATAATTATTATGTCGGATTTAGCTACTAAATGCCCTTTCAGTGCACTTCTAGATCATAAAAGAAAGTTTCGTCTTTGATGCTAGCGCAGGCTCTGGCCAGGCATTTGTCTCCTAAACGAAGATTCACTTGGGATACACTGCGCGGCAGCTACGTGGCCTTTTTTTTATTTTAAAACAATATAGGCAACCGTTTGACCACAATCTCACCTGATGTTAAGCAATGATGTGGTCTACGATGTAGCACGGTTACCTAGAAGATTCACTATTCACTCTACTCTTGAAAACTTTAGCGGATTAATTGCGTTGTCACCGCGCAGTGTATGGCAAAACCTCAAACCTTTTCATTTTGGGTTATCGACGCTCTATGGCGTCTATGGTTTAGTTTGTATGAGTTTTGGTGGCGAACTTAACCTTTTTAGAATCAAGAAAAGAGATCTCTCTGTGGAAATATTCTGACAGTTATCATTTGAAGTTTTGAGTGCTTTTACAGTTTGAAATATTTACATTTTATTTATGTACGTTGGAGTTTAAAAACGAATCATGTTTAAAGCTTCCCAAATAGTTTCGTGTGGAAAATAGCCAGTTACAAGGGAATAATACCGAGAGGTACCTTACCTACCCCTTTAGCTCATAGTCGATTCCTTGCTCAAGACTCCGAGCTGAGACTGTACCTACCATTTGAAAGTAGGTACTTGCTTAGTCCTTCTGGTATAAAGCGTTTTGGTAACCTGAGAGGTTGTCCGCCGAAACAAAGATCCTTGCTTAAATATAATTTTCGGTAACTTATTAAAGATGTGCATGATGTTATCCTCGAGACAAAAAATTGACCTACACTAGACCTCTCTGTGTCAAACACATTCCCTTAAATTATGTTTCCAGATTTATCTTGGATCTATCAAAAACCGCCAAAAACCGCGTGTGTTTTGGACTTAACCCCGGTCAATAAGTTGTCAGATTTATATGTTACTAGCAGCGCCTCGCGGTTTCACCCGCGTAATTCCCGTTCCCGTGGGAATTCCGGGATAAAATATAGCCTATGTTCATCAGGGATAATGTAGGATTCTAATGGTAAAAGAATTTTTTTAATCGGTCCAGTAGTTTCGGAGCCTATTCAATTCATACAAACAAACAAACAAACAAAAAATCAAACCTTTCCTCTTTATAATATTTGTATAGACAATAAATCTGACAACTTATTGACAGGGAACTAAGTCCAAAACACACGCGGTTTTTGGCGGTTTTTGTTAGATGCAAGATAAATCTGATAACGTGGTAAGGCCGTAAGTGTTTGGTGGACGAAAACGCTTATTACCTATGTAGGAATGTAACTAGGTACATACATAGGTAATCTATTAAACCACGCGCACAATATTACGTGTAAATAGACCAAGTACCAACATAAAGGTATAGCAAGAATAAGACCATAACAAATTATCATGTATCTAATAGGTACGTACCTAATGCAAAAGAGCGTGTAAGGCAGAAAGTAAAATACTATTGCATAAGATAATTGACGATCTAGCTAAAAGGTTAAAGGGATAAGATTGTCTAAAGAACTATCATCGTCATCATCCTCGTACGCGTCTGATATTGATAGCACATGCAACCCCCACAAAATAAAAATAAAAAAAAACATCTAAATGCATAAAATGTGCAAAGGTAGACTTTTTTATCGGACTGATTATTTGCATAACACGTGGGCTGATATTTATGGTTAAATTATCTTAATAATAAAATATTATGGTTAAATATCCATAATATTTTATTTAAATAAAATTTTAAATACCTATCAGTTATTTCAGCTATACTAAACAGCTGTGTACTACTAATTTCTAGAAATAGTATCTACATAACTTTTGTATTGTAAGTACCTATGTATTCTTAACTCGGCCATGGTCAAGGGTACCTACCTACTTGGTATTATCGTAAACGGGTTTTATTTATAAGGGTCTCGCGTATAAATTAGAGATGTAGGTATCGGATGCCCGTAAACAAGAAAAGTTATGAATCTCGTATACATTGTATGTACCTACTCGTAATAAAAATGTTTGTATGAATGAATGCGAATTAAGTTTATGAGGTTTTCGTAATTTTATTATCATCATCAATTTTTATTGATTTACCTACCTACTTACCTATAACTCGTAGTCGGTACGGCAATATGCATTTTATGTTTAACTTAACTTCACTGTTTATAGTTTAGTTAATAATTTTCTTACCTATTCAATAAATTCGCTTATTTATTCTTGTAGAGTTATGTAGGTAATTGATTTGTAACAAGAAATATGAAATATCCACTTGTTTATTTTTATGGACTGGAACTATTGTTCTGTTAAACTTACCTACCTACATAACTACCTAATAATAGTTTGTCGGTAAACATATATGTATAAGTAGGCTTATTTAGGTTCAATTATTTTTACGACACCGGAAATCATTAAATAATAATAGTCATATACTACGTACTATAATAATATGTTAAAATTTTGGTTTTAAATAATGCCGGTAAAAAAACATTTGGTGCCTAACCAGAGAAGGCAGGCGTTTGGGACCACAAGAACGCAAAGAAGGGAACGCGGTCCCTTTTGCCTAATTCATTGATTACTTATCCTCAGGAAAAAGGGACCACACGCCTACCGTACCAAGCGCCAACGTAGTCGTATGAGATCTCAACGCATTTTAATAGCGTTATACTAAATCTAGTTCCGCTTCACTTAGGTTTTATTCTAGACCTAAAGATACTAAGATAAGATAGTTACTAGCATTATTATACTAGTAGTTCGCCCCGAACTGAGATCTCGTGATGGTCGGAGGTTAATAAAACCCAAACAATTTTTATCGACCAATGGTTGCAATAAGCTTGGCAAATCGCATCGAAATCGCCGTCTAGCTAAGTACCAGTCTTACTTGAACTACACAATCATCATTAGCTCACGTTATACTGGGTTTTATAATTTTTACAACAACTCAAAAACTATTAGACCTAGAATCAAAATAAAAACGGTTTTGGAATGTCTACGCAAAGCCCTATCATACTACACCCCACTTGATATTTTGGTACGACTTTTTTTTTTACTTCCTTTGGAACCTCTTAACTTTCCAACCCCTTGACCGATTTACTTTATTTTTCAAACCAGTAAAACTTAAGAGTACTATCCGTATACCTACCAAATTCTGTGAAGATCGGATTAGCGGTTCAAAAGATCTCGAAGAACAAAACATACAAAGCATTTTTGTCCAAGTTGTCACTAAGATCTCGTTCGTTTCGCTCACTCGATCAATTACCTAACTTGTGACGTCTACTGGGTTTGAATGAAAACCAACATCAACACAATATAGTAATTTATTAACAAACTTAATCTCAAGATCGTGGATTCTATGGCCCGCCTAACTTTAACTTGGGTAGAACGGCTCTCCCCTTATTTTAGCGTGACGTGAAGAGACGAAGATCAGGCTAAAGTTACATCTTAGTTACCTACTAGCATTACCTATTACCTACTTACCTACTATGTTAGCCGAAAAGTTCCAATGTAAAGCTAAGCTGACTTTTTAACATTGTTTTTCAGTGACAATGGGTTGGCCTCTCTTACTGTCCGTGCTATGCGGCCTCCACTCTGCCGCAGCGACGTCATACTTACTGCCCGGTGACGTCATCCCCATCCATTATGACGTCAGGCTGCTCTATGACGTCGACCCGATCACCAACTTCAGTGCTTACGGTGTGGTTGATATTGTGGTAAGTTCTATAAGCCATTGTAAGTATTTACACTAGTGGCTCTGGGAGCTGTAGACCTCGCGAGCATACTAAAAGTGAGCTATTTACTGCCTTAGCAAAAGCTATTTCAGAGTTTTGAAAGAAACCTATCAATGTTGAAGAGAAGTAGAAAATACCCATCCCTCACCCGCAACCCCCACTGTGCAAGTGCATTTTCCGTTTTGTGATTTTTTTGATCTTTTTGATTTTTTTTGCATCATCTTGTGTAGAATGAAGTCCTTTGTGTTTCTCTCAAATTTGATTGAAAACCATCGATTGTTTGATGAGCTATCCTGTTCATCATGCTGAAGATCTTTATCAGATCTTCGCCAAACTTTTATGAAACCAACTTACAGTTACTACCTTTCAAATAAAAAAAGAATAATCGAAATCGGATCTCATTTGGTGGAGATATCCAGTATATCAAATAGCCCCCTTTTTGCCCTTTTTTTGGGGGAAGTACCCCTCCAATCAAAAATCCCCGACGACAAAAAAATTCTAATAAGTCATATAACCTGTGTACCAAGTTTCGTCCAGATCGGTTGAAAAATGCGACCTGTAGAGGAGAACAGATAGACAGACAGACAGGCAGACAGACAGACAGACATCCGGACAAACGCATTTTTGGCCAATGTGGAAACTAAGACGCTTCGCTCGCTTCGCTCGCTTCGCTCGCTCGGTCAATAAAAGTGTGTAAATTAAGCTATGTTTCGAATCGGCCGTTGGCTGAATTTTTTTATTTTTTTTAGAGTAATCTTTAGGGAATAATTTATTCACAAAGAAAATTACAACTAACACAGTATTTACAATATTCACAATATTTACAAAATACACATGAAACAGTTGAGCTATCTACAAACTGTTGCAAACGATTTATAGATAGCTCAACTGGTCCAAATCAGTAGATAACTGGCTTAATTATTATTGATACTTACTGAAACCCTTAAAAGAGTCGTTGAAACGTCTGACGAACTTGGTGATTTTTTGTCAAAATGATTGTTCAGATATGACCAACCAGATAAAGTCAGATTTGATCGGAATATTTTTAAAGCTGTAAGACTGTTCAAAATAGATTACACGACTTTACTTCATTTACTTCGGCATGTTCTACGTTGTTGCTGAGGAACATGTTCCGCAACATGTTGCTCCATTTGCCCCCTAGTGTATACATGGCTTTAAGTATCAGCATTGCACCTGTGCGAAGCCGGGGCGGGTCGCTAGTACAAAATAATTCAAAATATTCTTTCAACGGGCTTTTACATAAATGCAGACGATAAATACTCCAAACACGATTTGATATCTTCCATTAGTTCCACCCACCATAAATGCGCGTGCAGACTATGCCCATGCCGCTGCCGGAATGATTGCCGCGATTAATTCCAGAATGATTGCCACGGCAACATCGCCTTTATTCTCACTAAGGAGCTAGGGCATGAGCTTGGGCAGGGAGACGGGACAGCGGCATGTTCGTGTTCACACCACTTCCCTGCCCAAGTCCCTGCCCACTTCGGCATAGTGTGATCGCGCTTTAAGAGAGGTGTCATCGGGATGGGGTACCTACCTACTCCTGCCTGCAGTGCTGTGTCACTGACATTTTTTCTAAATCACCTCCAAATTTAGGACTAAATAACTTATTATGAACTGCAAAGTCAGTCTACTACCATTTAAAATTTTGGGGCAATCCTAAAATAAATTAATTAAACAAACCCTAAAACTAGGGTAGCAGGAACCGTCTGACTAGGTACCGCAATTCTTGAACGATGGTCAGGTGACTTATTGAAAGTTCTTATTTGGCATCTTAAGCAATCTTGCTTCATAATGCTTTTGTTCGATCGTCTGAAGGTGATATTGTAATGTAAATAAGTTATGTGACAGACAGACAGCACAATGCTAACGGTTTTTGGCTGAAACAGATTACTTATGTTCCAAACACTATAGGCAGGGTATCGACCTATCAGTAAAAACAAAGTCAAAGTCAAAATACGTCTATGCAATAAAATCTCACTGATCACTTTGAATCGTCATTAAGTTTTGTATGATTCGATATGATTACATTTTGTTATTTAATGGGTAGTACTAGATCGCTGATATAATCTATCTATCTATTCAGCCTGTATGCACCCACTGCTGGGTATAGGCCTCCTCTTTAGTACGCCAGTCTCTCCGGTCCTGCGCGAGTCTTCTCTACTGCCGCCCAACTACAGGCACAATATCATCGGACCATCGGGCGGGTGGTCTGCCTCGTGGTCTTTGAGCTTCCCTTGGCCACCATTCCGTAATCGCTGTCGTCCATCTTCCATCATTCCTTCTGGCCACGTGCCCTTGCCCATCTGCACTTCAAGCTTGTGATCCGCATACCCACGTCTACAACTTTGGTCCGGCGTCGTATCTCCACGTTGGGTATGTGATCGAGTAGTGAGATACCGAGCATGGCGCGCTCCATTGCTCTTATAATACTTATACGTAATTTTTTTTGTAAATACATAAACAAGTACATAATATACCTGCATAATAGGTACCTAACAATGAAGACCTTACAATTTCTTACAGACTCAACACTCACTGAATATTAAAACACTTGCGGTCAAGGTTTTCCTTAGATGTGTCACTCACTAACTTATGTAGGTATGAAAATAGTTGGAGGTAAAATAATCATATGTAGTTAATTGAAAATTACCTACTAGTAATTATGTTTGTCTGCGGGTCGAACAAGCACAAGGCTTGTTCACTGATAACAACCAACCATTGAATCCATTTACACTTTCAAACATAATAGCGCAGTGTAACAATTGGCGAGTTAAGTATGCGAGTACGCGGGCGAGTTAATAACAGACCGAGTTCATGACCTAGTCGGTCGTACACGAGAAACAACCGTTTACCTACCTAAAGAAGCATAAATTAATTATATTAAATTAGTTTTATTCAGATATCAAGATCCATAACATTATACATTAGTAGTTCGCCCCGAACTGAGATCTCGTGATGGTCGGAGGTTAATAAAACCCAAACAATTTTTATTGACCAACGGTTGTAATAAAATTTGCAAATCGCTTCGAAATTGTCGTCTAGCTAAGTACCAGTCTTACTTGAACTACAAAACCATTCAAACTCCAAGAAATGGTAGCTCACGTTATACTGGGTTTGCCAATTTTATATTTTTTACAACAACTCAAAAACTATTAGACCTAGAGTCAAAATAAAAACGGTTTTGTATAAACAAAACCCTATCATATGACACCCCACTTGATATTATTGTATGTCTTTTTTTTTACTCCCTTTGGACCCTGTCCAGTAAGTGAAGAAAGTAATATATGTGGAATGTATGGGTACGGTACAAGAAATGAAAGAGGCGAAAAACTATTGAACTTTTGTCAAGAAAACCAACTTACAATAACAAACACATTATTTAAAAAACAACAAAAGCAAAAATGGACGTGGAAATCGCCAGACGGGAACACAAAAAATGAAATCGACTTTATACTAACAAGAAACAGGAAAAAAATACATAACACGGAAGTTATCTCGCTAAAATACTCATCAGACCATCGAATGGTTCGAGCCACATACAATATTAATGAAAACCTAAAAAAGAAAAGGTCAAAGTTCGGACAAAAAAGTAGAAATTATGATTCTCTTGAGACAAAATTATTACAAACGCGCATGGAACAACATCTCCTAACGCTACCAATTGAAGACATCAACGAAAGCTACAAAAATACTGTGGCGGCCATTAAGAAATGTGTTGATAGCATGCCGATAAAGAAAAATAAAGAATCTCATATAGTAACGGAAGAAATTGAAAAACTTATAAATGAAAGAGAAGCTTTGAAGAATACCTATCCACGACTACCCACACAGAAAAAACGATTAACAGTATTGCACAAGAAAATAAAAACAAAAATAATAGCAAATAAGAAAAAATATAAAATGCAATTACTGGAAATTGAATTAGACACAAAAAGCTCTACCAAACGGACAAGAAAACAATTAAATAACCGAAAAGAATGGGTTCATTCCTTCACGACCGACTCAGGAATAAAAACAACAAATAGAAATGAAATAATGACGGAAGCCACAAAATTCTATGAAACTCTCTACTCAAAGGACCCAAGCAACAAACTTCGGATATCACCACACTCCCCCGGTACGTACCAACCCGCCCTGCAGTTTCTAATAACCGAAATACAGCGCGCTATTAATAATTTAAAGAAAAATAAATCCCCAGGAGAAGACGGTGTATCGACAGATACTGTGTTAGCGATGATAGAGCCCCTGACACCACATCTAACCAGTTTATTCAACAAAATCTTGGCTAAAGATACGATTCCGGAGGACTGGAACAACTCGCTTATAACTCTACTATATAAAAAATGGAGACCCCAACTTAATTGACAATTATAGACCAATCAGCTTACTACCGACGTTGTACAAGCTGTTTTCATCGACCCTGCTATATAGAATGACCAAGAACTTAGACGAGCAACAGCCGCGGGATCAAGCGGGATTTAGAAAAGGTTACTCAACAACGACCATATATTTACACTCACACAGTGCATCGAGAAGTGTATTGAGTACCATAAAGTTATATACATAGCGTTTGTGGACTATACGAAAGCGTTTGATTCTATCAGTCATGACCATTTGTGGGCAAGCCTTCAAGAACAGGGAATAGAGTCCAAGTATATAAATCTCCTAAAAGCAATATACAAGCATTCTTCTGCCAAAATAAAATTGGAAAATATTGGAAAACCATTCGCAATTAAAAGAGGTGTGAAACAAGGCGACCCTATATCCCCGAAGCTTTTTACGTCAATATTAGAAACCATGTTCAGAAAATTGGATTGGTCTAAACGTGGCATCAACATAAACGGTGAACAACTTACTCACCTCAGGTTTGCGGACGATATTGTCATTATATCGGACAAGCCCGAAGACCTCCAATACATGCTCAGAACACTAGATATAGAAAGCCGTAAAATAGGACTACACATGAACCTAAACAAAACTAAAGCAATGTCAAACGGAGATCCCGAGTCAATTATGTTGGAAACCGGTGTGGTAGAGTACGTAAAAGAGTACATATATCTCGGTCAAACAATTTCGTTTGAAGATGCCATCGCAAAAGAGGTGAACAGAAGAGTCGCCATGTCCTGGAAAAAGTATTGGTCACACAAGGATATATTCAAAAGTAAACTCCCGGTTCACCTCAAGAAAAAGCTTATGGACAATACAATACTCCCTACCTTACTCTATGGCTGCCAGAGCTGGCCTTTGACGAAAAGCATAGTAAGAAAAATAGCCATATTTCAAAGAGCAACTGAGAGGTCCATGCTCGGCCTTAAACTCAATGATAGAGTAAGAGCAGACGACATCAGACAAATCACCAAAGTCACCGACGCGGTAAGGATGCTCTGCAAACTGAAGTGGAAATGGGCAGGCCACGTCTCTAGAGCGCGTGATGGGCGTTGGAGCGAACGTATCCTACATTGGTACCCACGAGACGCAGGACGTACAAGAGGTCGACCGAGAAAAAGATGGAGCGACGACGTGGTGGAGATCGCGGGACATGCATGGACCCGAACGGCACAGGATCGGAATATATGGAAGCGCATGGAGGAGGCCTACACCCATCGTTGGGTGCCCAACAGTGATAGTAAATAAGTGTGTATAGTTTTTTTTTTAATTCTTTGTAATGTATTGTAACTGTGGGAAATAAATGGCTTATTATTATTATTATTATTATTATATTGGACCCTCTTAACTTCACGACCCCTTGACCGATTTACATCATTTAACAAACCAGTAAAACTTAAGAGTACTATTCGTATACCTACAAAATTCTGTGAAGATCGAATAAGCGGTTCAAAAGAGCTCGACAAACAAACATTCAAACATACAAAGAATTTTTGTCCAAGTTGTCACTAAGATCTAGTTCGCTTCGCTCACTCAATTAATAATAACTCACACAATAATATTTTAATTCTAGGTAGATTGATACGACTCTGTATTTTGTAATTGATACATTGGGCAGGTAAGTAGGTAGGTAGAAAAATAAAAACTCATCGAAAACCTTGTCATATTCTATGCTCTAGTGGTCACAACCTTCTGTTAAATAGAGCAGTATGTCACCAATCGATGTCTAGAAAACTACCTATTGTTAGTGAACTTTCATATTGTCGATTGTTCGTTGTGGTCAAGCTACTTTCGACCTTGCTGTCTATTGATAAGAATCAAAGACAAATGATCGTGCAAGCAATAGTTTGAAAAATTTAGTGTTTTTGTAACGTATGAAAGCACTAATTATGTTAAAATTCTAATTAGTCTTGGTTCAGTTCAGACTAATCCAGTATTCTAGTAGAATTATAATTTGCTCTATTTGGATGATTTTGCTGCATCCAAAGCATACGTAATTCTGGCTGCATCCGTCTATTTGCGTTAGTTCAATTAATGTTCAGACTTGTCTCTGATTAACCCCTTGAAATCTAAAAATCAGAACTTTAGAGTCAATTTGCTGCATAAGTTTAGAAAATACTTTCTTTTAAATGCCCGTTTTGTCCCACATTAGGACTAAAACGCTAACACTTTAGACATTCTAGCTAGATAAAGGTGTGAATACATAGAATCTGATCTGATCTGAAAAAAAGTTCTAAAACTTTTTGGCTACTCAAAATAACTTGAAAAATTTGTTCCCCAGCTAAAAGTAATAAACCCAACATCAAAAATCGTTCTCCACATGCAAGACTTGACCCTCGACGAAGACAGAATCACTCTGACCGCAGACAACGATACTCCATCCATCAATGATGTCAAACTGAATGATACCTACAGTCTACTGACGTTTGAGCTAGATCGGACGTTGATTGGCAGTGAGAACTACACGTTGACGATTCCGTTCTATGGGAATCTGAAGCAGGGGCTGGATGGAGTTTACATCAGCTCGTATGTTAACACGAAGACATCGGCTAAGGAGTAAGTCCAGTAATATCTCTTATCTCATTAAGAACTTATTAACAAACATATTAAGCTGTGCGGTGACTGTTCGTTTGTGGTCCATGATCCTGGGTTCTTGACGCACAAAAATTAGGAGTATCTTCGTAGTCAAAAACATGATTGGCTTTGTCAAAGTCAAGGCCCGGGCCTTGGAACTGTCTTGGGCAGTTACTTCAAAATCTTTGGTTAAAAAAGGTACATAGATGTCAAAAAGAACAGACAAGAAATTAACAGCAATACCTACTTCCTAGCATTTACAAACAGAGAGATGATGATCATTACTTTCCCAGGTATCTAGTAACGACACAGTTTGAGGCCATATCAGCTCGGAAAGGCTTTCCGTGCTTCGATGAGCCTCTCTACAAAGCTACGTTCAGGATAACAGTTGGTCATAACAAGGGGTTCACGGCTGTCTCCAACATGCCTTTGGAAAAGGCTTCAGAAGTCAAGTAAGCGTTATTAATAAAGTACCTAACCGGTTTTCCTAAGGTTTTTGAATACTATGAAGGAACCTATTATTTTCAGTGCCTTAGAAGACTACTGGCCTTGGGGCGTCATCGGTCAAAAGATCAAGAAAGAACAGACAGCCTTCGTATGGGATCGCTTTGAGAACTCAGTCCCTATGTCGACATATCTAGTGGCATTCGTGGTCTCCAAGTTTTCTTACGTGGAGAGTCCTGCTGGCCTTTCTAAGACTAAGTTCAAGATCTGGGCGAGGAGCGATGCTATTGATCAGGTCAGAAACTTAATTTTAGCATGTGTTAGATTTTTGGAAGTGCTAAAATCCTCATAGATATCTTCAAGACATCTTGAGATCTTAAGTCTACCGCTCGAATATTAAATTTTTCACCTCTATCTACAGACAAGCTACGCAGCTACCATCGGACCAAAAGTTCTAACCCACTTCGAAGAATGGTTCAACGTGACCTTCCCACTGCCCAAGCAGGACATGATAGCCATCCCTGACTTCTCAGCCGGAGCTATGGAGAACTGGGGACTTGTCACTTATAGGGAAACTGCGCTTTTGTATGACAAGAAGCAGTCTTCCTTGTTGAATAAAGAACGAGTGGCTGAGGTAAGTTCTACTAGACTAGGATTAAATCTCGTGACTCAATGGTTGGTCTTATGAGAATCGTATGGAATCCAGTAATTAAAGGCTCTGAAAGTACCTAACCTCGACATGTTTATTAATTTTTCTTGCGATAGGTACATGTTTGCGTCTCTTTCCATCCACAGTACGATGCCCAAAGACGTTAGCCATCGAATGGATCATGGTTGGATCAAATTGAATCATGCTAAATTCAATTAGGAAATGATTCAAATTATTTATGTAGACCTGGAAGAAAAAGCTGCTCTCCTCAAAAACCTCTAACAAATAATCTCAACCCATATTTCCCAGGTAATAGCTCATGAATTAGCCCACCAATGGTTCGGTAACCTGGTTACCATGAAATGGTGGTCAGATCTCTGGCTGAACGAGGGTTTCGCGACGTTCGCGGCTGCCGTTGGAGTCAATGCAGTGGAACCGGAGTGGGGAGCTGACTTGAGCTCTGCTGTTCATGATATAAGCTCTGTTCTTGGACTTGATGCTTTAGAGTCCAGCCATCCTGTAAGTGGTAGCTATAGAGATTTTTAAAAACAGAATGAGTGAGAATGTAGCAAAACAAACGAACGAAGAGACAAAGTGAACTTAAAGAGAATCTGGAGCCAAGAGTCTTGGGAAGATCTACTGGGCCTCAATATTGGTCAGGTCTTGAAGACAGCTTATTATAATTTACGGGAATATGGTCGTCTCCCAGACTTTTGTCTTTTTAGTATTCACATAGTTGGGTGGTAGCTTTAATATCCTTAATATCCAGAACCTTAGTATCAAGAACTTAAGCCTGACTATATCAGTCATGGCTTACTTCCTAGCTGATTTATCCTCTATTTCTAGGTGTCAGTCCCCATTGATGACCCGAAGCGTATCTCGGAGATTTTCGACGAGATATCCTACAGGAAGGGATCCGCTCTCATCAGGATGATGACCATGTTCCTTGGAGACAAGGTCTTTAGAGAGGCTATTCATAAGTAAGTGGTTTCAATCAGAAACAGTTTAGTTTCATTTCAATCGCTGCGCTGCGCCAAGAGATTGCTGCTCATTCTCTGTTTGAAAATTTGGCTGAACTGCAGTTCGTCCTCCAGGGTCTGATTATGACCACCTATGGTTAGGGTCCGGGTACTTTTAAAGTTATTTTACTTCCAGTAGGTTTTTCATCCGATAATGACCATCAAAGGATGAATAGGATCTGGGTTGTTCTGAAGCTGTTAAACTTAAACAAACTTTCTGGTTCGACGGCAATTTCATAGTCTAAACTCAGAGTTTGGTGTCTGATGATGCAGTATAAATGATCTATATATAGGGCCTTTCAAGGCATAACTAAGTAAAACTCTTTTTTTGCAGCTACCTAGTGAAACACTCATACAGCAACGCAGCCCAAGACGACCTTTGGGCAGAACTGACAGCTGTCTCCCAGAAGTACAATGCTTTGACAAGAAACGTCACTGTCAAAGAGATAATGGACACGTGGACTACGAAGACTGGCTACCCAATCTTGAATGTGGAGAGAGATTATGGATCTAAAGCTCTTACTATCACTCAAGTGAGTTTACCCATGCCTTTATGTATACAGGACGCTAAAGTACTGCCTGAAACATTTTTTAGAGGGAGTGCTTAGACTTGCCCAGCGCGTAATTATCCTTTTAGTTTGCAGGCCTAGGATGCGCACGCAAGATATTTGTCATGTCGTTCTGTCAGCATCTTGCACCAGTTTTGAACTATTGCATTATCTGAGGTAATATGGTCGAGAAAACGCCATGACAAATATCTCGCGTGCGCATCATAGCCCCGCTGGTAGGCTCTACATGACTTCAACAAAACCAAGCATCATAAAGTAAACTTGTTTTAGAAACGTTACCTAGCCCTCGGCTCCAAAGCCACCACCACCTCATCCTGGTGGGTCCCCCTCCGAGTGCTGTGTGAAGGCGAGGCGGCCCCCTACCGGGAGGCGCCCCTGCAGTGGCTGGGGGACACCGAGGGGGTGGATACCAGGCATCAGTTCCAGCACGGAGCCGAGCCTCATGAGTGGGTGCTGTTCAACTCTGATATGATCGGTGAGTATTGCTGCTTTAGAAATTTGGGGTTCCGATGGGGGTACCCACCTATTCTTGCCCAGAAACTAACCGGGACGTTTAGTTCCTGGGCAAGAATGGTTATTACTACGATAGTTTATTAGTCGTGCCCATAGTTTTAACCTAATATATTTTTCAGCGCCTTACCGAGTGAACTACGACGAGAGAAACTGGCGCCTACTCGCCGATACACTGACTAACGGCAAGTTGAGCAGCGTGCCAGTGCTCGGGCGAGTGCAGCTACTGTCTGACGCGTTTGAACTGGCCTGGACTAACCGACTCAACTACACCATCGCTTTACAGTGAGTATTCAATTAAATGTAGAACATACTCTTCAACTTAGGTACTCAATCACTTGATTCTATTCAACCGAAATAAAAATAAAATACTTAGAAACCTAGGTACATCTCATCTCGATTAAATCTGAAACTTCACTCTATTCAGTTTAAACACTACTCTATTCAACCTAAACATGACTCTGTTCAACCTAAACATGACTCTGTTCAACATAAATATTATGACTCTATTCAACCTAAAATTAACTATCCAACCTAAATATGAATCTATGTATCCTAAAAATTAATCTATTCAACCTGAAAATGACTATTCAACCTAAACATGACTCCATTCAATCTAAAATTGGCTCTATTAAACTTAGCTCTATTCAGCCTAAACATGACTCTATTCAACATAAACTTGGCTCTATTAAATCTATCTATGTAACTCGACTATTCAACCTGCTTTTTTTCCTCCACAGACTAGCCAGCTACTTACGACACGAAGACGAATACCTCCCCCTAGAAACAGGTCTAAACGCCCTCTCTAAGATAGAAAACATACTAAAACGGTCACCCGACTACGGCGCGTTCCAGAAATACGTACGGAGACTTGTCAGTGATGCCTATATGAAGGCAGGAGGGTTGGCAACCAAGGAGGTGTTGGACGGAGATGATATCAACAGTGTTAGGATGCAGGTACGTATTACATTTTTTGGTGTGAGGTTGAGATCTTCTTCTTTTATTTATGGCCTCTGTCCGTCACTTTGACAGACAATTTTGGCAGTGACAAGTGAGATATTTGACATTATATAAGTCATTCGTCAAGTCGGCTGTGAAAAAGAGAGTTGTTTTGAAAACAAAATGGATCATCATCATTTCCCTGCCCTTATCCCACGCTAGGTGGCATCGGCACAATATGTGTTCTTCTTCCACTCACTCCTATCATTCGTCAACCCTGAATCTACTCCTCTCACATTCATTATCCTCTTTCACACAATCCAACCACTTCTTCTTCGGTCTTCCTCTACTTGCATACCCAGCCACACTCATATTCATAACTCTCTTCGTTATATGACTTTCATCCCATTACGAAAACAAAATGGATATTCTCTTTAAAACTTGAAAACGAATTTTAACAATGGCTAACACTTTATGTTATGACCGCAAGTATATTATTGGTTAAAACTCCACCAAAAATAAACAACTTACAGTACAATAACACAAAAAACTATTAAAATAAAAGTGCTACTTACATAAATGTTGTTTCAAAAATAACCAGTGCGTGCAGTTCCTACGCGCGGAAGAAGTTATACTTCGAGTGCCACGCATTCACTCTCGCTCTGTGTTTAATGTGAAATTAATTTAGTATTTATTTTTATGTACTTAACCTATATACAGTACTTATTTAGTTAGAAAAGGTTCTAGTCGCCATCTAGTTCTGATTTCAGAACTAGATGGCGCTGCTAAGTTTGTCCGGATCCTAGAACGCGCTATCGAAACGTTTTGACTTTTTTGGTGGAGCAAAATGTAAGTGTAATAGTAACTAGTAGCTCATCTGTAATAGCGTTAAACGGTTGCATAATATTGTTGGAAAACGCATTAGAAAATTAGAAGTATAACTTCTGACTTTGACATTTTGATAGTTGTATTGAGAATGTATGAAAGCTTTCGATCTAATAGGTATTTTTATGTTTGTAAATTACCGCGTGTACACTATGCCCATGCCGCTGCCGGCATTAAAGCCGCTTAGTGAGAATAAAGGCGATGTTGCTGTGGCAATAACTCCGCGGCATTAATGCCGCCATACATTCCGGCAGCGGTATGGTCATAGTGTGCACGCGGTATACATGAATGAAATATGTGATTGATATTTCAGTTGTTGACGAGTAGTTGGGCGTGTCGAATGAAGGTGCCTGGTTGTGAAGAAAATGCCGTGGAACTGTTCCAGAAGTGGATGGAGGAGGAGAACCCTGATGAGAATAACCCGTGAGTTTGTTTACCCATTTACGTGCGGACGTGCCTGTGACTATCTCCGTATTCCAGTTGCGTATTGGCTCTGTCCATCATTTATTAGACCATACCTAATTCCTAGTGGCCAACTCTGGTGACGGAGTTTTTAGACCACCTTAAGGTCTCCGTCGTGGCTTAACAACTGCTAGAGCCGGGACAGTTTAACGTGCCCTCCGAAGCACGGAAGCGCTCAATTTAAATGCCACTAACGGTCACCCATCCAAATAGTGACGGCACAGAACGTTGCTTAACTTAGATTATCGGTTAAGATTGGCTAAGTAAGCTATGCCACGAGCGCTTCTAATCATACAAACCATATGTTGCGTTTACACTCAGCTGCAATGGGCAGGGAAGTAGGCATGAGCCTAATCTAAACACGATAATGCCTCTGTCCCGGCATGTTCATGCCCTTGCTCCCATAAAAATAAAGGCGATGTTGCAGTGGCAATAAGTCCGGAATCGCAGCAATAATGCCGGCAGCGGCATGAGCCGAGTGTGAACGCGGTATTATGACGTAGGTATAACGATTTACACTATAATTATACAGGCTAGAGCTAGACTTATAAAATCATTTAACAGGCGTCATGCATGGCTCAGTCGGTAGTAGCTCTGCCTTCCGTGCTGTGGGTCGTGGGTTCGATCCCCACCGAGAACAAACATTTGTGTGTGGCAATTGTGGCAAACATGGATGTTTTTTCTGTGTTACTATGTACCATAAGTACGTAATGTATTTACAAAAAAAAGTATATAGGTAAGTATTCTATCAGCAATCTAGTTTCCATAGTACAAGCTTTGCTTAGTTTGGGACTAGAGAGCGTTGTGTTTAATGTCCAAGAATATTTATTAATTTATTTGTTTGTTACAGTATTCCAATAGATCTCCGTCGCACAGTGTACTGCGTGGGAGTGTCGCGGGGTTCGGTTCGCGAGTGGAGGTTCGCACTCGCGCGCAGACAACGTGCTAACGTCGCCGCCGCCAGAGATATACTACTCATGGCACTCACTTGTACCAGGGAGGTCTGGATACTGAACCAGTAAGTACATCAATAGTATTCTTATGGGTCTATGAAGCAAAGATACCTAGTATTATAGTCACCAATGTGGTGACTCTGACATTGAGTCACCAATTGGCTCTGACGTAGAGTCACCAATGTGGTGTGACTTTGACGTAGAGTCACCAATGTGGTGTGACTTTGACGTAGAGTCACCAATGTGGTGTGACTTTGACGTAGAGTCACCAATGTGGTGACTCTGATTTAGAGTCACTAATGTGGTGACTCTGATTTAGAGTCACTAATGTGGTGACTCTGAACAAGCAAGTGGAACAGGACACACATATTTCGTAAAACAGTAGGGCTACTCTTGACCACCACCGCAGTTCCAAATTGGATCTGGATTTTGAGTTTTCGTGTCACTTTGTACTGAAAAATGACACGACTTCTGTCAAAATCTATGGATCCGGATTGGAACTGTGGTTGAGAGTAACCCACCTGGTAGGTATTTCTTTCTTCGAACACTAACATTAATCCTCAGATACCTAGAGTGGTCGATCACAGAGGGCTCTGAAGTGCGTCGTCAGGACTCTGCGTCCGTCATATCAGGCATACTGCGCTCCACTGTCGGATACTACGTCGCTAAGGAGTTTGTATACAACCGGATACAAGATATCTACACTGCGTAAGTATCTTTCAACTACTGAATTGGAAGGGGTGTTATAAGTTTGACGGAATTTTGTGTTACGTAGGGTAACTCCCATTTGTTTTATAGAACTGTTACGTCTAGAACTGTTAAAACTTTTTTTATCCCTAATATCTGGTAACTTCCATTTGGGTAGGACTATTGAAACGAAAACTAGCCCTAATGGGCTAGTTTCAATAGTCCTACCATGGAACTACAGGGATAAAAAATGTTTTCAAAACAGTCCTATAGAACAAATGGGAGTTACACGTTACGTAGCTTTGAAAGTGGGGCTCTGATTTGAACCTGATTTTCTTTGTAAGAAAGCTGGGAGGAATTCTTACAAAGAAAATCACATCCAAAACAAAGCCCCACTTTCAAAGCTACGTAACCACAGCTCGCCTTTGTACATATCTTTAGTTTTAACTTGTTTGTTCATATTTTTCTGTGTGCAATAAAGAATCTAAGAAGAGTACGCTAAGAATAAGATTTATAAGAAATCTGGGGTGATTCTTAGCTTGGTTTTGTGAAAACTAGTGCAGCCGTTTCTAAGTTAGTAGGTATGAGTGAGGCTTCAGCTCTGAACTAGAGTTTTAAGAAGTATCAGGCTAGGCTTGGTCAGTCACCGATCTTCACCGCTTTTCTATGTTAAGCGACGATCTGCGCGGTCACTATTTGAATGGGTGACCGTTAGTGGCATTTAAATCTGAGCGCTTCTGTGATTCAGAGGGCTGAACTGTCGATCGCACACCAGTCGTTAAGCCACGACGGAGAAGGCCGGCGTGGCATTGAACGTGTTAATCTAGTTGACTGTACTTACCCACCTATTTCTAATGTGTTAATATTTTGACTGTAGCTTCAACAACCAAGGCCGAAGGCTGGGCTACATCATCAAGACACTTTTAAACCAATTCACAACGAAACAGGAACTTGATGAGGTAGGTAACACTTAAAAATCCTACTAAGGTATACGTATTATAGTAAACGCGGAAGTTTGTAAGAATGTTTGGATGTTTGTTACTCTTTCACGCAAAAACTACTGATCCGATTTGGATGAAACTTGGAATATAATTGGTATCGATTCTCTTGTTGCGTTTTTCAAAATTAACCTAATTTGACAGTTCTAAAATTATAGCCATCTTTGTCGTTTCAGTTTATGAGAAAGAGGCGGCCATTTTTAGTGCTGTCAAATTAGGTTAGTTTAGAAAAATGCAACGAGAGAATCGATCACGAACACTACTATTGTGGAGTTTTTTTTTGTCAAGAAACCTAGAATTACCTAATTCTTTAGTTACCGACCGTCTTTTAAGGCGTAGGGTAAAGACAGACAACCTTCTCGCTCGCACATTTCAACAATTTTGAAGTTATAATATAACTAAGTGTAATTATGTGAAATAGCAGAGCTTCAGGTTCAAGAGAATAGCAATGCAAAAGTTCAGTAAAAATATCACATTGACCCAAACAAGTTTTCTAACCAAAAATTTGCATTTAAAATTTGCATTTTATCGCATTGGTATAAGTTTTTTGGTCGGAAAACTTATTTGGATCAATGTGATATTTTTACTGAACCTTTGCATTGTTAATCTTTCGACCCTAAAGCTCTGCAATTTCACATAATTACATTTAGTTACATTATATCTTCAAAAATTTTGAAATGTGTAAGCGAGAAGGTTTTCTGCCTTTACCCTATGCCTTAATGTTTCGATTGCTTGTTTAAACTCTTTATTCGACAGTTCAAATAAATCAATGTCTAATTGTCTATGTCTAGTTCATGGTCTGGCAGTCGAAAAACGAGAAGTACCTAACAGAGGCGACACTCGCGGTCTCACAGGCCGTTGAGAAGGCCCGCGTCAACATCGACTGGATCACACGGAACAAACAGAAAGTTGTCGATCAACTCAGGGAAAAGGCCACGTAAGGAATGTTTGGACCCTCATTTGGACCCTTTAGGGGTTCGTAGGGCCTTCTGCCATTACCAGTGATTACGACACACAACTTTTAGGCCTGTAGGGATTGAAAAATTTTTGGACCCTCATTGGGACCCTATGGGAATTTGTAGAGCCTTCTGCCATTACCAATGATTATGCAACAAAACTTTTGGACCCGTATTTAAAAATGTTTGGACCCTCATTTGGCCCCTTTAGTGGTTTGTATTGTAGGGCCTTCTGCCGGTACCAGTGATTATGACACAACTTTTTGGCCCTTATTTCGAAATGTTTGGACCCTTTAGGGTTTATAGGGCCCTCTGCCATTACCAGTGATTACGTAATACTACTTTTAGGCCCGTATTCATAAACTGTGGTGTCTTGTATTGTACAGGTTATAAAGTTTTTGACATTTAAAATTGTCGCATTTTTTTCTGAATACGGGCCTCTAGGCTACTTTTCCAACAGGTAGGTACCTACATAATGTGAACGAGAAATAATCCATTCCACCCTTACCTAAAGGATATAGGTTGAAAATTTACCAATACTAATGCTGCATTATTTTCAAAAAAATTTAAACCTAGTAGGTACCATTGTGTAACATTCTTTATGTAATTCCTTTATGTAATGAAAATGGCAAACCTTTTTGGAAAAGCAGTCTTGAAATAAAACTTCAAATACCGGCTCGGGTTTTTTTTTAACTAATAATGGGACCAAAATTAAATCGAAATATAATTGTCCTTACCAAAACATTAAAAAGCCGTAGAAAGAAATAGATTTCAGTTAAAATTGTAACTAATTTAGAACGCTTGTAGTTATCAAATCATTTTTTGCTGGTGTTGTAATAACTTAACCTCTCGTCTGCTTGTTAAACATTCGTTCAATTCTAATTCATCGATAGTACAGTCATGGGGTTATCTATTGAGAACATTAGTTAGCAATTAAGTAATTTGATCATTGTAAATGTTACAAAACTAATTGATAGATTTTATCAACCATAGAATGTAAAAATGAAATTAGTTCCATTGCGTTGTTGATAAAGTGTAAAATTGTAAAAACGTTAGTTATTAATATAAGAGTAGTCGCACATATCTATTATTTCTAAAGCTAGGTACCTACAGGCCCCGACACGGTTTAATAGCTCTCAGCGAAAATGGAGAGCATATCTAGGTATATCTTTTTCCATCCCAGGAAACCTATCTCTTTCGCTGCGCAAATTACCCTACCAATTTTACTCCATTTAAGTTCAAAACTATAAAACCGTGTCGGGACTTGTATCACTAGATATACCAGTAGAAACTGCGATAGTATTTAGCTGTTTTTTATACGTGAATTCTACCAAAAACAATTTATTTTTGTTTTTTTACTAGCACCCGGCCCGCCATGAGGAAGGAAAATCCAAACATTATGTTATCGATATTCGCTATTCATAATATTTCTAGTGTGAGATTGAGACCTTACGAATATCGAGTAGGGAAGTAAGAACCAAGTAATTGTGAATATGATCGCAGTGGCTGTGAATACACTGGTACGTTTCTAATCATTTTTAATTATTATTTTTTTGTTTGATTTATTTATAACTGCTTTTTACAATGTACATAATATCACAGACAAATATGCATATTTATTATGAATAATTATTAGTTGTTGATAACTTGATTCCGTATCAATGGTATCGATTCGGTTGTTGCCTTTTTCTAAACTAACCTAATTTGACAGCTCTAAAATTATAGCCGTCCTTGTCGTTTCAGTTTATGAGAAAGGGACGGCAACATTTTTAGTGCTGTCAAATTAGGTTAGTTTAGAAAAATGCAACAACCGAATCGATACCAATATCTATAAAAAAAAATTAATGTGGCATAAAAATGACGCACCTACTTAAATATAACCTAAAACCGTTTTAAATACTTTTTCTTATTTCATGAACGTACAAAATGGTTGTAAGATGTAAAAAACGTTAAAGTGACAAATGGATTTACAAAATATATTTTAAGATGAGATATGAAGATGACAGGCGCCATGGCTCAGTCGGTAGTAGCTCTGCCTTCCGTGCTGTGGGTCGTGGGTTCGATCCCCACCGAGAACAAACATTTGTGTGTTGTAAACATAGATGTTTGTTCTGTGTCTGGGTGTTTCTATGTATTATAGTATGTATTTACAAAAAAAATATGTATATATGTATTCTATCAGCCATCTAGTTTCCATAGTACAAGCTTTGCTTAGTTTGGGACTAGAAGGCGTTGTGTTAAGTGTCCGTGAATATTTATTTATATCACTCCGTCCTTAGTATAAGTATTTAATGCACTTGTTACTTACACTGATTAAATGTATCATGATTAATTTTGCTTTTTTTTTTACTTTTTTATTTTTTTTAACCTTTTCTCTGTTTTGATTGATATATGAAATGAGATAATGGATAGAATATAATATATTGTTATATAGTTATTTGATATAGGTAGATACTACATTAGGTAAATCCAAAGATCTTATTATGACAAAAAGGCAATCAATTAAAACCGTTTTAAAAACAATAGTATAAATAGGTACATTGGTAGTGTACCCAATTAATTGGTAATTTTTAACTAACTTCAAAAAAGGAGGAGGTTCTCAATTCGGTTTTTTTTTGTTACCTCAGAACTCCGTCATTTATGAACCGATTTGAAAAATTCTTTTTTTATCTGAACGGGTATGCTTCCAGATTGGTCCCATAAAATTTCTATCAAAATAAGTTCAGTAGTTTGGCAGTTAAATAAGAATAACTTGAAAAAACACGTCATTCACTTACACGACACTGCGTATTTGCTTTCCTGTGAGGTTTCTGTGGTGTTTACGATCAATAGAACAGTCCCAATGAACTGCTATCATCATCATCATCATCATCATCATTTGATGATGAATGCGTATCAAATTGAAGTTGGTTTTTCCAGTTTTTTAAACTTATAAATTATGTTGAACTGAAGAGGTCTCAAGAAGAAACACAGTCTTAAAACGAATATTCTTTTACAGAGACCCCAGGGATGAAGAAACAATGCTAAATACATTCCGCAGTAGATCTAGCAAGTTATTTATCACCCATATCAATTGTATAATATATTTATTTCTACAAATTATATGAAGTTTTTACAAATTATCTGTCATGATTTATAAAAGGTAAGCAATTCTTTACTATATACTTATAATATAATTGTAGGTACCTTCTAATGTGGATTTACCTCTGACTACCTCTGGTGTATTAAATGGAAAACAAATATATTCAGTATAAAGTTTTATTATATAATAATAACTCTTATAGATAACTAATACTTTACAGTAGAATGCGTCAATTTCTTTAACCCTTGATGTAGGATCCGCCAAAGATAATAAAAAATATCTTTAATCTCGACAGTCTAGAGGTTAAGGTTGAACAAGTCGCAGTCAGTCGCACACCTTTCCATACAAACGTGGAAGGGTAACCACTCCACTGTTTGACGTTGACCAACCAAAACTATATGGATTATATCAATTTATCTCGTCATAGTCTATGTCTGTATACACCCAAAACCGTAAAAAAAGTATTCATTTAAAAAATACAAGCTAAACTTTCGTATGGAAAGTATTTTTAGCTTGTATTTTTTAAATGAATACTTTTTTTACGGTTTTGGGTGTATATACAGACATAGACTATGACGAGATAAATTGATATAATCCATATAGTTTTGGTTGGTCAACGTCAAACAGTGGAGTGGTTAGTGTGGTTACCCTTCCACGTTTGTATGGAAAGGTGTGCGACTTGTTCAACCTTAAAACAAAATGGCACCGTTCGGTAACTTTCTCATACAAATAAAAATGTTCATAAGAGATGAATATACAAAAATAATATTAACGTTATGATATATTTATAACATATTATACATTTCAGTAAGCACCTCGAAAAATTATACCTTTTGATATGTTTCGAATATTAGATTTTTGTACTAAATACTTAGATAGGTATATGTATCATGTTTCAGATGAATATTAATTTTTATTATTTATAAAAATAATACCGATAGAGTATTCTTTCTTAAAATTATTAAAACTATTTTATACAAAATATGTGTCAAAAATTCCACGTACCTAAATATTTTTATATTTATACTAACTAGTATATTTTACTATAATATCATAAAAATAAACTAGCATCACTCTTAATAAAATTATAGTTTTAAAAATATTGGCAATTTCAAAATGGCGACAATACACAACCTTCTTTTATCAATTCCACAATATCTATATGTATCTATTATAAATTATCATAATAAAGAGTAGTCTAGGTCGTCTTCTAGGTAATGATGACGATTAATTATTATTCTATCTAAGAACTTATTTTAAACTAAAGAAAATGTGTTATATCAAACGTATCATTTTGATTTGTTTTACCTAAGAATTCTCAAAAAAATCTAATGTAAAATTTAAAAAATCACAGGAACAACTTTTTAAATGCATCTTTTTTTCAGTTAATATGTCCGGAATTCATGTTTTTTGCATTTGAAAGACAACATTTGGGTCTCAAAATAACAGGAGGTTCGATAGACATACCTCATAGTCCGTACCTATACGAGCCCCTACAAAAGTTAATAAGAAATAATATAGCCCTTTGAAAAGTTCATTATAGTTTCTCCAAAAGTCCATATAATCCCTTAAAAAGTTCATATAGCCCTTTGAAAAAGTCCATATAGCCCCTTCTAAAGTTCATATAGTCCCTTCAAAAGCTCATATAATTCCTTCAAACTTCATACCTATAGCCCTTTCAAAAGTTCATATAGCTCCTTCAAAAGTCCTATAGCCTCTTTAAAGTCTATATAACCCTTTAAAAGTTCATATAACCCTTTTAAAAATTCATATAGCCCCTTCAATAGTCTACTAGTATGAAATCGCTTCAAAAGTTCATATAACCCTACAAAGTTCATATACCCACTTCAATATGTAATAATAGTCCCTTCAATAGTTCCCCCTTTAAGTCTTCTAGTATAAAGTCCCTTCAAAAGTTCACATACTTTCTTCAAAAGTTCATACACACCGTTTAAAAGTTCATATAGTTTCTTCAAAAGTTCATACACACCGTTTAAAAGTTCATATAGTTTCTTCAAAAGTTCATACACACCGTTTAAAAGTTCATATAGTTTCTTCAAAAGTTCATACACGCCGTTTAAAAGTTCATATAGTTTTTTCAAAAGTTCATACACACCGTTTAAAAGTTCATATAGTTTCTTCAAAAGTTCATACACACCGTTTAAAAGTTCATATAGTTTCTTCAAAAGTTCATACACGCCGTTTAAAAGTTCATATAGTTTCTTCAAAAGTTCATACACGCCGTTTAAAAGTTCATATAGTTTCTTCAAAAGTTCATACACACCGTTTAAAAGTTCATATAGTTTCTTCAAAAGTTCATACACACCGTTTAAAAGTTCATATAGTTTCTTCAAAAGTTCATACACACCGTTTAAAAGTTCATATAGTTTCTTCAAAAGTTCATACACACCGTTTAAAAGTTCATATAGTTTCTTCAAAAGTTCATACACACCGTTTAAAAGTTCATATAGTTTCTTCAAAAGTTCATACACACCGTTTAAAAGTTCATATAGTTTCTTCAAAAGTTCATACACACCGTTTAAAAGTTCATATAGTTTCTTCAAAAGTTCATACACACCGTTTAAAAGTTCATATAGTTTCTTCAAAAGTTCATACACACCGTTTAAAAGTCGGTATAGTCGACAGCAGGCCTACTAGTAGCGGCTGGGCGTCGTTTCCGCAAAGTGCCGAGTATTGCCAACATTTCCTTCACAGCCTCCGGTTGTTCCTCCTTAGGTTTTTTCTCTAAGAAGTTGTTTTCTCGAGATTTCAGTTGAAATTTGCCGCCTTTTATCTGATCTACTATTGCGTCTATGGCTCCACCTGCTGAAGAGTTAAGGAAAATTTTATTTTTTTTAATTTTTGACTGAACAAATGTACCTCTAAGTATGTAGTGTTACTATCAAAATAATAATTTGGTTTATGGTCAAATTCATTAACAAACATACTTAGAAAATTATCATTTTGGCAAAAGGGGTCGTCCCTTAAGTCGCCCCCTACCCCCCTGGTGAAGTTTTAGACCCCCCTTACACAAAATGACGTGTATTTTTAAGGACAAAGTAAACTTTTTAAAATTTACAGAAAATTTGATTTAATACTCATATTGTTTTATTGTCTTATAGTTTATATTTTGGTTTTAGTTATTACTTACGCAATAGTATTGCTTCCTGTTTATGTTGTAAACTTTGATGTGTGTGTTTTAGTGACAAATAGACGTATTATCTATCTATCTATACACGCGTTGAACGAAAAAATTCACGTTTAAGAGGATTCTATATAAAAATTCAAAGTGCTACTAATTATGTATACTTACAACCATTATCATTCTGCTTGCTGCCTCTCCTCAAGGTTCCTTGCTTGTTAGCCAACATGCTGGCCATGTCCTCGCCACAGGACGAGAACACCGGGGGAGGTGCGGGCATGCAGGGGGGCGGCGGGGGCGGCGGCGGGGGAGGGGGTGATATACTAGGGGGGGTCATGCTGTCTACTATAGCAGGGGGGATCTCGGTCACTGTTGTAGCAGAGATGGAACAAGAGGTATTGTCTGTGATAGGTGAGAGGGAGATTGAGGGGGAAATGGAGGAGATAGTAGGGGGAGTGGGGGATATAGAAGGGGGAATATTGGAAGGAACGGGGGATGTTGAGGTTTGGTTGAGTATTGAAGGCGCTGAAAGAGAAATGGTCAGCATTACTTTTCATAATTCAAAATAATTTATTTAATTACTAGTGGAACGTCCCGGCTTCGCACGGGTATTTAACAAGAATTTTAATTTTTTTACACGTTGGTTTATTAGAATTTTTAGAAAGGAATTCCACCTTTTTTGTAAATATAATATAGCCCATGTTACCGGGGACAGTGTAGCTTCTCAACGATAAAAAAAAAATTCTAATTGATCTAATAATATTGGAGCCTCTTTAATACAAACAAACAATCAAATCTTTCCTCTTTATAATATTAGTAGGTAGATAGACATTAAAATAAATAAAACACATAATATATCAAATATCGCTTACCAATTTCTTCTTCAACTTTAACTTCCTCTTCTGCAATTTCCTTAATCTTCTTCTCGTTTTTATCAACACTAGCGCCATTTTCAAAGTAACTGATTCGTGACATTAGATTGCTCTTCTTCGGCTTTATTGTGGATTCTGTCAGTCTGTGCTCTGTCACTGTAAGTTTTGTCTTTGTATCTGTCAATTTGGTTTCTGTAGCTGTCAGCTTAGAACCGACCTCTGATAGTTTTCGTTCTGAAAAAAAAAACACTTTAAATTAGTAATATAATACCTAATTATCTGAGTCTAATATAATACAACGAATTATTGGCAAGCAGGCGTCACAGTTCAGTGGGTAATAGCTCTGCCTTCCACCCTGTGGGTCGTAGGTTCGATCCCCACCAAAGACAAATAATTGTGTATTGGCAAAACATAGATATGTTAGTTCTGTCTGGGTTATGTATAAGTGATGTTACCTTACGTGTCAGTTGTTACGTATACGTGTCAGTTGTTACGTATACGTGTCAGTTGTTACGTATACGTGTCAGTTGTTACGTATACGTGTCAGTTGTTACGTATACGTGTCAGTTGTTACGTATACGTGTCAGTTGTTACTTATACGTGTCAGTTGTTACGTATACGTGTCAGTTGTTACGTATACGTGTCAGTTGTTACGTATACGTGTCAGTTGTTACCTATACGTGCCAGTTGTTACCTATACGTGCCAGTTGTTACCTATACGTGTCAGTTGTTACGTATACGTGTCAGTTGTTACGTATACGTGTCAGTTGTTACGTATACGTGTCAGTTGTTACCTATACGTGTCAGTTGTTACGTATACGTGTCAGTTGTTACGTATACGTGTCAGTTGTTACGTATACGTGTCAGTTGTTACCTATACGTGCCAGTTGTTACCTATACGTGCCAGTTGTTACCTATACGTGTCAGTTGTTACGTATACGTGTCAGTTGTTACGTATACGTGTCAGTTGTTACGTATACGTGTCAGTTGTTACCTATACGTGCCAGTTGTTACGTATACGTGTCAGTTATTACCTGCATCAGTGAGTTTCCCTGCAACGTCAGTGAGTCTCCTCTCGGCATCAGTGAGTAGTCTCTCCGCCCTCTCGGCGCGTTCCATTGCCTTGTGCGCGTCCTCTTCTGCTAACTTGATCTTCTCCTCCCAGAGGAGGATGTCTGTGTCTTCGTGTTTTTCTGCTAACTTCAGCTGAAATAGAATTGTTTTAATACAATTATTATGTTTAAAAATATAAATATGTATATTATTTATGGATAAAAAATTAAAATTATGCCGTAAGAGCTACAGCACGCAACAGTAAATATTAGCCCTACAATTGGCGGTCTTATCGCACACATGCGATTTTTTCCAGACAACCGAGATTCAATTGCAGGTCTTGGTGTTGGTCCTGATGTCACAGGTTTTGTTTTATTTATTTTTCAAAGACAAAATGAATATATTGGATCACAAACTTTACAGAGAACATTTTGAAGAACTACACCATCCTTAGAGTTCCATTAGAGGTCTTGTCAGCTCAATAATCCTAAGAGTTCCAGCTGTAATGTTTCCAGGTGGTTGCATATTATTATTCTGGCTTCCCTCACCTGCAAGTCGTGCAGCTGGTCTCTGTACCTGATGCTCTGCTTTATTTCGAGGACCATTCTTAGATTTTCCAGCTCAATAACCTTGACTTCCAGCAGTAATGTTCCCAGGTGGTACATATCCTTAAGAGTTCCAGCAGTAATGTTCCCAGGTGGTACATATCCTTAAGAGTTCCAGCAGTAATGTTTCCAGGTGGTACTTATCCTGGCAAAAGGCCTCCAACTCAATTACCCTAATAGTTCGGGCAGAAATGTTTCCAGGTGGTATCGTACCTGCAGGTCATGCAGCTGGTCCCGATGCCTGAGGTCCTGTTCCTCCCTGGCAGTGCGCAGCAGGTCCAGCTCGTGCAGCAGCAGCGCCAGCCGTTCCTCCGTGTCCAGGTCTCCGGAGAGGAGTGCCGACTGGTGCGTCAGCACCTTCACGCGCTTCTTGGCGGCGCGGGCCTCCGTCTTGTACCTGACGGTAACATTACATAGCTACACTATTATAAAACTGTAAAAAAGCCAAAAACTAAAATTGGGAAGATATGGGAATAGTACATTACTGCAGCGGTCTGCAACAGAGGCAATGAGGGAAGAACGTGTAAATGTGGGCCGAGTCGAAGACGAGCCACACATACGTGAGTCCCTCATTGCCTAGTTGTGGCCAAGGCTTGCATAGTACTTTTCTCAAATAATGCGCGGAAATTATAACTAAGTACTAAGTCAGCTTTATAACAGAAGTTATAACTAAGTCAGCTTTCTATTTGAAAGCCTGTTCGAAATTTGAATAAAACCTTTGATAAGTTATCTCCTTGGTTGCCATGTTGTGGAGTAAAAGATCGTTCCATTTTTAAATTTCACGACAGATATGAGTTTTGTATGTAATTTATTTGGCCGCTAAACACGCCGGCAATGGGTTTTCATACATTTATTGGCGGCCGCTGCTCGCATGTGTTTGGCCAGTACTGCATTTTCGATTTATCTCGAAGAAGGTTGTCAAAATAATGCTTTAATTTCCAAGCATGTTTGAGAAAATAATATAATACATAAAGGCCTCTGTTTGACATTATCATTTGTAAGAGATGGCAATAATTTAAGCGGAACTTAAATTGAGTGGGGTTTTAGGGGCGTTCGAGTATTTGAGCAATAATCCTACTAATATTATAAGCGCGAAAGTTTGTAACGATGTATGAATGTTTGCTCTTCTTTCACGCGTTTTTACTGATCTGATTTCAATGAAACTTGGAATAAATATTGTCCGTGACCTGGATTAACACATAGGCCACTTTTCATCCCGGAAAATCAACGGGATCCAACGGGACGCGAACTCTTCAAAAACGCCTAGATTTCGCATAGCAAACTGCACTTCTAATCCTGCGCAGACGAACTCACGGGCACCAGCTACTTAAGCTATAAGTACTTATAGCTAGTTAAGTTACCTATAAGTAGTGTTTAGCGATAAGACCGCCCATTGTATGTCATAGACTTAAGGTCCTACAAGTCGCCCACCACAAAAATACAAGGCTTCTACACTTTCAATACAAAAGTTTAGAAGCTTGTATTTTTTTACCGACTTCAAAAAAGGAGGAGGTTCTCAATTCGGTTGTATTTTTTTTTCTTTTTTTTTTAATGTTTGTTACCTCAGAACAAACATACCGTCATTTATGAACCGATTTGAAAAATTCTTTTTTTATCTGAAAGGGTATGCTTCAGATTGGTACCATAAATTTTTTATCAAAATCAGTTTAGTAGTTTGGCAGTTCAATAAGAATAACTCGAAAAAACACGTCATTCACGTACACGACACTGCGTATTTGCTTTCCTGTGTTTCTGTGGTGCTTACGATCAATAGAACAGTCCCAATTAACTTCCATCATCATCATTATTTAATGATGAAGGTTCAACGTTTCAAATTGAAGTCAGTTCCCATGAATTTCATGACAATTCCCAATGCATCTTATGATCATCAGCATCATCATCATCTGATGGTGAAACCGGAAGGTAGGTCATGAGATGGATTCTCGATAAGTATAAGTTACCGACTTCAAAAGAGGAAAAGGTATCAATTCGGTTGTATATTTTTCAGTAGTTTGTCAGTGGATTAAGAGTAACTGGAAAAAACACGTCATCCGCGTACACGACATTGCGTATTTTGCTTTTCTGTGGTGTTTACGAGCAATAGAACAGTCTCAATGAACTGCTATCATCATCATCATCATCATCATTTGATGATGAATGCGTATCAAATTGAAGTCAGTTTTTCTAGTTATTTAAACTTATAAATGATTAAATGAATACTTTTTTTTTTACGGTTTGGGGTGTATACAGACATAGATTATGACGAGATAAATTGATATAATCCTTAGTTTTGGTTGGTCAACGTCAAACAGTGGAGTGGTTACCCTTCCACGTTTGTATGGGCGACTAGTAGGACCTTAAGTTGTTATGTTTCCTGTATAGCTACTGTTACACATGCTAGCAAATAGCATGCTAATTAGCGTGCTAATTCCGGGAATATATTTATATTTATGATACGCATGCTATTTTATAGCGTGCTCTCACGCTCTCTGTGCACGCGCACCTGCCGCAAACGACTGATCGATCGATACTAGCATTAGCATGCTCAATAAGCAAACCTGTTCGCACGCGCTAAAAGCACGCTCCCCTTCACCCGCGCTGCAGGTAGCATGCTCAAAAATCTACGGTCGTGCGATTTTCTAGCATGCTAATAATTAGCATGCTAATTATTAGCAAGGTCTCGATACACATGCTAAATGAGCACTTGCTCACTAAAAGCATGCTTTATTAGCATGTGTAAGAGTACCTTAGGTTTAGTTTTTAGTTGTGGTGTGCAATTAAGTATTTTGCAGTTATACTTCTAATGCGACTTCCAACAACGTTGCGTTACGGGATGACATAGTCTCTGTCTCTTTCTGTTCCCCCCGAATAGAAAGAGACACAGGCTAATACGCTACAAATGCTACAATCAAATATAGATGGCAGTGTTCAGCAATTCAGCATTGATCCGCCCGTGTTTTTGAAGATAAACGACTTCCAACTGACAGCGGGGGGAATAGAGAGAGACTAATACGCTACAATCAAATTATAATAAATGGGTGTTCATGCAACTTTTTACTTTTTATTTTGAAGTGAAAATTTAGTACTGCATATTGGTTATGTACATAAAAATAAATACTAAATTAATTTCACATTAAACACAGAGCGAGAGTGAATGCGTGCCACTTAAAATATAACTTCTTCCGCGCGTAGGGACTGCACGCACAGGTTTTTCTATCTATTTATCTATCTACTTAACTTACGTTTCACACATCTGCCTGTCCTTATCAGCGTCGTCCTTAAGCGCTGCCATTTCTTCGACCAGCAGCTTGGAGACGCGGTTGTGCCTCTCCAGCTGGTTCCTCAACTCCTGGACCTCTGCCTCCTGGCTGCTGCAGCGTGCCTGATAACTCTCCACATCCTGGAATTATGAGAGGAAGCTATTAGTAGTAACTAACCTGAGGGTGCATCTGATAAAGGGCTTCCGAATGGTATAAGTTTCGTTAAAATTGGTCCAGTAGTTTAGGCGTGATCCGCGAACAAACAAACAGATAAGCAGACAAACTCGATTTTTAGAATCAGAATCGTTTATTTAGTGGATCTGCATATTTTGTTCATCCACATCTTTAATTTTAGTTTTTGGCTTTTTTACAGTTTTATAATAGTATAGATACATACAGTAGCGGTCCGTCCCGGCTTCGCACGGGTATTTAACAAACATTACAATTTTTTTTTAGGTAGTTTTTTTACACTTTGGATTACATCATCGGAGTTTTAGTAAGGATCCCTAATTTTTTTGAAAATATAATATAGCCTATGTCACCCGGGGATAGTGTAGCTTCCCAACGGTGAAAGAATTATTCAAATCGGTCCAGTAGTTTCGGAGCCTATTCAATGCAAACAAATAAACAATTCTTTCTTCTTTATAATATCAGTATTATATAGATATGTAGTAAAATACATTTTTTCGTACCACTTGCTCAAAAAAGTGACATTCTATGCCACAAAAAGCGAACATAACAATAGTAATTTTTAATCTGTTAAAAACAGGGAGAGAAAATTGTACTGGATTTCTTTCATCCTCTAGGAGGAGAAAGTGATTTAAATTTGGAATACAATTTATACTGAACTACATCTGTGTTTACACCATTGAGTTTGTATACAAAGCATTATACATCTTTTTGAAAAAGGAATACGCATTTATTATGCAGGCCGTATGAGCTTGATGCCTTTGCTTTTCCGACAAAAAAATATTAGTCTAGGAAAATGCCGCGTTTTTGTTTTAATTTATAAGTTAAGTTTATTTTAATTTATTTTTATAAATAAGTTAATGTTCTAAAATGCTATCTCATATTATTATTGTGTTGATTTTTTCGCAAATGGTACGAAAAGTAGAGTATTTTCCTCGGTGATAAAGCTGTCTCAGTCTTGGGTGAACTTAAATCCCTCGCTACTCTCAGGACTCGTCTTAAATCCCTCGCTTCGCTCGTGATTTAAGTTTTTAACACCCTCGCTACGCTCGGGAGTAAACTTCGAGTCCTTCGTTACGCTCGCGATTTAAATCGTCACCCGCGACAGAAGACACTGCTTTATCCCCTTGTATAATAATCTACTATTTATTACCTGAGCGAGTGAGACATTAGTTTCATGTGCTTCAAACTCATGCAGTTTCGCCTGATTCAGGTCCGTCTGCAGCGATGCGATCTGCCGACTCAACTCCGATACGGTCTGCTTCAAGAACTCCACCTCTTCGTTACTGCTCGTGTCTGACGCTGAAGACATAACATTTATATTTCAATCTAGCTGATACCCGCGACTTCGTACGCGTGCGAAACATTCCACCAAAATATCTGTCAGCCAGCATACAATGAACCTCGTGTCAAATGGCTGCTTTTGGTTTAGAGAGGTCAAGCTGTATCTAAGAATCCACATATTTCATTTCAATATAATATAGTCTATGTTTCAATCCGGAAAAAGGGCTTCCGAATGGTACAAGTTTCGTGGAAATTGGTCCAGTAGTTAAGGCGTGATCCGCGAACAAAGAAACAGACAAACTCGATTTTCGGAATCAGAATCGTTTATTTAGTAGATCTGCATATTTAGTTTATCCATATGTTTAATTTTACAGTTTTATAATAGTATAGGTATAGACTATCCGTCGCCCGCGGCGTTGCTCGCGTTATAGACCCTCTAGAGTGCGACTTTTCAAAATTCCTTTCTTAGTGCACCCATACACTATATGAGGATACTACCCTCCAAATGTGATACCTCTAGGACTTATAGTTTAGGCTGTGCGTTGATTGTCAGTCAGCTACAAAAGAGTTTTATATATTTAGAAGATAGATAGATGGATGATATTATACCAGTGTCAGTGGAATCAGTGAAGTCAATGTCGACCCCCTTGGCCGGCAACGCCTGCATCAGCACAGTGCTTCGACGCTTCAGCTGCTTGTTCTGTTTGTACCACTCGCCAGCTTGGGCCATTACCCTGCAATCCAAAATAACTGGGTATTATAAAACTGTAAAAAAAAAAAAATTTATAAGTTTAAAAAACTGGAAAAACCGACTTCAATTTGATACGCCTTCATCATCAAATGATGATGATGATGGCAGTTCATTGAGACTGTTCTATTGATCGTAAACGTCACAGAAAAGTCACAAGAAAGCAAAATATGCAATGTCGTGTACGTGTATGACGTGTTTTTTTCCAGTTATTCATATTTAACTGCTTAATTACTGAACCGATTATAGTAAAAAAATTATGGGACCAACCTGGAAGCATACCCTTTCAGATAAAAAAAGAATTTTTCAAAGAAAGAGACTGATACGCTACAGTCAAAATATAATAGATGGCAGTGTTCATGCAACTTTTTATTTTGAAGCGAAAATTTAGTGCTGCATATTGGTTATGTACATAAAAATAAATACTAAATTAATTTCACATTAAACACAGAGCGAGAGTGGCACGCATTCACGTGCAACTCGAAGTATAACTTCTTCCGTGCGTAGGGACTCCACGCACTGGTTTTTTATTTATTGGTTGATTTGAAAAATTTATTTATTCTATATGGTTTCGTCTAGATATAAGGTTTATTTATAGTTTGTTATTTTAATTTGTACCTTTATTTCTTGTTTTCACTTTTTTATTGTGGTGGCTGAATAAACATTATCTTATCTTATCTTATCTTAAACACATCCTTAGCAACGTAGTTTAACTCTGGGGAAAAGCACCCTGAGGTAAATTGGTACCACGTGAGAACTTCCACACGCGGAAGCAAGTTGTTGTAGAAGTAAATCACTACATATAGGTAAGATAAACTTAGACATACAAAATATTAAGTATTAAGTTTTATGATACCTGTAAAAGATATATAAGTTGTAAAATGCCTCCTACAGTTAAGACTAATTTGTAACAATTATTTATGCAAATTGTATCTTGTATCTCAGATACCTAAATATGCCACCTAGTGCCTATGTACCTACACCTCAACAAATTGCTGTGCCCTAACAGGGTTTATGTTTGCTACACTACTTTTGTACAACATCTTTATAACCACATAAGTGCAATAAACGATTTGAATTTGAATTTGAATTACATAGTAGGTATAAAGCAAAGTCGCTTCCCGCGTCTGTCCTAATGCCTGTATGTATGCTTAGATCTTTAAAACTACACAACGGTTTTTGATGCAGTTTTTTTTAATAGATAGAGTGATTCAAGAGGAAGGTTTATATGTATAATACATCATCATCATCACTGCATTGCACCCGTGCGAAGCCGGGGCGGGTCGCTAGGTAGATAAATTGAAAAGGAAAATACCGATACAAGCCCTTCGCGCTAGATAGTACATTGACCTCAACATTTATGCTGCTATTTTGTAGGTCAAAGTCGTTAGGTTACATACCTAGGTACTCATTAACATAAATTAACAAAGGTGTTAACATTGCTCTGATATTGGTAATTTATAAGTTAAAAAAAAACTGGAATAACCGACTTCAAATTGATACGCCTTCGTCATCAAGATGATGGCAGTTCATTAGGACTGTTCTATTGATGATAAACACCACAGAAAAGCAAAATACGCAATGTTGTGTTCGTGGATGACTTGTTGTTCCAATTATTCTCTAACTGCCAACTATTGAACCGATTTTGATAAAAAGTTTATACCTAGGGCCAATTTTTTTTTATTTATTTAAAAAAAAACGTACTTGACGGAGTTCTCATTCTGAGGTATCCTAAAAAACCAACCAAATTGAGAACCTTCTCTTTGAAACCTTTTTTGAAGTCGTTTAAAAACTAAGTATACAAATTCATCCGATATGCTTGTACTTAGAACTGAAGACCGGGCTCAATGGCGCGTCTTGGGAGACAAACGTCCAGCAGTGGATCTATATAGGTTGATGATGGTGATGATGACTTAGACCGGAATACTGAAACGTCACTCAAATTTGAGCACCACTTAAAATTGCTCTGCCTCTGTTTGACATTACTCATTTGTAAGAGATGGCAATAATTTAAGCATGAACTTAATTTAAGTGGCGTTTGAGTATTCGGCCATTAGAATCACATCTCAACTTAAGAAATTTGAATTTGTACTTAGCTAGTACGTATACATACCTAATGTTGCGTTCACAATATGCCGCAGTCGGCAGGGAATTGGGCAGGGAATTGGGCATGAGCATAGTGTTAACACGATCATGCCTCTGTCCCGGCTCCCATGTTCATGTCCTTTAGCTCCCTAGTGAGAATAAAGGCGATGTTGCTATGGCAATAATAATGCCGGCAGCGGCATGAGCATAACCTACTAACCCAAACTCTTCCACAAAGACTTCTACTGCTAAAGTGTACTCACTTGTGCATAACCCCTGCATCCACCTCATGCTGGTTCCTCAGCTGTTGGTATTCATTGAACAACTTCTCGGAGACATTCTTCAGTTTAGTCAACTCTCTCTCTCTCTCGCGCAGCTCTCCGTCCAGGTGGTTTCTCTCCTCCTGGAGGATGTTGTAGCGGCGGTGCAGGTCGTCGTATTCTCTTTTCGCTGGAAAAAATAAAGGTTCAAAAAATTACAGGATGAAAAACGGGTGAAAAAAGGAAGGGTGATAAAAGGACAGGGTGAAAAAAGTAAGGGTGAAAAAGAAAAAAGTAAGAGGGAAAAATCCACGCCATTGATTTCAATAAAATATAGCCTTAGTTTCAATCCGGAAATTGTTTCAGTAGTTTCGTAGTGATCCGCGAACTAACAAACAGACAAACTCGATTTTTGAAATCAGAATCGTTTATTTAGTAGATTTGCATACTTATTTAGTTTTTCCATATCTATAATTTTGGGTATATCATCGACGCAAACGCGACGTAGTAAAAAAAAACAAAAAAACAGTTTTCACATTTGAAAAAATTTAGTGATGTGCAAATGTCGATAAAATGGAAAACTATTAAAAACTTCTATCGCTCAAAGCTAGTTTTCGCAACGTTTTGTTGTCAGTCCGTTTGTACATCAATTTGGCAATAAAATGTTGCGCAGTGCAAGTAACTAGGTACATAGATGACGTCAGTCGGTAACAGGTAAAGTTGTAAACGACTGAGCTCACCACATGTTTTATCTCTCAAGTTTTCTTAGTAGGCTGGTACATGACAAAAACCACACATTACCAGACATTGGAGGGTTTCTAGAATAATAATGCGATGGGCAACAGGTCATCGCTTATAATCCGCAAATACGAGAAAGCCTTCAATCTTTGTGTTTTTATTTGCATATGGGCTGAGGTATAACAGAGCATGCGCAGTTACAAACACAAAAACATCACAATTAGCGGGGTTTACGGGGAAGTAACTAACCTTTTTCCGATTTGAGAAGGTAGGCCTTGTGTTTCCGTTCGGCATCCTCGTATTTGTTTTTCCATTTTTCAACGTAAGTGGAGAGCGCGATGTTTGCCTCCTTGGTGTTGTGATGCGCATCGGGCGGCGTCATCCTGCCAGCCGCGACTGTCGGCGCAGCGGGTGCGAGTGCGACGGCAGTGGCGCGAGGTATCCGCGTCGCGCCGCCGCCGGGAGAGAGCGAGACAGCGCCCCGCGCGCCGACACACTGATTGTTCGACGCGATCGCAAATACATTATCACCGTTCCTTTTAATCATTTTTATATTCGATTTTTACAAAACGCGCGCGTCGACCTCTGACATCTTCCCGTGTTAACGTATGCAAGCCGCGACACGTGTTAGATCAACAGGCTGGTGCGTCCCTTGCGATAAAATTCCCCAATTCAATTTTCTTTGTTCTCCCCGCTGAGGAAAATACGGGCGAATTTGATCCGCGATAACTATGTCACCCGCACTCACTCAATAACGTAGCCTTGGATCCCCGGAGGCTGAAACGAGGAAAAGTTCAATTGAAAAATGCGCGAGGCGTCGTATTTTCTGTTTGATTCTCGGATCACGACTAAGGCCGCTAACGTGTGACTGTGATATGATAATGAAACTTCGTCATTGTGAGTCACTCGGCTGGGTGTTTACGCTTTTTGTTTACATTCTATACGTACCTAGTCATAGTTTGAAGTTTCGGTAGTTCTTAGAAGATTGTTAGATTTGGTTATGCATGGATGTTAGAGATAAGCTATCGATGTGCTTACTCGTACATAAACCGCAGTCTTTGTTGTTATTTGATACCCAGGCAATTCTCTATAAGGAATGTTACAGTTTGTCATTGATTTACTTAATTCGTTTCTAGATGTTTCGTAACTTCTTTTGTTATCATAGATTGCTTTAATACAAATAAATCATTGGCTTTGTAAATCAATTAAGGTAAGTATTATGGTCGTTTCACTAAATTAAGAACTTAAATAGACCAGGTATACCTACTTAATCTATTTTTTTGTCATCTATACCTTATGCAGTAAGGTAGTAGGTAGCTAGGTACATACTACTATGTAGGTAGGTACCTAGGTACATACTACTATGTAGGTAGGTACCTAGGTAATTAAATTGGTACCTATTAGCTTTACTCATAAAAACCTTCCAGACTTTCTGTCTAGGTCATTCAAAAATTTATTATATACCTACATAGGTACCTTTTCCGATTTTTTATTTGTGAAGAAAACCAAAATCGTGAATATCGTCATCTCATAAAAAAAATACTTAATTATGATAGAAAAAAACTAAGTAGGAACCACAAAAATAAAGTAGCTCACACCAAACCTAACCTAAGCCTAAAAAAAAATATTAAATTAGGTAAAACAATTAACAATTGGGTTTATTTGGTTTAGTAGAGTTAGAATTTAGTCAATTTAGCAGCAGGACAATTTCCTACCACAACACAAGAACAACAAAACGATATTAAAGAACAATTCTACTGGAAACAGCTTCGATTAATAAACAAACAAAAAACTCACTCTACAACTCCAACATAAATTAGATGATGTGTCCTCACTAAATTGAGAAAAAAACACAATTCACACTGCTACCACATGTCAAAGTCCAATGAGAAAACGCACCGAACTCATTTCGTCCAAGTAGGGACGGACGGAAATTCTAAATTTAACTTGTTTCCAGCGAAACGGCTGAACGGTGGCCTGTCTTGTCTATAATGCACGAGACAGCGATCGGTGTGGGCCGATGGACTCGAATTGTGCGACTTGTAAAGTGATTTAATTGTCAAGAACGCTCGAGCTAGCATTAATCTCTGTGTGCTATACATAGACGACATTATTGACATCTATGTTGAACTGAGCAATGGACTTATTAAGAAAACAAAGATTGTAACTTCAATTAAACTCCTACTGGAATGCCTTAATTTAACGCCTACGACAAATCTAATCTTGTTTAACAAGAACGAGGAAGTTTGCCTAATACCACCTAATACCTAGTAATAAAACTGAAAAGAAACTGAAAATAAAGTATTTTACAAACTAATTAATTTCCAAAAGCCCTACTTGGAAGGGTCAAGGTTTGTAAGGTGCGCTGTAACCTATAGGAAAGGATAAAAGTATAAAATATGAGACTTAATACAAAATTAAATTAAATACACAGCCAAAAATAAACAGCCCAAGTTAAGGTGACCAATAAAAAAAGTGGCTAAGTATAGTTAGCCTGAAGACCGGATGGCCTTAAAAACCATTTCCATATTTAGTAAACCGGGTCACATTGTGAACCTTTGTAGCTGACCAGACAAGGAAACCTGATTGCGTTGCGATAGCCAAGTCTTTCAATATATCCATTAGTGCCTACTTACTTGAGTGGTCGACACACGTAGTAAAAAATAGTGGTCATCCAGTAGACTCAGTCGTGGAGTAGATGATAAAACTAAGGAAGTCGTAAATTGGCACTTCAGATAAATGGAACACTTTCACTTTTGAATTCTTGCTAAATGAATGAGGAAAAGGTAACTCAAAATAACAGTTCGGATGATTTAACCATTGAATTTAAGAAACTATGAAGAATTGAAATTAATCTTAATGGATAATCACAAAGCATATGGTTCAGCGGCAAATAAGCACGGAAAAGTGTGGAACCATCGCGCCAGATTCTTTTCCTGCACTGAATGACACATTTTTCGTGAAATAATATTTTTATGAGCAAATATTCCGATCCGAGCGTTCACCTCGCTGTAGCCTATTTTTGTGTCACTTTGTTATCCTCTCTGGCATCGTAAAACCTTGCAACCGGGTTTATGGCCTCAGGATTATGTGACGTGGACCACGTAAAATACTCCCTTTCCTATCCGCTGAGATTACACGATATTATTACAGTTTTATGTTGCTTTTACTCGCTCCCCGTTAGTTAAGCTGGGTTGTGATACATTGCAGTTTTTTCTCAAAGCCTTTGATATAAATTCTTGCAGGCGTGATATCGTAACTATGGTCTGGAATGTCAACAATCTGGGTATTGCACGTGTATTTTGTTATTAATGGCTGTTTGATGAGGTGTGTTTGATCGGGCTTGATATGTTCTAGATCATGCTCGAGTACTGGTAGTGCTATGGACCAAACTGTCTTCCAAATTCTAATTCGTTTGTGGGTATAATTATTATGGACGACAGGGCCTTTGAAATGAAATTAAAAACGAATCTCAACGCTCGTCATATTTCAACTTTTTGTAATGCGTGCTGAACTAGATACCTACTGAGTTTTTTTCACGTTACTGGAAGTAACAGTGAAACTAGGTCAAAAATCACCCTTTGACATTTTAAAAGTATCAATTTCACCAAAACGCTGAGTCAATTAATGTCAACTGACAATAATTAAACAATTAAAACAGCAAAAATTTTCAATTGGAGCTGTAATTCCGCCGAGAGAGCAATCCATTCTGTCTCACCCACATAAAATAATGTCGTTTGATAGGCTGTGGGTGGCTTACACGACTAGTTTAGTGCTAAAATTTTATTACAGCGTGGTTTATTCTTACAACCTAAGTTTAGATTAATTTAGGTCTTAAAATTAAGTGTTACCTTCAGTAAAAGGATCGGCTTGTTTAATGCAAAAAAAAAAATACTACGGCGTAGTTCTAAAACCCAGATCTAGGTTTTTCATTATGCTATCAGTAATGTGTTTACCTACTAGTTAGATATGTAAACAATCTGATAGCGCTATTATATTACTGTATGCAAAATGTACAAATTGATAACTTTAATAGGGTAAATGTAAAGCAAATGACTATAAATTTACCTACCTATATATCTTGTTTATCGTGGCTCAACTAATTAAGCCAAATAACAAGTTATAGAGACTTAATGTTTTTATTTTTATTTAAAAACTAAATAAATAAATATTCACGGACATTTAACACAACGCCTTCTAGTCCCAAACTAAGCAAAGCTTGTACTATGGGTACTAGATGATTTATACCATCATATAACAAAGTATTCATAAATATCTATATATACTCATTCAGATTTCTATAACCGATCATTTTAGTCATTTTCTACGTAGCTGAGTAATAAATAAACTTGTCATAAGTACCCGCCCACTGAATTACGTAGTTCCATCATAGAACATTTTAATTAAATGTTTAAAATACGTTAAAAAATAAGTAATTCAAATAGTAGGAGTAGGGTGTGGCTGTAAAATTGTTCCACATATCCAAATAACGAACCTACTCGCAAATTAGCAAAATCAAATATGGCGCGGCAAAAGTAATATTTGCTAACGCTGATAGATAAAACCGTTTTAGAATAACTGTATCCTAAGATTTCAAAGTTATTATTAACGTCAACCGTTATAATAATTATAATAAATCAATAGAAACGAAGGTAGGACGTGAGCGATAGTATTTTGAGTAATATTTCGATGGCAGATAAGAACTAATGACAATGTTTATCAATGTATAAGTGAGATCTAATGATATCGGTAGTTCAGTTGTTTTCTCTTTGCTGCCAATAGATAAGACTAGTTTTTTGTGAGATAACAGAATTTAAATTCAGTAGCTACTAGCCAACTAGGTATCCAGTAGGTCTACTTATACCTAGTTAATAACAGTAATATTATTATTGCAATTAAAAATAATTGCTAAATTTAAAATTGCTAAATAAATAACCTACCTATAAAATTTGTAGATATTCAATCTACACGGTTAGACAGGCTAATTTATCCGAGCAATTTTGATTGCCTCTAAAAAGAGGCACTAGTAATTATTTTTTATTTCACCTCCATAGTGATTTGTTTAGATCAATAAATCAGACTCATTTATCATGCCAGACCATTTCTTACCGGTTTCCAGCTCAAATGGATGTCGTATGTGACTTGAATAATTATAATTTTAGGTTAAAACACTTAAAATAATTGGCTAGACCTACTGGATATTATCTCTAACCACACTCTAGGAATTTGTTCATAAATGTTTTGTGATAGCGCTGATAAATACGACCTACAATAATATGTAAATCGTATCTGCTTAGGAAACTATATAGCACAGACGTATTATAGGTAAGTATGATCAAGAATCCACTGAAGTATGTTTGTTCGTTCTTACGACTGCAAGTGTGTTTCTTGACTGTATGTAGGTAAGTAGGTAGATACTATAAATTGCACAAGAGTTTTGAACTACAATTTGCTATAACAATGATTCGATTTTTTTAGGTTAACGCTAAAAAGCTTATCTTTATCTAAGATTTAGGTACTTATCTTTTGACAGGTTTTCACTGAGAAATCAAAAATCTATGACTTGAGCATTTTTTCAGTCTAAGGTCCATATTTTTTTTACTGCTCAAGCACTGGTCCGAATTATAGATACCAGATTCAAGCTTAGATCTTTTAAATATTGTATGAGCATTAGCAACTCTACTCCAATCTATGCTTATTCTTTCCGCAAAGAAAATATCTATGCTTGAGTAACGCCAAGTCTGAGTTGTTGATGAGAATACGAGCCTAATATAATTAATTCGTCATTTTATAAGAATGAAGAGATGGGTTTGCAATTAGAGCATTCGCTGAATATAAACAAGAAATGCATCAAAGTATTGGATCATTCAACAAGAACGTTTTCAAAGGAAATCGCTCATTACTATTTTTAGAGCGTTTCAAACACTACTACCATTGTTTGGGCTTACTTTAACTTCAGCTTGAACTGATCGTTAGGTATTGAGTAATGTGTGCCAGATGGATTCTTTCTGTATTCGTTTTTATCTCAGTTGCTAATTTTATAAACCTGTTTTTTCCCCACACCAAATATCTTTAAAAGTAGGTAGGTAGGTACTAATTTTATGGAATTTTCAACTTGTTTCTTTAGAAAACTTCAAATTTTCTTTTTCCAAATTTTAATTTGAAAACCAAAATTCTGCATTAATGCTTGCCCACTAACACAGACTGGCTTCATTATTTTATACCTACTTCAATATAAATGATAATATTGGGTTGATGATTTTTCGTTCTCATTCTATTCTACCTCACCAAAAGTAGGTAGGTACCTAGGTACATACTTAACGTACATATAATCCTATACCTATTGGAAATGGTAAAATAAATTATGTAGTACGTTTACCTATTTCATCTAAAACAGTCAATACTTATTGTAGTCAATAATTATTAATTTATAATAAAAACTCAATTACCTACTTCCATAGGTCACTTACCTACTATGAGTCTATAAACAAAGCATACCTACGCATTATAACTACCTACGTCATAGATATGAATCACTAGCAAGTCTTTAGCAGAAGACATACCTACTTAAGATAAATACCTACCTACGTGACCCTGCGACGCATACGAATATGAAAATCAGTAAGTTTTATAAAACTTAAGATGAAATATAGGTAAGGAATGTAGATAAAACTTACCTACAGATCATATATTTACTATATTAGTTATATAGGTATTTAGGCAGACAAATTTTCAATGATCTCGTTTTATAACGCTTATAAATAACATAACGTTATCAGTGGTTTCATATTTTTATCGATGTCGATGACAAAGTTAACTTGGCACATCACTATTTCAAAATGACAGACATCTCTCCACTTTTGGCGGAGGCTACGCTCAACATTTTAAACTTCAGAACACTGCCATCTAACGTAAACACGATGAACTTAATTGGTAACAAATCAAGCGGAACCAACGGGGCTACGCTTGGTTGCAGATTTATTCTGTAGCATGGAAGCTTTTGGTAATTCGTAGCTTTTATATTTTTCGGTAGATGGCATTAGTAATAAAACATTGAAAACTAGCCGATGTAGATTTTCTACATCAAAGAATAGATTAATTATTATGTTTGTTCCTAATAAAATTCAAATGGTTTTTTTAAAGAAAGAGATCGTTTATTACAAAAACCTAGATTTTTCTGTTAGTGGACATTTTTATACACAATAGCAAGCAAGGAAGCTCGTATGAGTTAGTAGCCAACTCTAGTGACAGTGTTTTTAGGACATAGGTACACACTAAAAACTAGAAATATGTTTTTCTAACAAAATAGACCTCTTCTATGATTGATTAGCTAGAGTTTCGTTCCATTGCATTAGGACAAAATAATAAATTAAATTTGAACAATATTTCTATTACGTCAATTTCTGATGTTGACCACTTACCTACACTTCCGTAAATAAATACCAGCTACCACACCCTGTACCTACCTACGAAAAAATTAGACAAACAAAATATTTTATACCACACCTGCTTCAAATTTACGGTAGAAAGTACGTCATTGCATATCGAACAAATATGCGGGGAGAAAACGCATCTGAGCGGGAGAGAAAAGTGTATGAAAATCCATTTCTTACGTGGTTTTTCTTTTTTAATTTTGGGTAAGACTATGCGCCGGTAACCTAAATATCAAAAGCCAAAAAGTTTTTACAGTGAGTTTTATCTCCAAGCTCGCAAAATGACACTGGCCACTAGCTGTGTGTTGGATGGTGTCGGGCTGGCAGTGCGACCCTGCGGCGGCATGATAAACAATTTGAAAAAAGAACATGTGAAAATTGCAGACGCCATTGGCGCCATTTTCCATTTGTGTGTTGTTTGAGGATTCAGTTTTAGTTTTTTATTTTCCTCGTAGGTGTAGTTAAAGCACTATGTACTATTTCTAACCTCGTCGCATACCTTAATTACCTACCTACGTACGTACCGACATTGTAGGTACCATAACATAACCGAACCACCACCCCTCAGCGTAGGTATTTCAAAATTTAAAAGCATCTCAATCTCAGTCCCCAGGGGTCGACGGACTCAAGTGAGGGGTTCTCGATAATCGAAGTTTTCTCTAAATCTTGCACACGGTGCTGCAAGTGATGCGACATGCTCTACACACAAACTGATACGTCAATTATGAATGTTCTCGAAAAGCCGCACCGCCGCGCCGCCCGCCGTTTCACAAATTCAATTTATAGTGGTTTTGCCTTAGATTACTATAGCAAAACAAATTGCTTTTTATAATAATATACTTGTAACCAAGTTCTTCTGGTACATCTTGAATACATAGTTCTACTGATTGAACCAACACACTAGGTTATTAGGACACCATGGTTATCTCAAATTTGGTATCCCGGTGATTCCACAAAAACCAAGAATAGATGAATTTAATGTGGATGTTGGTATACATACATAATCAGATATTACTACATAATTTCTAGATCTAGCCACTCAAACTTAAAAAGCACAATTTTTAATACACACCAACCGACTCTTTTGCTATCAAAATGTCGTAGCGGATTCGTAGCGCACCTCTACGCAAAGCTCTATTACCGCGTGCAGACTATGCCCATGCCGCTGCCGGCATTCATGCCGCGGACTTATTGCCACAGCAACATCGCCTTTATTCTCACTAAGGAGCTAGGGCATGAACTTGGCGATGTTGCTGTGGCAATAATTCCGGAATTCATGCCGGCAGCGGCATGGGCACAGTGTGCACGCGGTCGGCGACGACAGTTCGGCGGCGTACCACTGCATCTGTCTGTACCACAGTCGTGTACAAGAGCCTAACGACCACGCTGGGGCCGTAATCCCAAAGATCTCGTGCATTACCTACTTATGTTATTTGCGAAAATCAATTCCATCCCCTGTGGGAGCGATTGAAATGTTTTGAGAACTTTTTGTCCTCTTCGAGTACTTAGCTATAGACCACACCACAGATCATAATATCCTACTTCCTTACTTATATTATAAATGCGAAAGTAACTCTGTCTGTCTGTCTGTCTCGCTTTCATGCCAAAACTACTGAACCGATTTAAATGAAATTTGGTACACAGATAGTCTAGAGCCTGAAAAAGGACATAGGCTACTTTTTAATGCAAAAAAAGGGTTGGAAGGGGTTTAAAGGGGGGTATGAAAGTTGTAAGTAAGTATGGATGGATGGATGTTTGTTACTCTTTCACGTAAAAACTACTGATCCGATTTGGATGAAACTTGGAATATATATTGTCCGTGACCTGGATTAACACATAGGCTACTTTTTATCCCGGAAAATTAACGGGATCCAACGGGACGCGATCGAAGTCGCGGGCGGCACCTAGTAATACTATACTAGTAAGTAGCTAGACTAAGGGTAGGTAAGTAATTAATACTCAAAAAAAATTATACAACTAAATGATGGAACAAGCCTATTGCCTAACTGATGTTAAGTGGTGCCTAGAACGATGGTTGCCTCACTGGGCACATCTACTGAGGACGTGCCTTGTGGTGCATTTCACTGCGTCCACCACTGCGAAAAAGTCTCGTGTATGTGCGTGTTAGCACCAGCATACCCTTAAGGTCCAACTAGTCGCCCACCTTTCCATACAAACGTGGAAGGGTAACTACTCCACTGTTTGACGTTGACCAACCAAAACTAAGGATTATATCAATTTATCTCGTCATAATCTATGTCTGTATACAGCCCAAACCGTAAAAAATGTTTTCTTTTAAAAAATACAAGCTTCTAACTTTCATGAAAGTTTAGAAGGCCCTTTGTAACAACTTTCTAAATTTCTGCAATAAAGTAATGAGCATTTTGTTTCATCATTTTGTTGTATAAAAAAAGTATTTCACGATCCCCCTTAAAATGCCACAATAATTAATATTTTCCATAATAATTCACTTTTACAAACTGCTGACATTATCATAAAATAGTAATAATCATAAACGTTGAAACCCGTCACAATCTAATATGCATTAAAATAATCGTCAAAGGCACCCCTTCGTTCATCCCCCACGCACCATGACAATGAATATAATATCCCGTGTGGGGTGCCACCCCATAGTTTTAGAATTTCCTGGGAAATGGACGACAGAAAACGATGTGATTTGTAATTCTTAGCTTTTAACAAGATGAAATTTTGCTATTGATCGGAAATGTTTGATTATTGGAAATAACTTTTTAGGGTTTCAAAACCCGTAGGCCGTTTGTCCACCAACGCCGGCACCGGCACGGCACCGATAATGCACTACCAGAGGGCCTACTACGAGTTTTCAGTGTATAGTGTGGGTGTGAAACGTCTGACGCCCAGCACACCAGTGGGCGCTGATTTGTATGGAGACACTGAGCGGATTGTTTGAGAAGCTCGAAATGCGAGTACGGGCTTGGTGTAGACCAAGCTTCTCAAAGAATCCGCTCAGTGTCTCCATACAAATAAGCGCCCACTGGTGTGCTGGGCGTCAGACGTTTCACACCAGATTTACACACCAAAACTCGTACTAGGGCCTCTGGGCAATACAAAACACGTCCACTCCACTGCCGCCGCCACACCGCGCCGGTTACGTGTTTTGTATTGCCGTAGGTAGTGCACTAGATAAATAATAGTAGATTATTATACAAGGGGATAAAGCAGTGTCTTCTGTCGCGGGTGACGATTTAAATCGCGAGCGTAACGAAGGACTCGTAGTTTACTCCCGAGCGTAGCGAGGGTGTTAAAAACTTAAATCACGAGCGAAGCGAGGGATTTAAGACGAGTCCTGAGAGTAGCGAGGTTCACCCAAGACTAAGACAGCTTTATCACCGAGGAAAATACTTTACTTTTCTTACCATTTGCGAAAAAATTAACACAATAATAATATGAGATAGCATTTTAGAACATTAACTTATTTATAAAAATAAATTAAAATAAACTTAACGTTTATGTATTTGAAAAAAACAAAAACGCGGCATTTTCCTAGACTAATATTTTTTGTCGGAAAAGCAAAGGCATCAAGCTCATACGGCCTGCATAATAAATGCGTATTCCTTTTTCAAAAAGATGTATAATGCTTTGTATACAAACTCAATGGTGTAAACACAGATGTAGTTCAGTATAAATTGTATTCCAAATTTAAATCACTTTCTCCCCCTAGAGGATGAAAGAAATCCAGTACAATTTTCTCTCCCTGTTTTTAACAGATTAAAAATGAATATTGTTATGTTCGCTTTTTGTGGCATAGAATGTCACTTTTTTGAGCAAGTGGTACGAAAATAACTAATAAATATCTTTGGACATTACACACAACACCCTCTAGTCCCAAACTAAGCAGAGCTTGTACTATGGGATATAATACTTATTTTTTTTTTTGTTAATACACATACTACTCATAATACATAGTAACACCCAGACACAGAACAAACATTTATAGATATTGGTGCCTGCCGTGCCAGTGCCGGCGTTAATGGACATGGTGCAACTTTGTCTGTCCGTCCGTCTGTCACAAACCTGATTATCTCAGAAATTATTAAAGCTATGAATTGACTTGAAATTTGGAATAATTTTAGATCTGATTTGTCAGCTTGTATAGGAAGCGAGAAACACCTTTTTTTCTTTCATAATAAAAGTACCTACTCCTATTTATTTTAGTTAGTCACTATCTTTTTACGTAAAGTATTTCTTTGAAGAGTAGGTAGACCTAAGAGGTTTTGGATCATTTTTCAATAGTAAGAATACTTAGAAAATACGATTTCCTTTTGATAAGAAATTATTTACTAGGTTCTTAGTATAAGTTTTCCCATCAGTTACCTGGCAGGAAGAAACCACAATTATTTATAAGTTTAAAAAACTGGAAAAACCGACTTCAATTTGATACGCCTTCATCATCAAATAATGATGATGATGATAGCAGTTCATTGGGACTGTACTATTGATCGTAATCACCACAGAAAGCAAAATACGCAATATCGAGTACGTGGATGGCGTGTTCTTTCGAATTATTCTGGAAGTACTACCTACTTCCAGATTGGTCCCATAACTTTTTTATAAAAAAAAAAAGAATTTTTCAGATAAAACGAGATTTTATTCAAATCGGTTCATAGGTGACGGAGTTCTGAGGTAGGTAACAAACATAAAAAAATACAACCGAATTGAGAACCTCCTCCTTTTTTGAAGTTGGTTGAAAAGTTATAGCTGGTTAATGAAATCTGCGAATTTTTATAAATTTAACGGTTCGATTTGAAGGACCTTGGATGCTCAGGGAAGTGACAAAACGTTTGAGACATGTCATAGTTGACCTTAGATGCGCATGGAACCTAAGTTCTAGGTTTGATACAGTTTTGTACGAAAACTGGTTAACCTGGGACGGTTGTTAGCCATGTTTGGTGAAAATTGGTGGAACCGTTATCAAGACATTCCTCAGATCTGAATACTAGTTCTCAGGAATCTCGAGTATAACTGCAGTTTCAAACATTTCATCATCATCATTTCAGCCCGGCACCCACTGCCTTCATGTTATGCCAGCCTCCTCTGTCCTGTGCGTGTCGCAACCGGGTTTTCAAACATTTAGTTGATCTCAATGTATTCAGATTTGATGAACCAGAATTTCACAAGGTCTGATGATGACCAGAAATATAAATAAATAAATAAATATTCACGGACACTTAACACAACGCCTTCTAGTCCCAAACTAAGCAAAGCTTGTACGATGGAAACTAGATGGCTGATAGAATACATACATACATTTTTTTTGTAAATACATACGAGTAGTTATAATACATAGAAACACCCAGACACAGAACAAACATCTATGTTTGCCACACAAATGTTTGTTCTCGGTGGGGATCGAACCCACGACCCACAGCACGGAAGGCAGGGCTACTACCGACTGAGTCATGACGCCTGTCAAAAAAAAATATCTGATATTTTAATGTTCGGAGAATTTTAGGTAAAAATATCTTTGTTGCCGAGAAAAAAGCCCGATGGAGAGCAAGCCCATAGAATCCCAAGGAATGTACAGAGTTTAAAGAAACAGTAGGTATTATCTACCTTGGTAAAAGGTACCGAATGTTGGCTACCTTATAAATTATAGTTTTATCAACTTTTCGGGGAACCATAATGACTGAAAAATCTTTTCTATTAATTTTCTGCTTTTCATGACTTCTTAGGGGTTTTCTTAGAAAGAGCGATTGATATTATTACTTACGTAAGTAGAAATAGGTACTGTGATTCGAAGTCTAACGAACACCTAGTGGGTATATTTCTTTAGTTTGTTTATATAACTTAATGATGGAACAAGCCCCTGGCCCACCTCATGTTAAGTTAACCACTGCCTATAACAATGCATTGCTTCACTGAGCACATCCACTAAGAACGTGCCCTGTGATACATTGCATTGCGCCCATCACTCTGAGACAAAATGGTCATTTGATGTAATTTCTTTGAGATCTATTAAATATCCATAAGATCTAACCAATAAGAACGTGCCCTGTGATACATTGCATTGCGCCCATCACTCTGAGACAAAAAGGTCATTTGATGTAATTTCTTTGAGATCTATTAAATATCCATGAGATCTAACCAATTATTTCGCCTTTTTATAGTAGGTTTTATTATATTCTGTGAATAATTCTACAAAATGAAGATAAAAACTTTCGCTCTAATCTAAACCAAAAAAGTTGATGAAAAAGCTAAAACCGCAAAACTAAATACCAAAAAAGTGCAAAACTCCAGCAAAGCCGGGTACACCAAAATAATTACAGAGCGGGCAAGTTTGGGTTTTTACCCCCACCCGTGATCATCATAAAAACGTATAGATACATTGCTATAGATAGGTAGAGCAGCTAGATAGATGTGTAGCGTGAAGCGTAGCCGTAGCGGGCGGGGTCTACGCCGCTACGCCGCTACGCAGGTCGTAGCGGTGTTGCCAGAGTCTGACCATAACTTTACCCATTTAAAATCTTTTTTTTACTTGAAGCTTTTTAAACTATAACTTGTTATTTGATGGTTTCCATGTCATAAAACTTGAAATAAATAAATATTCTTGGACATTGCACACAACGCCCTCTAATCAAGGTAAATAAATTTTGCTGTTCACCGTAAACTGAACTGTATAATTTTTTTATATTAAAAAATAGTACAGATGAAATTTCATGTTCCATTAGCTATATTTTATTATATCTCTACCTAGATATATGTTATTTAAATAGCAAAACACTAGATTTTTGATGCAACTGCTTCACGCGTGTTCTTGCTGCATTCTGAGGTCGAAAAATATCCCGAGAAGTCGGGAACAGTCTCCGTCCTTCACTCCCCTTTGAAAAGAGCCCCAGTACTCCTCCAGCCGCGGCGCGGCTAGCGCGTTCAGCGCCCACTCGCAAAATACCTACAAAAATGTAATTTTAAACATTTATTTCCCATTTTACTTACATAAATAACAACCTAGATATATTCCCAACGGTCTGGTGTCGTCGGAAACGTAGACTGTGGTGGTAAAGTGCAGTAAAGTTCATATTATGAATTCGATGAATTGACGATGAGGAAAAATTGATTTTATACCTTTTTGCATGACCCATTGTGGTTTTGGGGAATACTTGCGCGTTTCAAAACTTTAGTTCGGAAAGGGGTGCAAAGGTTTTGTACGGCTTTATGATGAATTGTTTGATGCGAGGAATAATAAACTTTTTTTTAGCTTTTAAAAGTTTTTTTTTATTTTTCCGACGCAACGTGCCATTGCCTACAGTGTCGAGGATTTCTTGTTTTTTTTTGTAAAAGTATCGTGTTAATGTTAAAAAAAAATTCGTTAGGTATTTAATTTTCGGTATGTTCAGTACAGAAATAAGTCACAAGAACAACTTATGGATTTGTAAAATATAATTGCACAATCTAGATCAATTAAGTACCTACATCTATATAGGGCCTCGATCTAGCTTTTTCAAATGGTATATTTTATATGAGGAATTTTATTGAGTTGAGCTCGTATTTTGAAACTATGCCAACGTCAAGAGATACATCGGTATTATTGTAAAATAAAATAAAGAACTTTATATCAAACCGAATCAAGAACCAATAAAATAATCGAGGAATAAATAGATCTGTCCAATGAAATAATCGAGAAAATAAAAATCTGTCGATATATTACTTTTTATGACTATCTAGAAATGCAAATTAATCGACTCTAAGGCCCGTATGCTGATTTCTTGCTCAAGCATAGATTTTTGTATGAAAATCTCTAGGTACTCAAATATTATATGCTTGAATAACGATTTTTTATCAGCATACGGGCCTTAGTACCTAAGTAAGAATCATTTCGCATGCGGATTGTGATGTTAGTTTTTACTGGGTATGAATAATTTTGTGGTATATACCTATCTAGTTCCTGTTAGCAAAGCAAATGTGTTATAACATAATATTTTAAATTTCAGATTTGTTTATTGATTCATTACAAATCCGTATTTTTCAAGTCATTGAAGTTCGTTATCAAGTTTAAAAAAAATATTCTGTCAATCCTTCGTACTATAATATCGAATGACTCTACATTCATAGAATTCATACTGATTTTCATCAAAAAGTATAAAAAGAAAAATAGTTTAATTACCTATGCGCATTTTAGTTTGGTTTGTTAATACAAAACTTATGCCTTAGGCCGGTATGTCACAGAAATCGTTACTCAAGCATAGATTTGAGTAGAGATGTTCATACCAAAATCTATGCTTGAGTCCCGATCAGTATTGGAGCAGTAAATCAGCATACGGGCCTAAAATGCTCCATAATTATGAGAAAATACCCACATTTGTGTTGTAAAACCGTGAGTTCATTGACATCGCCTTGGTCCTATTCGGATGGTTCTATCATCACGATGATCAGTGAAGGGGATTCGAGGTTGTTGTGGAAACTATTGTTTACTTTATAATTGGTTATTTTAGCAACATTAGATAAATTGTCTAAGTGCATGACGGTCTCGTACGTAGGGTTCCGCAGCAAAAAAAATCCGACGTAATAACTGCTTAAACAAGCTTGCCATTTTTTATTTGCGTAAGAATATAAATTAGGTACTTACATAATATTATTGCAGTTTACGTACCTTACCTAGATCAGTCGTAATATTGTAGATTTTTTAAATTGATGAAGATACCTAGTTTGATTAAAAAAAAATCATTTGTAAAGGATTTTGGTAATTTTCATTAGAAATTTTAATGAATACCATAATCAAAATAATGAATAGGTACCTTCCTAAGTATTTTGTATAAACCACAGAGGAGATAAATAGTTATTCCGTGGTATAAATAAACGTATTTATTAGGTAACTCGCTGACCCGACAGACGTCCTGTCATTCAAATTCTTACTGTCAAACAACTGACAGTTATTTCAAATGTGACATTAAAAAAGGTTTCATGAAAAAGGTTAAGGAATTTCACCCCCCCCTCCCTTTCAACCCTTTTTTCGCGATAAAAAGTATATTCAGCCAAATTTCATTCAAATCGGTTCAGTAGTTTTGGCGTGAAAGCGAGACAGACAGTCAGAGTTACTTTCGCATTTATAATATTAGTATGGATATGGATTATTTCGGTTTAAATCTAAAATGCGTTTATTCAAAAAATCACAACATGCATTTATCTACTAGGTTATGATTATGAAAATGACGCAATGACGGCGGAGAGGAGAGTGGGCGCCGATTTGACAGTTCTGAAAAGGGTTCCGAATTCGTCAACACAATTTAGAAACCTTTGCCCTAGAAACCAAAAAGTTCCTTCTGATCCTGACCTTTAGATATTAGTATTGTGTAGGAGTATTTTCCTTTAGTATCATGTAACTGGCACCCACGCTTCTTGTAAATAAACTTTTGTTTGTTAAACCTTGTAATTACAGTACGAACTAAAAGACGACTTAGATAATATCAAGTCGACTTTTATTTTCTGTCTAGCAAAAAACAATGACGTCACATAGCCTGTCAAACAGGCTGTCAAGACGCGTCATTTGAGGAGCTACGTCTACGTAGAATGGAACAGATTCATGAACATAGACTGGGCCCGTATGCTGATTTCCTGCTCAAGCATTGATCCGGACTCAAGCATAGATTTCTGTATGAAAATTTCTACTCAAATCTATGCTTGAGTAATGAGATCTGTATCGGCATACGGGCCTAAAACGCATAATTATTTTGCTCTACTCCGGGTATGGAAATTGAACGCCCCCGTCGAATTTTCTTCTCGTTGACGCACAGATGGGGAGGTTTAAAAATGAACATTGTAACAAGTAACTTACACTGAGCATGACCAAATGACTAGAAATAGTGGGAACAATTTTAGATAAGCTATGTAGGTAGGTACCTGTTTTGTTTTTATCTGATAGGCCAGGGTTTTAACAACTCCGAATATTCTATTCTTTAGTTTACTTAATATATTTTAGCCATTGTTTTTGAGTTTACAATACGAGAGATAGAGACGAATAATAGTTTATCAGCGTTGAATTGAACTACACCATATACACCACCATTTTCTATTTATCATAAAAAATTTAAGAACAGTTGCAGCAGAGGCTATATAGGTACTAATGCTATTGACACTGTCAATATTTTTTAATATTTAACTTTCACCATGTCCGTAATATTCTTAAAGGAATTGTTCTCATGAAACAGAAATTTCAGTTCAATACCAATTTCTGTCTATCTGGCAGACTAGCGAGTGGCTATAGAGTAGTTCACATAGGTAGCTGTTAGATAATATGATACCTTTGTAGATCAATCTCGCTGCATGTATTCTATAACGAATGTGATTGTGAGTTTAGTTTTGCTTCGATGCTCAGCTTGCTCGCTAGTGTATCCTAGTTTTGTAGTTCGTGCATGATTAGACCTCATGTTATGTGTAAGTTAGGTGAGTTTTTGTAATTGTATTTACGTTTAGAAAGTGACTATTTGCTTGTGTGCTTCTTTCCGTTGACTTACAATACGAAGCTAACAATTTAAATTTATTCTGTTTTGACGCACCAGACTGTTTTGAATTAGGTAGGTATTCCGGGATTTTCTGGTTTTCATAAATTCAGCAAATATCAAATAGAAAAATTTCTGGAATTCGTTTAGGTTTTAAATGAGTAGAAGATTAATAACACGTATTTTACTTTCAGATAAAAAGCACAATAAATAAAATTAAATGTAAAAAATATATTAAGACTGGTCAGTAATGGCGACAATAACTATTTTTAAGCTAGATCCTATATTTATAAACTAAAATTATTTACCGATTTATCGTGTTTTGTGAAAGTGTAAATGTGACGCAAGTTCTAAGTGAAAGTTCAGTGTTCACCGCGCGTTTGCCGACCGCGAACGCAGATTAAAATATATTTTTTTTAACAAATCCGCGCGTAGAAACCGGTAAAGTGGAATAAACCGGTGAATTTTCCGAAAGTGACGTGTGGTGTGGGGGTTTAGGAAGGCTGTATATTATATTGGAGGTAAACCGCCCCCGGGTCTCGTCCAATGACGCCGAGGGTGCCGCCCCCGCGCGGCTTTCCGCTGCGACTCGCCTGTCTGCTGCTTCTTGTTGGTAAGTCTATCTCCAAGATGTTTCATTTGTTAAATTGTCACGTATTCACGATCTGTGACGTGGAAGTTTGTACTTCGTACTTGAATTACACTAACTGGTTTAGGCATTTGAGTTTCTCTGTACCTTAATCATAGATCTTCTTTTTCTTTACCAGAATCAATTTGAATACCTAATGAATCGAGACTGAAACGAATGTTTTTGACATACTGGATATATCACTAAAATGTCGAGCTTGCGTTTCTTAAAAAAAAATACATGTAGGTACTTAAAACAAAGGTACTACCAAAACTTTTTTTTTGTAGATTACATTTGAGCTACAAATACCTAGGTACCATTATTGAAACCAGGTAGTTACATATCTAGTTTTTTATCACATATAGATATATCACTTTTGGATTTTATGATCAGATTGTTTTTAAATTTTTTTAAGTACCGAACCCTCTATCTACCGTCTTGTCAATTGACAACTCTTGAATAAAACAGTTGAGCTATCTTAAAAACCATTACAAACGATTTATAAAGCTCAACTGGTCCAAATCAGTACCAATCAGAAGCGTTCCCAAGAACAGCAAAAAAAAAAATAAGCAGATAAATTTATTTGATCTTATATCTTCTAGTCGCAAAAACTAATGAAGTTGTTGAAGTAGGTGAGTATTTGAAGTTTAATCTTGCAATTTCCAATTTCATGTTGTAGTTTTCAATACCAGTGTGATCATGATCATGCCTCTACGAACTAGTTTACCAAGGCAGTAGGTAGTATCTGGGTCACATAATAGTTATTACACAATTCTAATCGCAGGTACTAGCCTAGGCACTTAAAGGTAAAGGCTATAGGACAAGACCTTTGTCTTCGTTGATTTGTAGTATCTAAAAACTATTTGTACCTATATATATTGGACGAGCTCTGTAAAGAAATGCATAGTCACAGGTGTAGCGTCTCTACATCACCAATGTACCTACCTAGAAGTCAGTTCCCATGGACTTCATGACAATTCCCAATGCATCTTATCATCATCATTAGGTATGTATGTATCTGATGGTGATACCGGAAGGTAGGCACCGGCAGCCCGTAGTACACAAACCGGCATCAACCAAGCCGTGTTTAGGTTTAGTGAACGTACACGACATTGCGTATTGTAAAATTATAAAATTTACTAATATTATATGTGATTGGTATATTGTTATGTTTGTTCCTCAAACAAGTTTTTGTATATTTTACGGAACCCTAAAAATATCACAGCTGTTTCATAGTTCGATTTGGTGATCTGGGTTCATGGTCAAACGTGTTCAGAAAAACCGGTTTGGAAAGTGTTTTTTTAAGACAATCGCTAAATCAGTGGACTTCTACAAGATGCTGGTATGGCGATCTCTGGAAGGATGCTAATCTATGAAGAAGGACTATGTCCAGCAAATGACTTCTTTAGGCTAATATGATCAAGGACGCATGCTGTCTGAGGTATCGGCTAAATCGGTACCTACATGGGTTCAGCCGTCAATAATCGTTCGGCGGTTTCTCATTTAAATTCGTATGGATGACACACAGCGAGCAACACTAAGCCCAACATGGGTAAATCCATCATCTACACAAAAAGTTGAAAAAAAAACAGCACCAACCTACTAGGTACCTCTGTCAGGACAAGACAAACAAAGCGAGTCAACAAAATACAAAACAAAAAGTGGTCGGACGGATCTGATGAGCAGCGACCCAAATACAAGGTCAGAACTGGCGTGTGGGGTCATTTTAGGGTTCCTTACCCGAAGGGTGCTGAGGGGAACGTCCTCTTTTAGCCAGTTATAAATTTAAAAATGATTTTAGATGTACCAGGCATTACAGTGTTCCAGTCATCGGGGCATGGGTAAAAAGTGGCTCCTGACTCAAAGTGGGTAAAAAGTAGATCAGTGCTTCAGCAAAATCTGTTATGAGGGACACCATCAATATGGCAGATACCGATTGCTCTCAGTAATTTCTTTAGTAGTATGCAAGACACGATACGACTATTATAAAAGTGATAAGAGTGATTCTATTGAATAAATACATTGTTATATTGTGCGAAACTCAACTCTAACAACTAGTCACTAAAGGACATAATGTAGTAGGAACTAGGCCATAAAAAAATCTCTCTTCCGTGGCCCATACTTGTTAATATTATTAGGTACTTCGTAAGCCAGGCGCCAGTAACGCAAGTAGCTTTAAAAAAATCCAGTCACATTCCGTAGTAATAGAAAATTCCTTATTATCCCACTCAATCAAATCAACACTTGAACCCCCTAAATATGCACCCTGGTCTGTAACCATCTATCTTGCAAAACGAGAGGTACACCGTGGAGTCGTGGGGTGTAAAGAAATTTATTGGAGTTCCGCTGCCTTCAGACCACATGTTATAAGTATCTAAATCTTGCTTTTGAGATTTCGTCAAGTATAAATTTAGGTTTTTATGTTTTTACTCAACTCTGTGACGCAACGGGAGGGTGATGAGTTCATCAGCCTATGTATCTTTGTTCCTTTGGGGCGCTAGAGACCAAATGACAATATTTATGACTCTTACGTCAATCGAGTGTCACTAAAGACATGACATATCAAAATTCAATATGGCGACCATCAGACGCCAGTCGCCATTTTGAAATTTTCGTACAATGAACGCTAGTTGAACTATTTGCATTTCTACGTCGCTCGATAAGGGATAATGACAGAGAGATGATGAAGTTAGGACGATGATGATGAGGTGATAGCCGGGACATGTGGAATTCGACATGACGAAAGACCAGACTGCTATGGAGCAAAAATTACTACTAAAAGAGGACCCGCAAATGTGTAATTTTAAGTACTATGTAAAAATACAATCACATTATAGCGGTAGGTATCTTCAGACACCCTTACTCGGAGAGCTCCTAGTCAAGTAGGTACTGTATAGTAATAAATCTGCTGCGAACTGTTTTGCTGAGATTAGCAGCTTTAACACGGAGAGAGTTGCCACCCCGGGCAACAATGACTTTAAAGTTATACTTTATTTTTCTTTGTTTTAAATTCTAGCTACAAAGTACTTTGATTGGATGAAAGCTGTAGTTGATTTCTATCTACTAAGTATCAATCTCTATGTTGAAATACATTGACAAGTTAGTAAAATTATAAAATTAAACTTGCTAGACCTACTCAGTTTTAGGAGCACACCACAGTAAAATACTCGTCAACTAGATACAAATAGAAAAGAACATCTTTTTTTCTCAAAAAATACTTTATTGGTAAAATATCATAGAAATGCGAATGTTTAGTTGAGACGTTTGTGTCTCATCACGTCGAAAAGGTTCACCGAACGTTCACCTATTCGAAAAAAATAGGAAAATAAACCTGCAGTTTCTTTGGTTCCATTCTTGGAAACCAAGAATATGTATGAAGTTGTATTATTCGAGAACCATTTTTCTCCATGCAAAAACTGCAAAAAAAATCGATTCTCGATTTTCGGAACCTCGGACCACGCGCTCTGAAAGCGGTACCTTTCCCTACCTGCAGAGTGAAGCCGTGGGAAACTAGATAGTATCTTATCGCGTATGGAACTCATTATTATGTCGCAAGGGGAGGTGCCGTGGCAACACCGCGCGCCATGTTCGTTAGTGCGCTACGCACTTACCGTTTTAGATAGAGGGACAAAAAACTTGTTAAAATTAATTAACGTCGATGACAGATGATGCTTGGACAGGTGCTAACAGAGAGTTGACTGACATGCTTGAGACCGTATTATATTATAACCAACGTGACGTTTCTGATGGTATCAAAACATGACAAGAGAAGAGCAGTTTCGAATTCGATCTAAAAGAGCCATTGGAATGTGTAAAGTGTAAAGTGGTTTCTCTGAATGTAAAAATTCGTCTCCCAAGTTTGGCAGGAAAAATATCCACCATTTTCTCTTCAAAACAAATGACAGCTGACTTAACGAATTACTTGACTTAACTGATACTATTTCAAACACCTCACTTGACACTGGCAAAATTGTCTGTCGAAATGACGGACAGAGGCCATATAGAAGAAGAAGAAGCAGTATGGCTGATTTACATTGAGATAAATGGTAATTTTTTTTTAAAACTGCTACATCTGTCTCAAACAGTTTCCGTGACGGCAATGGTATCGAAATGCTTAGACAAAACTGTATTAGGCAGACGATTCCCCCTCCCCTAGAGACGAGAGGTTAGGGTTGCCGCCTTGCCGCTTACACTTTTACGAAATCTTTATTTAATAGCTCAAGGGATATTTGATACTTTAAACTGGCACCTGATTTAGCTAAACATGGTTAATAAGCAGGACTTAGATGGATGAAATATCTCATAAAAAGTGCTGAGAATTATGACTAAGCTAGAAGTTTTGGGAGTATCTTTCCGGAGTTCTAAGGGCTGAGGAAGGAATTTACCATTACCTAAGTTCTTAAAAGAGACAGTGGGAGATTAAACTCTTAAAATGGACGCAGTACTAAAGGACGTTCTAGGAGAACGTATGAGGTAATGTCAGTCAATTAGGATCTGAATATTATATTCAGTAAAATCACAAGGATAATTTAGAATCGTCTAGGTGGCTCGTGCCAGTTTGCCTCATAACCGATGCCTAGAAGATTTTAATGCATTTGTCTCAGGCCGCTTAGCCCAACATTTAATTTTCTAACCGTTTATAACCCCTGCCAAAAATCACCGAAAAATATCTAAACGACAGCCCTAGTCACCCCTAGAGGGTGTCAATCAAAACATCCCTTAATGGCGCTGGTTCCGCTTAGGATATTAGATAAATACGAGTAGATAATGACGTAGACTTGATGAGTTTTCACAATCTTTCGGCGATATAGGAATTATGAATTAGATTTGAGGCTAAGCTAAAAATACTTAAAAAAATACAAGTCCACTCGGTATAAAAATTGTCCCAGGCACTAAGTACATCTTACCATTCCTCTGCGCATGGGTAAAAACTAAAAAGTGGCTGCATAAATCAAGATGCAAGGAGTCTTTAGTTCTAAAGCAATTCCATCTTTCCAGGTATAGCAGAGGCTCGCCGCCAAGAGCCTTACTACGGCCGCCTGATAGGCCGTCTGACACAATATGCCCACGGACTCCGTGGCACGGTGTATGCGGTGGATGAGAGCACGGTGTATGTGAGAGGTTTCGCGTACGATGGCACAGGACCTGACGCATACTTCTGGGTGGGAGACACACCGCAACCCTCGCCAGAAGGGACTCTGGTGCCGTATCCTGAAGATTACGTTACTAGGTATGTGTTGCCATTTACCGCTTGGTTTTTTAATCTAACCAGTAACAACAAGAGTACCTATTGGATATGAATGTAGATGGGTATAAGTAGAGGTAAGCTAAAAAAAACATGGATGGATTGCGCGTAAAGATGACATGGGTAAGAAAGAAGTGACAACTGAGATGACGGCTGATAGAGGAGCATGGAAGAAAAATACATGTCTAGTTATGCCGACCCCACATAAAGTGGGACAAGAGCAAGATGATGATGACGGTATCTATCCAGGGGCCTTATTCACTATGACCAATACAAGCGCGTTACGCAGAACGACAAGACAGCGGCGTGAAATCGCCCTATGCCTATGCCGTATTTCCTATGCCATAAATGTCATTCCTTACGGTGACGTCATACGGTTACGGCAAGGAATCTCCTAAGTCATACAGAATAATGCCCCAGTGAAAATAAGCTTATCAAGGCTTGCTTTACGGAGGATAAACAGCTGTCTAGGTTACGTTTAGCCTACTGCGTGCGACTCAATGAGAAACTAGACAGTGTAGGCACATAGTGCCACGAAACATGAACATGACAGATGATGTCAGTTCAATACGCACACACTCACAAACTCCACGGCACAGTGTACGCAGTGGATATCCCCCCTGGTAGGGATTTCTTGGTGGGCATTTCTGGAATATATCGATAAAAGTACAGTGTAGGAGACGGGGTTTGCCTTGGAAGACACAGAAAGAACTTAATAAATTATAGAGTAGGTATATGTGAAAGACTAGAAGACGCTGAAGACGCAGTCACTTCACGGCGGCGGAGATGATGATTTGAGGTAAGGTGGAACTTCATACAGACGACATGCATAAGTATACTAAGTATACACATCGACCGGGGTAAATACAATTTGGAAGGTCACATTTAATAGCCATATTCAATCTAACAACCAGTTTATATCTGTAAATAATGATTTTGTAATTGACACCATATAAATTATTAAATATTTTTTTTTAGTTTTTCGTAATTAAAGTACAGGAATGGCGTGGACACTGAAAGGACTGAAACGATTGTTTGACATGCTATTATTGATTTTGACTGACGCCATAATACCAAAACTAACTAGACTAGTCGTAGATACGAAAAATCGGTCGATATTCTATAGTAGGTGCCAAATAACACCGCAATACAGGTCATTCACCCACCTTCAACACGATGTCGCAAAATTCAATTTATGTATGGTAAACAAATAGCTACGAGATTACGAGATTCGAGCGATTACCGTCTTAGCGACAAGTTTGTATGGAAAGCGACAGAATTAGCCATTCATAAATTGAATTTTGCGACATCGTGGTGAAGGTGGGTCGAATGACCTGTATTGCGGTGTTATTTAATTTTGGCACCTACTATATAACGATTTAAAGATAATATTCACAATACGATGAAGGTCCTGGCTTCATCGTTTTCTTTCAGAAAAAAAAAAAAATTAAACTATTAGAAAAAAAAAATGTGTGCAATTCACACGTGGTAGAAGTAAAACCTTCAAAAAGACTTTCAAATCACAACGATGCTAAAGAAGTATTCACTTCCAAAAAGTTTGGCCAAAAAGTAAACGAGTTTGTTCGAGACTTGAACCCACGCACTACGAGCTAGTCTCGATTCGATCCAATCCGTTAGACCGCTTGGCCAGCAATCTTCTTAGAATGTGTACGAAAATTAGCTTTGGGATCTCTCTTCTCGTTTCCTCGCTTTTTCGTTTCATCGACTTTCAAATCACAACGGTGCTAAATAAGTTTTCACTTCAATTAAGGACTAAAGATAAATCATTCACAGACACGTCCTGAGAAAGATGAGACATGGTTTAAGAAACCACAAACTCTGGAACCACCATGAAATCAACCTCATACCAAACTCTCAATGTAAAACAGCTATTACGACCATTTTTTACACTTCTCGCTTAGTCGCTCGCCCTAAAACGCTGACTTCACAACACATCCGTCAGCCGCCCCTCACAATTTATCCGAATCGTCTGCACTCTGCATACTAATCCGTTCAGAAAGGGCGTTATAACTACGTAGCCGGATAAAAAGACACGCTCAAGTAGGCAATCACAAATTGTACAATGTGAAACAGCACAATGAATCCACCTGAAGATCTCATCAAGGAACCGGGACAGGCTCGAAGCAATAAAACCTAACGACATGGGGTTGTGCCTCAGTCATAATCCCTCCTAATTTAACAGGTAGCTGGCCACAGTGACCATCATGGCCACTAATGTGTCGACGATAAGAGATAGCAAAAGGTTTAACAAAGCTTCAGGAACCGATATGAACATGGCCAATGGTTTAGTTGATGATTTTAAAAGGACTCAAGAAATCAAACAAAATCATCATGACCATGAGTCATGATCATAAAAACCGGATTGTAAACGACGCACAAACCAAAACGCCGGATGTCAGGCAAATTCGCAACACTACCTCATTGTACTCGCCTAATTTATTACAACGTGCCCAGTTTCGCTAACTTTAAGTAATAATTCCATTTGTAATGGGATGGAGGATAATCCTGGACTTTGCAAACTAACTACTAAAGTAGGTACTTATTTAGGAACAGAGAGTTGGCACTTTTATCTGACGTGGAACCACTTCTTTTCTAAGCTTTGGTCAAGTGGCAATTAGATAGAAAAGAATTTCAAGATGGATTTACCCCTCTAGAGCATCTAGACAGATTCTCAATGAGACAGATTAGTAACTGGACAGCACATAGGTAAACGATACTAACGAAAACAGCACTACCTTCATAAAACCAGCCCTTACATTTATTTGGATAATTCAAATTGAGCGAAGATTATCATCAGACGATCACACGCAGTCAAGCAATCACAAAGGTTCCTTTTCAGCATTTTTCAAACCATCCCCTAAAATTTCTCCAAACGTTCTCCCTTCGCGAACGCTATTATAGTCCATCCCGTGATTATGTTTATTTAATTAGCAAGCAATTTGTTTATTATTTATTCTCGTAATGGCCTGAATTTATGAGTGTCCCCTTCATTTTGTGATGTCTTTATAAATGGGCAATTACATTTTAATGTCTTCATCTTTCAAAACGTTGCTATACACGTAGTCGAGAATGTTTAATTTAACACTGAAGGTTCCTCCACCACGTTTCATGTTTCAACACATATTCTGAAGTTTCATGCTCATCGACCCTTACACATAAATGCACTATATCAAGACAAAATGTCTTCACCTCTGATTTTCAGATGACGGCAGTTTCAAATGGCTATTTTTCTATTTTTACAGAGGCTTTTTTGGAGTCCTGACCTTGTTGATAAAGAGGTATAAACTGAGTTGTTGTTCCAGGGACCCGCCGATACTAGCTTCACATCAGAACTCGGATATCTTGCTACGTCTTCCGGCCGGCAAGAGGCTGCGGGACATCAAGTGGCTTAGCGTCTGGTGCAGAAGGTTTACTGTAAGTCACTCATTAGTATTACAGAATTTGCCTGGATAAAAGCCTGTCTCAGCTCACATGAATGTCTTGTAAGGGAATACAGTGAAAGATGGGTAGTTTCATCTACTGAGAAATGCCTAAAATACTGCGGTTATCAACTTGCCAGTGATAGGTAAAGTAAGGTTAAGACCCATATAATAATGGAGATATTCCTTTCCTGAGAAGTCATGGCAATTCCGTTGATGGAGAAGTCTCTAGAACGATTCTCAGAATTTAAATGAAGAAGGCTTACGTGCTGAAATTTACTGAACGTGAATTTGATAGATATGGATCCTGATTGGATAAATATCATTAATTTTAATCCTAATTGGATAGTTCCAGTTTGATCAATGACCGTTCAACCGTTCCTTGGCTGTTTGGTCACTCGTTGAATTGTCGGAATTCCTCATTAAATCCGTTGATATATTCAAGCGTTGTGTAATGAATGTTAGAGTTTAACGATCCAGCAATGCTGCCTTGAAAAAATCTGTCTAACAGAGAGAGACCAATGACAAAGCTCAGTATTTGCTATAAGCAGTAGGTACCTACTTCAAAAAAGTTAAGAATTTCAACGAAATATAGAAGAATAGCGAACAATGCCGGATTTTAAGATCCTTCTATCTCAGTAGATAGGTAAGGTACTTATGGTATAAGTAGGTAGTAGATAAAGTACTAGGTGGGTAGATGATAGGATCCTTTCCAAATCTTATCTACTACCAAATACTACCACTACAAGATTCAGCAAATGTGAACACCTTTCAGTAAAGCTAAATGCTAATGTTAATGACCGCATGCGAAGGATAATACAGTGACAACCGAAACTGCCGAAACATTTTATCGATTACACCCACGCGCATGCCCGAGCTTTCGCGCCAAAACGTAATAGCGTGTCGCCATTTTGACGCTAACCCCCATTCACCGGCTCCAATGCAGCCATGTGATGCTAATTTGACAAGAATGAGACAGTCTGAATCTCATTAACTACCACACTTTGCCACAGTTTCCACCAACGTGTCCACAAAAGTCCAGTAATCGGTGAAACCTTTGGTAACATGTTTATGTAGGATCTTCAATGGACGAAGATTATTTTTCCTGACTCCATAGCGAAACATGGGCGAGCGTCGACTTCTGAAAATCATTTGGCTCTTGCTGAATAAGGAAACTGCTTTAAAAGGAAAAGAAAATTTTATTAGCTGTTTTAATTAACATTTGAATAGAAATGCTTAGGTTCTTTAGCTAAACGATTTCCACAGTCAGAACTTTTGCGATTTTTTTAAATGCAGTACAAATATAGACGAAATTCGAGATAAAATATACGGTCGTATGAGCTCTCTACTCGTAGAACTATACACCTCTTTACCTAACACATCTATCAAGTCCTTCAGGGATTAAGGGCGTTGGTAGATAACTGAATCGAAGGAATACAAAAGCGATGAAATCCTCATGATGAAAGGAATCTTTTTATCATACGTGTTTACACTTTTTTTTTTTTAATAGAAAAAACAAATACATTTCACTCCCAACCGGACGCAGCCACTGAACGATAGACAAGAAAAATCAACCACGCTTAATTAAAAGCTATTTTCCAGGTAAACTTCGGAGACGTAACTATACCAGCTCATCTCGATCCGCCTCGCCCTCGAGTCCTGCCCGAGTTCAAACGCCTAGCGCACGGTCTACGATCAGGGAACATCAGCGTGCTCGACGCGAAGACTTTTTACATCCCGAATCTGCATTACGATGGTGCAGGACCTGACGCTTACTTCTGGGTTGGGAACGGCTCCGATCCTAGTCCTTTTGGAACCAAGGTAAATGTTATTGGTATCTGTGAGCTGTGCTTCTCCTTCTTGCATCGATATCCTCCTGACGTTTGTTTTTTTTACTCCTACATAAATATCACTGAAATGACTGAATAAGTTAAGGTAACATATAATAAGACAAATATTTTTGATTAAAAATAAGAGAGGTTTGTTTATACCTAGATCTACTTTTATCAATAAAATCGTATGGAACTGGTTTTATGATTCGAAAGTTCTACTCCATGAACTACATCATTAAATTGACACACCCATGTGAGATTTGAAGTTTTATAGATGGTTAATTATATTATTTCAACGTAATTTTATGATTCGAAAGGTTTTTTTTAAGATTAAATTGTTTGTCATCGTAAATATTCAGATTAGATAACTAGGTACTTTCGATAAAAACACCCAAAAACCTTCAACCCATAACTTCCAGGTGCCAAACGAGCAAGGTTCCCTCCACCCTCTCCGCGGCTACCAAGGCGAAGACATCGAGATCCAGCTGCCAGGCAAACTCACAGCCTACGATATCGACTGGCTAGCGGTCTGGTGCGTGGAGTACCGGCATAACTTCGGACATGTCTACATACCAAAGGATCTGGATGTCCCGCCCGCGCTGGGGCAGACGAAGATTACCGTAAGAAATATAAGGCTTTTGTAACTAAAGCGATAAGTAAAGGGGTTAAGGGAACTAACAAGGAAATTAGTGAAGTAAATGAATAAAAGGGAGAGACTGGGGAAGGACTACATGTGATTGTGGTGTCACAAACAAAAGAAACACACGCCTTTTGTAACCAAAGTAATACGTGAAAGGGTAAAAAGAACTAATAGAAAACTAAGAGGTTGGGATAAGATAATACTACATTATCCTGACTGAAAATAGTACTATGACCCTTACACAAGCTAAAGTTAAAACTAAATATCCAAAAACTATATAAAATAGAAAGTCTAGATGGAATGGGTGATGTGAAATAATCCAAAAAACTAATTTTTCATCTCTGACATTTGCTAAAATGTGTCTAACTAACCTGTTATTTTTATTGATTTACTTATAACAGCCAACCGAGGAAATTTTATCATCACATTTACAGGACAAAAGGAAAAGACCACAGCGTGTTAAACCACATAAGATAACCCCAAAGCCTTCTTTACAAACGTCATGGTTTTCATCATGGTTTTGAATTTACGAAATAAGACTGATATAGCTTACAAATGTTTAATCATTCTTCGTTTGGTCATCTGTAATCGTTTCGTAACTTTCACTATAGTAACATAATGTGACTGCATAATATCATTCTCAGCTAGGTCTTAATTCGTTAATTGTTTAATTTAACCCAAAGACTGAACGTTTTGTGTTTGTTATTAAATACCTATTGTTTAGTTATTTATTTCAATAAATGTTTATTAACTAACCGTTATATGATTTTTTTCATCTGCTCACTATGGGATTCGGATTTTTAACTTTACAGCCTGCTTGGTGGTATAACCCGGTGAGTTTATTTATTGTTATTATTTATACAATAATTATAACTATGTTCATTGCATTCATTATTTCCCTGCTCATAACCCACGCTCAGTAGGGTCGACACAACACATTTTCTTCTTCCGCTCCTCTCTTCCGTCCATTTTAAATCTACTCCTCTCACACTCATATCATCTTTAATATTTCATATTCATATTCATGATCTTGTCACTGAAAACTACTTCAAAGCCTTTAAACTAAATTGATTCAAATCTGGCAATATCAGTGTCTAGTAGTCAACCTAGTATCATTACTTGTAATTAACACATTAGTTTTGTTATTCTTTCTACTTTTATTTTATTACGCCATTCTTCTTCCACTGAGTCGTTTACTACGAGCACTACATCTCTATGTACTAATTCTTTCTGCACTATTGCACGCTTACTGGAACCCTTTTACTTATGACCCTCACCAACATTGAACCTATCTCTGGTTTTACGTATATCCCTATAGCAACCTTGTATATTTGGTCAAAAAAATATATCTTTGGTGCAGATGGCTATTTAAAACCGATGTTTTGAGTATTGGGTTGGGCCGTTACTCTATAACTATTGAAACTACACTATAGTATAACTATAATAACTATAATATCACTAACAGAGGTTCACGTTTCAGACAAGCTCAACCACATCACAAACCCCCTATAGCGCCTCCAACAATTGCAAGGAGATCCTGGACAAAAGGTTGCAAATTCGGTGGGAGCTGCAGGTAATTTATAACCCTCATTAAATTCATATCTTAGTATTATTTCAATGGCACGCACTCGTACAAATACTAATTGATTATGTGGTCAGCACGTAACCATCATTATGTCCAAAATTTCGATTGCTAGTAAAATAAATTGCGGTCCTAGCATAGCATAATGTTTGATTTGGTTAATGATAATTATTTTTTGACAAAATTAAATGTAGAGACAAACACTGTTGTAACAGCTGGAAATTTGATTGTGTTTGTGTGATGTATTTGTTTGTTATGATAAAAATAATGAAGCTATTGATTTCTATTTTCATTCAAGCGAATAGAGAGAATCATTTGAAGGTAAAAATGTCGTTCCCGTTTTTGATGTTAGCTCTCCCAATTATCTAAAACGTTTCCAATCCAGGTTACAAAATACAATTGTCCTGAAAAGGCGTCATTATTTATCGACCTATCTTTACTCGAACAAGTCGAAGTCATTGTCACCACATGCCTGCATTAAAACACATATCCCCAATAAATCTCAGCGTCAGATTTTCTAAGGTCTCAGAATGTTTGTCTACTAGGTAAATCGAAATGGAATATATTTCGTCCTAGGCCTACTCAATATTGTTTAAACTAGCATATAGCATCCCCAATATTCACCAGTTAGCACGATCTTCAGCCTTTGTTCGCCTGTCTTTCTAGGAGTTCAGTTTATCCCACCACCTCATGCTTACTTACTAAATAATGTATTGCATATTTCCAGGGAGACCACATCCAGATAACCTTGGCAGCGCGACTTCGGACGGAGCAATACATGGCGTTCGGTATTTCTGGAGCTGAAGGTAGACCCGCCATGTTAGATGCTGACGTCGTGGTGGCTTATTGGGACAATAGGTAAGATCATAAGGTGCTATTTCTTTGCCAGCGGGCCTAAGATGCGCAGGTGAGATATTTGTCATGTCGTTCTGTCAAAATGTAAGCATTTTGCACCAGTTTCTGAACTATTGCATTATCTGTGATAATGTTGTCCAGAAACCGCGCCTTTGAATCTTTAACTTTTGTCATTTTTGCGTGACTAATATCTCGTCCTCGGAGCGGTACAACGACTAAGAAGTGTTAAAAGTGTTCAGTAGGAAGGCGCGTTTTGTCGACGACATTACCACAGATAATGCAAAAGTTTCTAAACTGATGCAAAATGCTTACATTTTGACAGAACGACATGACAAATATCTCGCGTGCGCATCCTATAGGCCCGTTGGTCAATAGTTTTTGCAAAGTCGAAGAAGAACGGAAATTACCAGTATGGTGTAAGATAAAGTGTGCTGGTTACTTTCTTGCATATCCTTGTCTTGCTTTAGAATTATCATGATTTGTCTGATTCCTTTCAAGCAATACTCGTGTGGGTGGGTACCCATATTGCTATTTTGATATGACCGCAAAATATAATTTCTCTTTCATATAACTCTTATGTTATTAACTTTGCATTAATCAGTAGCTGGATATCATCAGGTAAGTAATATTTTAGTTCCTCTGAAAAGTTGGAACTGATGCCTATAGATTAGCCGAAAACAGTAATTTCCTCATGATATTGTTCAGTATTATTTTCAGAGTTTTTAGTTGTTGGTGACTCTTTTATTTCTTTTCAGGGTGAACCAGCCCCGTGTAGCAGACTACAGCATCACGCATCTCGCGCAGTGCGACGGTGACAGAGGAGTCTGTCCCGACCAGAGGGTCGGAGGAAGCAACGATGTTGTGCTAGGTACGGAAACTGAACTGACAACCAGAAATCGATTAATCACGAAACCTCACTGAGTAAACCTGTTTGTTCCGATTTTATCATAATCTTCTTTCAGTATCCGGCTCTCAGAAAGATGGCGTCACCACCATCACCTACCGCCGACCACTGGCTGCTACTGAACCCTCTCGAGACAAAGAGGTCTTGACTTCGAGGTCTCAGTCCGTCATCGCGGCGTTTGGCCCTCTCAACTCACGATACGAAGCGAATGCTCACTCCTTCATGGACACTACGAGAAATGATGTGCAGTTGGACTTTGGGGCTATGGTAAAAGTTTTCCATTTTCTTTTTTTTTGTCACTTCCATTACTTACTATCTCCTTTCTCTTCGCTTATTTCTTTAAATAAGTATACGAACCTACTTGGTATGACTCTCATTATACCTGTTCTTCCGTAATAACTTCATATCTGAATTAAATTCCTTGAACCATCTTATCCTCGAATAACCCGAAGCATGAACAGTCTAACAAGCCGTTATAAAGAGCCAACAATCGGTTAACTGATCGCTTCACTTCTAGAGGACCCTCTACAAGACTTCGTCGCGTGGAACTCATTAGTTTTACCTTCTTAATCGATTTTATCAAATAAAGAATGTTTGACTTTGCTCTATATTAGCTCTACATCCACATACAATTCGTCTTCTAGAATGAAAACACTTGCATCGGCTTGGCCACGCTCGACGCAAACAGCCCGCAGCCTTGGCCACCACGTGTTATCTACGGCGTTTCTAACTTTACTGTCCGGATCGGCCCAGCTGCCGGGGTCAGAGGATACACTCCTATTACTGGTAAGATCATCCGTTACATTGTCAGCCTAGGTAGGCCACTCGTCAAGGTTTGTGGCTAATATGACTGTCGTTTCAAGTGGTCATCATGTATCATTCATACGATGTGCAACGGTGTGGTGCAATTTTCTGTTACGTGACCTTCATTATTTTGAACCAGAGATGTTCACTCATATTTTTACTGTTTTCTGATTTCATGCAGGCAATGACATTAATAACGGATTCTTTCGTGCTGGTAAGATTTTTCTGATTCTTTTCTTTTAGCGTATTACAAGCCCTCTTATGCGTGACTCCTATATTCTACGAAATCTACGAACCCGATAGAATTGTTGGCGTACCCTGTCTAGCTTCTGGACTAGAACATGTTACAAGCGTTCTAAACTGAATCTTTTCAGGACATCCATCATGGGGAATTGCGTGGTACATCAATGATCAGCTGATCCCTGAACTGTATGTGGAGCGTGGCAAGTCCTATACTTTCATCGTGGAAGGAGGCAATGACGACACCAACCCGGCTAAGTAAATAACTTCTAAACTGCTGGCGTGTTTAGTATAGAATAACCGTGAGCAAAGATTTATCAGTGTCTAACTTACGAGTAACAAGGCGATATGCTGCGTTGAAACTCTTTTGCTGGAAATCAAGCAGACTGCTGTAGTACGCAGAAGATACTAACTTGCCATGTTTTTATTTCATGTTATGTAGAAAATTACTTATTCATTGTTTGGTTTCACAAATTCTCTTTTAAATTCGCAGATACCACCCGTTCTACATCAGTGACTCTTCCGAAGGTGGTTTCAGTCAGAAGAAGGAGGAGGATAGAAGGAAGCAACGCGTTTTTGCCGGGGTCGCATACGATAATGAGGGGTATCCATACCCAACTGCAGGTACCTACATACCGATTCAAAGTCAACAAGACTTTCTATATTACTAATATTATATGAAAGAATGTATTGTTTGTTGTTTGTTTGCATAGGCTCAAAAACTAATGGACCGATTTGAAAAATTCTTTCACCATTGAGAAGCTACACTATCCCTCGGTGACATAAGCTATATTTGATCGAGTGAGCGAAGCGAACAAAAATCTTAGTGACAACTTGGACAAAAATGTTTTGTATGTTTGTGTTTGTTCGTCGAGATCTTTTGAACCGCTTATTCGATCTTCACAGAATTTGGTAGGTATACGGATGGTACTCTTAAGTTTTACTGGTTTGTTAAATGAAGTCAATCAGTCAAGGGGTCGTGAAGTTATGAGGGTCCAATAGGAGTAAAAAAAAGTCGTACAAAAATATCAAGTGGGGTGTCATATGATAGGGTTTTGTTTAGACATTCCAAAAAGTTTTAGAGTTGTTGTAAAAATTATAAATTTGGAAAATCCAGTATAACGTGAGCTAATATTTATTGGAGTTTCAATGATTTTGTAGTTCAAGTAAGACTGGTACTTAGCTAGACGGCGATTTTGATGCGTTTTGCAAAGTTTATTGCAACAATGGTCAATAAAAATTGTTTGGGTTTTATTAACCTCCAACCATCATGAGATCTCAGTTCGGGGCGAACTACTAGTATATTTTTAAACAAATTAGTGATCTTTACTAAAACTCCAATAATGTAACCTCCAATGCCATGTTGGTTATTGTTTCAGCTGGACGTTACTGCGAGTGGATTCACAAGACGACCGACCAGGCAGCGGTCACTGATTCCTTCGAGGAATACACCAAAACTCTCAATCTGAGCTGCTCCGATGGAGAACCAGCCATCCTTAACTGGACGGTGGCACATGAGACACCTGATCTGGTATACTATCAGGTGAGGAATACCCTAGCTTTCTGGCTGTGTTTAAATGAGAAGAAACCACAGTAGAGAGTCATACAGTTAAGTTTGTATTTACATAGACTGCTCAAGCACTGTCTCAATCATAAATTTTTTAAGTTTTGTATGAGAATTTCTACTCAGTAAAACCATATAAAGCTATAGATATCCAATACCAACCACTCCGGTATAACTGATCCACACGTTACGTACGTGCAAGTGGTGGATATCGGTAGGTAGACAAATGCCTGCCCATTGGTACATCCCTACCTACCGTAGCTACTTACCTAACCTGCAACCCCTACTACCTGCACTTTCAACAGGGTAAGTGGGTATGGGAACTAACCTCGTTTTGTTGGTCGCAGTGTTACACCCACAACAACCTCGGCTGGAAGATCCACGTGGTAGACCCCGGCACTCCAGTGCCGTTCCCTTCAGACCAGCAAATGAGCTCCGCGAACATTCTACCATCACTCTCCTCGATTCCACTTGTGCTGGTTACCGCTATACGCAACATGATTCGTAGGTAAAGGGGCAGTTTTTTACGTAAGCTCTGTGAAGATTAAGGTAGGTTTTCCACTCGAAGTTGAATTTTATAAAATTCATTTTTGTACAAAAACGTCTTTTCTGAATGAATGAATGAACTGAAGCGAAATGAAGCATTTTTGGGTGGTATTTATGTCAAGTCAAACAAATGTCAATGTTCCCAAAAGGGTTGACGCACAAATAAAATACTACCATTTTGGTAGAATTCAGTTTGATAATATTTTTTATGACTTCAGGATATTTATCTTATTATAAAGATTAAACTTTATTATATAGTGCTTTTAACTTTTTAAAATGGTACAAAATACTTTTTTGGCCATGCTTGTTTAATCCTATTCGAGTGGAGATTGTGATAATAACGTTGGTTGAGAATATATTGCGAGTTGCAGAGCTTATGTTTAACCCATGGATTGCAAACACAAAAGATTTTCTATTGTGTCTCGTGCTGCAGCCTTATTGTGTAAGTTCAGTGGTAATCGACATCGGCTTCGTTTTTGACATTTGAAACCTAGACTGGACTTCAACTGTCACTTTCGTATTCGTTTTGTATACAACACCGAAAAAATTCTGACCGAGGCGACCGGTGGTAATGGGCTTGAACTTCACTTGTAATGGATTTCAAGTTACACAATAAGGGTGCTGATCAGCGCCTAGAACCTATCTAATTGTTGTCAGCGCTACGGCATGCGAGTGGTGTGGTGTAGGTACGTACATACTTATACAAAGTACTATACAAATTGGGTAAATAATGTCAATCTACATTAATAATATCAATTTCATATCAGTCGTGTAAAGTGTTTGAGCTACCTACCTACTTCTTAGGCTTTCTGACAATATTATATAAAATCTTATTGTATTGTATGTATCACATTGTTGTGACCCCATCATTAAAAAATGTTAGGAGAAACAACATGGAATTGAATTTGAAAATTTTCTTACCAATATAAAATTGGTCGGGATTAATAAAATATCACAATATAACATAATACATAAATTAAGGATTGACAATATCTTTTCACGTTAAAGACGTTAAGCATTGGTTGATTGGAATTTATTAAGATTATCCATTCATTGTGCTTTTCGTAATTGTGACAATAATAATGTTTGAATTTTATACTAAAACTTTTTTGGGCTGTTTACCTTTTTAACTAATAGTAATGTCATAATTTTAATACTGTGTGTATTAATACTGAGCAAATGAAAACGATTGACAATAATTGTGTCTATTCTGTATGTTTAGATTAAATATTAAAGTTAGAAATCTTAAATAAATTTTAGAGCAGCTTGAAAGATCTAGCTAGAAAATTTTAATAATAATATTTTTTTTTAGTTGTTACCTACTTACTCTTATCCACAAGAAGTAAAACGGTTTTTTTATACAACTTAGATAGTTTACCAACTAAAAACAAATTGTTATCAGAATGATTTTGGTAAGTATAGTATTTTATGGATAAGATCCATTCTTTGTTAATGTGTGGAATAACAAAATCAACTTTACCACAAAAATACAGTATTTATTTTTTAATGAAATAAATAATAGACACTACGGTAAGGTGATTTGTATCTCACACATTGTCAAATATAATCTGAGTTACCCTATCATTTTGTTAAAAACTTTAGTGTATCTACTTAGGCAAATGCCTACTGAGTTGATAGTGTAATTATTTGTACTGATTGAAACAATGCTTAGGTACTTGTATCAAATTAATTGATGTAAGAATAAACTTATTTCTTAAGGTCTGTAGCCCATTTCGGCTGGATTAAATTAAAATAATGGGATTTTAATTCAAAACCATTGAATTGATGGCTACTTACTTTTGAAATGCTATTGGAGCTATAGGCTTATTTTTATTAATAATTAATATAAAGTAATGTTTGACAATAAAATGTTATGACGGTGACAATAATAATGTTGCGAAATGCTAAAGTTTTGGACAAATAATTATCATAATCTATTGGTGTTTTCAGACTTTCCACATTTAAGAAAACTATTTCATATAACTCTATCTCATTATCTTTTATAATAACAACTATTTGTATAGTTATAAAGTAATCGAAAAACATTTGGACACATTGTAAGTAGCTGTAGTTGTTAGTGCACAAAATTTTGTTAATTTTAAGAGATTTTATAGGATGTTAAAAACAAAAATGGTTCATTATACAAATATTTTAAAACAGTGCAATTAATATTGTTAACTTGATGTTGAGTTTTCAATAATATTATGTAATTAAGTATTTATTTTAAAGCCTTTACATTTTTTGTTTTTCAATAGTTTTCTAAGTTCTAACAGCAAAAATAAAATTAATAATAACAAAGATGTTTAAAACCAACATGACCAAGTTAAACGAATTTGTTTACTTACTTGTTCCACTTAAATATTTTGACGAGTGCTAGGTATGTTGTTTTCAATAAGCTGAAATCGTTATTGTAAGTACCTAATACTTACATTGCTAATTGATTTCTTACTATAGGGTGTACCTACGATAGTTACAAAATAAATAAAATGCACAAATTTTCATCTATAGTCAATTGTGATAGGTAGGTATTATAATGTATTATTTTTTAGTTTTAGTTGGGTTAGGTTTAGTAAATGGATACTTATTCAGGTAGAGTGTAATACCAGCCGCGCAGCATCGCATTTTATGTAAATTGTAAGTAAAGGACATAAACGAATGCTATTTTCCAATGTTGTCTACCTATCACAAAATTACATACTAGGTCCATAAGTAAATTTAAAATTATATCTACATATTTAAAGCTTTATCAATGTTCTGATTGTAAATAAATTATTGATATTTTACGCAATTGTGAGGTGTTTTTTGTTTGACTAACTTTAAACCAATTATATTATTAAGTTTGTTTAATTATACCTAAATTACAATAAAACTTTCCTTGAATAATTTAGCAATTTTATTTCACTAAGCATGTAAGCATCCTCCCCAGTTTTACCTAATATAGTACGAATAATATGACTGTAGGTAGATGAGATGGTTAAAGCTAAATTTTAATGTTTTCAAGGGCACCGGGAAACGCTTTAAACCTAATTACATGAGCTGGCACCACACAGCACTTTGTCGCGTTCATTTGGTAGAAAACTGGTTTGAGTGGTAGAAATTAGTGTTATTGTTGAACGTGGAATGAATGATTAAAATTATGGGAAGCATCATTCATTTTATTCATTCGTTCATTAATTTTTATTTATTTTTGATGCGGGGTGCGCGATGCGTATGTGCAGCTGATTTTCTCAAAGAGAAATACTAATTTAATTCAATTTAATGTAAGAGTACAGTGCAGTGCGTGTGTTTTGTGATAGATAAGTAGGAAGCACCTACTCGTAGGCAAACAGCGCCAGTGCCTAACTGGAGCTCAGGCATCATAGGAAGCTGCAGATCCACGAAAAGTTCCCGAATCCAAGAGTCCGACTATGGCCGAAAAGGTACTTATTTGACTCTTCGAATAACTTCACAACTTACTACATACCCTTGTTTCTCAAAATCATGTGAGAACTCTTTGCATAGCAACCTCCATTTTGCTACGGCTTCTAGCAAAAAAGTTCGATACAAAAACACGGCTCACACCTGCCTTGCCGTGTCCTGTGTCAAATCAAATACTTCTTTGTTGTATCATTGTCTTTGGTATTATTTTGGCATAGGTTAAAATTCTCAGTGGTTTTTAAAAATTTTAGTAGAACTGAGTCATCGAAATTAGCAGTGAATGTGAATTTTATGTTGAAATTTCAAGTGGTATCCTGACAATGTTAAAACATGTAAGTGTTATTCATTTATGAGACTAGCAATACAGATACAAACTTACCTACCTACTGGCTAAAGATACAAAAAAAATACAAAATTCATTTATTTACCAAAGGAGTAGTTGCTAAAAGTACATGAAATTACCTGTGGTCCCCGCACTAGGTCTAGCCTGTGTCGCGGGAGGCCGAGAACAAAAACTGATTACCTTATACAACCACAAAGGACATACAAAACACAAAGGACCACAAAGGATAATCCACATTTGACTATAAAGATTGAATTAGGCGAAATCTAATATTACTCATGATAACTACAATGTACACTTCAAGGTAGCAGTTAGAAAATATGCTATTGTGGTTATTCCACCAACATATTCAGCATCGAGACCCAACGAAATTAAACTAATCACACAACTCGTCGGTGTTTACGTAGAGTGAGTTGTGCGATTGGTTGAATGTTGTATGTTGTTGTTAAATGTTTTAAGTGGAAACCTACACTTAGTTTTCATTATCACAGAGCTCTAGAGTGAACAAATCAAAACTTTTTGCAGAAAATCCAAGAAAACCCAAATCCGCTGCCCGAAGAAACACCAACAGACTCCACAGACAAAGTTAAAGAGTCGAAACCTACAATGACATCTGAGATGACATCTAAGGTTGACAAGTCAGCCCCGGCGCCCACACACAAGCCGATGCCTGCACCTACACACTCCCCTCGTTTCACAGTGCCGAGCTTCACAAAGACCTCGCCCAATGATTTGTATCGAAAGCTTTTGCCCGCTGTGCTGTTTGTACTGACTTTTGTCACGGTTATGACTATTCTGCTTATTTACATGGACACAGTTGGTAAGTCACATAGTGGAGATTACTTGCATTGATTATGTCCAACAGGGATCATGACTCAGTTGGCCATAGCTCTGTTTTCTATGCTGTAGGTCATGGGTCCCCACTGACAACAAAGACAAAAATGGATGTTTGTTCTGTGTTTGGGTGTTACTATGTATAAGTATGTATTCACAAAAAAAGAGGCAAAAAGTATTCTATCAGCAATATAGTTCCCATAGTACAAGCTTTGCTTTATTAGAGACTAGACAATGTTGTGTGATATGTCCAAGAATTTTTTTTTATGATTCTGATTAAATAAGCAATGTAGCTATGGTAATAATATGTCTATAAGGCCTTACCAATTACAAAGTCGGGGGCGTAAGCTAGGGTTAAGCCGTGCTCACTTTGGACAGGAATTTGTTCGTACGTAAACGTACGAGTACTGTTCGTACGAATTGAGTGCTCACACTGAATACGTTTTTCTCCGTCAAATAGTACGACTGCGTGATAAATCCCAACAAGTTCGGATTGTATTCGGATGTCGAAGTAAACGTACGTATACGTACGACTGATCGCATGCAGTGTGAGCGCTCCCATAGTCGTTGGAAGGTCGTCGTGCGTAGTCGTACGAATCAAATTCGAATGAAATCGTATCCAAAGTGAGCACGGCCTTAAGGTTTTAAGGTTCTTTGTTTGTCCTTGACCTATCTACATTTCCAGCACTAGGAGCCCAGCAGTTCAGAGTGAACATGTCTCGAGACTACGAGCTGGCCCGTATCCCGCAAGGCTCGGCGCCACTAGTTGCGTACGTGAGACAGTTGCATCTCGCGCCGCGCGCTCGGCCTGCGCCTGCAGCGCCGCCGCTGCCGCCGCCGCAGGTCAATGTACTCGACGCATTGTATGGAGAGATTGTGAGTCACCACTGTAACTTGCACTGTCTATAGTAGAGCTCAGGCGGGTCTTGGTATTGAACGCATTGTATGGAGAGATTGTGAGTCACCACTATAACTTGCACCTATAGTAGAGCTACTACTAATACTAACATTGTGCTGTCTCTTGTTTTCACTTTGGTCGAACCTTTGTACAGTGATCAAATTCTTCTTCTATTTATGGCCTCGGTTCGTCACTTCCACAGCCAATTTTGTATGTATCACGCAATCCATCCTCAATGGTATAACTCAAGCTGAGATAGCGCACCAGCGGCCCGCGTAGACATTTAATAGCAATGATTCTAGCTTGTACTGTTTTTTTCAGTACAACGGCACGTTCATAGAGTTCCTTCCGTCCGGGCCGCGGTCTCCGAGCACGCTGTACCTGGAGGCGGGTCGCTCCTGGAGCGGCGTGGCCGTGCGGGCCGCGGCACGGGACTACCTGGCACTGCGGGCCCGAGCCAGGACTGCACACGCCTGTCTCAGCGCCACGGCACATCCGCGTGAGGTAACTACATTACAGCACGGGACTACCTGGCACTGCGGGCCCGAGCCAGGACTGCACACGCCTGTCTCAGCGCCACGGCACATCCGCGTGAGGTAACTACATTACAGCACGGGACTACCTGGCACTGCGGGCCCGAGCCAGGACTGCACACGCCTGTCTCAGCGCCACGGCACATCCGCGTGAGGTAACTACATTACAGCACGGGACTACCTGGCACTGCGGGCCCGAGCCAGGACTGCACACGCCTGTCTCAGCGCCACGGCACATCCGCGTGAGGTAACTACATTACAGCACGGGACTACCTGGCACTGCGGGCCCGAGCCAGGACTGCACACGCCTGTCTCAGCGCCACGGCACATCCGCGTGAGGTAACTACATTACAGCACGGGACTACCTGGCACTGCGGGCCCGAGCCAGGACTGCACACGCCTGTCTCAGCGCCACGGCACATCCGCGTGAGGTAACTACATTACAGCACGGGACTACCTGGCACTGCGGGCCCGAGCCAGGACTGCACACGCCTGTCTCAGCGCCACGGCACATCCGCGTGAGGTAACTACATTACAGCACGGGACTACCTGGCACTGCGGGCCCGAGCCAGGACTGCACACGCCTGTCTCAGCGCCACGGCACATCCGCGTGAGGTAACTACATTACAGCACGGGACTACCTGGCACTGCGGGCCCGAGCCAGGACTGCACACGCCTGTCTCAGCGCCACGGCACATCCGCGTGAGGTAACTACATTACAGCACGGGACTACCTGGCACTGCGGGCCCGAGCCAGGACTGCACACGCCTGTCTCAGCGCCACGGCACATCCGCGTGAGGTAACTACATTACAGCACGGGACTACCTGGCACTGCGGGCCCGAGCCAGGACTGCACACGCCTGTCTCAGCGCCACGGCACATCCGCGTGAGGTAACTACATTACAGCACGGGACTACCTGGCACTGCGGGCCCGAGCCAGGACTGCACACGCCTGTCTCAGCGCCACGGCACATCCGCGTGAGGTAACTACATTACAGCACGGGACTACCTGGCACTGCGGGCCCGAGCCAGGACTGCACACGCCTGTCTCAGCGCCACGGCACATCCGCGTGAGGTAACTACATTACTGTATTGCCAGCTGCCGGAGCTAGGACTGCGCCCGACTGCCTCAAGGCCACGCGGATGCAAAGTTGAATCACCATCTCTAAATTCCTCTAAACAGCTGACAAATTTAAACATAGCGCGTGGGGGAAAGCGGCCTGGCAAGTAAAATGGGTAGCGATCCTTGATGTTGGGGATGATAAATAAAATATCACTTCAGTTTATGTAAACTAACTTCCGCCCGCGCCTGTTCGCGTTCAGATTGATCGTGTTGATTTTCCCGAATAAAAGTAGGCTGTGTGTTAATCCAGGTCGGATAACCTCCATCACGAATAAATCTGACAGTTGCCCCATTAACGTATTCGAGTTATATTGCGCGTCAATGTCAGGTCGACTGCCAACCGTTGTAGTGTCACCGCGCAGTGTATCTCGGATACGATAGCGTTACGATACGTTTGCGTTTGTCACATTTATTCGTGATCAAGGCACAGTAGCTGCAGCGCGATTGAAACAAATATCCAAAAATCAAAACTTTGACATTTATAATATTAGTAGGATAGCTCAGTCTATGATGTATGTTTGATCTTTCCTGTGGTTATGCCTGACTAGGCTGAGAGGATGGTATAGTTGCTACAAGCCTACTCCATCTAAACATTGTCCCAGGCACTGCAGTGTGTCGTTAAGTGTAGGCATAGGTTGCCTCCTGACACTGTATAGATGTAAAGGCCTACCTTGTACTTTTCCACAAACTAATATTTATTATCCCTCTCAAAAACAATATTGTCATTTACGCAGGTATCATACTCGGAAACTGGTGAATCGGATAGTGTGTTCCGTTCCCGTGTGCTGTGCCTCCCGCTGTACACGTTGCTGTTGGCTGCCGACGCAACTACCGCGCAATACGTACAACTCGGCGGTAACGCGGCACTACCGGCGCTAACTCATGTGCCTTACGATAACTGTCATCTACAGGTAACTATAACTACCATATACATACGACTTCAGATTTATATGTAAGGGTTACTACCGAATACCACTCTATATAACTGTAAACTATACAGGTAACTGTAACTACCACTATACAGGTAACTGTAATTACCACTATACACGTAACTGTAACTACCACTATACACGTAACTGTAACTACCACTATACACGTAACTGTAACTACCACTATACAGGTAACTGTAACTACCACTATACAGGTAACTGTAACTACCACTATACACGTAACTGTAACTACCACTATACAGGTAACTGTAACTACCACTATACAGGTAACTGTAACTACCACTATACACGTAACTGTAACTACCACTATACACGTAACTGTAACTACCACTATACACGTAACTGTAACTACCACTATACACGTAACTGTAACTACCACTATACAGGTAACTGTAACTACCACTATACAGGTAACTGTAACTACCACTATACACGTAACTGTAACTACCACTATACACGTAACTGTAACTACCACTATACACGTAACTGTAACTACCACTATACAGGTAACTGTAACTACCACTATACAGGTAACTGTAACTACCACTATACAGGTAACTGTAACTACCACTATACACGTAACTGTAACTACCACTATACACGTAACTGTAACTACCACTATACAGGTAACTGTAACTACCACTATACAGGTAACTGTAACTACCACTATACACGTAACTGTAACTACCACTATACACGTAACTGTAACTACCACTATACACGTAACTGTAACTACCACTATACAGGTAACTGTAACTACCACTATACAGGTAACTGTAACTACCACTATACACGTAACTGTAACTACCACTATACAGGTAACTAACTACCACTATACAGGTAACTGTAACTACCACTATACAGGTAACTGTAACTACCACTATACAGGTAACTGTAACTACCACTATACACGTAACTGTAACTACCACTATACACGTAACTGTAACTACCACTATACAGGTAACTGTAACTACCACTATACACGTAACTGTAACTACCACTATAAAGGTAACTGTAACTACCACTATACAGGTAACTGTAACTACCACTATACACGTAACTGTAACTACCACTATACAGGTAACTGTAACTACCACTATACAGGTAACTGTAACTACCACTATACACAACACTGTAACTACCACTATACACCTAACTGTAACTACCACTATACACGTAACTGTAACTACCACTATACAGGTAACTGTAACTACCACTATACAGGTAACTGTAACTACCACTATACACGACACTGTAACTACCACTATATACGACACTGTAACTACCACTGTACAGGTAACTGTAACTACCACTATACACGTAACTGTAACTACCACTATACAGGTAACTGTAACTACCACTATACAGGTAACTGTAACTACCACTATACACGTAACTGTAACTACCACTATACACGTAACTGTAACTACCACTATACAGGTAACTGTAACTACCACTATACAGGTAACTGTAACTACCACTATACACCTAACTGTAACTACCACTATACACGTAACTGTAACTACCACTATACAGGTAACTGTAACTACCACTATACAGGTAACTGTAACTACCACTATACAGGTAACTGTAACTACCACTATACAGGTAACTGTAACTACCACTATACACGTAACTGTAACTACCACTATACAGGTAACTGTAACTACCACTATACAGGTAACTGTAACTACCACTATACACGTAACTGTAACTACCACTATACACGTAACTGTAACTACCACTATACAGGTAACTGTAACTACCACTATACAGGTAACTGTAACTACCACTATACACGTAACTGTAACTACCACTATACAGGTAACTGTAACTACCACTATACACGTAACTGTAACTACCACTATACACGTAACTGTAACTACCACTATACAGGTAACTGTAACTACCACTATACAGGTAACTGTAACTACCACTATACACGTAACTGTAACTACCACTATACAGGTAACTGTAACTACCACTATACACGTAACTGTAACTACCACTATACACGTAACTGTAACTACCACTATACAGGTAACTGTAACTACCACTATACAGGTAACTGTAACTACCACTATACACGACACTGTAACTACCACTATACACCTAACTGTAACTACCACTATACACGACACTGTAACTACCACTATACACGACACTGTAACTACCACTATACACGTAACTGTAACTACCACTATACACGTACAGGTAACTGTAACTACCACTATACACAACACTGTAACTACCACTATACACCTAACTGTAACTACCACTATACACACGTAACTGTAACTACCACTATACACGTAACTGTAACTACCACTATACAGGTAACTGTAACTACCACTATACACGACACTGTAACTACCACTGTACACGTAACTGTAACTACCACTATACACGTAACTGTAACTACCACTATACACGTAACTGTAACTACCACTATACAGGTAACTGTAACTACCACTATACAGGTAACTGTAACTACCACTATACACGTAACTGTAACTACCACTATACAGGTAACTGTAACTACCACTATACAGGTAACTGTAACTACCACTATACAGGTAACTGTAACTACCACTATACAGGTAACTGTAACTACCACTATACACGACACTGTAACTACCACTATATACGACACTGTAACTACCACTGTACACGTAACTGTAACTACCACTGTACACGACACTGTAACTACCACTATACACAACACTGTAACTACCACTATACACCTAACTGTAACTACCACTATACACACGTAACTGTAACTACCACTATACAGGTAACTGTAACTACCACTATACACGTAACTGTAACTACCACTATACACGTAACTGTAACTACCACTATACAGGTAACTGTAACTACCACTATACAGGTAACTGTAACTACCACTATACACGTAACTGTAACTACCACTATACAGGTAACTGTAACTACCACTATACACGTAACTGTAACTACCACTATACAGGTAACTGTAACTACCACTATACACGTAACTGTAACTACCACTATACAGGTAACTGTAACTACCACTATACACGACACTGTAACTACCACTATACACCTAACTGTAACTACCACTATACACGACACTGTAACTACCACTATACACGACACTGTAACTACCACTATACACGTAACTGTAACTACCACTATACAGGTAACTGTAACTACCACTATACAGGTAACTGTAACTACCACTATACACAACACTGTAACTACCACTATACACCTAACTGTAACTACCACTATACACACGTAACTGTAACTACCACTATACACGTAACTGTAACTACCACTATACACGTAACTGTAACTACCACTATACACGTAACTGTAACTACCACTATACAGGTAACTGTAACTACCACTATACAGGTAACTGTAACTACCACTATACACGTAACTGTAACTACCACTATACACGTAACTGTAACTACCACTATACAGGTAACTGTAACTACCACTATACACAACACTGTAACTACCACTATACACCTAACTGTAACTACCACTATACACGTAACTGTAACTACCACTATACACCTAACTGTAACTACCACTATACACAACACTGTAACTACCACTATACACCTAACTGTAACTACCACTATACACACGTAACTGTAACTACCACTATACACACGTAACTGTAACTACCACTATACACGTAACTGTAACTACCACTATACACGTAACTGTAACTACCACTATACAGGTAACTGTAACTACCACTATACAGGTAACTGTAACTACCACTATACACGTAACTGTAACTACCACTATACACGTAACTGTAACTACCACTATACAGGTAACTGTAACTACCACTATACACAACACTGTAACTACCACTATACACCTAACTGTAACTACCACTATACACGTAACTGTAACTACCACTATACACGTAACTGTAACTACCACTATACAGGTAACTGTAACTACCACTATACACGTAACTGTAACTACCACTATACAGGTAACTGTAACTACCACTATACACGTAACTGTAACTACCACTATACAGGTAACTGTAACTACCACTATACACGTAACTGTAACTACCACTATACACGTAACTGTAACTACCACTATACACGTAACTGTAACTACCACTATACAGGTAACTGTAACTACCACTATACAGGTAACTGTAACTACCACTATACACGTAACTGTAACTACCACTATACAGGTAACTGTAACTACCACTATACAGGTAACTGTAACTACCACTATACACGACACTGTAACTACCACTATACACCTAACTGTAACTACCACTATACACGACACTGTAACTACCACTATACACGACACTGTAACTACCACTATACACGTAACTGTAACTACCACTATACACGTAACTGTAACTACCACTATACAGGTAACTGTAACTACCACTATACACAACACTGTAACTACCACTATACACCTAACTGTAACTACCACTATACACACGTAACTGTAACTACCACTATACACGTAACTGTAACTACCACTATACAGGTAACTGTAACTACCACTATACAGGTAACTGTAACTACCACTATACACGTAACTGTAACTACCACTATACACGTAACTGTAACTACCACTATACACGTAACTGTAACTACCACTATACACGTAACTGTAACTACCACTATACAGGTAACTGTAACTACCACTATACACAACACTGTAACTACCACTATACACCTAACTGTAACTACCACTATACACACGTAACTGTAACTACCACTATACACGTAACTGTAACTACCACTATACAGGTAACTGTAACTACCACTATACAGGTAACTGTAACTACCACTATACACGTAACTGTAACTACCACTATACACGTAACTGTAACTACCACTATACACGTAACTGTAACTACCACTATACACGTAACTGTAACTACCACTATACACGTAACTGTAACTACCACTATACAGGTAACTGTAACTACCACTATACACGACACTGTAACTACCACTATACACGACACTGTAACTACCACTATACACGACACTGTAACTACCACTATATACGACACTGTAACTACCACTGTACACGTAACTGTAACTACCACTGTACACGACACTGGAACTACCACTATATACGACACTGTAACTACCACTGTACACGTAACTGTAACTACCATATAACTACCATTAGAACTTATTTTAGGTGATTGAGGTTCAGTCAACGGACCCGGTATACAGAAACAAGACCACAGCATTCCTCGCTACTAAGAACTACACCGTGGCAGCCGTGTTCGATGATAGCGTTATGTATGCGCTTAAAGAACTCTGATAACTATGTTATTGTATCTCCCCCGATTCGTGACTACCGATTCGACTGACTGTTTGAAATGGGTCAGTAAAGTTCACAAGAAATTCTGTCTAAGAGATAAAAACACTGAGAAATAGAAACCCAGTGCAGCACCACACAGAGCACATCCTCAGCGAGGCTCACATCAATAATTAATTACATCACAATGCAATGCAATTACTATAATCTCGTTCAGTCATTTCTTTTAATACACTTACGGCCGAATACTCGGACGCAACTCATATTAAGATTCTTCAATTATTGCCATCTCTTACAAATGACTAATCTCAAACAGAGGCAGAGCAATTTTAAGTGGTGTTTTAAATTTGAGGGACGTTTCAGTATTCGGCCCTAAGAAGTTTTTTTATAGGATTGTGAACGACGAATCGGGAGATCTCGAATCAGGGGTATTCTTAAACTAAAGTAGCATTTACACACTCGTAAGTACAGTAGCGAGTGTAACTACTTCCTACTACACTTAGTAAACGCCTAGTAAGACATTAAAACTCACTTTCAGCGCCATCTGTTATTGAAACACGAACACTAATGTGTCGTTATAAGTTTAGCACTGTTATTGAAGCCACTATTGTAATATAATTCAAAATATGTTAATTTTTAACATAAGTTTACTATAGCGCCATCTGTTGCTCGAACAGGGAATCTCTCAAACTATGTGAAGAATGCTCTCTGTTACTCAAATCTCTAATTTAAATATTTAAATAAATTTATAATTTTTATTGGTAAAACTCAGATCAACACACAAAATAAACTACCTACAGAAAAGCTTACTAACTGCTAAACTCAGAGACGTCATTTAAATATAACTATTTCCCTACTTGCCTACAGAAAAGCTTACTAACTGCTACACTCAGAGACGTTACTTAGTGATAAGTATTAATTAAAATTAGAAGTATCTGTTCGTTACATTCAATATTAATATTATTATAATTGGTAAGAGATGTCAATAGACTAATGCCTGTATATAAAGAATCCTTACTCAAGCATTTTGAGTAGAGATTTTCATACAAAAATCTATGCTCAAGTCACTCAAGGGACTTGCGTTGATTATGTTTTAACGTACGGCTCTGATGGCCGAATACTCAAACGCCACTCAAACCCCACTCAATTTAAGTTCCGCTGAAATTATTGCCATCTCTTACAAATGAGTAATGTCAAACAGAGGCAGAGCAATTTTAAGTGTCGCTCAAATTTGAGTGACGTTTCAATATTCCAGCCTTAGTCTGTCACTCTCAGGCAAAACTCAAAACTCATTCAAGTTTGAGCGACACTTAAAATTGCACTGCCTCTGTTTGACATTACTCATTTGTAAGAGATGGCAATAATTTAAAGCGGAACTTGATTTAAGTGGCGTTTGAGTATTCGGCCGTAAGCTTTGATATAGAACGCACACAGTCATTGAGACTCATTCTGTATGATTAAGAAACTGTTTTAGGTTTTTTTAAGTTATATTGTAAAAATAAGATCACAAATACCGTCCCAAATATAAAAAAAAATGTGCCTACTAATAAAAAAAAAAAATAATTAATTAGACATATTTGTCCATTTTCTTACAAAAAAAATTTAGCTGAATTAGTTTGATTTTTTGTCTCGCTTTAAAAAAAATTGTGTCTAAGTATTTTAGTTTTTACATCTCTTCGAGATTCAAACTCGCACTTTAAGAAAATCATCACAAAATGAGCTAATTTCATTTCAATTTTATTTTTTGTTAAGTTCTAAAGTCGCCGCTAGGGGCGCTGTTAAACCAATAACATCACAAGGAACTAATACTGTGATGTTGTTTATTAAGTATTCAGTAAGCAAGCTCACATGAGTTAGTGGCCAACTCTGGTGACGGAGTTTTTAGGCCGCCTTAAGGCCTCCGTCGTGGCTTAACGACTGCTAGAGCCGGGAGAATTTGACGTGCTCTCCGAAGCACGGAAACGCTCAGATGTAAATGCCAGGAACGTACGAAGTGTTCAGTGATTTTACAGTACTCTGCAAGTAAATTGAAGTAGATAATTTCGTAAAATAGGATAAACTACCCTAATCTTGGCACCCCCACCAATTGTTGGAACTTCTCTGATTTATCCTATTTACTAAGAAAAAGCCAGACCTCACGGTGTTGTTATAAACAACAACTTAACGTAATAATAAACATCGTGAGGTCTGACTACTTCTTAGTAAATAGGATAAATCAGAGAAGTGCCAACATTTGGTGGGGGTGCCAAGATTAGGGTAGTTTACCCTACTAAAATCTTTGTAGTTTCAAATGGTTCAACTTACATGCCACTATAAGATATTGAAAACACCAGATGGCTTGTATTTGTATGAAATAATCGAATATTTGATTGACTAAATACTAAAAATCAAATAGTTTTTAAAAAATATGCACAAATTTTAATCTTTTCCAAGTGAATATGAATTATTTTTAGTTGTAATTATTGTGATTTAATTGTAAGTGATTTTAATTGTAATGTTTATTGTAAGATTTTTTATAATTATGATTGAATATTTTGATTTTAATTTAATTACGGCAGCGCTAGTTTCTTTATCGTATAATATTGCGTTATATTATATACTACAAATCGCATAATCGGGTTTTTACAAATATATATGTACATAATATTATTAAAATAGATAATATTAAATCACTTCGCCTTAAATCTACCAGTGCCTTAATAAAACATACGTCAGGATTAGAACAAAAACAATAAATGAGAAATACGTAATTATTATTAACATATTTATAAGAATTCATTTATGTTTAAAAACTAAAAAAAACTACTTTAATTTGATTCCCTTACATCTGATGATGATGATGGCAGTTCATTGGGACTGTTCTATTGATTGTAACACTGAAAAGTCACAGTAAAAATAATACGCAATGTCGTGTACGTGGATGACGTGTTTTTTTCAGTTATTCTTATTTAACTGCCAAACGACTACCTACTAATAGTATATTATGAAACTAATGAATAAAATACGGATTTAAAGCGAGGGCCATAAATGAATTACGAGCAAGTGAAGGATTCTAACGACTAGGGAGTGATTCAAGTGTTAGAATCCTGAACGACGTGAGTGGTTCATGGCCCTCGGTATAAATCCGTTTTATTCAAGAGTTGCATACTATACTTTATACCATGACTACGAGAAAAAGAAAGATTGGAGGTTGTATAGCCAATGCTATACAACCTCCTTGGGCAAAAACAATAATTAGATGGAGGATTAGATATTGACAGGTCATCGGTATATTAGTGTGTTCTAAATTCAAACACCAAAACAGTGAGTAAAAGTGCTTTTCAGTGAATAAAATAACCTTTTTAGAGGGAAAATGGTATAAAATAACTTTTAAAAATGACTTATTTTCTCATCACGCGGAACATATTCATATCATTTATTGCAATTATTATGTTACATCTTGCTGATTAGACTTGAAAGTATAGCAAGCAAGTTCGTATGAGTTAGTGACCAACTCTGGTGACGGAGTTTTTAGGCCGCCTTAAGGCCTCCGTTATGGCTTAACGACTGCTGGAGCCGGGACCGTAACGCGCCCTCCGAAGCACGACGCTCAGATGTAAATGTAACGGTCACCCATCGTAATAGTGACCGCGCAGAACGTCGCTTAACTTAGATAATCGGTGAAGATTGACTAAGCAAGCCTAGACACGAGCGCTTCAAAGAAAAGTACGTTGCAAACGTTTGATAGAAATAGAAATAGAAATTATTTATTTTACGCAAAAACACACACAAAGATACAATGAAATAAACATTAAATTATAAAGAAAGATGCGTAAAAAGGGTACTCGCTCAGCAAATGCTAAAGGTGCACGGTGGCTCCTTTAGCGCTGGTTTTCAGGAGTGCCTGGAGTGAAGTGGCGTACAGCCTCTGCGACACGCGCTCTGTTTTACAAGAAACTTAATCTAATAGCTATTATGTGCCTAAACTAATATATAATTCACTAGCAGCGCCTCGCGGTTTCACCCGCGTAATTCCCGTTCCCGTGGGAATTCCGGGATAAAATATAGCCTATGTTCATCAGGGATAATGTAGGATTCTAATGGTAAAAGAATTTTTTTAATCGGTCCAGTAGTTTCGGAGCCTATTCAATTCATACAAACAAACAAACAAACAAAAAATCAAACCTTTCCTCTTTATAATATTTGTATAGATAATACTGGCATTAACTAAAATCATAACTTCTCTTTTTTAAAAACATAAATTAAACAAAAACAAAACAGAAAACATAATCAGATACAACTAGAGAAAACACAAATAACACATTCCAAATACAAAATCTAACACTGCGTGAACAAACGATTATGAATTGATAACTTACGATTTTGTTCTACTCCTGGCGGTAACAATTGTATTTTTTAGCAACTTTTTCATACTTCAGACAGCTTTTCTATGTAAATTTTTAAAGCTAACATTATGAAAGCATAATTTGAGTCTGACAGCGCTGAGTCAGCAGCACTAATATGGCGGAATTTGAAAATATCAGTGAGAAGCACCGTCTTTACCGCGAAAACAATTTGAAAACTTTATACCAGTTACTATGTACCCTAAAGGGTATGTAAATATTTTTGGGGCTGCCAAGTATTGTGTTGCAGAATTTGCGTGGTCAGACTACACGTATGTTCGCAAAAAAATTTTAGGAACAAGTATTAATTTGTAAAATTCGGTATTAATCTCAATTTAGTTTTTTTTTTATTTATAAGATTGTAATATCTGCCTCTCTTTAGTTGTAATTAATTTTGTTCTTATTTAATTATGATTAAGCTTCGTTTGATTCCAAGTAGATATAATACAAGGTTGTGTTACTTTGGCTGTTTATAAAGATCAACTGAACTGAGCCCATAGTCTGAGTTTTGTTTTGTTCGGAACGCATATCGAGAATCGAGATACTTTACATGAAACCCCGATAAGCGCCTCTAGCGGGAGATTTGCAAACTATTTTTCTCCATACAAAAACTGTTTCTCGATTCTCGCTTGTCGCAAATCGACATAACAAAACTCAACGTTTATATCTCTCACTAGCAGATTCAGGGGGGATAGGGAGGTTCCAACCCCCCCTAGCTGGATCAAGCAACTCCTAAAACGAAATTAGTGAACCCCGTGAGTATTTAGTTTCATTATTAAAAAGTATTAGATCATGGAAACAGCAAAGTTGATATTTGATTCCCTGATTTTCCATAATTTAATTTTAAGAAGACTGAATCTAAAATGAACAATTATTTATTTTTTAATTATGTTCAGTTTATAGTTAAATGAAATTGTAATTCATGTGACAATGATTATTTTGATTTTAATGGATAATTGTTAGGCTTAGTTTATGCGCTCAATTTTTCACAAATAAATTATTAATTGCTTTTATCTTGTTGTTTTAACAAAGTAACCTATTCATTTAAGATTCCTCAAGCTTTGATCTCGCGATCCGCACAACGCAGCGGTATGCGACATGCGGCGCCGGACACATAATTGTATGGAAAACGTCTAGTATGGTCTCTTGTTCCGTCGTGCCGCATACCGCAGCGTTGTGCGTTACGATCGCGAGACCAAAGCTTTAGTCAGATTAGGTACCACCTTAGTAAATTTATTTAGTCAGATTAGGTACCACCTTAGTAAATTTATTTAGTCAGATTAGGTACCACCTTAGTAAATTAGGTACCACCTTAGTAAATTTATTTAGTCAGATTAGGTACCACCTTAGTAAATTTATTTAGTCAGATTAGGTACTACAGTAAATTTATTTAGTCAGATTAGGTACCGCCTTCGTAAATTTATTTAGTCAGATTAGGTACCACCTTAGTAAATTTATTTAGTCAGATTAGGTACCACCTTAGTAAATTTATTTAGTCAGATTAGGTACCACCTTAGTAAATTTAATCTAAGTTTTAAGGAGGGATATAAATTCTAAACAAAAAGTTTGCAGTTAATTAAGTTTATTATTAATACATCTTGCAATATAACGATCATACATTTCATCGATCCTAAACATAACAAAATTATATAATTACTATAATTATTAAATTATATTTACTTAAACAATAAAGTTGTGCGAATGAAACGCAGAAAATATACATTGATACAGCTAAACTAATAGACATATTTATTGCTTTTCGTGAACCCTACGTAAAATATGGAAGAACAAAAATATTACACTAAAGGCCGGTATTTGCATAAATAACTCAAGGATTGATTTGAGTAGAGATACGAGTCTAAGAGTAAAAATAAACTTGTAAAATATTAACTGAATATTTTATTGCGGTAATTTGATGTGGCTGGACATAAAACTATACAAAAATAATACACAGTAACTGTTTGGCTGTTAGATTGAATTGTGAGATCTTGCATCTCAAATACTGTTTTTTTTTATTAAATCAGCCACCGGTTTTACCTAAAGCTTCGGTTACACACAGCGAATAATCACCGTGTGTGACCGAAGCTTAAACAAATCTATAAAATACAGAAGTAAATCTAAAATAACATAATATGTTTACAAAATATAATCAAATCTACGCACCATAATTACAAAAGCACTGCTTCTAAAGAATAAATTAATATTGTTATGAAGCGAGTGACTGCAGCCGCGGTCACAGTGCACTATTTTGTTTTCTTTTGAAATTTATAGAAATATAGTCCCTTGATCACGAATAAACGTGACAATCGTAAACGTATCGCCCCCAGACGATCAAATATATTGCGCAATATTACGAATTGTGCAATATTATTGACCATATAATAAATATTGAAGACTGCAATGATTGAGCGAAAGTTTGAGCGAGTTTTTTATTGCATTATATTTTTTCATTGCCTCGTGTATCAGTTTCTAGCATCATTTTTTGTTGTATTTTTTTCTGACACTAAATATTTGCTATACTTTTGTACCTACTTTCCTACTACTTACTCTGTTTTGCTTCTTCCTGTCTGACTTTTTTTCTCTCTGGTGTATCTGTGTGTTTGCACCCAATGGGTTGAATAAATGATTTTATTCGTTTAATTTGTATCGTATCCGAGTTACACTGCGCGGTGACGCTACAACGTTCGTCAGTCGAGCTGGCGTTGACGCGCAATATAACTCGAATACGTTAGGTTTACGTAACGCGGCTACTGTCAGATTTGTTCGTGATCACCCCTCTGTATACGGTGGTTGGCTGTTTCGACACGCAAAGTGGATCACGGCCAAAATCAACGCTGGTTCAAAATACGCAAATTTTGAAACAATGTTCAAATAAATAGTTTGCAACGGTTTGTAGATAGCTCAACTGTTTCATGTGTATTTTGTAGATACTGTATTAGTTGTAAGTTTCTTTCTAATCAAGCTAAAGGAGCATAATAATTTGGTACAACACATTTGAATGACAAAGAGGCACTTTGCATCGACTGAGACTTGATCATTGTTTCAGAATACGAGCTTGATTTCTTGAATTTTGGTCCCAATTATATCTACGGCCAAATAAAAAAAAATTACAATACTTAAAATAAATAAAAATTCATGATTTTTTTATAAACAGCTTAAAGTTATCACTGAAATATTACACAGTTATAAGTAGACATTAAGTTAACTATTTTCATGATCGTTAGCCCACTCGGCCGAACCTCATCTAGTCGGACCACACTAAGCCTGCAATTTAACAAAACAGGCAACCCCAAATGGGATATAATAAAACTCTGTCTATCCAACTAATATAAATATTATGGGTCTTTGTACATGCTTTTCCAGCAGACCTAAGCTACATTGCTTAGGATGTGTCCACCAATAGGAATCGTTTAATATGAAAACAAACGATCACTAATTTGTGGATGTCAAACGCATCCTCATAAACCAACGTAGCTTAACTTTGGTGGAAAAGAACCCTTAGAATCGCCTCTCAACTTGTCAAAAGTTCTTCTTCTTCTTTTATACCTTTATGGCCTCTGTCCGTCATTTTGTAAATTTTGCCAGTGTCAAGTGAACATTTTTGAAATGATATAAGGCAAGTCAAAAGTTAATGGTATCGATTCGCTTGTTGCATTTTTCCAAACTAACCTAATTTGACAGCACTAAAAATGTTGCCGTCTCTTTCTCATAAACCGAAACGACAAGGACGGCTATAATTTTAGAGCTTTCAAATTAGGTTAGTTTAGAAAAAGGCAACAACCGAATCGATACCAATAGCCATTTAAAAAATTGTCATCTCCTTTAGTGACAGGGAGAATCTTAAGAGCAGTGTTTTTTAAGTTGAGAGGCGATTCTAAGTAAGACCGTAAGTAATAAAGTAGTTTTTAAGTGGGTAAAACTATAGTTATGTTTCTAAGAAAGCTGCCATTTCACAACTTTTATGAAGGAATGATTCAAACTGTAAATGCAAGTTAATTAACTAATCTGATAATTTCATTACGTTTTATCATAATATTTTAAAAAAATCGTAATAAATTATAGGGTAAATATTTTTAAGTACAATAAAGTAACTCAAAAATTGCAATTCAAGACATAGACCATCATTATAAGATACCAAAAAAAAAATTCTTCGCGGTATTTTTAACCTTCAAATAGATCTGAATGTTTGTTCAAAAACTTTTTTTGATCCGCCATCTTAGTTTTTTTTATTTTTAAAAGCATAGTGAATTAACTTTTTTTTTAAATTACATTCAAATACCCGAAGTCACAGTAAAGTAAACCTACAGTATACAAACTCTACCACAGGTTCAATACGCCATAGTTACAACACTTATACAAATAACAACATTTATTACTAGGGATTTTTGACACTACTCATATTTATTGATACTAATGAGCGATTTCCGATATTTTGGTCTTAAGAGAAAAAAATCTACAAATAAGATTTTGAAAAAACACTGAATACTCATTTTAGTAACTTAAAGTACATAGATTTGATGACATAAAGGATTCCACGTATATTTGTTTCGACAGAAGAATCGAACCCGCATTTTTAAGTGCCCCTGTACATATATTCGGTAAATTTCATTCTCAAAAGAAATAGATATATTATATAGATATATAGATAGAATTTTTTTCTCTTTTAGACCACAAAAAGTATTTATATTATTGAATCGTTCATCTCGTCTACGTTATATATTAATATCTATTTATAGTCGAAGTGAAGCGGGTATAAAAATATCTATGTTAAGTATTACAATTACCTAAGTTACTACAAACCCGACCTACTGAAGTTTTTACTGTGATATACAGTACACGCCATTTTGACATAGCAGATGTACTAATGTGTACTTTTACTCATTACCCGACTACGGCGATACAAAAAGGGGGTATATGATTTTGACCGGTATGTATTTTATGATCCTGTTATAACTAGTAGTTCGCCGCGAACTGAGATCTCGTGATCGTCGGAGGTTAATAAAACCCAAACAATTTTTATTGACCAATGGTTGTAATAAACTTTGCAAATCGCATCGAAATCGCCGTCTAGCTAAGTACCAGTCTTACTTGAACTACAAAACCATTGAAACTCCAAGAAATGGTAGCTCACGTTATACTGGGTTTTCCAATTTTATAATTTAAAGTGGCGCGTACTGTACTGTTTATGAAAAGATAACATTGACTTCATTTAAGTTCAATTTCAACATTTTTAGTTTAGTTCGTATGAGATAGGCGTCATTACAGTGTGAAATTTATTCAAAGTAGGTATCAAGTTTTTATGTACCTACTACATAAACAAAGTTTTTTTTAAATCAAAATGTGCTGCTACAGGTTCTAACACGGTTTAATAGCTCTGACCTTGAATGTAGGGTAAATGAGAGGGTGTTGTAGCGAAATAGAGTTTTCAGCCGAGATATGATATCATAAATCATTCCTATTAGATAAAAATGTCTACCGAAATGGCCATAAGACCCCTGGAATAATGTACTCTTACTAATATTATAAACGCGAAAGTTTGTATGTATGTGTAGGGACATGTAGGTATGAATGTGAATTGTGTATGTCAGCGATTTAGAGTGCACGAGAAAGCTAAAGCGGTCGTCAGTTACTGCGCACTGGCGATCGGTGCGGTCGTTGCATTTAGTAAGAGGGGAAAGCCTAATAAAACCATAGAAGAAGAAGTGAAGTGAAGTGAGTTTCATAGAAGTGTGTTTTCAAGAGTATCTCCCAATCCCCACATATGTTTGTTCCTCTTTCACGCAAAAACTACTGATCCGATTTGAATGAAACTTGGAATATATATTGTCCGTGATCTGGATTAACAAATTGGCTACTTTTTATCCCGGAAAATCAACGGGATCCAACGGGACGCGAACAAAGTCGCGTGTGGAAACTAATGTCACATAATTACACTAACCCATACGAACTTAACCAAAGTGAGTAATCTTAGGTGTAACATACCCAAGGGTAAGTTTCATAAGAGGTTATTGAGTTACCACGAAATCTAATTGGTAGAATTTAGCCACGGTAGACATCTACCGTGCCGTGGGGATAACAGTGAGCCTATTTTTTTTAGTTTTTATACAAATCAATAAGAAGGAATGTTGTGTGAGCTTTTTAATTATTTTTTACATAATTACGATTATTTTAATGATTATTTATAAATATTGATAGATTTAACGATATTTTTGATATAATATAGATACTAGATAGGTTATTATTGCTTCAGGCCTAATTTTGCGGTTATAGGTTACCAAAATGGTACCATTTGATAACCAATTCCGGTAAGTTCTTGGACGTGGCTCTGATTACTCAGATATTCCCAAAGATCATAAATACCAAGAGATTTGAAGATGTCTACCGCGTGTCCGAAGATAACAATTTTGAGCCTGTTTTGGTCTGATTTTAACTTGAGAATGTTGAGGTTTTGCGCTGAAGCTAAATAATAAATAATTATAATTATCATTGTGATATAAATGAATGATATGCCTCGCAGTATCTACAGTGGGTTTCAAACAAAAACGGACTATAAACATGTTCTATTTAATATCAAAATCGTATAAAACTATCACCATTACGAAACCCACTTTTAATTTATCTACTATTCTATATTTTACTTCTAGTTTTGGGATAATGAATAGACTAAAGTATTCCCAAATATTATTTAAAAGATTTATTGTTTTTGAATATCATTTATTCAAAGTAAGGCAGTAATTTTATTGGAATTAAAAATAAATATACAACGAAATGTTGTCAAGGACACAACTTTAACCACGTGATCTTTACATAATCATTACCCCAAAACGAAACCTAACCATTTTTGCGTACTGCCAAAAAGTAACCATTTTGGCATACATTTGCCAAAGCCTAGCCATTTTGACATATATATCTGCCAAAACCTAACTGTTTTGCCATATATCTGCCAAAACCTAGCTATTTCGAAATATATTTGCCAATACCCAAAAACTTTGGCATAGATTTGCCAAAACCTAACAATTTTGGCATACATTTACCAAAACCTAACCATTTTGGCATACATCTGCCAAAACCTAACCATTTTGGCATACATCTGCCAAAACCCAGTATCATTGCAAAAAAGAGTTCTGATTCACAAACGGAATATTATTGTTCATACCCGGGTTAACCATGTTCATATTGTTCATACCCAAGTTTGGACTTATAAGATGGTTAGGGTTGGTCACATTCATGTTCGGCGCCGCAAAGTTGTTATTAATCATTTGGAAGTTGTATCCTGGCGTTGGGTGTAGGTTATGTGCGGGGCTGTTTGGGGTAGATTTGAGTTGGTTTATTGAAGGGGCTGGACCTGCTTTGGGTGATCTAGGAGCTAGAAGGTTGTCTACATCGATATTGATGGCTCCTGAAGTGTCGGCCCATGTTGCGCCGAGTTTTGTCGTCGCTCGAGGGTTGGTGGGTTGCGACGGCTGGGTGGATAAAGGTTGGAGCAGCCCTACGGTACCTGTTGACAAGTTTTGTTAGAAATATTACACAGGCAAACCTAATTTCTTACCTCACGCTAATTTCAATGTCAATTTACCTACCTAAGATTTCTCTTCACTACATAGTATAAAGCAAAGTCGCTTCCCGCGTCTGTCCTAATGCCTGTATGTATGTATGCTTAGATCTTTAAAACTACACAACGGATTTTGATGCAGTTTTTTTTAATATATAGAGTGATTCAAGAGGAAGGTTTATATGTATAATACATCATCATCATCACTGCATTGCACCCGTGCGAAGCCGGGGCGGGTCGCTAGTATCTTAATAATGAAACGCTACTTGGATTAATTTTATGCTTAAGTTGTTGCCATTATTGCATCGTAATAATTATGTAGGTAACTCATTTTTAACATTTTCATTTTTTTCTTCATTTCATTTCTTACAATAGTAGGTACTCTGCCTCGTTTACCCATTAGGTAATATTAAGTGGTGTTTAAATTTTGGGTTACGTTCGTTGGGTTACACTTCGCGATAATAAGGCAATGTTCCACAGTCGGGTCGTCGTTATCGCGCAGTGTAAAACCGAATGATATAATCGGCCATCACATATAGGTTTTTGGTTTGATTAGTCTTATAATCGTTCGTAACTTGGCTTAACGCACAGGCTACTTTTTATCCCGGAAAATTAACGGTTCATCAGGACGTAGACGAATTCGCGGGCAGAAGCTATAGTAGGTGCCAAATAACACCGCACCGGTCATTCACCCATCTTCACAGTACTAACGAGATTCGAGCGATACCGTCTTAGCGAAACGACAGGTTTGTATGGAAAGCGACAGAATTAGACATTCATAAATTGAATTTTGCGACATCGTGGTGAAGGTGGGCGAATGACCTGTATTGCGGTGTTATTTGGCGCCTACTATAGTAGTTTGTATATTTCGATCATCTAGTAAATAATTTATTTAAAAATTATTTGTGGTGTCTAAAACTATTGTGGTAATTCAATAAGGTATAGACCAATAAACTGAAAACGTATGAATATTGAAACTTTTATTCTGAATAGTACAGTTTACATGGAATCTAACACTGTTTGAACGCACAATACGTGTGACATGTGAATACGATAATGTAGAGATTTAGATAAAAATGGTTAAGAAAAATACATCTATACTGATTATTTTACAAGTTTTACAAACCTCAAATATGTATTTGTGTAACTAACGCCCGAATACTGAAGCGGTACTCCGATTAAGATCATGCTTAAATGATTTCCCTCTCATACAAATAGGTTAGGTAAAAATGAGACAATTTGAAGCGAGGTTAAAATTTTGAGTGACGTTTCAGTATTAAAGCATTAATTAAACAATGTTTTTTTGAACAATTTTATCCCTACTTGGTTAATTATATTGAGAGGAGTGCATATGAATAACATGAAATACATATAATTATTACATTGATTATGTGTCAGATTTTGAAAATTCTACTCAATATTATATTTATTTATTAATCAAAGGTGACCCAAATCTCTTGCTCTGTACTGTATTTAGATTTCAATTTCTCTTACAAATACCATTATGACTTATTTAGATAAACATAGATAAAAGAATTGTTATTTTTTTTGTATTAGAAATAAGCTTATACACAAAATGGCATGTAAAAGAATCATTTTAAAATATGTTCCGAGAAATAAATAAATAAATAAATATTCACGTACATTTAACACAACGCCTTCTAGTCCCAAACTAAGCAAAGCTTGTACGATGGGAACTAGATGGCTGATAGAATACAAACATACATTTTTTTTTGTAAATACATACTTATAATACATAGAAACACCCAGACACAGAACAAACATCTATGTTTGCAACACACAAATGTTTGTTCTTGGTGGGGATCGAACCCACGACCCACAGCACGGAAGGCAGAGCTACTACCAACTGAGCCATGACGCCTGTCAAAACAATCTATATTGAAGCATCTATTTTCTCAGCATAATCACACACAGATAATATATAAGTGTAAAAAAAAGACTTCAATTTGACTACCTTAGCTTCATCATCAGATGATGGTGATGGCAGTTCACTGGGACTGTTCTATTGATCATAAACATTGAAAGGTCACAGGAAAGCAAAATAGGCAATGTCGTGTTTTTTCCATTTATTTTTATTTTAAAGCCAACTTTTAATAGGACCAATCTAGAAGTATATCCGTTCAGATAAAAAAAATCAAATCGGATTATATTTGACTGATTTCGGAGGTAACAAATAAAAAATAAATTGAAGCATCCTTTTTTTTGAAGTCGGCTAAGACAACATTTTACAGATTTGTAATTATGTTATTATTAAAGAAAGCACACACTATGGCAGTTTTATATTGAATACTAAACAGTTTCATTCTACATACAATGCTGGCCTTAAGGCGGACTAAAAACTCCGTCAAAAGAGTTGGCCAGTAACTTATACGAGCTGTCTGACACATGCTTTATTACTGGTTCGACCTTAAGCTGCTGGATCTTTCAGTGCGTTCTCGATCAAATGGAGCACTTGACCAGCAAATACACCCAGTTCAGTCGTCTGACTGTTCAGACTTATCGTCATATCTGCGTTCCGTAGACAATCGATCAACCAAGCTCGTAATTCCAACATTGTCGTGAAGAATTCACTTCGTAGAATACCACCAGGTAACGCGAGAACCACAGACGCTATTATAGATATAACACAGATCTGCAGCTTTGGATCAGGGCTGTATCTCAAGTACTGAACCATTTGCAGTATCTCCCAGCAGTACTGAGGGCATTTTAGGCAGTTTTTAGTTGCTAGAACCACATTGCCTATAACGCTTAGGTATTTGTAGAGTAAAATGTTATCGACGTCTTGTTTTGAGTTGTGACGACTTAGAGTCAGCTGTTTGTACCCGAAGCCACCTATTAGCGGATAGAAGAAGTTATCAGCGATAGAAGAAAATTCGTTCCTCTTCGCTTTCGAGAAGGGATGAGGTCGAATCGAGTGGAAATATCTAGTTTTATTAATCAATCTTCGTCGTATAATCTCCTCTGGTGGGATGTTTTTGCTTAAAGTTTTGCTCGTGAGCTCCTTTTCGGTTTTTCTCTTGATTCTAACATCGGCAAGTCTGTTCACAGCTTCCGATATAACATCCAACATGAATATCTTCGTCGCTATAGAATATCTACCGACATCTGTATGTAATTCCTTGCACAAATGCTCGGCGGATACTATCGGCTGCGAGCAAACTATAGCCACAACAGTATTGAACTTGATAACATCAAAGTTATCGACATGGTATTTCTGTTCTAGGTGAACGAACAAGTCTAGAAGTTCAGTTATGAGTTTAGCGCCTTCTTGCTTCAACTGTCTGTTGATGAGATCTTCTGCGATTGTCATGCAAGCTTCGAATGATTCTGCGTCCTTCGCTTCCACGATGCCATCGATCATATCTCGTAGATATTTGGGTTTTGTTTTCGCTATCGCTGATAAATCGTTGCTCATATCGTACGGTTCTAAATCGTCGTCCGAATCTAGTTTGTCGATAGCAGGTTTTTGTAACAAATCAATTTTGTTAGATATTATAGTTTTGAGGATTTCCTGCTTCGACTGAGTGTTTCTGACCGCGCACGTTACTACGGTGTTGTGTGCTTTACTTTCGTAGTCTTGGATTTTGTCGGCGATCGAGTCCAATGCCTCGTTTAGTTTGAATTTCTTTACTGTGTAGTTTTTGGGTACTCTTCTGCGCTTATCGATGAGACATCGTTGCGAGAGACTTTTGAAGATTCTGTGAATTTCAACGCAATTTTCTCCCATATCCGCGTACTCGAAATTCAATGCCTTTGTCGCTTGCCTGTCGTTAATATCTACATCGGCGAGAATTTTCAAGGAAACTTCGATAGTAGCCATTCCTATACACCTGAACTCTTGGAAGCAGACATCCATGTGCTTACTCATTCCTTTGAATAGCATGTTTTTTATATCCCCCAACGGCCATTCGATTCTGCTCTTTATAGCTAGCACCGCATGGTACTTTATTCCTAGAACCAACAACTGAGATATGTAAATATGTTGGATTACATTTGAGGTGTTCGTGACTTTGATATCTGCCCAAACTCTAGCGAGTCTCATGATCAAATCTGTTAAATTTTCTTTATTTTTCGACGTGGATATGTAGTAAATCAAATTCTCTGGGATAGTAGTATCTTTGTAGCATTTCGGTTTGAAGTAAAACGGTATTTTGTATGTTAAAATTTCCGACCAGTCTTTGCTTTCGTCGAAGTTGTCACCGAGCACGTTTAGAATCGTCTGCGAGTCTTTTGTGTAGTCTATCGGACACCGATTTAGGAACATAATGGATATGCATTCTATGGACTGTCGACTGAGCTGTCTTAGAGACGATTGGATAAGTTTCCTCTTAACGAATTTACTCTTTTTACCATCTTCGTCCGTCCAGCAGATAAGAATATCGACCAACGTTAGTATAGCTCTCGAATTCCCGTTCATATTATAGTTAGTTACCACTTTGGATATTAAATGCGAGAGGTACGACAAATCGAATTTGGTACCCTCTTGAAAGTTGCATTCGACCATAAAATCTATAGATCGGACAATTTGAAATATAAGATAGTAGGAATACGTTTCGTGGGCGAAATCTTTAGGTGTGTCCATCTCTAGTTTATTAGCCACTCGCTCGGGTAATGTTGCCAACGTTTGCACATACTTCTCCCATTCCGCCTGGTATTGATACTTCAGTTCGTCGTCTTGGAAGGTAATAATACTGCAGTCGACAATGGCTGTCAGCACCACATCGCTTTTAATATACTTTAGCAGAATATAAGCCAGTGCTCTTAGAGTCTCTATATTACCTTCATCTCTCATATATCCGCATAACGTTGACAAGATTTCACTGCTTAATGCAAAACTTTCTTCCACAAGAAATATATTAGTCACTTCAGATTTCACAACACTCCAATGAGGCACTAGGATTTTTAACACAGTGTTTGTTAACTGGGAGAATGATTCGATCAACTCGTTGTTCAGAATTTTCTTATCGATTCCGGTGAGTTTTTGAACGGTGATTGGTCCAGGTAGGTTATCGAATACCCCTTTGAAGCAGTTCCGTACAGTTTTGAGGTCGCTTTCGGTTTTGATTCTGGTGAGGGCTTGCAGCGTCTCGGTAAAGTTTCTGATGGTATTGAGGCAGTTGTTTTGTTGTCCGGTGTATTCTGCAAACGAAAAAACCTGAATGTGCCCGAGACATTTCCATTTTTCTATGTACCATCTACTCATGCACTCACAGAAACAATACACAGATAAATAAATAAACGTTTCAATATCATATCTTTCGAGTTTTGTACTGTCTATACCTACATAGCTATGTAACTATAGTCTGTACTGAATAAATAAAACCAGTCTTAAAAGCTCTTGTTGTTTACACATTTACATTATTTAATTAATAGGTAAATCGTAAACGTATCGTAATTCTAGCGTATTTGAGTTACACTGCGCGGTGAGGCTACAACGTTCGTCAGTCGAGCTGGCGTTGACGCGCAATATAACTCGAATACGTTAGTATTACGTAACAAGTCAACTGTCAGATTTGTTCGTGATAGGCCGGAATACTGAAACGTCACTCAAATTTAAGCACCACTTAAAATTGCTCTGCCTCGGTTCGACATTAATTCTGTTACATTACTGTTACATTATATATTATTAGTTTGTAAGAGATGGCAATAATTTAAGCGTGAACTTAATTAAAGTGGCGATTTGGAACTTATGGTCGAATACTCAAACGCCACTCAATTTAAGTTCCGCTTAAATTGTTGCCATCTCTTACAAATGAGTAATGTCAAACAGAGGCAGAGCAACTTTAAGTGGCGCTCAAATTTGAATGACGTTTCAGTATTCCAGCCTTAATCCGTTGCGTGTCAAATATCATAACTTTTTGGGGTTATGGGTTCAGCGACCCCGTGGAGTAAGCATCGTCCGTGACTAAACACTATCCTACCATCTACTATGCATAGACCAACGAATGGTCGTAGGTTAAAACTGGGTTAAATACCTACGACCCTTTGTTACTCTATGAATAGTCTTCGATTGGAAATTCTCCATTTCGTTAGATAATATAAATTGTACCATAATTAAAACGAAGTTTACGGTTTTTTGTGTTTGTAATCACGCGCTAATAAACAATTTATTGTTGAATAGGATCTTTGATTTTTGCTAACATTTAAAAATACGCAAAAAAATAGCGATCGTAGTAACTGATTGTTGCAAAAAACATTGACGCAGATTATAATACGCTTAGATAAATACGTAGGTATTTTTTTTAACAAATTCCATACGTAAATTGCGAGTTAGTAGAGTTTGTATTAAAAAATAACGCCCGAATAAGGTATTATTGCGTTTTTATAACTCAACAATATTTTTCATATTTATAGACGTTTTCAAATCTATTATTAAGTAAAAAAAAATCACAAGGATCATTTAAAATCGTTTTGATAATTGTAGTAGAAAATAAAATAAACACCTGTTTATCTTTTGATACTAAATCTATACTAATATTATAAAGAGAAAAGATTTGTATGTAAGTATGTTTGTAACGAATTGGCTCAAAAACTAATGATCCGATTTGGATGAAACTTGGAATATATATTGTCCGTGACCTGGATACATAGGCTACTTTTTATCCCGGAAAATCAACGGGATCCAACGGGACGCGAACGAAGTCACGAGCGGCACCTAGTACCTAATATAATAACTAGGACACATTCAGGCCCGTACGCTGATTTAATGCTCAAGCACTGATCCGGACTCGAGCATAGATTTTAGCATGAAAATCTCTACTCAAATCTATGCTCGAGTAACGATTTCTTTATCAAAATACGGGCCAAAGTAGATATTTAGTTGTATAATAATATTTTCACAATTTGAAGATTAAAACTGGTTCAAAATAGTTCTTTCTGGAAATCTATATTCAGCTTAATCTGTTATCATATTTTGGACAGCGCCATCTAGTTCCCAGTCTAAGCAGAGCTTGTATTATGGAAATTACGAATACTTGTTATAAAAAGTAACTGGTTAGGTGGCTATTGTATAACTAGCTGATACCCGCGACTTCGTACGCGTGCGAAACATTCCACCAAAATATCTGTCAACCAGCATACGATGAACCTCGTGCCAAAGGCGGCTTTTGGTTTAGAGAGGTCAAGCTGTATCTAAGAAAGAATCCACATCTTTGATATCAATAAAATATAGGCTATGTTTCAATCCGGAAAAAGGGCTTCAGAATGGTATAAGTTTCATTGAAATTGGTCCAGTAGTTTAGGCGTGATCCGCGAACAAACAAACAGATAAGCAGACAAACTCGATTTTCAGAATCAGAAGTTTATTTAGTAGAATTTTAGTTTTTGGCTTTTTTACAGTTCTATAATAGTATAGATTAGTTCTACAAACTGATGTCCCACCTGATACTAAGCGGTAGCATCGCTCGCCTTTGTACGACATTTGTGTAAGTACAATAAATAATTTTCTATCTATTTATATGTGCCTTAGTTTCCATAGTACAAAATTTTGCTTACTAGATGGCGTTGTAATATCAAAAATACCCAAAAAGACGGATATTTTTACTCCATGATCTAAAAAAGAGGTGTTATAAGTTACCTTGTGTCATGGTAGGCTGCAATGTGGTAGCAGAGAGCTGTGACGTCAGATCCTCTAGAGGAGAGTAGCTCGGCATGTTGAGGCTCTGCATGCTTAGTGGTGCAGGAGACAGCTCGCTTAGTAAGTCCAGGTTCGACGCCGGCGCTGGAACTATTATAATAAACAAATAAATATTCATGGACATTACCACAACGCCTTCTAGTCCCAAACTAAGCAAAGCTTGTACTATGGTAACTAGATTGTTGATAGAATACATAATATATAAATTTTTGTAAATACAATATACTTACAATACATAGTAACAGATTACTTTATAATGTACTAGCTTCCGCTCGCGACTTTGTTCGCGTCCCGTTGGATCTCGTTGATTTTTATAAAAAGTAGCCAATGTGTTTATCTAGGTCAAAGACAATATATGTATATTCCAAGTTTCATCCAAATCGGATCAGTACTTTTTGAGCCAATTTGTTACAAACATACATACAAAACTTTCCTATTCATAATATTAGTATAGATATAGATTATAAATAAATAAATATTCACCTCTTCAAGAATATTTATTAATAAATATTATTATTTTATTATTAATAATATATTTATAATAATAAATATTACCATTGTTATGTGCGTGTGGTGTGTCGGCAGTGAATGCGCTGAAGTCCGCGAAGTCATTCGCCGCCGGTGCAGGGGGCGCTGCGAACGCATTTCTAAACTCACCAAACTCACTCTCTCTCGCAGCCGGCTTGCCTTCCTCCGCTCTGAAATAATTACATATTTATTACTGGATTTTATCTAACCTACAATAATTCTACTAATATTATAAATGAAGTTTAGATGTCTGTGTTAGAATCACGCTGCAACCCCCTACTCCGATTTAGATGAAACTTTGAATGTAAATAGTTCGTTGCCTGGATTAAAACAGGCTACTTTTTATCCTGGAAAATCAACGGGATCCAACGGGACGCGAACTAAGCCGCGGGCAGATGCTTGTCCATATATACACCACTATTTTGTAACTACCAAAAAAATGTCATTTTCAGTGTCTGTAACTGATAACATTTAGGTAGCAAAAACTCCAAATTATTAAAATGAATATTAATTAAAACGATAAAAATTAGGCTTATTTTGTGAAGTGAAAACTTCTTTAGCATCGTTGCGATTTTAGTCTTTTTAACCGACTTCAAAATAAGGAGGAGGTTCTGAATTCATCGGATTTTTTTAATGTATGTTCACCGATTACTCCGTCATTTATAAACCGATTGTAAAAATGTTATGTAGATAATGTTATGAATTTATGTTTGACTTTGCATCCGCTTGATAATTGTATAAGTACCTCCCATTATTATTGAGATTCATTCAACTTTTACCATGACATTATCACTATTTCATTATGTAGGTAATGTATAATATTAATTGACTACTGCTATCTACTTTAGTACAATTGCTGCGCCCTCACGGGGTACATGACTGTTCTTTTAGCTAAATAAGACCTAAGCTATATATATAAACCATGTATGCAATAAATAAATAAATAAAATTGTTTTTTTTTATCTGAAAGGGTATGCTTCCAGATTGGTCCCATAAAATTTCGGTAGTATTGCAATTAAATAAAAATAACTGAAAAAAACACGACATCCACGTACACGACATTGCGTAATTTGCTTCCCTGTGACGTTCCTGTGTAACTTACGATCAATAGAACAGTCTCAATGAACTGCTGCCATCATCATCATCCTTTGATGATTTGAATGCGTATCAAATTTGAGGTCGGTTTTCCAGTTTTTTAAACTTATAAATTATTGAAGTGAGGAGAACATGGTAGGATAGGTGTCCTCCTAGGAAAAGGGAAGATCTTCCACGCCGAGCGACCTTTGGCTCGGGCTCCGAGGGCCGATGGATGGCATTCGGTAGTATTACTTATGTACAAACTCCGTGATAACTTCGTTTGCGCGATCTAGGATACTTCTCATGTTAGTTCTTATGTAGCGAGATAGATGGCGCTACAGAAGGTTTTACTTCTACCACGTGTGAATTGCACACATGTTTTTTTTTTTAATGGAAGTCTCTAATGCTCCCAAATTAAAATAAACTACTGTTCTATTTTCAAGATTCTTTGTTGTTTAGCCATTTATGTTATAGACAATATCGTTACCTGGGATCGAAGTCATCTTCCAAGCCGTTGGGCTTAGTATCTGGCGAGACGGGACATGTCTTGAAGAGGTCGTCCAGCAGTTCTGCCGAGTTGCCGGATGCACACGCGGCCGGCGGCGGCGACGGACCTCTGCCGTAACTAGCTGCCGCACCTGGGTGCCAACAACTTGTTTTACACAAAACATCTATCCTAGTATTATAACGAGGAGAGATTTAAATAAAATCAAATCAAAGAGTTTATTTGCAACTAGGTAATTAACATCACATAATTATTACCTACTTAGAGTAAGCATATATTGACAACTTAGAGTAAGCATATATTGACAAATACATAATATAAATAAATATTCTTTGACATATTATTATCACACAACGCTCTCTCTCTCTAGTTCCAAACTAAGCAGAGCTTGTACTATGGGAACTAGATTGCTGATAGAATACTTATTTATATACAATTTTTGTTCGAAATACATACTTATGATACACTAGCTTCCGCCCGCGACTTCGTTCGCGTACCGTTAGATCCCGTTGATTTTTCGGGATAAAAAGTAGCCTATGTGTTAATCAAACCAGTAAAACTTAAGAGTATACCTACCAAATTCTGTGAAGATCGGATAAGCGGTTCAAAAGATCTCGACGAACAAACATACAAAGCATTTTTGCCCAAGTTGTCAGTAAGATCTCGTTCGCTTCGCTCACTTGATCAATAAACATACCTAGATCGATCTTCTTCGAGGGCGTGCTGGGTTTGACCCGGGAAGGACTCTTCAGGTTGATATTAAGCGTCTTGTTATTGGCGGCGGGACGTTCAGTGATAGGCGTGGCCGTGTTGAAATTGGCAAAGCGAGGTGGACTGCTGCTGATGACTTCACTGTCGCGGTACACGTTTTCTCTGAAAAATTAACATTTTGGCACTCATCATCATATTATCCTAGTAGAAGGTTCACACATAACCCTCCATAGAAAGAATGATATAAGAATTTCTCCATGTACCGAATTCTTGCAATATTCTATAATATTATAATACTGTAATAAAGCCAAAAACTAAAATTAAAGATACAGATAAACTAAATATGCAGATATACTAAATAAACGATTCTGATTCCGAAAAACGAGTTCGTCTGTTTGTTTGTTCGCGGATCACGCCTAAACTACTGGACGAATTTCAGTGAAACTTATACCATTCGGAAGCACTTTTCCCGGATTGAAACATAGGCTATATTTTATTGAAATCAAAGACGTGGATTCTTAGATACAGCTTGACCTCTCTAAACCAAAAGCCGCTTTTGGCACGAGGTTCATCGTATGCTGGTTGACAGATATTTTGGTGGAAAGTTTCGCGTACGAAGTCGCGGGTTTTTACCTTCACCACGATGTTGCAAAATTCAATTGATGTATGGTAAACAAACAGTACTACGAGATTCGAGCGATTACCGTCTCAGCGACAGGTTTGTATGGAAAGCGACAGAATTAGCCTTTCATAAATTGAGTTTTGCGACATCGTGGTGTGAATGACCTATATTGCGGTGTTATTTGGCACCTACTATATCTATCTAACTTACTTGCTGGGTTTCCTGTATCCATATTCCCCATCAGAATCTCCTTCCTTTTCATAATCTTCGTCTTCAATTCGTTCTCTCTCTTTAGGCTCCTCTGAAATAACGCCTACTATAAATAAATGAATTTGTACAAACACAAATGGCGGGGATGGGTTTGCGGTCCTTCATAAATACAAATCAAATTGGACAGGCGTCATGGCTCAGTAGCTCTGCCTTCCGTGCTGTGAGCCGTGGGTTCGATCCCCACTGAGCACAAACATTTGTGTGGGGCAAACGTAGATTTTAGTTCTATATCTGGGTGTTACTATGTATTCTAAGTATGTATTAATAAAAAAATAAGTATCTAAGTATTCTATCAGCAATCTAGTTCCCATAGTACAAGCTTTGCTTAGTTTGGGACTAGAAGGCGTTGTGTTAAATGTCCGTGAATATTTATTTATTTATTTATCCGCCCGCGACTTCGTTCGCGTCCCGTTGGATCCCGTTAATTTTCCGGGATAAAAAGTATCCTATGTTACTTGTAATACCTCCAAGAATATGTGTACAAAGTTTCATGATGATCGGTTAAGTAGTTTTCGCGTGAAAGCGTAACAAACAAACTTACACTCACATTTATAATATTAATGTGATTTTATGACACCTGTCACAGTTCAGAATGAAATGAATATCAATAAGTATATATAATACTAGCTGTCGCCCGCAACTTTGCTCGCGTGCAACCCTTATCACTAAGGGGTATGAAAAATAGATGTTGGCCGATTCTCAGACCTACTCAATATGCCCACAAAATTTAATGAGAATCGGTCAAGCCGTTTCGGAGGAGTACGGGAACGAACATTGTGACACGATAATTTTATATACAAGAAGACTAACCCCAGTTGTTGGCTCGGTCGCTATACTCGCCCCAGCCGCCGGCTCCGGCTCTAGTCCCCAGGCCGGCCAGTCCGGGCGCGCTCTCGCTCGACATGCCGGCCGACATACCTGCATAGTAACATCAATATAATTAATTATAAAAAAATGCCTTTTATTTCTTACTAAAATGCTGTTTACAAAGTTGATTAGTTTTGTTAGTATCAATAGAAATAGTAGATTGTATCATAGGGGAGCAAAATTATATTTTTACGGCGAGGGCGATTTTTTGAACGTAGCGAGGGATTCAAAGTACTTCGCCCGAGCCAAAAATATATTTTGCGCCCGAGTGGTACACTCTACTTTTCATCACCAACTATGAGAAAATAAAAGGCGCCTCATATTTTATTGTAATATTATTATTTAATAAAACATATATAACTAAAATGAAAATAAATAGTATCTATAATGAAAACCACTTATTTTTTACGTTTTCTATTCGTTCGATTTCTTTGGCGCTGAACACTAAGATGTTCCAAATTCAAAAAGTGCGCGGCAAAGTAAATTGCGGCGCACTTATTTAAATAAGTGCGCCGGAATGAACTTTGCCGCGCACTTATTGTTTCTTATAGAAAACACCACCTTTGGGTGCACATAAAGGCGAACCAAGTCGTTCTTTTCGAATAGGTGTGATGAAAAAGATTTGGTAGTTTGTTCAGTTTAGTTTTATAGAAAGGAATTAATTTTCGGTACGTTAGTAATTTTATATTGAAATTATTCTGCAAGAACCCATCTGCAGGTAAAGGCGACATACCTGTACAACAACATAAGAGCAATTTATAAATATGCAAAAAGTTACGCCGGCTGAGGCTTGAACCTGCAACCTATGAGTATTCATAACTTGATGGGACTTCCGAAAGATGAAATTGTTCATTATTCATTCATTTAATGATATGTGGAATCCAAACATATGGATCAACCTATTCCGATTTTACCATATGTGTTAAAATCAAATACTAATATGATAAAAAGGAAAGATTTGATTGTTTGCATTGAATAGGTTTTAACATGATGTCAGACCTGGGCCCTAACAAAAGCACATACTAAAAAGCTACAAGTTTGTCAATCGGCCATGGAGAGAAGTATGCTTGGAAAAAGAAAATTGGATAAAATAAGAAACGAAACATTAAGAAGACGTACGAAAATAGAGGATGTTACACTGAAAGTAAAAACACTAAAGTGGAGATGGACAGGACACACAATAAGAGGTAAAGAAAAGTGGAGCAAAACCATAATGAATTGGTTCCCAAAATACAATAAACGTAAAAGAGGTAGACAGTTTAAAAGATGGGAGGACGAGCTAACGGCGACTGCGGGAAAAACGTGGACAAGGGCAGCCAGAGACAGAGAGGAGTGGAAGCGAATGGAGGAGGCCTTTGCTAAAAAAAGGGCAATCAGATAAGTGTCGATGTCGTAGTATAGTATTAGTTTTAAGTTACATGTACCTAGTTTATATGAAATAAAGGCTAAATAAATAAATAAATAAAAAATTTAATAGGCTCCAAAACTACTGGACCTGGATAAATTATTTCACCGTTGGCAAGCTACACTATCCCCAAGTGGCATAGGCTATATAATATTTACAAAAAAGTACTAAAACTACAATAATGTAACCCAAGGTATAAAAAAATTACTCGACCATCAAACCTTGTCCGACAGTTGCATATTCAGTTCAGATAATATTAATAACTCACCAATGTATTTATCCTTATTCTTCTTTGCCTTTTTCCTTTCATCGCGTAATTTCTCATCGTCTTGGATAAAGTCAATTAGCTCCCGGACCTTGTGTCTTACATTTATACCCTGGAAATAATTTATCCTATTAATATTATAAACGCGAAAGTTTGTATGGATGTATGTATGTTCCTCTTTCACGCAAAAACTACTGAATCAGAATATTGATTTTAATGAAACTTGAAATATATTGTCCGTGACCTGCATTAACCACATAGGCTACTTTTTATCCCGGAAAATGTACGGGATCCAATGATACGCGAACAGAGTCGCGGGCGGAAGCTAGTTAGCTATAATATGAACTATCACAAAGGTTATGACAATTTACGAGAAAAACAAAATCTTTTTTATTCATGAGAATAAAATAAATGTTGGAACAAGCACATTGCCTCACTGAGCACGTCCACTGAGGATGTGCCCTGTGAGGCATCACAAGTACGTCACCCTTAAGACCGGAACACAGCAATGCGAGCATCACTGCTTAATAGGAGAAATAGGTACGGTGGTAGGACTTAACTCTTTCACATTGGCTGGAATACTCAAACGCCACTTAAATTAAGTTCACGCTTAAATTATTGCCATTTCTTACAAATGAGTAATGTCAAACAGACGCAGAGCAAATCAAATCAAATCATTTATTATATTCAATATCATTAATTCTATTTTAAGTGGTGCTTAAATTTGAGTGACGTTTCAGTATTTCAGCCACAAAGATCTACTACCATTCTATGTAAAGCACCATTCTAACACGTTACCTGATCTTTTCCAACATCATCCACGTAGGTGTAGTTCTCGAGCGAGCGCAGATCGTAGATATGTTCGCGAGCTGACGTCACCACGCGCTCAGACCCGTTGCGGACCAAGTAACTCAGGAGTAGGAGACACTAGAATATACAATAACTGCTTTATTTACAAATACTAGTAACACTGTTTCTAGGCTGTTTAAGTTTTAACTCTTTATACATTTGAATCCATACTTAATATTATAAATGCGAAAGTAACTCTGTCTGTCTGTCTGTCTCGCTTTCACGCCAAAACTACTGAACCGATTTGAATGAAATTTGGTACACAGATAGTCTAGAGCCTGAGAAAGGACATGGACTACTTTTTAATGCGAAAAAAGGGTTGTATGGAGTTCCTTAACCTTTTCTACAAAAACTTCCATTCTAACAGAAATCTAGTTCCCATAGTACAAACTTTGCTTAGTTTGGAGAGTGTGGTGTGATATGTCCGAGAATATGAGAATAATGTTCAGTTCACCTTGTACGTTCGGCGCCAGTGTGATCGGTTATCGTGCAGCATTCGTCTCCACAGCATTGACATGACCTCAGGAAAGTGTTCGTATGTGAAGGTAGCCAGCGCCAACTCCTGCATCTGCTGGCCGGTGGGACCCCACGCCTCGTCTGACGTGGCTTCCCGCACCTTGCCTTCCACTTCTGTGTAGTTCATTACTACGTTTGTGCTGGAAATATCACCAGTACTTCAGCATTGGTATTGGTTGGACTCCCGTTTCTTAATTTAGACTCAAGATTTGTCCGTCTTATCCTACTAATTATTATAGAACTAACCTAATTTGACAGCTCTTAAAATAGCCGTCCTTGTCATTTCAGTTTATGAGAAAGAGATGGCAAAATTTTAACGGTCGAATTTGGTTAGTTTAGAAAAATGCAACAAGAGAATGGATACCAATGTCTTGTTATTAAAACTGATTCGTCGCGTCGCGTCGCGTCCTGACAATCAACGCACAGCCTAAAATATTAGTCCTAGAGGTATGAAATTTGGAGGGTAGTATCCTTATATAGTGTAGGGGTGCACTAAGAAAGGAATTTTGAAAAGTCGCACCCTAAAGAATCTAAAATTAGGATCAAAGATGCCGCGGGCGACAGCTGGTGTTCAATAAAAGATTTGATAATACTACGGTACCTCATGCCGTGTTTTTCAAAATTTATTAAAAATTAAGTAGTTTTAAATATACAAGGCAGACTACAGTATTTTTACAAGCCCACATTTGGCGAATTATGCAAGCATATAGGTTAATTATGTTGAGCGAAAGGTTATGCCAAGGTCTTTGGACTTGTTGCTCAAACATGGACCAAAAAATCTAGTTTTCATTCTTGGCATTCTTAATGTGCTTTTACACAGAATAGGACCACCATAAAGTAAACAGTGCCTGGCCTATTTGTTATTACATTTGGGTAATTCCATTTATAAGTTAACTAGCTGCCGTTGCGACTTTATTCACATCCCGTTGATTTTTCGGGATAAAAAGTTGCCTATGTGTTAATCCAGGTCATGGACAATATATATTCCAAGTTTTATCCAAACGGGATCAGCAGTTATTGCGTGAAAGAGGAAGAAACAAACATACATACATCCTTACAAACTTTCGCACTTATAACCTTGATAGGATAGGATTTACACCCTTTTAGGTAAAAGCATAGTGCAGTTACACTGCATATAACTATGAAAGGCATCGTAACAAATGCTGCTATTATATTTCGAGGATTAGTTAGAAAAGTAATAACATTTACATTAACCTACTTTACAAAACGTAAAGTTGTTTACAAAAACAATCACAAAGCTAATTTTCATTCATGAACTATAGTAGGTGCCAAATAACACCGCAATACAGGTCATTCACCCACCTTCAAAACAATGTCGCAAAATTCAATTTATGAATGGTAAACAGTACTGCGAGATTCAAGCGATTACCGTCTTAGCGACAGGTTTGTATGGAAAGCGACAGAATTAGCCATTCATAAATTGAATTTTGCGACATTGTTTTGAAGGTGGGTGAATGACCTGTATTGCAGTGTTATTTGGCACCTACTATACCTATCTGCATGATTTGATAAGACGGCTTAACAATGATAATTTTTTAACTGTTTATCTTTATTCAACTGTAACCACATACTGCTCTGAAACATCAAATGCACGTAAGTATAGGTATGTATTTGCTAGAAGTTTTATTCAATAATTTCTAGTACCTACCTACCTACTTCCAGTTATTGTAAGAGTGTTAGCATGACATTGATCAAGGTAGACATCTCAGTACATCTCTTGGTAGGTACTGGAACGAAGATGTCCAAGAGGTGTGGCAACAAACCTGTCTAAACATTACTTACTTATTTTGTACTATTTCACACATCATTAGGTAGGCACCTACCTATGTATAATTCGTTGATTAGAAGAATTTATGTTGAACTAAACGTGTAGGTACGCCAGTAACTATATAGTCAGGGCAGCTAATGGGAAATTAGAGCCCGTATTGTTATCGAAATATCTGACGTAGGAAAACATTTTCAAAAGATGGTTGTGGTGTGGTCAAATGTACATTAATGTAGAAAATTGGACGCAAGGCCAAAACATACACTATCAATACACAATTTACATTTTAAATGTAAAAACGCGAATAAATAACAGGATATGCAACCACAGATGGTGGCAATTTACATAAAAAAATTATGATAAGGTTCACTAAACTTACACCTTGTCCGCCAGCTCCCGAACCTTCCACATACTTATAAAACGATCCATTTTATTGGTTTACTGTTCCAAATGATAACTAAAACACAAAATCACTGCAACAAACCGTTGATTTACCATAAAAACTAACTAAAATCTCGTTCTTGATGATTTGGCTGACATTCTTGCAAAATGGCGTGCGGGATTTGTGTTGCCAGGAAATAAATCACGTTTTCTACTATTTTTTGGACAGGCGTGGAGCGTATTCTCTCTAACTGTAGCAACAGTAATCTCCATTTATTAGGGCAAAACCAGATTAGTGGTTGTTATCGTTGCCGGGATAGAAAAAAAATCAGAATAAAATCAGAATAAGAAACAAAGTACCTATGTAAAACTTCTGTTTTAATCAAATTCTTATTATGTATATTGAATGTACATACTAATCTTTAGTAGGTGTAGGTGCTACTACGAGTAATAAATTAGAATATTGCATTCAAAATAAAGCAATTCCAATAAAAGCGAATCTAATCAATAAGGTTTTATATTCTAACACCACCGATCGTTTTATACACATTTACATATTTTGAAAGCTTCACTTGCACCTTATGTTTATACATTCCAGTTTTTAGAATACTACCAATGGCTGTCCCAATCACATCTCGTTTCCCATGTTACCTTCTAATGAGCTTCACCCATTAGAAGGTCATACATCATTTATTTTTGATCTGATCACTTTGAGGTTGAGCGCCGTAATACTGCCATAACTCAATCGCTTTATTAGCAACCATTTCTTCACATTGCTCCGATATCTGCAAAAATAATTTTTTTTTGTAGTTTCATATCAGAAACTTTTAAAATTTATCATTTTAGTAGAGCTTTCCAAAACATGGCAACACTGAGTCGTTACTTTTTAATTTTAGTTCTTAGTTTTGAGGCATAGGTCAGTTTGGGCATTCAGCCAAGTTTTTTGAATAATCATCATGATTTTCGAAAGCATAAAAGCGAACTCTGATTTGGATTTACCTCAGAGACGCACTTCAGTACCTCTTCCGCATTTTTAGCCTTTAAAATATTCCGGCGTAGAGTAATCACAAGTATCACAGCTGCAAATGCAAGGATTTTTGGCGCGCCACTGCACAGTTTGTCCCAAATCCTAAAACCATAAAATAGTTGTGACACCTAGCCTTTTGCCTTTATTATACTATTAAATGTTACTGTTTTAAAAATGTGTAGTCACTTGTTTCATATGCATACTAAATAGTTCTTGAACAATAAATTCTAATTAATATTTTGCATGCATACCTATACTTAATTATGATAAAATTTGAATCTGATTGTATATTACCTACTGTTTTTTTTTTTCTTTTTTTTTGCAATGATGTATTAAATTATTTGCAGCGACATTAATGTAGCATGCCATCTCAATTTGCACACTGTAACCGGTAAGACATGTTTGTGTTACACCTATGAAACCATACCAACTTATGTACACATGTTTTTAGCAAATAAACAATCTTTATCTTTATCTAATCATTACTAGGTACTTTAAATTTTTTACAAGATATTAAAATATGAAATGTCTTACTTGGCAAGTGAATTCTCATCCAAAACTCCAGCGAAACAACTATTAAGCCATTTAGTCAGCGGCAGCACATCCAACGAATTGATTTCTACCAGATGGCTGTAACAAAGCACAGTTCGTTTAAATTACACTCAAAATAATATATAGTAAGTTTATCAAAAGCCAAAATAGAAGGTCCTGATAGAGCTGTCTTCTAGTAGTAGCCATTAATACAATGAACAGCCTCACAGAGCACATCCATTAGCAAGCAAGCTCGTATGAGTTAGTGGCTAATTGTGGTGATGGAGTTTTAGGCCGCCTTAAGGCCTCCGTCATGGCTTAACGACTGCTAGAGCCGGGACCGGCAGTTTAACGTGCCTTCCGAAGCACGGAAGCGCTCAGCTGTAAATGCCACTAGCGGTCACACATGCAAATAGTGACCGCGCAGAGCGTCGATTTACTTACATAATCTGTAAAGACGACAGATAGAGCGAAGTGGAAAGAAAAAACAAGGAAAGCAGACCCCACCATCAGATGGGAATAATAAGTAAGAGAGAGAGAGAGAGAGAGAGAGAGAGAGAGAGATACTGACTAGCCACGAGCGCCACATTTACTAATGATGCTGACTGAACCATAAGTGAGAATTAATTACTTCAGTCTTTTAACAGTTGTTCTTACAAATAAACTTCCGCATCTTCTTTCTCCAGCATAGTGGTGAAGGCCTCCTTCAGCTTGGGTAGCTCTTTCTGTGTTTGCCGCACCATGTCTGTCAGGCTCTTGGCAAACCAGTACACGTCCACCTCATCCGAGTACAGCTCCAGCAGTGCATTGGTGATGGGTAGGAAGGTATCGGCAGACTGGAAAATGTTGTTCTTATTGGAATGGTAGCAGACATTGGTGTGATGATACACCACTGAGCCTACCCTAGCTTAGACTAGGCTTTTGTTCTGAACTTTTATGCCACAACTGAACTTTCATGCCACAATTGATTATTGAATAGTAGTTTTGTATACTTCGAAGTTACCTAAGTACACGACTCGAGCACAGTTTTTTGGAAAATTGTTTAAACATTTAACTTCCAATGCACTATTTCACTCTTCTTCTTTCTGCTTTCCCACTAGGTGGTATCGGCACATGTTCTTTTCTACCCTATCATCCGTCATCTCAGTGTTCACTTTAACAATCAATCGATCAATCGAATTCACTCTAACATAAAAGCCTAAATACACAAATTCAGTTACCCTCGTTATTACAGATATTTAATTTTATTGATCTCTAGATCTCATAAACTAGTGATTTTACGGCTTGGTTCCTATTACTACCTTCTTTAACCCGTCAACGAACAGTAGGTATGAATTTGAACCGAAAGTGAACGCCCCGGGGCGTTTCCGCCGGTTGACGGGTTAATGTAATGGAAAAAACTTTTACACTTATATTTGTAGTATTCCAACCATCTTTGACTCAACCCCAGCAAGATCTTGCCAGACTATTCTATTCAATTCAATTATATGCCAAATATCTTACACAGAAATTAGTCTCCGGAAAATTCGGTGGTTGCCTCTCTTCATTTTCAAGCAGCCACATTGTCATTAGAATCTGGCTTCGCGAGGCGCTCATGTCTACCATTTCCAACATTTCGACAGCATTAAGTAGATCCTGGTATTGCTCTGTGCGTTGTTCCATCACAAACTGGTGAGAGTCGGGGTAGACTGGTAGAATGTCTAGAAATGTAAATTTGTCGAGTCAGTTGGATGATCACCAGTAGATACCTACTGTGCGAGGTACAGATACAGGTAGTTATCTATCTACCTATCTTCATATCTTGTGTAGGGAGGTAGTAAAAACAAAAAAAATATTTACCCAGCAGCACTTTCCACACCAAATTCCTGTAAGCAGCCGGCACTGTGAACCGCAGGCAGAACTGTTTCAATTTCACCCTATCCCAAGGCTTCTCCTTCATCAAGATCTCCAGAGATTTCTTCTCCTCAACTCCTCGGCAGCCGACTTTTTCGTAATACGACGACCGAAAGTTCCTCTCGTCCGTCATTTTTAGGTTTTTCTCAGGCATTAGTGATGTATTTACTATTCATCCGCACAGTGAATCGAAGCAAATTATTTAATTAGTTGAAATTGGGAATAATTAAGAGGGAATACTACAAATTTTCACATTTTTCACAGCGTAGAAAGAAAAGAAGGAAAGGAACCATTTTATTTTTGGCAAAAATTGTTTTTGTTTACCTTCAAAGACAATCAAAATCAAAATGACATAGAATGTCATCATAATTTCTCAATGTCATTGTCAATTTGATATCATTTGTTATTGTCGTGTCAGTCAAAGCTTATACCGCGAGCACACTATGCCCATGCCGCTGCCGGCATGTATTGTATACCGCTTAGTGAGATTATAGGTGATGTTGCGGTGGTAATAAGTCCGCGGCATTAATGCCACAGCAACATCGCCTTTATTCTCACTAAGCGGCATACATGCCGGCAGCGGCATGGGCATAGTGTGCACGCGGTTTATGGTCGTGGGTTCAAATCCTTGTCTTTACTCTAGCTAAGATTCAGCGGAGAGGGTGGTATAGGTAACCATGTCCCATGCACTGAAACTGAAGTGTTCCTCATTGTGGCGATGGTAAAGTGCACCCTGCCACTTTCTAAATCATCTAGATTAGATGCAAAGGCCTGATTTTATAACTATAAAAAGTGTGGTCTTCATTACGGTATGAAGACTAGTGGAATGGGTCCAACAATAATCTTTACTAGGTATAGGTAAGTACCTGTAAATAGATCAAAATATATAACTAGGTAGGTAGGTATCCTTCGGTCTCGGAAGGTACGTCCTATCTCCTTCCTTATCCCTACCTCATAACCTCCCTGCATACATGCCTGCCTACGGTTTAGGTCCCTATAGATAGGTAGGTAAGTTACTTGAGTTATTATACATTAAAACCTTTGAAGGTTCATTCGCTATTCAAATAACGATCAAACAAGATGCTTACCTGTCACGTTGCTATGGAAATAAACAATCCGCCTAACGACATTTTGTCACATTTTCGCAACAAAATAGAAAATAGAGCTACCATATAAAATAAACAAATGGAAGGCCCTGAAGGTAAAGTGAGTGACGAATACATTGAAAAGAAAAGAGAAGAGTTAAGAATATTTTTTGCTGATTCCAAGTTTCCTAAAGAGGCGATAGAAAGAGTGGTAGAAAATGAGCTCAGGCCACTGAAGGAAGGTAACAGGCCTTACATCAAAGCATCGGCCCCAGGCGAAGTGAAAACGGAATATGAAGTGATGACTGGGCAGCCTTTCACGCAAGTAGAAGACCAGGACCATCCTCTATCTTCAGAAGAAGTAAAAGAACTTCTGAAGAACAGTCCTATTATAACTGAAAAGGCACGACAGATTCAAATAGTGACAAATTCTGATGATCGTAAAGGAACAGCTGTTCCAATAGAAGAAATAAACTTAGCAGGATTTGACGATATGAGAAATGAAATTGACTCAGCAGAAGGTGATAAAAAGCAAGTAAATGATATAAACTATAAGCACATGCAATCGTTAGCCACATCGCTTAGTGATTACAAAATAAAATGTAAGAAACCTAAACAGCAACCTGAAGTAAAAGTTGAATCCGATGAATCAGACACAGAGGAAAAAGAATTTGAAGCTATTGAAAAGGAAGTCAGTAAATACACTGATAAATCTTATGAGACTAGATTTCAGGAGACCAAAGATTTACTTTTGAAAATGGCTGATAAGTACGATGATCCTCAAAGTTCAACTGATGCTGTAGGAATCGAGAAAACTGAAATAGATAAAAATCCTGTTCTAAAACAGTCTTCAATTCATATTATAAAGGGAAGACGACGACAAACTACATTTGAAGAAGTCAAAGAAACGTATTCTATCAATAAGGCTATGAATATTTCTCTGACAGATAATCCTGTTGTACCTGACCTGAGTGGAGTTTCAAAAACTCATGGTGAAGAAATAAAAATAGAAGAAAGTACTATTTTAAACGTAGAAGAAGTTTTTCCTAAAACTTTTGAGGATAAACTGAAAGATACTGAGAAGGCTTTAAGGGACATAAATTCTGTTTTAAATAATTCTTCAAGGAATAATGTAACCGAGCAACAAGAAGTGGTAAATCCTAATACCATTGAACCAATTATTGAAGATTCGGTTGAAGAAGAGCCTAAAAACAATCAACAACGGTTTGATGAAAAAATGGAGCAAACTCTACATAATGCTTTAGAAAATATTTTCGAAACAAATAGCGATGAGAATAGTGATAATAAAGAAATGGAGTTAACAGAAATGAAAAGTCTCGCAAAGAATATCGTAGAAGGCGCTGAAAACTTGAGCACACTTATCAGAGAGGATATCACAAATAAATTGAATAGCATGAATGAGCTTCTTAACGATGTCAATGTAGCACTGGAAAACTCAAGACAATCTAACATAGCTTATCAGAAAATTCACGAGGAAGGAGAAATCCTACGTGAAAGAGCTATGGGTAACACACTTACTATCACTGAAGTGAATGAAAGAAATGAAGAGCAAGATAAGAAAACTAACTGTTCAGTAACAAATGAACAAATTGATGGCATTCACGATGCGATAGGTAAACTAAATGCAGAGATAAAATGCCATGAAACCCGTATCAATGAAAGTAAAGCGAGATACGAACAAAGAAATGAAGAATGTAAAACATTTATCAAAGAAGTTGATCAGATTCTGCTTAAATCAAATGAAATATTGCACCCAGTAATAGCTGCAACTGATGAGTTTGGAAAAACTTTAGATGGGAAAACAGCCGAAGAAGTAACTAGAGAGAAAATTGAAAAAGAAATAGAAAAAGGAGAGAAGGTACGAAAAGAGCTATGGGATATTGATATAGAGTACAAAGACGACAGAAACAAAAAGCTGGCTGAATTCAAAAAACAGGAGCTTGATCGTAACAAACGTATCAACGATCTCCTTTACGGAATCAAAGATAAAATGAAGGATAATAAAGAAGTTTTGAGGATTGCAAACAATCTCTTGCGCAGGGAAGAAAGTAGGAAGAACACTCTTCAACAGAACACATGCAAGGTTCGGGAACTGCCGGGTTCTGAGATAGATGCAAATGCACAAGGCGATCATGCCGGAGCTAACGATGAAACAACCAAAACTATTCCTCAACTAGCTTCTACTGATGGAGAAATAAAAGGTAAAGATTGTAGATTTATTTATTTATTTAACAACGACAACAGCGAGTATAGTGAACATTTCAAAAATCACTTTTAAAATAATCTTATTCTAATAAAATGTGTGCCTTTGTAATGATATAAAAAACTACTCGAAGGCTCTTTTCAGTAGTCTTTTGTCGTGCTATGAGACTGTTGTATAATGCAAACTTTTACGCGATTTTCCATAGGTAGCTAAGTAAATAGTTTGGTCGAAGAAACTTGTAGGTAACTAGGTATACTTTATTGTGTTTTTAAAATAGTAGGTAACTTTGGTTTCAAAATACTAATAATGATTTCAATTCAGTGAGGTACCTAGTTAGGTAGATGTAGGTATAAATAACCAAGCAAATAAATCAATGTGTTGTCATTTCAACCAGTGCAAACAGAAGAGGAAAAGCTTAAGATAGAACGAGCTAACAGGAAGGCAGCAGAAGAGGCAAAAGAGAGGGAGAAACAGCAAGAGTTCCATCTTAAAATGCAGAAGGAAATGGAAGAAATGGCTAAAACGCCTCGCATGACGAAGGAGTTTATCAAGAACCATTGCAAACAACACAAACTGTACTGCACCCCGTACCTGAATGATATTCTCTATTTGCATTTCAAGGTAAGTTAGACATCGCGGAAATTAGAGGAAATGTGTCGCAAAGAATATGTACCTACGTTTTTAAGAAGTGGGACTCCCACTTTACCAAAATGACACACTTATAAAATCTCGTTTTGTATGAAACGAACTCCAAATTTTGGCCTCCGTTTCATACATTGTTAGTTTTTCGAAAGTACGAATTTAGTTCGAGAGTTTCGCAAGGCTGATGCGTGGGATGAACCAGCAGCGTTGATTCCAAGATTTTTTTTTGAAACTGAATTATTTTCTTAAAGGGATTTTCCAAAATCGAGAACCTTGAAGAGTACACCGGGCTAAAGTGTATTTTTCTCGAAAACAATGGCATACAAAAGATCGAAGGGTTGGATACGCTATCTGAACTAAAATGCCTCTATCTACACTACAACGTTGTGAGGAAGATCGAAAACTTGGGAGGTAGGTACCTAAATTAATAGTAGTGTTAAATCAGTAAAACAATAGTATAAAAGTATAAATGCACTCGGTTTTATTCCTCTCAATCTTTATAATCCTTATTTTTCTATTTTACATTTTTCTTTTCTTAGGCGCTCATTTTCTAATGTTGCCACTAGTCCACATCCCAAAATACCTCTAAAAACTCCCACAGATAATATTATATTTTGGTGAAGACTGATCTATCGATTACTATACTTGGAAAATAATCAATTAATTAACATTCGACCATCCTGACCAGTGCCTGTCTCTAGGCACTAGTGAATAATTAGTTTAGAATCATTCAGACAAATAGATAAAGCTCCATCAAAATAGTTAATACCTAAGTCAAAACTAAGTTATTTTATTAGGAGGTTATTTCACATTATTTTTGAATGAATCAATATTTTAAATTATATAATATTACATGTATTATATTCAATGGATACATTTATTTCTTTGGCATAATACAATAATTTTTACCTACAATGTGCTATATGGATGAGACACATTGAGGTACGTACTAAATCAAATAAAATGTTTAGAACCAAATAAACAATAAAATTAGTTAAGAAATTGCCCACAACATTTAGGTAACATTCATTCAGTCACTAAGGATTTTTACCATTATTATATAAAACATGTAGGTAGCAAGTAAATAATCAGCTTTAAATTTTTTTTGAATTAGGCAAGTAATCATAATATAAAAGAAAATAATAATTAAAAAAAAACAATAACCTCTGACCAAACAAAAAAAAATGTAAGTAGATAAATGAACGAATCAACGTAACTCTACATTGTAATAGGTTTAATCATAAATGAAATCCTAGCCGCATTTGTCATTAACCACATAAATCACACTAAAGTGCATAATCGGCCATCCTTTTTTAGAAGAATGACCCCATTCTTAGCTTAGATTTTTAGTTAACTTACAAAAATGTACCTATGTTACTATCTATTAATATAAAAAAATGAATTACAAGTAATGTTTCTCACGAGTTAGCTTAAACATAGTACACGAAGGATTTGACCTTTACTTTTACAAAAAAAATAAAAAGATATGCGCGCCGACTACAAAACTACCGGACGGCGGCGGCGGCGGCGGCACTTATCAGTCATGACATGACGTAATAACTATTTAATCTTATCAGTCTTTATTGTGATAATTAAACAACCGACTAACTACCACTTTTGAACCATTGTATTCACAACACTGCACCACACTATACAGGCCATTGAATTACGAGTATACTCGTATAAGCACTTAGATGTTATAGCTTGTTTGATGAATGTAACTGGTAACACGATTCATACGCCTTGCACTGGCCCTCATTGGGCAAGGCTCAACGAGACTTAGGTCTCGTAGACTCTCGATCACTTCTGGGTGGCCTTAATACATTGGCCAACGAATGCTCTTACGTTTCAGCGTAGTTGTTTGAAGAAATATTCATGTATCTTGTTGCTTACCCACTCAAGGGGTTTTGCCATCATAGCATTTATGAATTTGTTTATCGACGCTTACTCGCACAAGGAGTTACGTTCTCAGTGTATATGATTTGTCGACGCGTACCCACACAAGGAGTTACGCTCTCAAGGCATTGATGTATATTATTTGTCGACGCTTACTCGCACAAGGAGTTACGCCCTCCAGACATTGGTGAATATTATTTGTCGACGCGTACCCGCACAAAGAGTTACGCCCTCAAGACATTGGTGTTTATTGATTGTCGACGCGTACCCACACAAGGAGTTACGCTCTCAAGGCATTGATGTATATTATTTGTCGACGCTTACCCACACAAGGAGTTACGCCCTCAAGACATTGGTGTTTATTGATTGTCGACGCTTACCCGCACAAGGAGTTACGCCCTCAAGACATTGGTGTTTATTGATTGTCGACGCTTACCCACACAAGGAGTTACGCCCTCAAGACATTGGTGTTTATTGATTGTCGACGCTTACCCGCACAAGGGGTTACGCCCTCAAGACATTGGTGTTTGTTGATTGTCGACGCTTACCCACACAAGGAGTTACGCCCTCAAGACATTGGTGTTTATTGATTGTCGACGCTTACCCGCACAAGGGGTTACGCCCTCAAGACATTGGTGTTTGTTGATTGTCGACGCTTACCCACACAAGGAGTTACGCCCTCAAGACATTGGTGTTTATTGATTGTCGACGCTTACCCGCACAAGGGGTTACGCCCTCAAGACATTAGTGTTTATTGATGGTCGACGCTTACCCACACAAGGAGTTACGTCCTCAGACCTTGATGTTTATCGATTGCCGACGCTTACCCGCACAAGGGGTGACGCCCTCAAGACATTGTTGATGTATATCCACCGCTTTTCACTCACAAGGTGTTACGGCCTCCTTTTAATGTCACATGTGTCAAATAAGGATGGAGCGAATGGAATTGTCAAGTCAGGTTAAGGCTAAAGGACAATATTAAAGGAATTAAGGGAATTGTGATAAGGATTGCCTCCCCACAATTAAATCGTTATCAGTTCACTCACTGCCACTAGACGCGCTTTCGGATTCAGATTCAGTGAATTTACACCATGGTTTAATCTTGTCAACCGAAACATTCAGGGTCTTGCTTAAATTTACGTTGAGCAAAGTGCATTGACTGCCCGAATCCACAAAGGCTTGAAATGGTTGATTTTCAATTCAAACTTGCTTGTAGTATTTATCAAACCCATTCTGTCCGAATGCAATGTTTAAAACACTTTTAGCAGTAGTAGTTGGAGTTATTGCCGATGGAGTTCAAAGGTCTTTGTTGTAACGGTTACCTAGAGGGTTTTTACAATTCTGTTCGGTGTGACCGAAGCGACGACATTTCGTGCACTTTAAAATTGGCTTAGAGCACGCGGTGACCATGTGACCCAATTCTTTACAGTTATAGCATTGTATTGGTGTAGGCAACTGTTCTTTTTCATTTGGATTATTATAAATCTTCTTGGACTGATATTGACTATGGTCACTGATTTCGTCAGCATTTTGAGGTTTCCTGATTGCTTCATTTGTTTTATTACATATATTTCGGAGGTATTTCAGTACTTCCTCTGGTTCTTTAAAATCACCACCTTGTACGTTCATCCTCACATTGTAATCGTAGATTCCGTGACTTACGCAATCAACTGCACGTTTGCCCGAAAGTTCACACCTATTTATGAGTGTCATTTTATCATAATAGTATTCTTCGAGGGTTTCGTTTTTGCGAGATCTTCTGGCCAGCATTTCAGTTAGTAGGTCTCCATAGTTGTGCTCGCAAGGAAACGCAGCAAGTAAATTATTTTGCCACTCAGCCCATGTATACTTGACTGTTATTAATCCTTCATACCATTTCTTTGCTAATCCTTCCAATTTGGGTAACGCATAAAAGATTGTTTGTCGCTCTGTCCATCCAAATACGTATGCTGATTCATTGACTTTAGCTAACCAGTTCTTCATAGTTTGTGATTTACCATTTGGATCAAACCCAGGTATGACATTTTGAGATCCTTGTAAGCCCGACCCAACTGAACTAGGGGCCCCGGAGCCACTTTTTGCACTAAGTAAGTTTACTAACTTCTCTAATACATTTGGGGTATCACGCCTACTCTTCTTTTTAGTTTTGCGTCTAATTGGGGACGAACTGAGGGAGCTTTGTGAACTGGAGCTCACATCAGAAAGTCTACGCGACCGTTTAGATTTACGAGACCGTTTGCGCGATTTGTATCCGTGCTCTACAGGAGAAAGTGTTCGACCTGAATCTGAATCACAGTTTTTACGCTTGCGACTTTTTTGTTTTTTCGTAGGAGAGGGCATTTTTTTTTTTTACGGATAGAAATAAGGATCTTCAGAAAAGGAAAGTGAACAAGGAGACACAGTATAAATATCTGAAAACAATTCCAGGTTTTAATGAAATGAAAACACCATTTGGTATCTGCTAATCAATCATAAAAGGCGTTAAAGCCGCCATCCACAGATCCCGTCCGTTAGAGATGTGCCTCGGCGCACATCTCTAATTTTAAATTAATTATCAATTTTTACTTTTTTTTTCGTGACAATCTAGAATGATTAAAACATAGGTTTAAGTCAAGTCTTCTAATCAACACACTAATGCAAGGTTTACACAATGCCCAGTTATCTTGGTTTTGGACCCAGTCACTGCCAAAACAGCATAAAACTATTGTTTACATGCACCCAGTAACAAGTCAGAGCTGGACTGGGTTACTGTACTGCCATGTTACTGACCCCGTATAAACCGTCCATAAGTTCATCGTGGTGCATTGTTTGCAGTGCAACTGTATTTCAATAATCAATAAATTTTATATAGGTACTTTAGAGGTAAGTAAATTATAACACTGGATACCTAATCAATCAAATCAGGTGCATTACAGAATTAATATCATTATCTTTTAGTCTGTGCTGTAAATTATCGCAAGTATGCCCATTAGAGAAACAAGAAAAGTTGCATGCTTAAATAGTTTAATAGCTGTGCTGCAATTTTGTCACACTCATATTTGAGCAACAAGTGAAGTCACATGCATCTAGTTGTAGTAGTTAGTGCTCATATTTATTTATTACCTTTATATTACCACAATTAATTTCTGCAGTAAATCGATTAACAACACTTTATGCAACGGATAAGCAATATACTTAAAAAACTTTGTAATACAGTACAATACCCACTTTGAGTCTGAACACTTAAACCTCTACTTACTTATAAATTGTTTAGTTCATTATTAACATTATAATGTTGGATTTTCAATTCATAAATAAAAAATCAACTACATAAGCACTGTGCTGATGTTAAATAGGTAACCACATAAATAAACCTTAAGCACACAAACATGCGACCAATATACCCATAAAAATTTAAATAAGACGGGTTACATACCATACACAGCACAAGCATTTATCTGCCCATGTTCTCGAGTAGGTAGGTACTCTGGACAATTCCTTACAGTTGGTGCTGCAGTAGCTAGCTAAGTTATTTGATGTCAAGAGAATACAAAATGTCTCTCTTGAAAAGTAGAATTGTAATTTCTGCAAGTCCCTATGTGTGTATGTTTTCAGGGTGGAATATAGCTAAGTACCTACTACCTACCCTACATAAAATAGTCTAGTTGTGAATTCTTTTCCAGTCCAAGGCCATTTTAGGCAGGTAGGTAGGTACAAGATTCGTTTAAAGGCATTTGATACTAGGTACCGATCTAAAGTGTAGGTACCTAACTATGTTTTAGTCCATACATCCATCTGGTTTCGTCAATTATTTTATTATAACTAGTTTTATTATAAAATTCGAGAAAACTCACCGGACAATTTCTTCAAACTTTGATTTACCTTTTCCGCCGTTGTGAACGTGGAGCACACTTCTGATTTGTTAAATCAGTAAAACAATAGTATAAAAGTATAAATGCACTCGGTTTTATTCCTCTCAATCTTTATAATCCTTATTTTTCTATTTTACATTTTTCTTTTCTTAGGCGCTCATTTTCTAATGTTGCCACTAGTCCACATCCCAAAATACCTCTAAAAACTCCCACAGATAATATTATATTTTGGTGAAGACTGATCTATCGATTACTATACTTGGAAAATAATCAATTAATTAACAGTAGGTAGGTACCTAGGTATGCGCTAATCTAACTAAATGTTTTTTTTTTTAGCTTTCTTTTGGCTTTTCTTTTGACTCTTCCAATGTAGGTATGGTATAGCGCAGCCAAAGATATATAGGTAAAACTCGACTACTGCACATCCGAGGTCAGAACTATTTAATCGTGTCGGGGTCTGTACCTATAGGTACCTCCTTGTTTGGTAGGTTGCCCGAAACTGGATTCCTTGAACTTGGACCACAACTTCGTTCCGAAGATTGAGAATTTGGACGTAGTGCCTGATCTCCACACGCTCAGCATCGCCCATAACATGCTGACCACAGCTGGTGAGTGATTTATCTCTTCGTTCATCATAAATCGTGTGTCAATGTCCCGTTAAGTGTAGGCATATATTGACTTCTGACGCTGTTTATATCATCTTCAATAGATAAATAAATAAATAAATAATAAATATTCTTGGACATTACACACAACGCTCTCTAGTCCCAAACTAAGCAGAGCTTGTGCTATGGGAACTAGATTGCTAATATAATACTTATATACTTTTTTTTTTTGTAAATACATACTTATAATACATAGTAACACCCAGACACAGAACAAACATCTATGTTTAACAACACACAAATGTTTGTTCTCGGTGGGGATCGAACCCACGACCCACAGCACAGAAGGCAGAGCTACTACCGACTGAGCCATGACGCCTGTCAAATAGATGTAAAGGCCTATTGCTATTATTCATCATAGATCAATACTAAAATGACTTACATATACGTACGTAGTAGGTAGGTACTCTACTTGTAGTATCCTACTAGCCCGGAGCGCTCGTGGCGTAGTTAGTTTGCTTAGTCAATCTTTACTGATTGATTTGGGTGGGTGACCGTTAGTGGCATTTACATCTGAGCGCTTCCGTGCTTCGGAGGGCACGTTAAACTGTCCCGGCTCTACCAGCGGAGGCATTAAAGCGGCCTAAAAACTGCGTCACTAGAGAGCTTGCTTGCATGGGACCGACTGTAAGTCGTGTCTGTAGTGACTGTGTATGTGTAGTGGACCTTGGCTTTGTTTCTTTTGCTTTCTACATGTCTATCTGATCTCATTTCTTCTTTCCAGACGATCTAGCACATCTGGTGACCTGCAGGAACCTGTCAGTGCTGGATTTGTCCTACAACCGGTTGGAAGATCCGTTGATCGTCGATGTGCTGGCTGACATGAATCTTTTGAAAGGTTTGCAATTTAAGGTTATGCAGGAGATGGGTATAGGTACTTGTGTGTTACCTATGTGACTAGCTTTTACCAGATCGTTCCTGTTCGTTCATGTAACAGAACCAACAGATTGTGGGCCACAAAGATAAACAAGAATCTTGAATTCTCCAATCCGTAGTCCAATCAGTTGGACGAATAGATTTATAAGTATAGAAATCTAGGTTCGTTGTGATACAAACATCTATGTTTACAACACACAAATGTTTGTTCTCGGTGGGGATTGAGCACGGAAGGCAGAGCTACTACCGACTGAGCCATGACGCCTGTCATGTTCGTTGTGTGTTATTTGTTCGTGATAAATGTACGATCCTTGGTTAGTAGACAGAGTGGACTAGGCAGTAAACTTCCCGACTGATTCGGTACCTTTCCAGTGTTGGTACTAACGGGCAACCCAGTGGTCCGATCGATCCCAGCATACCGTAAGACGTTAACACTCCGTCTCCTGGAGTTATTGAATTTGGACAATAGGCCCGTGTTCCCGCGGGATCGCGCCTGTGCAGAGGCGTGGCAGAGAGGCGGCGTGCAGGAGGAAATCGCTGAGAGGAAACGGTAAATCTTCTTCTTCTTCTACATTATATAAAACTCTTTTGAAGCCGACTGACAATCAACGCACAGCCTAAACTATAAGTCCTAGAAGTATGTGGAGGGTAGTATCCTTATATATGCTACGCTTTAGTGCTCACAATCGCAATATGGCTGACTAATTAAAACTGAATTATTATGAATAAATGTAAAATGTCCTTTCTATAAGATGGACATTTTACATTTTCTCTTCCTTTTATATAAGATGCTATGTTACTTGGAAAAAAATAGTCCTTATGATTGAGCCTTTTATTTAATTGGTATCATAAAATAACGGGTGTATTGTTTTTTACAATTTGGTGGGTTCGATTCCCGGTTCAGACAGGCGATTATTCAAAATTCTTTGAATGCAGTTCAAAATAAAGTAAATCAAAATAAAGTCTTCTTTCAGTAAAATGTTCTATCTACATTATTTAAAATACTTTCTCTCCATGTGGCATGGCCGTGGGACACCCTTTTTATTCCAAGACTCATCCAAATCGAATCAGTAGTTTTTGCGTGAAAGAGTAACAAATATCCATACATTCTTACAAACTTTCGCGTTTATAATATTAGTAGGAAGTTAAAGATTTGGCACCGTCTTGCCTCGCTCACAACGTAAGTACCTATATCTTTTACAGATGGATAGAAAAAGACCAGGAGAAGGTGATGCAGAGCGTCCGATACCTGATCAAGATCAGAGACGAAAAGAAAGCTCTTAGAGAGGCTAAGGAACAGGAAGATCGGGAGAAACAGGAGCTACCACCGAAGGTATGGATTTAAAACGGTTTTATTGACGTTAGGGTCTATTGGACCTGCGCTGACTGCGCATGGGGGGGGGGGTCTATAGGTTTCTTCTCTCTAGTAGTGGAGGGTGTTTTCCCTTGCCGGTAGTCTTAGAGGTCGCTACGTCGCTAGGGGGATTATTGGACAAAAGTTCCAGAAATACCCCACGCGCAGGGAATAAAACTATAAAACTGGAATGAGCCATTCAGAAGATAGTTAAAATCAGAAAACGTTACTATAACAGGAAGGGGAAACAGAAGGAACACCCGAAGACCAAACACAGAACACCCCGAAAGAGATAGAAGGCCCTTCAACTCTAGAGGAGAAGTACGGCAAGGTAGTCGTCACTAAGGACGGCGTGGCTGAGGATATGCTGACCGGCTCTGAAGAGGACAGCACTAGTGAGAGTAGTGAGGATACTGATAAAGAAGAAGGTATTATCAAAAGCAAATTGCACTTCTAATTTTACGCAGACGAAGTCGCGGGCACCAGCTAGTATCAACCTAATTCTTAATAGGAGTTTCAGTTCGATGGCACTTAAACTTAAACTAATGGAGGCTTATGGCCTATACTCAGTGGGTGAAGTCATGGTCTGAGTGGATGACTACCTTTTCTTCTAAATCTAGAAGTCCCATCAAAACCAATTCCTTTTTACTCCAGAACCCCCAACAACAAAGATAGAGTGGTCGCAGCTGGATCGCGGCAAGCATTTGGTTCAGGAGCTGAAGGAGGATCAGCCTCAGCCCCCGCCTGAGGACTACTGGTACGGCTACCGAGGGGATCTAAAGCCGAAACCATCAGGAGACAGGTGACTTTATGAACATGCAATAGCAAGCAAGTTAGTGGCCAACACTGGTGACGGAGTTTTCAGGCCGCCTTAAGGCCTCCGTCGTGGCTTAACGACTGCTAGAGCCGGGAGAATTTAACGTGATCTCCGAAGCACGGAAGCGCTCAGATGTAAATGCCACTAACGGTCACCCAACATCCAATAAAGATTATTAACTAATTATTTAACTCTTCCAGAGTATAGTGTGCTTTACTAATAAGCCATCTTCTTAGCCTAAGTTTAAATAAGTTAGCATACCAGCTTGTCAATAATTTCAGGAACATCGCATCTGATATTGAAGCTATCAACAATTTGCTGTTCAATCAGTCTTCACACACTGAGGGCCAGCCGAAGAGGGCCACGAAGAAATTAGAAGGTAACCTCAATTAATTTACTTAGGTCCATTAATTACGTGAGGCATTTTTGAAAATTTTTCGACCCCCCCTCCCCCCTTGGGGAGATATCGTAAGATTTTTTTCAACTCCCTCCCCCCACCCTTAATCTCACGCGAGTTTCTTAAGACTTCTATTTTGGCTGTAAACGTGTTAGATTATTGAAAAAAAAAAACAAACAAAAACACAACCTGTTTTATTACTTTTACTGAAGACTAGCAAAGACTAGACAATCATATTTTATTCTAGAAATAATTTTTGATGCAATTTTACACCGTTTTCTGCGAGAAAAATAATTACGTGATATTTGCCAAGACCCCCCTCCCCCCTAAGTGAGATTTGGAAAGATTTAGCTTGATCCCCTCCTCCCCTAGAACACCTCACGTAATTAATGGACGCCCCCTTACATTACTTCAAAACTAAACTAGTCAGAAGAAAGTGTATAATGAATGACAGACAACATATAATAGATTGTAGCTAGTGTTTTTTAATTTATAAGTTTGATGATTATAGAGTCAAGAGACAAGGATGGCAAGGTCAGGGTGACAGAGATCGAAGATGAAAAAACTGAAATGAAAACAACCGCCGAAAAGAAACCACTCATTGAAATTATCGACGCGTACGAGAAGAAAATACAAGAATCGAAACCTGAAAAGAGCCACAAAGGTCTAGTTGAAGAGGTTACTGGTATCACTCAAGAGGGTGACCTTATCATTGATCATGATAATAAAACGGCTAAATTGAAAACTGGGAAAGTAAATAAACCAATGAAAAGGGTTAGGATAAGAGAATTTCCAGTAACTGAAGCAGGGGATGGTGATGCTAAAGATGGTAATGGTAAAGATGGTAATGACAAAGATGGTAGTGCAAATGAAGGTAAACACGGAGATGCGAAAACTAAGGATGATAAGAAAGAAAAGAGTTCGACTGAATCCGGTGAAAAATCCGAAGGAACAAGACCTAGTGGTAAGAAACAATTGAGAGAACTCACTTGCATGAGAACATAACAATAATATATAGTAGGTAGGTTAGGTACTAGGTACTTAAGTACAAAAGTGATTGAGAATTGCTATGTTGATATCTGGATTATTTGATTGTAAATTCCGTTAGTTTATAAACATAGGAAGATAAAAAACTGTGGAAACACTGAACGGAACACTCAGTTCACAATAAAATATCATCATCAGCATCACACACATCTATAAAACATACAATAAATTAAAGGCTTTAATATAAATTGTTTGCTCAATAAAACAAACAACAATTATCCTACTAATATTATAAACGCGAAAGTTTGTGAGTATGGATGGATGTTAGTTACTCTTTCACGTAAAAACTACTGATTCGATTCGGGTGAAACTTGGAATATATATTGTCCGTGACCTGGATTAACACATAGGCTACATTTTATCCCCAAAAACCAACGGGATCCAACGGGACGCGAACGAAGTCGCGGGCGGAATCTATTATTATTTAAACTCAAAAGAGTATAATTTTCACAGTACATTCTCAAGGCGATGGCGTTGCATTTATAAATTACATGCAAAACTTCAACCCCGATGGTGACGATGAAGACTTAAAGCCCAGCGCTGAAGACTTGGAGATATTCGCTGAGCTGGATCGAGAACAGGAAGAAAGGCAAGCTAGGATCGACAGAGGGGAACCAGCTGTAGACCCTATGGTAAGTTATACAGAGGCTAAAGTTGATTGAATTGGTTCTGTGTTCAAACCATTCAAAGGTGGATCAATAATATGAAATAATATGATCATACTGACGAAAGATCTTGATTTCAAATTGTAAAAGTATAGTGAGAATAAATTTGTCAACAATTAGAGATTCCAACTTTTCCCTGATTCAAAGCATAAACCAGTCCACTGCTGGACAAAGGTCATAAATGAACTTTGATACTTACTACAAAAAATTTAGGTAAAAATGTTAACTAGGATCAACTATGAACCCTATTTTGTACAGTATATTTTATTGATCAAAATCTGATCGTGCTGAGTAATCTCAACCTTTCGATAAACAACAATAATTATAAAAACAGCCTTATTTAGAAACTGTACGATAAGAAGACAATGGATGAATTCTACAAAGCTGAAGACAGATTACCAGCGCATGCAGTCAATGAAACAGAGAGGACATACTACACTACCTATAAGAATGATAACGCATTTGATAGAATTGCTCTCAGCCAACTTACTGGAGGAGAGAAACCGGGTAAGCTCAATAGCCTATAAAAATTCATTGATGAAGACGTTTCCGTAGATAAAGAACATAAAAAGAACAATAATTTCAATTCGATCGGAGTCGAAACAGGTTATAGCCATTCTGAGATTTCTCCGCATTTATTAATATTGAGAGCGATGTAATGTAATTAATGAGTAATAAAGGAGGGATGAAAGCCATATAACGAAAAGAGTTATGAATATGAGTTTGGCTGGGTATGCAAGTAGAGGAAGACCGAAGAAGTGGTTGGATTGTGTAAAAGAGGACATGAATGTGAGAGGAGTAGATTCAGAGTTGACGAATGATAGGAGTGAGTGGAAGAAAACATGTGCCGACCCCACCTAGCGTGGGATAAGGGCAGGGAAATGATGATATTGATATTGAGAGCAATAATAGACATTCAGAAGGCAAATAAGATTGTTATAAATACTGATGGAGTACAAGTACATAATAAACTAGCCGTCGCCCGCGGCTTTGCTCGCGTCCGCATTATTTGGGTGCGACTTTTCAAAATTCCTTTCTTAGTGCACCCCTACACTATATAAGGATACTACCCTCCAAATGTCATACCTCTAGGACTTATAGTTTAGGCTGTGCCTTGATTGTCAGTCAGCTTCAAAAGAGTTTTATATAATCTTTCAAACTGCAGATGACAAAAAAGTGAAACTAACTCACGTACCAGGAGCCATACGATACCAGTATGTAGACCCGAAGCTGGCCAATAACGACGTGGAATACGAGATTGGAGAGGAGAAAGTGGATTCTGCACGTATGGACACCCAAGTTGATAATTTGATCTTAGATTTAGCAGATGTTAATTGTTTGCGTAACAATTTTGTTTTTCCCGATGAAAAAAAGCCCATATCACTAAATAGCTCATTCCAGTTTTCCCCTGCGTCAATCCCCTGCGTGGGGGATTTATAGAACTTTTGTCCAATAATCCCTTTAGCGACCCCAGTGACTGCCGGCAGGGGAAATGTAGGGCTGTCTGATAGTAATCGCGTTTCTGCAATAAGACCGCTTATTGTAGGACTTTTATTATTATTTAGTTTAATAATAATAATAATTTAGATTATTTATTCAGACAACTTGGTCCAGTTTCGTTAGGTTAGGTTTAAGAATAACTGTCCTCAATAAAGATTTGATATAAATCATTAGCTACTAGGTGCCGCCCGCGACTTCGTTCGCGTCCCGTTGGATCCCGTTGATTTTTCGGGATAAAATATATTCCAAGTTTCATCCAAATCGGATCAGTAGTTTTTACGTGAAAGAGTAACATACATCCATCCATACATTCTCACAAACTTTCGCGTTTATAATATTAATAGGACATGCAACTCGGTGTAGGTAAGTGCTTTTGGTAATGCAATTGCTATAGGCATAGGTAAGTAACAGCTCAAAATCAGAATAAAATCTGCTCTGCGCAGCAAGCAATAACTCTATTTCAAATATCTCAAATCGAAATGCTTCTGTCCATCCAAAGGTTGTCTGGAAGAGATCGCTTATAGCGATAAGACAGCCCATTGTACCTCATACTTAAAACTTATTTATCTTTTATTGTTTTTCTTCTTTTCTTGGTGTGCAATCCTACTAATATTATAAACGCGAAAGTTTGTAAGTATGGATGGATGGATGGATGTTTGTTACTCTTTCACGTAATCCGATTTGGATAGAATATATATTGTCCGTGACCTGGATTAAAACATAGCCTACTTTTTATCCCGAAAAATTAACGGGATCCAACAAGACGCGAACAAAGTCGCGGGCGGCACCTAATAAAGAATATATCTATCTATCTATCTCAATCGGTTTAGTAGTCGCTATGTAATTGAGTAACAAACAAGTGATCTTTCAACATCTCTTCCAGCGTCTTCGGGAGAAACCGAATCAATCTATATATCCAGCGATTCCAGCACCAGCTCTGACGAAGACTCTCTCATCAGGACTACTATCACAAGAGTCACTAACCGACCTAAAACTGCCTCTACTTCTAAATCTACTAATGTTGACAAAACTACTAAAACAGATACTATAAAAGCACAGAATGATTCAGAATTACGCGAGGAACAAAGACAACACGATGGTGGTGAGACAGAAAAAGGTTCTAAAGAGTATGTAAAGTCCAAAGAAAGAGGAACAAGCAATAATGATCGAGATGACGCTAAGAAATCTATTATTGATTCGTTTACTTCTGTTGAAGATGATCGTTTTCCTTCTCAAGGTAAAATGAACTTTAGGTAGGTAATTAAGTTGGTTAAATTAGGTTTGCCAGGTATACTAACCTCGCTAGTCAGCCTTATTCATAGGAAGGAGACGTGTTAATCTGACAAACAAGCATGGTTTAACATGAGTGACCTAGAAGTTTCTTCCTTCAGCAGAGAAATCAAATTATTTTGTCCATTTCTTTTGTTCAGCGAACTTTATCAATACTTTTGGACTAAAATGGTAGAAGAGTGACCTATAAGTAACCATTTTTTATATTCATAGGCACTAGAAATCTGTGATGAAATGGCAACTTTAAGACTATCTTATTACGCCAGCTCTTTCGTAGACAAATCGTTACCAAGACTAGACCACTCATGCTATATCTGAGATTAACTTTCCGTAGGTAGGTGCATAATTGCACATTATTTCTCTACAAAATCTCGTTCTTCTGGCCGTTGAGACCAACGTTTTTAGGGGAAGATATTTGCCGCCAAGTGTGTTTAAACTAACACCGACTAAGATGTACATTTTCCACTAACTTTATCAATATTCCAGGCGTGAACTCAAACCCGATAGAAAATGCGGAAATCGACCAATCAGTAGCTACGGAGATCTTGAACCGTACACTGCAGTATGAGGAGAGAGAGTTGTACAGACAATATGATCTGATCAATAATCACGCGGGACGTATCGATAACAGAACTAATACGATCATAGAGGTTATGTCTGAGCAGATGGAAGATGCCTCCGTGAGTATATCACAATATTCTGGTATTTTTAACCAAATTCGTTGCCGTCGTCTGTGTTCCCGAATGAAGTTTTCAAATATAGTGAATAGGTATCTTCTAGGTAACCGTGCTATATCGTCGACCACATCATTGCTTAACATCAGGTGAGACTGTGATCAAAAAGTTGCCTATATTGTATAAAAAAAAACGGAAAGGAGGCTCTGAATTAGTTTAAGTTTTTTTAATGTTTGTTACCTCATAACTCCGTCATCTATACAAATATTATAAAGAGGAAAGGTTTGATTTTTTGTTTGTTTGTTTGTTTGTATGAATTGAATAGGCTCCGAAACTACTGGACCGATTAAAAAAATTCTATAGGCTATATTTTATCCCGGAATTCCCACGGGAACGGGAATTACGCGGGTGAAACCGCGAGGCGCTGCTAGTTTACCTATAAACCGATTTGAAAAATTCTTTTTTATCTGAAAGGGAAGGTATAGCTTCCAGATTGGTCCAAAAATGTTTTTATTATTTAAAAAAAATTGGCCTCATAAACTTTTTATCAAAATCGGTTCAGTAGTTTGGCAGTTAAATAAGAATAACTGGAAAAAACACTTCATTGACGTACACGATATTGCGTGTTTTGCTTTCCTGTGACTTTCTGTGGTGTTTACGATCAATAGAACAGTCCCCAATGAACTGCCATCGTCATCATCATCATTTGATGAAGAAGGCGCATCAAATTGAAATCGGGTTTTCAAGTTTTTAATCACCGCTAGTATTGCGTTTAAGTTTGAATTAAAATGTATGGAAATGTGTATAAAGACCATTAATTCTGTTTCCCAGCTTCCAGAGGTATCCCGTATTCTCGAGGTCCACATGGAAGCGGCCGAAGAAAGATGGCGCTCCGGCGAATTCGTCCCTTCTTACGCAAGCCCGGAACCATACGACGAAAATGAAACTACCCTCACTCCGGACCAAGACGTCTCCTTATCAGAGACTTTGACAGGAAACGTCAACGAAGCTGTCAATGAAGCTGTCAATCTGACGTTTACGTTAGACAGCCCGATAAAGCCCGCAGACGATTCTGGCTTCGATGGGAACGATTCAAAGGTGGAGGATAAGTTGTATGAATCTTTGGATGATGATAATGTTGTGGTGAACGAGTCTGGTGATGGTGATGAGGTATTTGAAGATTGTGTCGATGATTGCGAAACAAACGCAGGTGATTTGAAGCCTTTCGATCGCGTCAACGAGAAGTATTCCTTAGAAATGAAGTTAGCCTTAGGTATGGAAGATAAGTAGGGTAGTTTTCAATGCAGTAGGTAGCAGGCCGACTAAGCCAAGATGGTTACTACTCAGCATATCCCGAGCATTAGTGTTGGGACATGGATAAAAATAAGTCTATATACCTAAAGAATATACCAGTAGGTACATAAAAAGATCGTTAGATCAATATGTTTAGATTTAAGCAACGGAATGGTTGCAAGTGGTGTTCTATCAAGTACAAAATTGTGTATTTTTTTTTATTGTGTAAAGTGATTTATTTTAAGTTTTCTTTGTTCAAAGGTTGATTATATTCTGTTGGTTTTATTTGTTGTTTTATGCACTAATAAAATATTACGATAAAAATTATGTTGTATAATTTAATATATAATCCCTGTTTTAGTTCAAATATTAGTAAAAAATGATATAACAAATTATAATTATGTATATTTTTAATTGATAAAATTATATTATTGCACGTGATGATTTAAAATTAGATACAAAAATATAGGTTAACTATTTCTTACAACATTCAATTATTATTTAAATGATATAGGTAACTATTTACAAGTTTTTACAACATACAAAATTTACATGCTTACACGAAGACATACCTATTGTACTAAAATTGCATTTGAAATTAACATAGCTTAATATGCCCAAACATATTTTAATATATATAACCAAAAAAATTTAACAAATTCATATTTTTCCTTGTGTATAAAAAAATATAACCACAAATAAAAAGATAAAAACATCCTCAGTACATACCTATAGGTATAACTTTTAAAATATAATTTATAACTATTATGTAGTTGAATAAAAAATATTCATATTATATCACTTATGGTAATAATATTATGTACAATAGATATAATAAATATTGCTACGTATAATAATGTATAGTAGGTGTTGTATTGGCCTCATGATAAAAACATATATTTTTTATAATTTGATTTTAGTAGTTATTTCTCAAAAATTCACAACATATACAGTATAATATTTATATATTTTGTTGATAAATTAATCTCTTTTTAATAAATTATCTATTGCACTTTTTAAATTAATAAGAAATATTTTTTTATTTGTTTACGAAAAACATTTTATCAAACCTTGGCACAGATATCTCACGAAGACCGTTTGGCTTTGTATGTGTGCGAAGATTCGATCTCTCAAACGTATCGAGATAGAAAGAGAGGGAGTATACAATGTGTGTATGTGCATGCACTACTACAAACATAGTCAAATGGACTTCGTAAGTTAGATTAACTGTATTATAAACTTAGATTAGAGACAGTTTATTGACCTCAAGAGTCATGTTGTTTCCACGCTTTTTAATATTAAATTATTTTAATATAAAATAATGATTATTAAAATTTTAATAAGCTCTAAACATTCAAAATTGAATGAAACATTATTTAAATATCGATATTAATACAATATGATATTATTATTTACATCTATATACCTATTTTCCACTAATAACAAACAGTTCCAAAATCACTTGATAGAAAAAAAAATTGGACTCTAACTTTTCCCATTTCTAAGGTACATTTAGTTTAACACAGAAAATATTTTACCCGATTACCGAAGGGCAAAAAAACTTATTTTTATGTACTTATTGTTTTAGGGAAATATCAAGAAAAATTGATAAATCTACTTATGTACCTATTTAAAGTATTCAAATTCAAATCGTTTATTGCACTTATGTATTTAAACACCCCTATGGGATATTTTATGAAGGGTATAATTTGGACACTTCAATTTTACCCAACTACAGGGTACAATTTTTACCTAATTTATATTATGGATCTAGAGAAATATTTACAAAAACTGATAAATCCAAATATCCAGGTTCAATTTTACCTCTCTGGAGTTATTTCTAAACCCCAATTTTACCCTCCCGATCTCTTAGTATACAATTAACTCTCTGTAATGGTCAAAATCCGCGTCAAAGTTATACATTTTGTGACGAAATAATGTTCCTATGGTAGTATCACTTTAGTGAATAGTAGGTAGGAGTAGGTACGCCAATCCTTCAACATAATTAACATTTTTGAAAAAATTTAGAGTACTTAGTAGGTACTTACGCGTGAAAACAACACAATCCCCTAGCGCAGTCCAAGAAGCCATCTTCGTTTTCGTTACATCAAGCCGCGTGATGCTTCAAATCGAATATTTCCATCAAAAGAGGTTCTATAGGGTTTACGTCCAAATATACCCCTGTAACTTCCTCGGCCAATTTACGGAGTTCCAATATCTTTTGTATTAGTTTGAGGAAGGCTGACTTCGCTTCACAGCCGGGGTATACACTTTCTAAGTAACGACGGAGGAGATAGTAATATGAATTCTGAAATGGAGTAAAATATAGGTTTCAAGAAGGGTAAAAACTTTTTAATTTACTAGAATCTAAATAGGTTAAATAGCTTTCTATTTATGGCAGTATCGATAAGTGTTTGTAGAACAGAAAGGCTTTTAGAATGGCGTGTAAGTTGGTAGAATAGATTGTAAATAGGTAGATGGGGTTAGTATTGAGTTGTAAATTGGTGGAATGTTTCTTTAGATCCATTTGCAGCAGTATCGCTGAGTGTTTGTTGAACAAGGTAGACTCGTAGAATAGGGTGTAAGTTTGTAAAATTGGTTGTAAATTGGTAGAATAAGGTGTAAATTGGTAAAATAGGTTGTCGGTAGAACAGGTTTAGAACTGTGTTGTAAATTGGTAGAATAAGATGTAAATAGCTAGAATACGTTGTAAATTTGTAGAATGTGTTGTAAATTGGTAGAATAAGATGTAAATAGCTAGAATACGTTGTAAATTTGTAGAATAAGATGTAAATAGCTAGAATACGTTGTAAATTTGTAGAATAAGATGTAAATAGCTAGAATACGTTGTAAATTGGTAGAATAAGATGTAAATAGCTAGAATACGTTGTAAATTTGTAGAATAAGATGTAAATAGCTAGAATACGTTGTAAATTTGTAGAATGTGTTGTAAATTGGTAGAATAAGATGTAAATAGCTAGAATACGTTGTAAATTGGTAGAATAAGATGTAAATAGCTAGAATACGTTGTAAATTTGTAGAATAAGATGTAAATAGCTAGAATACGTTGTAAATTTGTAGAATGTATTGTTAATTGGTAGAATAAGATGTAAATAGCTAGAATACGTTGTAAATTGGTAGAATGTGTTGTAAATTGGTAGAATGTGTTATAAATTGGTAGAATGTGTTGTAAATTGGTAGAATGTGTTGTAAATTGGTAGAATGCGTTGTAAATCGGTAAAATGAGTTTTAAATGGTTGAATCAAGATTTACAAACCTGTTCAAGTTTAATAACATCAGAATGCACCACTCTAGGCCTAACTGGCGTAAAGAGCAGGATAGCAGACATTATCAGAATGATATTCTCGTCTGAACTCCACGCGGGGGAGAAGGACAGCACGAACGATTGATGCGATCGGTATATGTTGCCTTTCGCTAGTTTTAGTAAATCCGTTCTAATGTTTGCTACGTTATTTGTCTGTGGTATCTGAAAAAAAATAATCTAAGTAGACTCGCTGCCACACTCAGAGACGTCACTTAAATATGTTTAAGTAATATTTAAAACTAGCTGATACCCGCGAACTTCGTACGCGTGCGAAACTTTCCACCAAAATATCTGTTAACCAGCATACGATGAACCTCGCAGCAAATGGCACCTTTTGGTTTAGAGAGTTCAAGCTGTATCTAAGAATCCACTTCTTCGATTTCAATAAACTATAACCTATGTTTCAATCCGGAAAAAGGGCTTCTGAATGGTATAAGTTTCATTGAAATTGGTCCAGTAGTTTAGGCGTGATCCGCGAACAAACAAACAGGCAAACAGACAAACTCGATTTTCGGAATCAGAATAGTTTATTTAGTAGATCTGCATATTTAGTTTATCCATATCTTTAATTTTAGTTTTTGCTTTTACAGTTTTATAATAGTACCTATAGACCAAACGCTACACACAAAAAACTACTTAAACTTGAGCATTGTTTCAACATAAGAGTCTAAAATTAGTTCCTCATCATCATCATCAACAAAAACCTTTGTTTAAAGTCAAAATCTTCTAAATATATAAAACTCTTTTGTAGCTGACTGACAATCAACGCACAGCCTAAACTATAAGTCCTAGAGGTATCACATTTGGAGGGTAGTATCCTTATATAGTGTAGGGGTGCACTAAGAAAGGAATTTTGAAAAGTCGCACCCTAAATGGTCTACAATTAGGATCAAAGATTTTAACCAAATAATGCGTATGGTGCTACCACGCGAGCAAAGCCGCGTGCGACAGCTAGTAAGTGAAAATTGTACCTTCCATTGATCCTTAGTACCGTCATAGTTCATAGTACTTCTCAAAACCATCATTTCTATGCAACCTCCCTTTAGTAGTGCTATCTGTAACAATCAAATCCACATTGTAAACCTCCGATAACTGTCTGTTAAGTCGAGAGAGCGCTAAAAACATCTCTAAAAGATTTTCCAAGCCAAACATATCAAAATATAAAACTCGGGCAATTACCTTATTTTTATCTTGTCATATATGCTACTAGTGGTCGGTCCCGGCTTCGCACGGGTATTTAACACAAATTTCACATTTTTTAGGTCAATTTTTTTCACCTTTGGTTAAATTATTGTAGTTTTAGTAAGGATACCTATTTTTTTTGAAAATATAATATTTTCTACGTCACCCGGGGATAGTATAGCTTCCCAACGGTAAAAAAATATTTCAAATCGGTCCAGTAGTTTCGGAGCCTATTCAATGCAAACAAACAAACAGACAATCAAATCTTTCCTCTTTATAATATTAGTATAACTATCACTTTAGCGCTCGTGTCTAGGCTTGCTTAGTCAATCTTCACCGATCTAAGTTAAGCGACGTTCTGCGCGGTCACTATTTGGATGGGTGACCGTTACATTTACATCTGAGCGTCGTGCTTCGGAGGGCGCGTTACTGTCTCGGCTCTAGCAGTCGTTAAGCCGGAGGCCTTAAGGCGGCCTAAAGACGTTGCTTGCTACTATAGAATATCTCCCTAATATCTTTACCTGGTCTTCCTCACACATATTCTTAAATGCGTTGATTTTCTTTGCCATTTTAATAAACCGCCTTATTGCTATAGCGGTAAAGTTCACTATCGTCACTAATCTGGGATCGTGTTCACCATCTCCTTCCTGTAACCAAATTATTCGACAGTCAATAGTTAAGTAAATACAATTTTATTCTAACAAAAAGTTGAGAGTTTATTCACAAAGAAAATTACAACTAATACAGTTGAGCTATCTATAAATCGTTTGCAACGGTTTGTAGATAGCTCAATTTCATGTGTATTTTGTAAATATTGTGAATATTGTAAATACTGTGTTAGTTGTAATTTTCTTTGTGAATAAAGAAGTATCTCAAACGAATACAGTATTTATTACAATATTATCCTACTAATATTATAGACGCGAAAGTTTGTAAGTATGGATGGATGGATGGATGTTTGTTACTCTTTCACGTAAAAACTACTGATCCTATTTGGATGGAACTTGGAATATATATTGTCCGTGACCTGGATTAACCCATAGGCTACTTTTTATCCCGGAAAATTAACGGGATCCAACGGGACGCGAACGAAGTCGCGGGCGGCACCTAGTTCACAATATTTACAAAATACACATGAAACAAAATTAATTTATAAGTTTAAAAACTTGAGAAACAGACTTTAATATGATACGGCTCATCATCAGGTGATGATGATGATGATGGAAGTATACATACCACCAGATAAAAAAAGATTTTTTTAAAATCGGTTCATAAATGACGGAGTTCTGAGGTCACAAACATTAAAAAACATGCAACTAAATTGAGAACCTCCTCGTTTTTTGAAGTCGGTTAAAAACAGCAGAGTAACGGCCGACTACTCAAACGCCACTTAAATTAAGTTCACGCTTAAATTAAATAAATTATAGCCATCTCTTACAAATGAGTAATGTCAAACAGAGGCAGAGCAATTCTAAGTGGGTGCTTAAATTAGAGTGACGTTTCAGTATTCCGGCATTGGTACCTTGAAGCCAGCCGACGATGCAGTATCTCCGACCAGCATGGACATGTCGTCATCGACCGGCGCGTTCAGAGACTTGTTCGCTACTATCAACTCATTCAGTTTCGCTCTCTCCACCTTTAATAAAAATAGATAATAAAAAAAAATAGTGCGTGGAGTCCCTCCGCGCGAAAGAAGTGAAACTTCGAGTGCCACGCATTCACTCTCGCTCTGTCTCTTTCTATCGCCCCGCTTTCATACCCCCTCCATGGTAGCGCAACCTTGTTGGAAATCGCATTAGAAGTTTCACTTAAAAAAATAGTGCGTGGAGTCTCTCCGCGCGGAAGAAGTGAAACTTCGAGTGCCACTCATTCACTCTCGCTCTGTCTCTTTCTATTACCCCTCCCCAGGAGCGTTAAACGTTTAACGCAACCTTGTTGCAAGTCGCATTAGAAGTTTCACTTCAATAAACAGGTCTTTGTGGTTACATAAACCACAAAGACCTGTTTGTGGAATAAGACCGAAATAGTCATCTAAAATGGTTATTTTAGATGACTATTTCGGTCTTATTCCAGAACGAAGAATAAAGAAAGTCTAGGTTTAAACGTCAAGGTTTAAACCTTGACCTTCTTTAATCCCCGTTCTGGAATAAGACCGTTTATGTTTAGAACCTATTTTATTAGCTTGAGATATCTGTTTATGGATTGGAAGTAAAATGGTCAATGAACAATATATATACCTACTATTATAAAACTGTAAAAAAGCCAAAATCTGATATTAAAGATATAGGATAAACGAAATATGCAGATCTACTAAATAAACGATTCTGATTCCGAATATTGAGTTTGTCTGTTGGTTTGATCGCGGATTACGCTTCAACAACTGGACCGATTTCAATGAAACTTATACCATTCAGAAGCCCTTTTTCCGCATTGAAACATACGCTATATTTTATTGAAATCAAAGACGTGGATTCTTAGATACAGCTTGACCTCTCTAAACCAAAAACACCCATTGGCACGAGGTTCATCGTATGCTGGTGACAGATATTTTGGTGGAAAGTTTCGCACGCGTACGAAGTCGCGGGTATCAGCTAATATGTAATATTCTCTGACCTCATTAAGTTCCCTGGAGGAACCACTGCATGGATTAACAGAAGTGTACGCTTCAAACTCTAGTTTAATAGCTTCGCATAGTATTGATTCCATAGAATTGGGCTCTATCCTGTAAAAAACAATTTAATCATTCATCATCATCATCATCATTCACAGCCCGACTTTACCCACTGCTGGGCATAGGCCTCCCCAAGCTTGTGCCATCCACTGCGGTCCTGTGCTAGTCTCTCCCATTTACGGCCTGTGATTTTGACGATGTCGTCTGCCCATCTCGCTGCCGGACGTCTGTAGCCGCATCTTGGCCACCATTCAGTGGCCGCCTTACTCCATCTGTTATCACCACGCCTTGCAATATGTCCTACCCAACTCCATTTGAGTCCCATAATTCGATGTCCTATGTCTTGGACCTAGGTTCGTCGTCGGATTTCGGAACTAGGAACCCGGTCTATAAGTTTGATGCCGAGCATGGCTCGCTCCATGGCTCTCTGCGCAACTCTCATTCGGTACACAGCCTCATGCGTGAGCGTCCATGTCTCGGCACCATAGGTCATAGTGGGCAGTCATTTAATCATTAAGATTTGCAAATAAAGTCGGCAGATCAGGTTGTATAGCCAATGCTATACAAACTCCTTCATTTCCTTCACCGCTAAACGACAAACGTACACAATAATTATGCGGATCGTTACCAAATACTGAGACAAAGGTTTCTTGATGGAAGATCTTTCGATAGAAAACTCAATCCAATCAGAGTGACTACCACGAAAATCGATATTCGTATGTTCGTCGTATCGTTTTGGGTTACACTGCGCAGTGACGCTGTCACTTCGCAAGAGCCCTCGTCGACACACAAGGCTGCCAGTGTAGTGTAACACAAGTGTCGCTACCGAATCTACGTTAGTCATTTTTCAAAGTAGAGGCCCAGCTTTCAAATCTTATGACATATCATTAATTAGCTACTGTTATCAACAGCTAACATTCATTAAATTGATAATCAATAAAATTATCAGGTGTTTTTGCAAGATAAAATTTTAATGCATAATTTTTACAAGATTATGTACTTAGGTGCAACACTTGTGACTAATTAGTGGATATGTCAAGTACCTACACTACAAATAATAACCTACTTTTGAATCCAATTTGAATGAGGTTTTCAGTGATCCCGTAGTTGACGGCTTCTATACTAGACCGGACAAGTTTTCTCAATGTAGCGAAAATATTGTATTAGGTATTCATGCTGAGTGGCCTGCATGCCAGTATTTCTTACCTTTCAACATCCTGCAGTATATCTCTGGCCTTGTTGATGTTGGGATCGGAACTGGCCGGTGGTATCTCCTGACAAACATGTTGAGCCTCGTTTTGTATACTCGAGTCTCCATTCGTTAATAGTGATCTGGAAAATATAGAGTCTTTTGTCAGAAAAAATTGAATAGAGGTCTGACAATATAACTGACATAGTCATATTAAGATTCCTTAATTAATACAGTTTTTTTTTAAATAATGGTATAAGTACTTTTTACGTTGAGCCGTTGTCCCATTTTATGTAGGGTCAACAAAACATGACATGTGTTTCTTCTCCATTCTCTTCTATCAGCCGTCATCTCAGTTGTCACTCCTTTCTTACCCAAGTTTCACGCAATCCATCCATCTTTTCTTTGGCCTACCTCTACTTAAACCCATCTACATTTGTGTCCAATACTTTTCTTGTTGAGCTAAACAAATTACTTTATTCTTACATAACATACTTTATTCTTACATAGTAAGATCTTGTGAAAGAGTCTATCCGGGGAAGTACTATTATCGTATTTATTTCTGCCTCAAAGCAGTGATATATCTAATTAGAGGGTACAATTAGGTGCAGTGCAGACATCAAATGACAACAAAACGAAGTGTATCTTCCTCAGATACTCTTTCATATACAGCTCTCATTAAAGTGGATCTGACAGATCTGACTGTACGTACACTCATAAACTGTAAATTCCAGTTTTAGTGTGGTGTCGATGTCAAAAATACCTAACACAGATTCGCACTGCATAGAATGATTCAACACCCATACAATTTACCTATTTATGAATGGGTTTTATTAACCACAGCTGTTTGTATGAGTCATTATTCCCGCAGTGTCATTGTGGTTTTTTCCTGAATACTTTGTGAATCTCACCTTATGCTACTCTTTTTAGGCGGTTCCAAATATGAGTTACTATTGACATTACCGTACCCATAATGTTCCATCAACCGTTGTTCATAACCGTCTCGGTTTATTGCAGACTTTTCATTGATCGGAAAGACTTTCATGAACGGTGTCGAGGCGGGTGGTGTTGGCTGGTAGTTATAGGTTATTGAGGAGTCGATCTCGTTGCTGATCGGAGACTGCATAGTGGTTGTACTACTAGGACTACAGCTCGTACTAAGATTGTCATATTGGGTGTGTTCCGAAGGACAACTACAGTTATCGTCGTCACGTTTCATGTTCTTAGAGCTAGATACCGTGTCTTCCGTGTCGGTATTCTGCCGTTTCTTCGCTCGATTCTCCTCGATTTTCCTTCGTTTCTCAGCCTTGTCCTCCTCAGACATAATAAACTCCTTGGCCATTCCCACTGATAAGCATTTCACTAGACGGCATTTTTGGCAAAACCGACGCGTTACCACCGATATACTACAGTTGTTGGTGAACGGACACTTTAACTCTTTGCTGGTCAATGCGTTTCTTCGGAAAAATGCCTTGCAGCTTTCACAAGAGATAGCGTTGAAATTGTAGCCCAGGGCCTTGTCCCCGCAAACCAGGCATATTTTCTGAAGGTTAGACGGCAGCTCCTTCTTCTGACCCCCAGTTTCATCCTGTTTAACACTGTTGTCTTCCATTCTCAGATTTAACCTCTTGAGCCCCGGTACTTTATAACCAAATATGTACTTTTTCGATAAATATTTGAATTCAAGCACCACTAGCACCATCCATTGACGAACCGCCCGTAAACATTAGTCATACGAATCGTACATTTTTACACATTTGACACTGTTCGTATGTTCCAAGTTCCCGATCGAAGCACGCAGCACTCTAGTGCGATTACAATGTTGGTGAATTAGCGAAGTGCAAAGATAACGCGATAAAACTCAATTATTTCAAAGATAAATAGGTAGGTAAGGTAAATTATCAGGAAAACGCACACACATAGTAAATAATTTTTTTTTTTTAAATTATCTCAGATATGTTCTGCCAACCTATATTTTCATTTTACCCCAAAGCCTGATTAATTTTACCCTAGATTCACGACTTAATTGTTCAGTCGTAGGATATATTGATACATAATAATGTACCTCTCAAATTAGGATAGTATTCCCATTTCACAATACTTTTGACCTTTTGAGTGTATTTTTTTCCACCAGAATGAATGAGTGATTGACTGAACTAAACTTCAGACAATGGTATGACAAGCTAGTGTGATTGTCTATGTCAGTAGGGAATGGAATGAATGAATCTGATTTAATTTAAGCATAGTGCATATTACCCTCAAGATTACTCTACACAATTCGTTACCCTAAAAATTACTCTGTCATCTTAATTTTCCCAAAATTTTGGGTAAATTACTCTGACTTGGTATCACTGTCTCAGATTATTTTGACATAAGTAAATGATAATGACTGACTTGACTTTGACAGTGATAGAAGTTATTTAGCAAACGTCAAAAATAAGTAAAGACCTGTGTGGCCCTGACCCTGACTGAGGCCTCTTTTTATGTTTATCTGCTTTACGCAAGGGAAGACCAAGGTCAGGCGGTGTACAATCGTAAATAGCACCAAAAGAAAAAAAAGAAAGAAATAGGATGTGTGGATGGATGTTATGAGTATTTTGTTCTTCTTTAAAAGCTGCTACTGGAATGAACGTAGAACGAACACCGTAAAAGTTGGTTCATACCAAAGTATGAACTAACATCATAATAGCACATATAGATGCATATAGCCCAGTCAGGGCTGTGTTTAGACATTTCAAAACTACTTCTATTTTTATTCTAGCTCAAATAGTTTTTGAGTTGTACTAAAAATTATAAAACGCGTTCTCCGCCCTCTATCTCGAAAACGATTCAACGTATCTTTAAAATTTTATTGAAACAAAAGTTGTAAGGAAGTAAATCTTCTAGAATATTGAACATACATATAAGTAGCCGAAAACCCTAAGAAAACGAGATATTTGCAAAAGGTCGCTTTTTGTAACCTTTGATCTTGAGATTTTAATGGACGCGGACACCCTACCCTATTTGGTTTTGAGACAACTTTTAAGATGTCAGGATACCTACAAGTTTATAGGTACGAGTTTATAGCTTGGTACCTATATCAAATTCCGAGATTCTTACCTAATTTTGACTAATTTGACTGGACTAATATAGGTCTAGGTTTTTACTTCTTTCCTTACCCTCACCTACTCACCTATCACAGTAAGTAAATTTTGAAGGTTTGGAAGGTCTACTAATAAAGGTGTACCTAGGTACTTACATCACATACGTAGGCACCCTAATTATAATCTAACTAGGTAGCAGACTGGCGAAACTCTCGAACTAGACTCGTGCTTTCGAAAAACGAACAATGTATGAAACGGGGGTCAAAATTTGAATCACGTTTCATACAAGGCGAGATTTCCAAAATTTCGGTAGAATGGGAGTCCCGCTTCTTCTTAGGTAGGAACTACGTATTATATTCTTTGCTTTACTAGGTACCTATTCAATCAAATGACAAAATTATGCAATTTTTACAATTTTCAAACGTGCCTATGTTACCTACCTACATTGTTAGATAGCACAGATAGACAATAAGCGAATTAAAAGTAGATACTTAGGTACCTAGCTAGCTTATCACGGAAGAAAGTGAACAACGCATTCTTCATAATTTTGCTGATCGAGAAAAAATCCTACTAGCGATTTGTACTGCAGCAACAACAAAAAATTTGGATTTTCTTAAACTGTCCGTCTAATGCTAAACCCGGCCTACTTACCTACCTAGAAGTTATCTGCGATATAAATTTGCATTTTCTGTTTTGTAGGCCTAGTAGCCTAGGGCCATCCGGCCTAGTAGGAATTCTAGTTCATAAGTTGCATTACCTAGGTATATGACTCGGTTGGAATAGGGCGACTTTTTTTAATAGTATACGTACAAGTAAAGACAGGCGTCATGGCTCAGTCGGTAGTAGCTCTGCCTTCCGTGCTGTGGGTCGTGGGTTCGCTCCCCATTGCACCGAGAACAAACATTTGTGTGGCAAACATAGATGTTTGTTCTGTGTCTGGGTGTTTCTATGTATTATAAGTATGTATTTACAAAAAAAAATGTATGTATGTATTCTATCAGCCATCTAGTTCCCATCGTACAAGTTTGCTTAATTTGGGACTAGAAGGCGTTGTGTTAAGTGTCCGTGAATATTTATTTATTATTATTATTAAGTAGGTAACAGCACCTTACAGTCAAGTATCTATTTCGTTTGAATTATATCCTGAGACTAAAAACATAATACAAAGTAACTAGGTAGGTACCTAGGAAAGTAGGTAGGTATAGGTTTCCAGGCGTTTCAAAAATAACCTGGCAGTAACTTAATTTTTAGTTTAATCGTAGCACACAACTATTTCTAAAACAAAAATAATATAAGCCCGATCACGTTTATAATATCTTTCAATCTCATTGTTTATTCAAAATGCATCACACGACGCGAATTTTCTGCGCAATTTTTTTTAAAATAGTTTTTGTTCGTGCGGACACCTACACAGTGAAAATTGGTGACGAGCAGCATGTGAATTTGGTAGATAGCCGGTTCTTAAGTTTCACAATCGATCCGAAATATTTGTTTTCTGCCAACAGCAAGTATAGCAAGTGAGTAGGTACCTATAACATTTACTAGCTTCTAATCACGTGAAAATCTTTACTTCACACTTCTTAGGTTTATAGGCTCTTAGTTTCATTAGAATCGGTCCAGCCGTTGTATGGTAAAAAAATCGTATTAATTGACTTCTAGATTCCAGTGTTAGCCACTTTCATACGAGCTTACTTTTTACTCATTCTAGAGCATAGGGCTAGTGACGAGTTCAATGTTGGATCTAACTACGCAAAGGAGAATATCGTTGACAATCTATTTCAAGCACAATATTACCGCTTTAGAGTGATGGACGGAGTACAATGCCACTTAGAGCGCTTCCTAGACAATATTTGAAAACTTTCCAAGTTCTAAGAATTCTCGAAAGATGTTTACCGCACTTTATTATTTTATTATTTACCTATTATGTACTTTATTATTGCACAAAATTATAAATTTGTTACAAATTTGTTAATGCTGAAAGCATCGTCTGCCAGCCAACCCAAACGTGGTGGTGTACCTAATAATTAAGGAGGTTGGTGTGCGACATTACCTATAGAGAATTTTATCTTAAACTAGCGACCCGCCCCGGCTTCGCACGGGTGCAATGCAGTGATGATGATGATGTATTATACATATAAACCTTCCTCTTAAATCACTCTATCTACTAAAAAAAAAAACTGCATCAAAATCCGTTGTGTAGTTTTAAAGATCTAAGCATACCTACATACATACAGACATTAGGACAGACGCGGGAAGCGACTTTGCTTGAGGTCATAAGCCTTTTTTTTCAGCAAAGAATGCATCTGCATGGCGTCATCGTTAACCCCTGCGTACATCCGCATAGCTGGTCCATCCACCGCCCTGATGTCCTACCACAACTCCTCAATCTCCATCGATGAGGGCATGCAGCCTTTGGAGCCGAAGAGGAGCCGCTTCCAAAACTTCTTCAGTGAGAACCTGGCGAGGATAGATGACGCTATATACAAGAGATCGAGAGACGAGAAGAAGAGGAGGCAGAAGACGAACGTGAAAGAAGAAGGTAATATTTCCAACCTCATCTGAATGCACGCAAAAGGCATTACGTCCTAAGCGTTGGATGCCTCTCAGACTACCCCCTAAAACATCTATAAAGATCTAGTGTAGAAAGGTCTAAGGGGAATGACAGATCTTTGCAGTCACTGCCAATAACTCCCAACAACCTGAAGGTCCTTGTTCCATCAGATTGCGGAGCCTACCTGCGCTTATCAGTGGATGGTCTGGTCTACATTTGAGACTATTCCAGTCTCTTCGTCAGTTGTTCAAGCGGAGCATACAGCCTACTGCAATTTGAACTTTCAAATCTTCTGGGCTAAGTTATGTTGATGATTAGTATCTACAGATCTTCTCTTTCAATTCTAAGAGAAGCACAAAGACAAATTGCCTAACCGCATAGTATTATTATAATCAGTGGCTTGACTTATTTATGAGGTAAGTACTAGCTTCTGCTTGCGACTTCGTCCGCATCTTGTTGATTTTCCGGGACAAAAATTAGCTTACTATGTGTTAATTCAGGTTACGACCCCTGTATTATTACAAAGTTTTATCCTAATTAGACCAGCAGTTGCAGGGTAATTGAAACACAAACGTGCAAACATACCTATAAACTTTGACATTTATAATATTAGTGGGATGTGATGTCATGGGATGGGAATTGGAATGTTTTTGTAGATGCTTTAGGTAGATGCCTATATTGTTTTCCAGGTCGATTCAAACGAAACCACGCAGCTCTAGAAGTGTCCCACGCAGAATGGAGGAGATTCGTTCAATGGGCGAAGACCACCGGCTTCGACCTGGTGTTCGCGGTTAACAACGAGGAAAAGATGAGCTCCGGCATGTGGGATCCCAACATGGCGCTGAATATCCTGACGGTGGCCGAGAAAGCCCATGTCGAGGACATTTTTTGGCAGCTGGGATATGGTGAGTTTACCTTAGATAGGCCTACTAAAATTCCACTTCTATAGGTACTACCTAGGTATTAAGAAAAACTGTAAAAAAAACAAAAGATGGACAGGTGAAGTAAATATGCAAATCTTAAATAAACAATTCTGATTCCGAAAATCGAGTTTGTCTGTTTATCTGTTTGTTCGCGGATCACGCCTAAACTATTGGACCAATATCAATGAAACTTATACCATTCAGAAGCCCTTTTTCCGGATTGAAACAAAGGTTATATTTTATTGAAATCAAAGACATCGATTCTTAGATAAAGCGTGAACTTTCTAAACCAAAAGCAGCCATTTGCTACGAGGGTCATCGTATGCTGGTTGCGACAGATATTTTGGTGGAAAGTTTCGCACGTGTACGAAATCGTGTACCTAATAAAATCCTACTTCGTGAGTCAACGTTTTTTACTCGGATCTTCCTATCAAATTGAGAAGCAAGGTGCTCTTACCGCGTGTAACTAGGATCAAACCCAAGACCTTGGGGTCAGGAGGCAGGGATTTATCAGGCTCTGCGCATGTAGGTATACGTAATAGTGGTGTTAGAATGTGGACAGACAGAGTGTTGAAAACACGGACGTGTGTTTGTCAGTGTATAGTCTTTTAGGCATGGCGCATAATACCAGCGCCATGGAAGTAGAATTTTTCAGTTATCTACCTAAAGTATAATGAAGTAGGTACCGGTAATTACGTGCTAGATGCGACATTGACGATAATTATAATTTCTCATTTTGTCTTGGGTACGTGCGTTCGTGACTTTATTTATGCACTTTTGTTTACGTAGCAAAAATTTTACATGAGACTGCTGATGTTTATGATGTACCTACCTACTTATTTACCTATCTATAAAATCTGCGAGCTATACTTAGGTAGATCTAATTGGGTGTTTCAAATTACTTTTTATAAATTAACTTAAAATTGTAGTGGAAAATTTTAGGGGATACCTTTGCCCAGCAGTGGGACACAATAGGTTAAATAAAAAAAATAACTTAGGCACGTGTAAATTGCGTGCATTTAGAACAATAAAATACAAAATAAATCAAATCTACTATCCAGAATGCACAAACCAGTCGATAGAAGAGTACCTGAACGACTTGGAAACTCTTCGCGTCATCACGGAGACGTTTCCCCCCGGGAAAGGGGGGAGGTGGAAGGTGGTAGGCGGTGACGTCACCAACTGCCTCCACGAGGACTCCAGGAGCGACTTCAAGGATTATGTCACGCTGTCCAGTGATATGATGGACGCTATCATGTTGAATGGGTAAGGAGAATATTATAAACGTGAAAGATTGTAAGGATGTATGTGAGTTTGTTCCTCTTTGACGCAAAAACTACTGAACCCCTGGTCTGTGCATTTGTTTTGACTTTCGATTCGAGTATAGCACACGCAAAAGATTGCACAATTCCCAAATCTCCCGCTAGAGGCGCGGTTCATACAAAATTTCTCGCTTTGCGAATGTTTTTGTGTGTGCTATAATCGAGTCGAAAGTCAAAATAAATGCACAGACTCGGGGCTCTAATTTGATTTGGATGAAATTTTAAATAATATTGTCCGTGACCTGGATTAACACACAGGCTACTTTTTACCCCGGAAAATCTGCGGGATCCAACGGGACGCGAACGAAGTCGGGGGGGGGGGGGAAGCTAGTATAGAATAATAAATGTTTTCTTCTATCATTCCACATCTTTCAGCAACTCCTCAACAGCAGAACTAGATCGTATGCCAGAGAAAGACCGTCTCAAACTCCTGAAGCTCCTCAGTGAAAGCACCACGCCTCTCTGGCTGACGGAGAAGCCCTGGATGGAAGACCTCACTGAAATGTCTCGCGCTGCTGATTGGCTGACCAGCCTGGGGCATGCAGCCAGGAATGGCTTCTCAGTGCATTATCGGGAATTGGATGAAGTGGAAATGTTTCAGCCTACTTTGGTAAGTTTTTTTGATGATGTGGCTTAATTAATAACACAAAAGATTTTCAGGTTTTACCTTCTTTTGTTGAGTGGCTATGGTTAACTAAACCTTGAGCATGTTCATTGCGAGGACGTGACCTGTGGTATTGCACTACGTGCAATGCTATTTATTACGCATACTCTCAGAATTTCCTTTGTCATTATTTCCCGAACGATATAACCCAGGAATTTTCAAGAAAAGAGTGAACCAGGTGGATTATAGCAAAACGTGCTCCCTTAGGCTGCAGCTACACTTACCATCAGGTGTGCTGGCAGCCAAATGCGTGGCTTCGCTTCATAAAAAAAATATTATCTAACATAGAAAAAAGATCGGACCAAAATATAGAATCGGATTTTGTCCAGAAGTCCATTAGGGCGGTTGTAGACGTCCGTTTTTTTCGCTGGATACCGGACCGTGTTTTTTGCTGGATTCGCGGTGGTGTATGATTTCTGATGAATGTGTGTACACGCACCGGACATCAGTCCGGCGAAGAATTATAGCATAGCCGTTTTTGACAGTCCGTTATCCGGTGAAAAAAACGTACGTCTACAAGCGCTCTTAGGATCAGGGGTCTAATAAGATGTTAATTTATATTTGATTTTAGAGCTTCTACATGGCCCTACTCTTCAAAAACCTGGTTGGCGAGAAAGTCCTCCGCGTAGACATGCAGCCGGAGCAAGCGATAGTATTCGCGCACTGTACATCGCTGCGACACAAGGCAGTTCCCGGCGCGGTGACCCTTTACGGAGTGAACATGGACGACGAACCCGCGAGATTCTCGATTAAGTTGGCGAAGAGAGAAGAAGGGGGAGATATTATGCAGTTTGTGATGGGACATGATAAGAACGGGTGAGTTAACCTTTTAAATATAAATCTGGATGAGGTTCCAAACCAATAGACAATTTTATAATTTAGATAGATAGATAATATATTAATAATAATGATATTAATTTCTTTAATAGTAATATTCTGTTTTTTTACAGTAACGTAATAGTCAACGGCAAAGCAATGTATCACGAAGGAGACATCAAGCCGGTCGTGAAGCGAGTACGTCCATACAAAACCCTTCTCATCAATCTACCAGCAAAATCATTCGGTTTCTGGGTTCTAGCAAATACAAAGATTGAAGCATGCCTTTTAGATGACAAGTACAATGAAACTGAAAATATAGATGATGCTGTTAGTATCTCTGAAGAACAAGAAGTTGACTCAAAAGCTAAACGTTCAGTCAAACCACAAGACTTCGAAGAATATACAAACTCTGATGAAGTTTCGGTGGACTTCTGTGATGAAGATGAGATGAGCGACAAAAATTTGAAAGAACGTGTCGAAAGTATCAACAGAGATTTGAATAAAGTTGAATCGCTCTTTAAAGTGCAATCAAAAGATCTAAGAAATAAACGGGAAACTGATAACGGTGGTCCGCATCAGAAAATAAGAAAGTTTATTAGAAATAATTTAAAAAACAGGAATATTAAATCGGAACCAGAACCAAAACCCAGAAAACTATTTGGAAACTTATTGCAGAACACTAAACATAATATCACAAAACTACTGAAGCCAGACAGACTGCATTTATTAAGGAAACTACCTATATTTAATAAGAATGAATTGACTAAGCGTCACTCAGATAATATGCACAAAAGAATTATAAATAAATATAAAGAAAATACTTTTCAAGAAAACATCAGGAATAAAGACTGTAAACGAAATGTTAAAATATCAAAACTTAATAAAAATATTGGCAAACGAACAATAAGTAAAGAAAACATGGAAACACAAGAAACCAAACTGACACCAAAAATTATAGATACGGAAAATGTAGTTGAAGTCAAAAATATTGAAGAAAACGTACGGTCCCGTCGTGATACTAAAGATCAAGTTGATTTATCAACCGAAAATGAAATAGATATGAATGGTGAAGATAATCTAAAGCTATGGAAGATGTTACGAAAAATACACAAGCAGCTCAAAGACTTATCTCAAGAGACTGATGAATATTTCGACGATACTGACGTAGAGTTCGATGATCCGCAAAAAGTTATTCACACTAAAGAAGTTAAACATGACAAAGATGTCGATCTAGGCGACGATACAACTTTCATCAAAAAAACTGTTTACAGTCTTCTAAGAGTGATTTCGGATTTGAATAAGAATTTGAATAGGTTTTGGAGTGGTATGAGATTAGTAGATTAGCGTCATACAGTGAATATTGTTTTGTAAATACTAGGATACTTACTATAGATAAATAAAATATTTCAAAAGTTTACTATAATATTGTTTTCGTACCACTTGCTCAAAAAAGTGACATTCTATGCCACAAAAAGCGAACATAACAATAGTCATTTTTAATCTGTTAAAAACAGGGAGAGAAAATTGTACTGAATTTCTTTCATCCTCTAGGGGGAGAAAGTGATTTAAATTTGGAATACAATTTATACTGAACTACGAGTACATCAGTGTTTACACCATTGAGTTTGTATACAAAGCATTATACATCTTTTTGAAAAAGGAATACGCATTTATTATGCAGGCCGTATGAGCTTGATGCCGTTGCTTTTCCGACAAAAAAATATTAGTCTAGGAAAATGCCGCGTTTTTGTTTTCTTCAAATACATAAACGTTAAGTTTATTTTAATTTATTTTTATAAATAAGGTAATGTTCTAAAATGCTATCTCATATTATTATTGTGTTAATTTTTTCGCAAATGGTACGAAAAGTAGAGTATTTTCCTCGGTGATAAAGCTGTCTTAGTCTTGGGTGAACTTAAATTCCTCGCTACTCTCAGGACTCGTCTTTAAATCCCTCGCTTCGCTCGTGATTTAAGTTTGTAACACCCTCGCTACGCTCGGGAGTAAACTTCGATTCCTTCGTTACGCTCGCGATTTAAATCGTCACCCGTGACAGAAGACACTGCTTTATCCCCTTGTTAAATAATCTACTATTAAATGATGATTGAAAGCTTATAAAAGTCTCGTCTGTTATGCACAGCTCCAGATAAAAAAGATACAAACACTTTAAAACATATAATGAGACATACAGTACCGAAACGTTTGTAACGCCATCCTTAAATCAGCAAAACGTAAATATGAAACGCAACTACTAAATAAGTCTCTGCATAAAACTAAAGATATGTGGCATAATATAAAACAAATCTGCAATATAGGCGGTGCTAAAAATAACGATTCCAAGGACCTACTTAGCATATCCTCTTCTCCGATTGACTCTGTTAATATTGTCAACAAATACTTCGCCACAGTAGGATCCTCCCTTGCAGCAGATATTTTTGCTAGTCTCTCAGGTGAACTGACGTCAAAAGTAGATAGTGCTAGTGTAACACCAACCCAAACTCCCGTATCTTCTTCGTTTGCTCTCTATCTAGTAAACGAACATGAAATTATTAGCACAATAAACTCGCTCAAATCTCAAAGTGCTCCAGGGTGGGACGGCATATCAAACGACTTTTATAAAAATGTTAAACTCGCCATCTGTAAACCCATCGCTCATATATGCAATACTTGTTTTCTAACAGGAGTTTTCCCCACTGCACTGAAAAAATCGATTATTTGTCCAATTTATAAAGGTGGGGACAGAGACAGTGCTTCGAACTATCGTCCAATCTCTTTGCTTCCTGCGTTATCTAAGATTGTAGAAAAGATTATCAACAAAAGATTGATGAAATACCTTGAGTGTAAGAACTTACTATCAAGCAATCAGTTTGGTTTCAGACCCAAAAGATCAACTGTAAGCGCTGTAACAAAAATTACTCATGATTTAGTTAATAACCTGGATGCAGGTCAGAAGTGTCTGGGAGTTTTCTTAGATCTCGCGAAGGCATTCGACACTGTCTCTGTTCCCAACCTATTACATAAACTTGAACATATCGGTATAAGGGGCCTTCAGCTAAAACTTTTTGAGAGCTACCTTGCCGATCGCAAACAGTCAGTAAAAATTGACAAATTTTTGAGTGACGAGGTTTCTGTTGTCTGTGGGGTGCCGCAAGGAAGCATACTCGGGCCAACGCTCTTCATTATTTACATTAACGAGCTGTGTAGTATGCAACTACCTAATACTGTAATCTCAACATATGCAGACGATACCGCACTAATATTTTCCGGTAGTACTTGGGAAGACGTAAAGGAAATAGCAGAAAGAGGTCTATGCATTGTAGCTAACTGGTTAAAACTTAATATATTAACCCTAAATGTAAGCAAAACGAAATATGTGCCTTTTTCAATAACAATTAAAAATAGTCCGAATGAGAACTATCACATTAAAATCCATTCATGTAAGTATTTTCCTAGTCGATCTGACAGTTGCAGCTGTCCGAACCTACAATCAGCTGAACAAGTTAAATATTTAGGGGTCAATCTGGACAGGCACTTGAGATGGGACATTCATATTGATAGCCAGTCTAGTAGAATTAGGAAACTAATATACATCTTTAAAAGCTTACGCCATGTTGCAGATTCGGAACTTGTTAAAAAGATTTATGTGTCTCTGGTCCAATCACTATTAATATATTGCCTCCCGGTATGGGGAGGAGCCCCAAAAACACACTTAATTAGTATAGAACGGGCCCAAAGATGTGTACTTAAAGTAATGTTTTTCAAGCGATTTAGGCATCCAACTAAGCAACTGTTCCATGATAGCAGACTAATGAGTGTGAGACAGTTGTATATTTTACACGTGATTCTTTATAAACATAGCGAGCTCCCTTATAATACAATACTCGAACAATTAAACCAACAAAGGCGACGACATAATGTCTGTCTGATCCCATCAAACAAAACAAAATTCACTAATAAACAAATCCCTTTTTTATCATGTTACCTATATAATAAAATAAATAAAGAACTCAATATTTTTGAAATGACTAGAAATAAACTCAAGCGCGCAGTTCAAAACTGGTTTCTTACAAAAGACTATGGAGAAATTGAGGAACTACTTAAAATTGTAATGTAATACAAGTCAAGACCGTAGTAGAAGTCAAATTTAATATAAGTGAAATACTTAACAGAACACTAAAATTCAAAAAGTCAAGTAGAATTAGTTTAATTAAAAAAAAAAAAAAAAACCTAGTAATAAATTGGAAAAAAAAACTAGCAATAAAATGTATGATAGACTAAGCGAGGATAATCAATATATAAAAAAAAAAAAAAAAAAAAAAACAAAAAAAAAAAATAGATTACTTTAGTACTGGAAGTCACTTCTTGTCGCTACTACATCCGTGTCAATTCGTGCCGGTATCAACAACACATTTTTTACTGCGGGTACTTTGATGCCCAATAACTATGTTAAGCCAGTGAAAGTATTGTTTACTTTGTTGTAATTATTCCATTGTAATTTATGTGCTACAGTGGTGTCCACCTACTTACTGCAGGTACCTATATGTAATAAATCTGGGATGTGATCACGTTAATCGGGTAGGTACCTACGTATATATCTACCATAAATGCTATGATATGTTTCAACACTTCCACTGAAGCAACTATTTACCTACCTACTGATTCCATAATATAATTACCTACCCATTTCCACCTACAACAAAAAAAACCTAATGAAACAAAATAGTGAATACCCTATAATTTCGAGTGCCTGCTGTTCGATGGCTGCCTGCCTATCTGCCTACCTGCCTAATTGTGTGCTTATTACCGACATTACACTCAAATCCTTTTGGCGGAGTGGGTGGCATGACGGGTGGATTGAATAGGTACATTACCTATGTGGATGCCTACCCTAGATGCTCAATAACACGTAATTGTCCCTATACCTACCTGCTAATTGTCTACTTATAATTATAATATATTTCCCTTCAACATTAAATTTCGCACTTCTCTACTCGAATCTATGCTTGAGTAACGATTTCTTTATATTGTGTAGGTACCTACTTTTGCCACACTTAGTTACGCAATAACTGACCGAAACAGGGGGGAGTACTAATATCCTAAACACAAGGAAACTTAGTTAGGAGTTAGAGCTCAGCCATGTACTCGTAAATTTGTTGCCATACTGAAGACTGCCTACCTACCTACCTACCTAAACATTGATAGATTCAAACTGCTATTTTGTGGAGACAAACTTATTAGTCTGAATGAGCCTAGTTTGTCTAAGTACCTACCAAACCTGGGTAGTAGGTATTATAAATACTTGTAGTACTAACTTGTACATGGTGTTTTTATTTAATGTACTTCTTTTTGAACAAATAAACTATTATTATTATTATTATTATTATTATTCGATACAAGCGAGACAATAATAAAAGGAAATACAATGAAAAGTTCACAAATTAGGTATAGATACGCGCGCGACAATTATGCTTAGGGCTTGCGCGGGACGCGGGACGCCAGGGTTAGTACCCGCGCGTGGGTCTAGATGGCGCTAGACGACGCGGAGATTTAAAAGCTGGAGTCAATAGAACAGTGCTTCCGTCGCAAGATCCACCTACACATCCCGGTATCTGGTTTAGACATTGATGGACTAATTATGTATGACGCGCTACAGATCTTGAATTAGCTACCTACTTTAAGTTTTTAAAAAATGATTATCTAACACTAATACGAGATGATACTAGTAATTATTTGTTTATTTAAGCCTTTGATTCTAATTTTTTTGTTTCCGTTGTGTTACAAAATATCTCTTAGTTCAGTGAGCCTCTTGGCAAATGCGTTCTCCAGCATCTTCCACTGTGATCTGTCTCTGGCAACTCTACTCCAATTAGAGCCGGCTGTGAGTTTGAGATCGTACTAACGTATACTAACTACTAATAATAGGAAGTTTTGAAATAAAACAACTCATAGTGGTACAATGTAGTTTATTATTTAACAACTTGTTAGATACACCATTTTCACATCAAACTATGAAAATGGCAATCTCTAAACCTCTCCATAACTAATAGGGACTTGTAAATCAATGTAACAATGCAACCACCGAACGAAGTGTAGCGAAGAAGCCTTCTAGACAACTACAGTGTAGAAAATAAAGAAAAACGAATCTTATTGTACAGGACGAGAAGGACTGGAACGGCGAAACAAAATAAACTCATCCTCAACAACTCGTGTCAAAGCTCAATCCTTTTTATCATCTAAAACATTTCAACAATAAACTTTTCGTTATCATCCATATTCTAAGTTAATGTAATCGTGAATAAACTACTAACTTTTATTTTAACAATACGATAACTCCTAACCGCGATATTCTGTGGAATTTTATACATTCTGGTAAATTGCAACACTATAATGTCACTAATATTAGAAGCTAACGTGTTGGCCAATAATAACTATCCTATACAAACGATATATATATGGAAACATAATAAAATAACTCCACAACAACTGGCAGAAAAGAATATAGACACAATAGCAAATCGAAAAAAAAATATGCACACAATTTAGCGTCACTGAATCAGTTCAAGGTTAAGGTTAAAGAAATTTATTCTCAAAAAAGACAAATTACATTTCTTTGAAAGATACGCGTAAAACATAACTAATACTTAATAAGTATGTAAATACATGTTAGGTACAGAAGCTCTTATGTAATGGTGTGTGTGTCGTTGTCTCTAATTTGTCTACCTAATCCCTATATATTGCATTGTTCTATATATATTCTGTGTTAGTATGATACAGAATATAACACTTTTACATCGATTGAATAATCTCTATGACAGCATTATATACTGAACCTAGTATTTCTGGAATAAAAGCTTAAGTAAGTAGCATATTATTTGGAATTTAATTTGTTAATCAATCAATCGATGCATAAGTCTCCAACAAGTAACATCTGTGATATATTTTCAATATATTTACGTTCAGTGTCAAGTGTTGTGATTGTTACATACAAACAAGATATACAAGTATATCTATATATTTTGAATATATATCACGGAGTGTTTATAGCCCCGTAACCTTAAATAGACTAGACTAGTGCAACTATTAATAGGCTAGATTTATCAATAAAATATTAACAAGATGTTAAAGTGTATAAATTTACAGTTTGAACTTTTTTAAAGGTAAACAACACTGAGGAAAAGGAGAAAGCATATTATAACTTTAAGAAGATTTAAAGTAGTAAGTAATGTACGCTAAAAAGTCATAAATACATTTCTAAATAATCTAACTAAACGAATAAATAGCTATATATAGGTTTTATATATATTTACCCTGAGTATGAGAGTCATAAGATCAATGGAATTGAATAAAAGTACATTTTGTGGGAAATCTAAAAAATTGGTCAAAAGTTTTAAATTCTTAAAATTATTCTACGGAAAGAAAAAAGAATATATATTTTTCTTGTTTAAGAAATAACATACTATTATTACGCCTAAACTACATTCTACCTTGTAAAAACCTCACTTACAAATGTACTTTATTTAAATATTATAAAAGAAAGTTTTATAAAACTGGAATGCCAAAATATAAAATGGTCAAAATCGATGTATTTAATTTTAATTACATTAAAATAACTGTGCTGTTATTGAAAGTTGGCGAACAAAACCAAGTGTTTAAACAAAACAATATTGGTTATCACCCAAATTCCTCAAATGCATTTAAGCTTTTAATTCTAATTTAATTATTATTTAACTATACACTGAACACCGAAAGCTTTCACAAGAAGACGGCTCTGAAGCATCTAAATACAGTTTATAGAAAGAAAGTACAAACATAAAATAAAAGAGACGAATCAAGAGAAAACGACACCAAAACACGATCAAGAGCCAACATACCTTACTCCATGCAAATACACCAAAAACAAAAATATATAATTATATATTTTTATCTTAGGAATTACTTTAATTAATAACAGATTATCATAGGTACCGTTAATTTCAAAATTAGTGACAGTTAGCTTCAAACACGAATTTTATTATAAATTCACGCTAGATACCAACATAACATTATCTAAGTTACTACTGCTATGAAAGTCAACAACGAAGGGCTAGTAGCTAGTATCTCTACTACAAAGATTGAAGATATTATATAGAAGATAGTTTAGGAAAGAGTAGATTATTATAGAATCAGCTAACGCACGGTGAGGGTATGTACTTGGTCATGTAACGTGTTATTGTAAAGGATCTGAAATCTTACATTCTATTATTGTTAATTTCGACTACGTACAACCGTTAGCTAGATGCCATGCACATACAATATATTCAAGGACCTAGAGTAACACACGAGTACCTTATGTTATAGTAAGTGTATGTGAACATTCAGCGATGGACGGGCTTGCGGAGCCCATATACTTCTCATATAGAGCCCATCAATATATATCAATATTGAAATATATATTATATGATGGCTATGCGTGCTGAAAAATAAATACCTATCGAATCAAGCTATGAAAATATACAATATGTGCCAATACAGTGCGAGAAAATATCGAATCTTATATATCAGAAAAATAGTAGCTTTTAATAAACAATCTGAAATTACTGCATTTCCTATTTACAACATGTTCTTTTGTATACTAGAGAATAGTTACTTGTGTCAAAATCCTGATCATTTAAATCTATTATACGGGTAGCTAGAACAATGACAGAAAATATGTTGGATTTGTCAAATGTAAATGATCAGGAGCGAAGTAGTGTATGTGAAGTTAGATATAATTGATTTGTTAAAGTATATTATAATATGATAAGCGAAGCTTATATAAATATTGAAATACATGATGTGCTGAGTGTTGAGTTTAGTTCTAAGAAGATATAGTCAAAGATAGTGAAAGATTGTCAAAGAAGCGAGAAGAAATAACGCGCGCGGAATCCCGCGGCGATTACAATATACTCATATATCACAGCTTTTGACGATTAACAAATCTTTGCATTCTCAGCTTTATTTTGTGGACACAATTGTTCGAACAATTAGCTGTTTCTATGACGTTCCTGGCGCTTGTCGCTTCTACCATTTCTAGCATACCATCCGCATCTACCACACCGTCTCTCACGTTACCTCTACTGTGACTATACGATACGGTGCTTGTTACAACTGAATGTATATCAATGTTGAGTTCATCTGCTTACGAATCTAAGGGTTCTTTAGTTGTTTCGTATGTGTAGTTGCAAGATTGTTCGTTTGCATGTCCGATAATTCTATTCACCTTCATTAGACGTTAATCGCTCGAAAAATTTGCTCACGTGATTATTTTGTTTAACATTAATACCTAAGCGTAAACTTGAAACGCATCTACGTCTAATTTCAACTGTAAAACAATGATTACGTTTATCTACATTACATTTACACTAAGAGATCTTACTTTAGACATGCAGCAAACGGACAACGAACAAGTCGGTACCCCGATAACAATAATGTTAAACTTCGATGTGATAGTTAAGGCTAGGTTATTTACGTAACTCCTATACACCGATACACAGAAGCACTCATGCAAAGGATTCAAGAGGCGACAGAGAGAGCAAGCGATATCTTGCACCGTGTCCCGGTACATACACGTGACACCGCGTAGCACTAAGCCACGAAGCCACGAAGCCGTGGAATTTGGATGAGAACAAATTCGGAATACATTGTTATTTCAATGTAAGAAAGAAGACGCAGAAGAGACAAAGCGCGTGCTAGGTTCCCTTATAAATATCCCATTAAATTACAGTTTCGATCTATATAATTTGTCCTTTACACTTAAATAACAATATATCACAAGCATCAACATATAAAACAGGATCAACGTTCTCTGTGCCGCTCGGAGTGTGCCGCGCCGCTGTCGGACCGCTGTCGGCCCGCTGACGGACCGCAGTCGGACCGCTGTCGGCTCCGAATCCATTTTATGAATGTATAAAAATATTATTGCTTATTACCAAGCACCACAGCGCCACTAGCCAACTACATTCCGAAATATTGAATTCCTCCTAATTTTTGAGCGCGGATGTTACAGTTACTTTAAAAAATCGGGGTTCGAGTGATTTCACGGGTTGTGACGTAACAACTTAGCACAGCTACATCATGTATTTGGGTTATATAATAAGGGTGGCGTTCGGCGAGCTTGTCGGCCGACATGTTGCCGCGAGTCGCCGAGTGCGCGCGCTCACTGCATCACACACTTGCTCTCTATTTGCGACTTGAGTTCATTCACTTGCGTTTCAATGGTGTTTTTCAATTCTGAAAAGAAACAGACAAATAATAGATAATTCTTTATATTTAATTCTTAGCAGTCGTTAAGCCATGACGGAGGCCTTACGGCGGCCTAAAAACTCCGTCCTCAGGGTTGGCCACTAATTCATACGAGCTTGCTTGCTTATTCTTTATTGTACACAAGTTACGTACAAATCTTAAACCTAAATTTGTGGTGTACGATGGGCGGCCTTATCGCTGAAAGCGATTTCTTCCAACCCTATATAAGCTCAGTTGGTCGGTCGGTCGTTCGTATGAGTTAGTGGCCAACTCTGGTGACAGAGTTTCCAGGCCGCCTCAAGACCTCCGTCGCTTAACGACTGCTAGAGCTCATTTGTTAATCCAACTGAGCTATCATCATCATCATCATTATCCACTGCCTGATTTCACCCACTGCTGGATATAGGCCTCTTTTTTTTGGTACCACTCACAATCCCGTGCCAGTCTCATCCAATTTTCGCCCGCTATGATGTAAGACTATATTGGTTAATTTTCCACATCTGCAGTGAGGGTTGCTTCGGAGGGCACGTTAAGCTGTTGATCTCGGCTCTAGCAGTCGTTAAGCCATGACGGAGGCCTTCATCATCATCATTATCAACCTATATCGGTCCACTGCTGGACGTAGGTCTCTCCCAAGATGCGCCACTGAGCCCGGACTTCATCTCATCTCATCCAGTGTTTGCCAGCTACATGTCTCAGATCGTCGCCCCACCTAGCCGGAGGGCGTCCTACACTACGCTTGCCTAAACGTGCTCTCCACTCGAGTATTAGTTTGCTCCAACGATTGTCAGTTCTGCGGCAAACATGGCCGGCCCACTGCCACTTCAGCTTCAATTCACGGAGGCCTTAAGGCGCCCTAAAAACTTCGGCACCAGGGTTGGTCACTAACTCATACGAACGTACGTAGTGAGTGTTGGTATATTCCAGAAATCTCCACCAAGAAATCCCTACCAGTGGGGATTTCAGTTTTTTTCCAGAAATCCCCACTGCTACGACGTAGCAACGTAGCAGTGCGGATTTCTTCATTTTTTTTCCAGAAATCCCCACTAAGTATGTGGTCATATTAAAAGCCTTTCTTTAACCATTGAAATGTTGTAGGTTTGGTACTAACTTGTAAACTCATCCTGGTCTTCAAGCTCAGCTTCTGCAGCGAGTTCCTCGGGCGTCTTCTTCTTCCTCATGAGGGGATTGTCCGGCTCCATGGGCTGCTGCTCCACCACCTCCTCCTTCTTCTGGATTTTGTACTGAAACGTGAGGGAATACCATTGTCAGTGTCTTTGTTATGGCTAGAGTGATTAATCGGGGACCATAGGAATCTTCTAAAATGAATTAGATTAAATTTTTACAAATATTTCATTTATATCTTTAAAAAAATGTTTCAAGCATCTAAATTGTTCGGTAAGAACTGAACCCACGACCTACAGCACATAAAGCCACAGCCAACTAAGTCAGTCAAGTAAAACAGTAAATTCATTAACTGGCGCCACTGAAAACCAGCGCCTAGGCAGGGTACTAACATATCCTGCCCTGGCACCATGCTGAGTGGTAGCCATTTTTGTTATTTTTAACTATAGTTCTAAGATTTAATTTTGTAATACTTACCTACCTCTGTAATATAACAAAATAAAAGTATTCTATTCTATTCTATTCACTGGTAGGGATTTCTCAGTGGGGATTTCTGGAATCTTCTTCTTTCCTAAATATATAAAACTCTTTTGAAGCTGACTGACAATCAACGCACAGCCTAAACTATAAGTCCTAGAGGTATGACATTTGGAGGGTAGGGGTGCACTAAGAAAGGAATTTTGAAAAGTCGCACCCTAAAGAGTCTAAAACAAGGATCAAAGATTTCAATCAAATAATGCGTAAACCCTTGAAAATTGGTACATAGATTCCTCGAAATAAATGGATTCGACACGTGTTTCAGGATTTTGAAAAATTTTCTTCAATGTGTGTGCTTACAAACAGTTAGCAGCATTGCTACCACGCGAACAATGCCGCGGGCGACAGCTAGTATACCATGTAGTCCTATTTTTAGTATATCCGTACAAAAGGATTAAAACAGTCCCACGTTCCATTCCACTCGTAATAATATAATAGCCACTCAAAATTTAAGTTCCCTGCAAATAAAACGGAATCACTTACATTTAATTACTCTTACAAAGTACAATTCTGTTAAGTCTATTTAAAATGAACTTCATACCGTCGTAATAAGAGTCAGAAAAGCTTGGTGCTTTAATAATAAAAGATTCAGCGATTCTATCTAAGTGAAACTGTTTTTCTAGATTATTTGATAGATAGGGTACATAAAAGTCGATGGAGATGACTAGAGGGTAGTCAAAGGCATGTCCATGATACAAAAAAATAAGTTCCTGAAATCCCCACTGGCTACGTGCGTCGTATGTCTTGACATAACATTAAGTTTATGGTAAATTGTACGATTTAAAAAAAATGGGATAAGAAAGTAACAAATCGCTTTGTAGATCATACATTAGCTACGTCGTAGACAATTCGTAGACCCTTTAGTTTACGTCGTAGCAAAGTCATGGACAGCTATAGTAGGTGCCAAATAACACCGCAATACAGGTCAATCACCCACCTTAACCACGATGTCGCAAAATTCAATTTATGAATGGCTAATTCTGTCACTTTCCATACAAACCTGTCGTTAAGACGGTAATCGCTCGAATCTCGTAGTACTGTTTGTTTACCATACATAAATTGAATTTTCCGACATCGAGGTGAAGGTGGGTGAATGACCTGTATTGCGATGTTATTTGGCACCTACTATACAGAGTAACCAATTTGTAAAGTATTGCCTACGTCGTAGCTAAGTCGTAGAAGAGTGCCAAGAATTCGTCGCTAATGCTCTACGGCGTAGAAAATGTACAAGAATTATAATATTTTTTCATATTAAATTATTTTGAACACTCGCTTCATAAATAAGTACATTGAGTGAGTGTCCACCGTGCCTATTTATTTCCTTAAAGAAGTATAAGATGTAATAATAAATATTTCTAGTATGTAATTCAAACCAAAAATTGCTTTCAACTCGCAAAGAAAGGAAAAATCAAGAATTTTTATTTTAAAATCAAAGTTGTTTCTAAAATTCATCGTCAAAGCTTTGTAGCAATGTTGCCAGTACACCAGTAATTTCCCCAAGGTGCCTCTGATTTCCGATTGCTCAGTGTTGCCACAATCAAACAAATTGCCTACTTCCAGGGTAAATATCCAGTCTCTTGCTACATATTGTATGCGTTTATTTGAATAGTTATTTTGCGTAGCTTTGTAAATGGTTTGGGAATTGCAAATAAGATACGTATACCCTGACTCTTAAGAGACTTGAGTAATCAGAAGAACCTACACTAACATTTTCCGTTTTACTACATTTACGCTCATTATACCATTTATACATATTACCTGAGTAGAATCTTCTATCACTATCTAATTTTATATTTTATACACACTTCACGCACACACCCTCGTATTACAGTACATTTGGACACATACACATTTAGATTCCATAATTCTTACTAATATTATAAATGCGAAAGTAGCTCTGTCTGTCTCGCTTTCACGCCAAAACTACTGAACCGATTTGAATGAAATTTGGTACACAGATAGTCATAGGCCTGAGAAAGGACATAGGCTACTTTTTAATGCGAAAAAAGGGTTGGAAAGGGTTTAAAGGGGGGGGGGGGGATGAAAGTTGTATGGAAGCATCGTCATTTTTAGAGCTTGAAGCTTATTTTTAAGCTGTTGATTCGATATATAATCAAGGTTTGTAAAATCTATGCTACTCAAAGACACTATTCCACGCGGACGAAGTCGCGAGCACACCTAGTAACTTATATATTCTCACATGGTCCTATGACAGTCATGGTCTTAGCGGTATAACAGCGCCTAATGCTAAAAAAGTAGGCAATTTCTTGAGTTAGGACCCATTTGCTGCTGTGGCAGGCATCATAATTACATAAAGGAACCAATTTATGTTATTGTATATATTTGCTTTTTTTTTCTTTTAAAATTCACTGTTTTAGTTATTATTATTATTTGTACCAATCTATTATGTTTTTATGTTGTGTGCCAAGTAGTAAATAAATGAATGTCTATGTCTATGAATGTCTACTAAGAAAAATGTATTATAGATTATAGATAATTTCTTCCTTAGTCATCTTTTCGGTAAAATTCATAATTCTTTTAAGCTTTTTCAGAGTTAATAAACGATTTTAAAAAAAATAGTCATAGACAAAACAACACCCTATTATATCAAACTAAGCGAAGCCTGTTCTGTGAAAACTACATCATAATTTTTTTGTAAATACATACGTAATTATAATTCATACTCGTATAGAATTTTCTAAATAAACTCTTTTGAAGTTGACTGATAAACAACGTACAGCCTAAACTATAAGTCCTAGAGGTATGAAATTTGGAGGGTAGTATCCTTATATAGTGTAGGGGTGCATTCTAAAGGACCTAAATTAGGATCAAAGATTTTAACTAAATAATGCGTATGCTGCTACCACGCGAGCAGCGCCTCGGGCGACAGCTAGTACAGAATATTTGCTATCACACAAATGTTTGTTCTATCTGGGAGTCGAATCTACAACCCATAGCTCGAAAGGCAGAGCTATAACCAACTGAGTAGCTGATGAACTGTGACGCCTAAAAAAATTTATTCGTCTATTAAAATGTGAATTTCTACAAAATACTCGAACCACAATAGAACTTAGCGTAACACTAAGAGGCTTAAATGCCGGAGTATTAAACCAATCCTCTTTATATTTGATCTCAATTTGATTAGATGCCTCGGATATTTTAATTTAAAAAATGATTTTTCCGAGACGTCTCGATCTGGCAACCCCCTTGAGATCTCATTAGCGGGGAAGTGGGAGCATTGTGGATGTTGGCTATGAGGATGGTAATCACAGTTTATTATACGAGATTTTTGTATGACAAAGGTTATTCTGCATAAAATGCATTGTTAGATTTATAATTGCATAATTAAACGACTTCAAAAAAAGAGGTTCTCAATTCGGTTGTAATTGGAACGAAGTTCCTTATCACGCGTAGCGAAAGGGGGCTAGACGGAAAAAATTAAGACCAAAAGTTTTTTCAAACTTTGACAACGTCATTCAAATAAATTGGTGCAGGAAGGAAACAAATGAATGTAGGTATTGTTGGAAGTTTTTGTTTTAATTTAGGTGCTTCTGTGTTCTTACTGTAAGAAAACATCCGGGTGTACCTTGACACCTCTCAAGCTTTTTTTTTTCTATATTTTTTAAACAAAAAAGATACCGAAATCCCCACCAAGTAATCTCTACCAGTGGGGATGTACTTCAAAATTGGTGCCGTATTATTTAATCAAAATCGGTCGGAAAAAACACGTCGTCCACGTACACGACATTGCGTATTTTGCTTTTCTGTGACTTTTCAGTGTTTACGATCAATAGATGATGACGAGACCTGTAAGTGGCGGACGCAGTGCAATTTCTTACAAAACACGTTCTCAGTGGACGAGCTAAGTGAGACAATTCATTATTATAGCCAAAAAGTACCACTTGATTGCAAATTAAACATTTTTCTTCTTGCTTGCTGTTTTCAGTTGTTCTTGGTTGTTGTTTGTTGTGTAGAGATGCCTCGAGGAGGTCAACCTGACTCGATTAGGGAGTCACGCTGGAACGGACTCCCTACTAGAGTCAATTTAACATCCAAGAGAGAGTTCTTCTTGCTTCTGTCATCTTCTTTCTTCTTAGGGCGTACAAATAATGCTATTTGAAGTAGTTTTATAACACTAGACTAGTAATACTGGATAGGTATATTAGGTGCCAAATAACATGGCAATACAGGTCATTCACCCACCTTCACCACGATGTCGCAAAATTCAATTTATGAATGGCTAATTCTGTCGCTTTTCATACAAACCTGTCGCTAAGACAGTATCGCTCGAATCTCGTTAGTATTGTTTGTTTACCATACATAAATTGAATTTTGCGACATCGTGGTGAAGGTGGATGAATGACTTGTACTGCCGTGTTATTTGGCACCTACTATAAACACTTCATTTTTTTTAATACGGTGTGTTCGTCTGTTTTGTTTTTCTTTTCTTAAAAACTAGAAAAACCGACTTAATTTCAACTACCTTATAGCTTCATCATCAGATTCTGATGATGATGGCAGTTCATTGGAATTGTTCTATTGATCGTGAACACAAAAAAAATAGTGCGTGGAGTCCCTACGCGCGGAAGAAGTTATACTTCGAGTGCCACGCATTCACTCTCGCTCTGTGTTTAATGTGAAATTTATTTAGCATTTATTTTATGCAGTACTTATTTAGTTAGAAAAGGTTCTAGTCGCCATCTAGTTCGGATTTCAGAACTAGATGGCGTTGCTAAGTTGGTCCGGATCCTAGAACGCGCTATCGAAGCGTTTTGACTTTTTTGGTGGAGCAAAATGTAAGTGTAGTAGTAACTAGTAGCTCATCTGTAATAGCGTTAAACGGTTGCACAATATTGTTGGAAGTCGCGTTAGAAGTATAACTTCAAAAAAAAATCACCAAAATGGATTTATATTTGATGAAATGATGATAATTGAGAACCTCCCTATTTTGAAGTCTGTAAAAAAATAGCGTTGTCGTCGACACGACGGCGTGGTAGCTAGTATTTTTGTATATATTTGAGATTGTGTAAGGTTTAAGTGCTGTCCCGTACTGTAATCTTAAGTTGTGTTTTTATGATACTAAATCTAATCATCGAATGATAATAATCCACGATATTGTGTCTGTGTTGTGTCACTGAAAATTCCCATTCTTCCTTCCTCTGCTGTCTATGTCGGTATTATCGGTTATTAGTGCTTAATATTGTTCAGTGAAGTGTATATCAGATGTTTAGCTCGAGGGCCAATCTCAGCTCAGATGAGTTACTAACCGAGTTAGCGGCCGCCTCCAGGCAAATTACAAGTGTTGCTGCTTCGAACAGTCAACGTCATAAAATAGGAATAAAACAAATAAATACATTTATAGAAAACTTTTTATTGTACACCACTTTTACTTAGTTAACTTTTATAATGTACCCTGGCAAGAGCGGAATCTCCTAATACTAGTAGTTCGCCCCGAACTGAGATCTCGTGATGGTTGGAAGTTAATAAAACCCAAACAATTTTTATTGACCAATGGTTGAAATAAACTTTGCAAATCGCTTCGAAATCACCGTCTAGCTAAGTTCCAGTTTTACTTGAACTACAAAATCATTGAAACTCCAAGAAATGGTAGCTCACGTTATACTGGGTTTGCCAATTTTATATTTTTTACAACAACTCAAAAACTATTAGACCTAGAGTCAAAATAAAAACATTTTTGGAATGTCTAATCAAAACTCTATCATATGACACCCCACTTGATATTATTGTACGACTTTTTTTTACTCTCTTTGGACCCTCATAACTTCACGACCCCTTGACCGATTTACTTCATTTAACAAACCAGTAAAACGTAAAAGTACTATTCGTATACCTACCAAATTCTGTGAAGATCGAATAAGCGGTTCAAAAGATCTCGACGAACAAACATCCAAACATATACAAATCATATTTTTCGAAGTTGTCACTAAGATCTCACTCGACGCTCACTCGATCAACAAGTATTTCATACTTAAAAGGAGATTTTCAACACTGTCAATACCACTCGATCAACTGTTATCTTTTGGAAGCAATAAAAACATTTGTATTTGTACTTTTACGGAAATTATGAAATAAACACAGAGCTCATTATTATTATGTGAAGTACAATGGGCGGCCTTATCGCTATGAGCAATCTCTTCCAGGCAACCTTTAAAACAATTGGAATTGGAATTTTCAAGAAAAGAATAGGTGGATTATGGCTAAGCGTGCTCCACCTTAGGCTGCAGCTACACTTACCACCAGGTGTGCTGGCAGAAAAATGGTAAGTTATACTCATAAAAAAATGTATAATTATCACTTTGACACTATTTCACAATTGTATATTTTATGAGAAATTCTTTTGGCATATAAAAATTTAGTTTTTAGCTTATAATCATAACTAGTAAAGGAAAATTAGTAGTTGCTATTTGTTACAGACAACACAACACACGACAGGCGTCATGGCTCAGTCGGTAGTAGCTCTGCCTTCTGTGCTGTGGGTCGTGGGTTCGATCCCCACCGAGAATAAACATTTGTGTGGCAAACATAGATGTTTGTTCTGTGTCTGGGTGTCTATGTATTATAAGTATGTATTTACAAAAGAATATTAAGTATTCTATCAGCCATCTAGTTTCCATCGTACAAGCTTTGCTTAGTTTGTGACTAGAAGGCGTTGTGTTAAATGTCCGTGAATATTTATTTATTTTATTTATTTATTATTTTAGTTCTATACCCAACAGTGGGTGCATACAGGCTGAATAGATAGATAGATAGATTATTTTAGAATTTTTCTCCTCATCACTTACTAATGGTGTTGACTGTACCCTGTAAACTATAATCAATATTTTTGTAGGTAACTACCCAGATGACAGTATCGATACGATTTGCAAAGTATATCTCAGCCATATACTTCCTTAGAAGTAGGGTTATTTAGTTGAAAAAAAAAAATGATTCTTTGAGTTTTACTTTGCGAGATCTCAGTTTTGTACGAACTACTAAATTTGCCCTTCATTTAAATCAAACCCGCAACTCTCAACTTCATTACCTCGCACAGGCATATACTTTCCTCAAGCAACATTACATCGTAACACATTACACGATAACATATTTCACCATAACATACTACATCACATCAGGGGGTGTCGATAGGTTGTCTGTGACCACTAACCGGAATGAAGCGCGTCTTACTGGAAAATTACTGGTAAGCTTTGTACAGTGTACCAACTTACAAATGTACTACACGCAAGACAATGTCGCTTTTGTTAAAACCCTTTTTTAACCGACTTCAAAAAAGGAGGAGGTTCTCAATTTGGTTGTATTATTATTATTTTTTATTTTATTTTATGTTTGTTACCTCAGAACTCCGGCATTTATGAACCGATTTGAACAATTCTTTTTTTATCTGAAAGGGTATGATTCCAGATTGGCCCCGAACTGCGTATCAAATTGCAGTCGGTTTTTCAAGTTTTTTAAACTTATAAATTATTCTTGAAAGGAAAGTTCTGGGTTTAGTTAAATGTTGAAAGAGTTCTTGCGTATAACTTTAAAAAGGTTACATTCAGCGTTATGGTAATTGCTATAGAATATGAAAACAAAATATTGATTGGAATAAAATAAATCTTAGAAATAACAATATTTATAAATAAATTCTAATCGATAGTATTTAGCTCTACCTAAAAAAATACATATTCATTGACATATTCGTTTTCAATACAAGGTACTTAAATAGAGCAATTAAATAACCTCAATGCAAAATAATGTCATGATTTTGAAGCCAGGATGAAGATTTATGCGGCAGTAGAAAATATAGAGTTATCTGTAAGGGGGCGTCCATAAATTACGTGAGGTGTTTTTTTAAATTTTCTGCCCCTCCCTCCCCCCCTGGTGAGATGTCGTGAGATTTTATTCAACCCCCTCCCCCATCCCCGAATCTCACGTGAGATTTTTCAAAATGTGAGTTTCTTACGTAAACGCGTTTTTAAAAACGTATTTTTTTTTTAAAACGTATTTTCTTTCGAACGAATTAGTAAATGATCTTAATCGTACTACGATTACGCTTAAGATTAAATCTTAAGCATGTACAATCTGGATTAAATAGAACAAAATAGTATAATTTTTTTTTGTTTCAATCAGAAAAAAAATTGCGTGATATTTGCCGAGACCCCCCCTCTCCCCAACGTAAGATTAGATGAGATTTGACTCGACCCCCTCCCCCCCTTAAACACCTCACGTAATTTATGGACGCCCCCTAATCCACATATACGGAAAATATCCCTATTCTAAATTAAACCTTTTATTCTACAGCTTAAAATATATTTCACTTTGACTTTAGGTATAGTACGAACACAAACATTACAGTAGGGACTAGTACATCAATCATGCTAGTCCACGGTTAAAATATTGATCCTCAATTCCACTGGAATAGTACAAGAGCTGTTGAACTGTCTGTGGGACAGACCTTTGCTGCAGTGGTTGGCTCAAATTGGATTTCAATCGAACTGACGAGGCATAGGGTTAGAATCGAAATTCAAAAATTCGACGATTCGACGATACTTTACTTCAAACTTTGTTTAGTTTGAGACTAGATGGAGTTGTGTGAAAATGTCCAAGATTTTTTTATAAGTCTATAGTTTCACCTAGGTCTTTTAAATAGTTCCTCTTTAGAGGTATGTATGTCTACCGTGAATGAAGACAACACAGCCGTGAACATTTTTTTTATACAAAAACGTCTCCATTTTCATGTCTTTTAATTAACAATAAAGAAAAAGAAATCTGTTATGAATAAAAACGTTCTTATTTTCTTCAGAGTTTGCCGTATTATCCAAAAAACTCATCGTACCAAATCCGAGATGTGACGTTACGTGGTTACGTCCAACAAAGACGGCTTCTTCTTCTTTTTCTATGTTGCCATTCCATTACAATATCCGTCAACTTTGAAATCAAAAACATTTAGGTTTCACCAAAAAAGTACACTTCTAAAAAAATATTCTCCATATTTTGTGTGCTATCTCTACAGTGCCTAATGTATTGGAAATGCTCTCGTATGTTTTGCGCACTGTACCGCACCGGTATTGATTTTGCACCCTTGTTTTATGGAGCCAACGGTTAAGCGGGATATTGTGAACTTAGTTGTGTAGTTCGCCACTTTCATTGACTTTTATGTCGACTCTACTGTGAAATAAGTTTGGAATTCTACTACTATTATTATACAAGATCCAACGACGACTTTTTATTAACTGCATTTGATGTTTTCTTATTTTACATTTAATATGCTCTTCCTCATTTTCACATTTTCTTTTTCCCATATTGAGGTTAGTGACGGATAACTTGGCGTGCGAAGGTTCTGAGCACGGAAACACGAATGAAGTAAAGATGGCGGCGCTCGGAAGAAATAGGAACGTCAAAATTCGAAAAAATAAATTTAAACAAACCGTGCGAGGCTGAAGTAAGGAGGCTCACTACAACATGTAAAACAAATCGCTTCGAATGAAGCTGATCATATAATTATGATCGAACTTCACGTACAGAGTAAGTTCCTTTGATTATTAATTATTAATGATGGAAGTGTAGATTTTTTGGATGTATAGATGTTTAGATGTATATATGTTTGGATGTTTGTGTTTTAATTACGTTGTAACTACTAGGCTGATTTGACTGAAACTTGAAATATATTCGTTCGTAACCTGGATTAATACAGGCTATTTTTTATCCCGAAAAATTAACAGAGCGGAACGCGGACCAAGTTGCAGGCGAAAGCTAGTAAAACATACTTCATATATACATATATATACAGTCATATCTTTTTTTTGCCAGGAAACAAATTCCTGCCTAGCTCAACCTATTGCTCCTCAGTTCAGTCAACTAAAAAAAACTAAATTTTGAAGTGAAAACTTCTTTTATACTACACCTGCTTGGAAAGTACCTTGATACTTTATCAAATTTACGGTACGTAATTGCATATCGAACAAATATGCGGGGAGAAAACGGATCTGAGCGGGAGAGAAAAGTGTATGAAAATCCATTTCTTACGTGGTTTTTCTTTTTTAATTTTGGGTAAGACTATGCGCCGGTAACCTAAATATCAAAAGCCAAAAAGTTTTTACAGTGAGTTTTTATCTCCAAGTTCGCAAAATGACACTGGCCACTAGCTGTGTGTTGGATGGTGTCGGGCTGGCAGTGCGACCCTGCGGCGGCAGGATAAATAATTTGAAAAAAGAACATGTGAAAATTGCAGACGCCATTGCCGCCATTTTCAATTTGGGTGTTGTTTGAGGATTCAGTTTTAGTTTTTTATTTTCCTCGTAGGTGTAGTATAAAGCACTATGCATCACTCGAGAGAAAGTGCGATTCCCGATCTCGGGTGTTTTAAAACCCTCGCCTACGGCTCGGGCTTCAAACGACACCCTTCGATGGTAATCGGTCACTTTCTCCTCTCGGTGAACAATGTACTATAGCACCCTTGTGATTTGAAAGTCAATGAAACGAAAAAGCGAGGAAACGAGAAGAGAGATCCCAAAGCTAATTTTCGTACGCAATCTAAGGAGACTGCTGGCCAAGCGGTCTAACGGATTGGATCAAATCGATTGAGCTTGTAGTGCGCGGGTTCGAGTCTCGAACAAGCTCGTTAACTTTTTTCCCAAACTTTTTTTGAAGGTTTCACTTCTACCACGTGTGAATGCACACATGTTTATTTATTCTTTTTCTCTCACATTTTTCTCATACATTCTTCTTTAAACAGAATACCAGCCTGTATAGATGGGTGCAACGACCGGGTCAAGTTACCAAGAACTTGCATAAATGAACACCTGGCGCTATGGCTTAGATCGATGCCCCAATTACGTTCGCGTGTTTCCAACTATAAATAGAAGCTGGTTTTCTGAGCACCAGTTACGAGCAGATTATGAGTGAGATATGACGTCGATGAAAAGAGGCACTGTGGTCTCCACGGTAGACTTCTTAGACTTCTTAATGCATAAGAAGGAGAGTCTTTGAGATTTTATTTTGACGGCCGTGCTCACTTTGGACACGAATTTGTTCGTACGTAAACGTACGAGTAATGTTCGTACGAAGTGAGTGCTCACACTGAATACGTTTTTCTCCGTCAAATAGTACGACTGCGTGATAAATCCCAACAAATTCGGATTGTATTCGGACGTCGTAAGTAAACGTACGTATACGTACGACTGATCGCATGCAGTGTGAGCGCTCCCATACTCCTTGGAAGGTCGGTATCATTCGTGCGTAGTCGTACGAATCAAATTCGGATTGCTACACCCTAAGTAGGGCCTATGAGATACCTATTTACACACCCAAAGCTTAAGTAAAATTCAGGTTTATACTATACTTAGGACTTTACATCTATTGAAGATGATTTATAGAGTGTCAGGAGGCAACCTATGCCTACACTTAACGACACACTGTAGTGCCTAGGACAATGTTTAGATGGAGTAGGCTTGTAGCACCTATACCATCCTCTCAGCCTAGTCAGACATATCCACAGGAAAGGGTTTATACCATGTAAAAGCTATAAATATATTGAGTATTAGCTGTCTGCCCGCGACTTCCTGCGCGCATATAAATAGAATAAATAATTTTTCTGTCAGTTTTACACCATGGTTTACATTATTGGAGTTTTAGTAAGGATTCCTATGTTAACTGGGGATAGTGTAGCTTCCCAACGGTGAAAGAATTTTTCAAAACGGTCCAGTAGTTTCGGAGACTATTCAATACAAACATACAAATAATCAAATCTTTCCTCTTAGCATAGGTATAGATTAGTACAGATTGAGCATATTCAAAACACAAAAAAAACCGTTTACAAGAACAAACATTTTTAAAATGTATCTCACGTTTATTTCCTAAATAAAATTAAGTAAAGGCAAAAGCCACAAATTAGCTTGTGTTTATTTGGTTTTTATCCAGCAGATTCCAAACAGAGCCCTAAAACAGAGGGTTCCTACAATTTAGCACAAACGAAAAGGGTCGGACACACATTAATCCTAAATGTTACACACTAGTGACTTGGTTTGGGCTACACGAGTGATAAAACTGTTTAGTCAAAGATATAGGTACACAAATACAAGTAGTTTATTTGCTAGTAACATGTTTTTGTGTTTATTAGTTAGAAACAAACTTTTAAAACCATAAAAACGTAACTAACACTCGGTACTTTGGGACTAAAGGGAGTTGTGTGAAATGTCCAAGGATATTATTTAGTTATTCATTTTTTAGACCCATACAATAAACTCTTACATTATAAAACACAAACGGCCTTACCACGTGATCATATTTATCTTGGATCTAACAAAAACCGCCAAAAACCACGTGTGGACTTAGTTCCCTGTCAATAAGTTGTCAGATTTATTGTAACATATAAATCTGACAACTTATTGACATTAAGTCCAAAACACACGCATCTTTTGGCGGTTTTTGTTAGATCCAAGATAAATCTGGAAACATAATTTGGGGGATTAAGTTTCTTCATAAAGGGGCGCCTTGTACCGCTGCTATGAACAGTTACTTATAGTATAGTATTATATGATCTGTGCTTAAAGTTACTCAGTTATCTACTGACAGTTGTGCTATCAAAAAGGCGGACAGTCCTTGGGAAGTGTTTGTACTCTCTAATAGTGTTTGCGTCTGCTCTCGAAGGCAACAGAAAGCACGATAAATTGTTTAACACTTATTTTTATTTACTAACGTTCTACCCGACTGCTAAAGCCGAAGAAGGGATTTCATTGTTGGATTGCGAGATCCGATGACTTGTCACTTCTAGGAATGTATTTTTGACGATAGCATTTCTACATAAATCATTTATTTAGTTTGAATTTTTTTTTCCAAAAAGTAATATAAAGTTCTATAAAGGTTAAAGGGTACGATAATGGTCTTGTGGCAGTCATTTATAACTCGAAAAAGTCGACGAAACTATTTTTTTACGGATATAAAAAGAACCGATACAATCTTCAAAGATTGACATAACTTTTTTACAGTAAAACTGGAAATTAGTTTACTTAAGTATAGTGACATAAGGTTCATTTTGCATTGAAGCATGACGGTTAGTCGTTACCAATACCATTAGAGCCCTGTCTGAGTGGCTGTAATAAAATTTGTCTCCTAAATGGTACCGTCAAAGGAGGGTAATTTTGAGGGCGGGGTCACACTGATAGAGAGCTAACTTCTTCTACTAATAACATGCTTGTATTGGCACATAAACTTTTGCTAATTTACCTAGAATTTACTAATTTGACAGGTACCAGTGCTGGTGCCATAACAAGCACATAAGACTATGTTTATGTTTCAGAGTGATGGACGTAGTGTAATGCCTTACAGGAGAAATCTTTTTTGGGTATGTGAAGCAATGCAAATAGGCAGAGATTATCGCTTAACATCAGTTGGGACACATGCTTTTCCATCACACTTCTCATTCAACCAATCTCGTGAGGAATTTCATACATTTTTGACGTTTTATATTGACAGTCTATATATTATGTATGTATAGGCTGAGAAATGTAGCTGGCAAACACTGGATGAGAGGAGCCGAAGACCGGGCTCAGTGGCGCGTCTTGTGAGAGACCTACGTCCAGCAGTGGACTGATATAGGTTGATGATGATGATGTATAGGTATAAGTTACCTATAAAAGATCAGCTAACCAAAAAAAGTTCTGTTAAAAATGTTACATCTGGTTATTTCTACGAATGAACGATAAAATGATAGCAGATACAATTATAAGTTCATCGCCCCCAATAAAAAAACGCGCATTCAAACTCCGCTGTAACTACGACCATAACTTTATCACAATTAAAACTTGCGCCAACTTTCTTTGCCCTGTGACTCCGGTGACGTCATTAGGGATGTCATTAATTTGAGCTATGCGATGATGAGAAATTGATAAAGAAGAAGGGGCATAATACGGGGGAAAGTGGGCTGTCTCATTCAGTTTTGTTATATCTAAGAATATTGATATCGATTCGCTTGTTACATTTCTCTAAAGTAACATTAATTTGACAGCACTAAAAATGTTGCCGTCCCTTTCTAATAAACTGAAACGACAAGGACGGCTATAATTTTAGAGCTGTCAAATTAGGTTAGTTTAGAAAAATGCAACAAGCGAATCGATACCATTGTCTATTGTTAACAGAAGTATGGTTTTGTATACGTAAGTAGATTATGAAGAGTAATAAAAATAAATAAATAAACATTGTGATAATAAAGTATTTAGGTACTTGACAAAGTGTCAAAATTGTCTAAATATAAATAAAAACCATACAAATAAAACTTTAGTTAGTTTGAGTGTCATTTAGTTTTGAAATTCTTATCAATATCGCACATATCATACCAGGCAAAACCCTCTTTTTCATCCATAATTCTGTCCGTCTGTTTGTCCACGAGATTAAACCTTCCCATTACAGTCCCCGATTGGGGAAAGTAAACATCCTGTACACATATAGCAATAAACACGTCCTGTATTAGGATTAACTTGTTCCAGCTGCTTTGGGATTTTCGCTTGTAAAATCAGGCGTGGTAGAGTTTTTAACCGACTTCAAAAAAGGAGGAGGTTCTCAATCCGTTTGTTTTTTTTTTTTAATGTTTCTTACCTCAGAACTCCGTCATTTATCAACCGATTTGAAAAAATCTTTTTTTATCTGAAAGGGTAGGTATGCTTTCAGATTGGTCTCATAATTTTTTTTTCAAAATCGGTTTAGTAATTAGGCAGTTAAATAAGAATAACTGGAAAAAACACGTCATACGCGTACACGATATTGCATATTTTGCTTTTCTATGACTTTTCTGTGACGTTTACGAGCAATAGAACAGTCAGTACCCACGAACAAATCTGACAGTCGCTGCGTTAGCGTATTCGAGTTACATTGCGCGTCACTGCCAGCTCGACTGCCAACCGTTGTAGTGTATCTCGGATACATTGCGTATTTTGCTTTTCTGTAGTGTTTACGATCAATAGAACAGTCCCAATGAACTGCCATCATCATCATCATTTGATGATGAAGGCGTATCAAATTGAAGTCGGTTTTTCCAGTTTTTTAAACTTATAAATTATTTATGAGAAAAATGCCGAACAGTATGCCAATACAATGTTACGTAATTACCTATAACAGTTTTCTGTAGCACTGTACTATTGTTGCCTTGAAAAACTACTGACGTCACAAAAAGACTTGGTTAAACACGAACATGACGAAAATGAAACTTGAAAAACGCAGTATCAACCAACGAATGGTCTTATAAGTACTATTTACAAAAAAAAAGTGCGTGGAGTCCCTACACGCGGAAGAAGTGAAACTTCGAGTGCCACGCATTCACTCTCGCTCTGTCTCTTTCTATTCCCCCTCCCCAGGAACGTTAAACGTTTAACGCAGCCTTGTTGGACGTCGCATTAAAAGTTTCACTTCAAATATTCTATGAGTAATGTAGTTCTCCCTCACTCATACCTACCACAGATCATATAATACCCGTTTCAATGAAAACACTGCAGTGAGTTTTGTTTAGCGACAAAAGTAGGTACGGTTTACTTGTATTTAAATTATATTATTGTATTTTAATTAACATAATAAGCGTAATCTTAATTTTGCATGCTGGGTTTCTCTGGCGAAGTGTGAGAATCAATAATTTATTTAAGATCTGCGATGTACCACTCTTCACGCAAATAAATCATTCATTCATTCATTTGATAAAATCATGCACAAAAATATTATCTCTAAGTAATTAGTAAGAAAACAATGTGTGCTTGATAGGTTTTTCTCTCCCATTTCCACATGAAAAATATCTAGTTGTCGTTTTGGGTCGACTTTTATGATAACCATCATCATCATCATTTCCCTGCCCTTATCCCACGCTAGGTGGGGTCGGCACAACATGTTTTCTTCTTCCACTCACTCCTATCATTCGTCAACTCTGAATCTACTCCTCTCACATTCATATCCTCTTTCACACAATCCAACCACTTCTTCTGTCTTCCTCTACTTGCATACCCATGCAGCCACACTCATATTCATAATTATCTTCGTTATATGACTTTCATCTCTCCTCATTACGTTCTATGTTAAATAAACAATTCGAATTTGAATTGAATTTGAATCTAAAAAATTGGGTTAGACTGAAGTTATCGGACGCGTACACCACAAAAATAAAAAAGGACGCTTTCATAGAATCGTAGCTTGAAACTCTTTGACCGTTTACACCCACTCTCCTTTTCAATAACCCCTGACGATTCAGAAGAAAGGTCTGGGATGAAATTGACTGTAATTTGCGCCAAAGGAGCTGCACTCCGCGGGGGAAAATGGGCCCAAAAGTGGCACTTTCCTTTACGAGGCGCGCGTCATTATGGCGCCTCTCGACGTGCCTTGAGATTTACTTCTTATTCTTACAAGCGTGTTCTTACCTAATAGCTTATAACTCTCGAGGTTTTTAAGGTGCTATAAACTGTTTGAATCTAGTATTATGTAAGAAGTTGTAAAAAAATTTTAACAGGCGTCATGGCTCAGTCGGTAGTAGCTCTGCCTTCCGTGCTGTGGGTCGTGGGTTCGATCCCCACCGAGAACAATCATTTGTGTTGGCAAACATAGATGTTTGTTCTGTGTCTGGGTGTTTCTATGTATTATAAGTATGTATTTACAAAAAAAAAAGTATGTATGTATTCTATCAGCCATCTAGTTTCCATCGTACAAGCTTTGCTTAGTTTGGGACTAGAAGGCGTTGTGTTAAGTGTCCGTGAATATTTATATTTATTTAAAATAAATAAAAAAAAACATATGTGCATTCACACGTGGTAGAAGTGAAATCCAGTCAAAACCAGTGCGAGGAAGAAGTTATACTTCGAGTGGCACGCATTCACTCTAGCTCTGTGTTTAATGTGAAATTAATTTAGTATTTATTTTTATGTACTTAACCAATATGCAGTACTTATTTAGTTAGAAAAGGTTCTATGCTCATGTTGCCCTAAATGAGAACTAGATGGCGCTGCTAAGTTTGGTCGGATCCTAGAACGCGCTATCGAAGTGTCTTCGTTTTGTGGGGGTCGAACTGTTTAGCTTTTTCGTTTCATCGCTTTTTCGTTCTTCACAACGACGCTAAACAAGTTTTCACTTCAAAAAAAAAAAAACTAGTTATACCTACCTTGTTCAGTGATAACTAAACGTGGGAAAAGTTACACGGTCTTACTAATAGGCGCCTCTGAAGTTTATAACATTTTAAAAACTGCTTAAGATTCTTCCTGTTACTTTTAAACAAACTACGTAGATGTTAGTTTTTCTAAAATTCTTAATCTTAAAATAAAATAAAAATGAGATGGCAACATTTAACCGCTGATTAACAGCCCTAGCCACCGAACAGCCACAATAAAAACAAGAAGAAGGAGTATATAGACTATATAAACATTGCCCCGTTGCATAGTAACCATTTGTACTCAAATCTTTGATGTTTGAGTTTCCTCCTAAATGTAATTCAAACATCGAATTCACTTCCATTAGGCGCAGCGCACACCTGGCTCAAGTTAGACAAACAAACTAGAGGCGGTGGCAAAGTTTGCCGCACACCAGTATCAATCTGCATAATTGCATGGGAAATATCGTACGCCCACTACAGAAACTGTATAAGTTCGGGAACAATGTTTATGCGTATTTGTATTTGAAGCTCTCATGTATGGTATCATTTGTGTCTTATCATTTGGTGTGTACTTGGGTGTGTATTCAATAGTAAATCAAACAGCCGTTTATTATAAAGGGTAGGAATAAAAATGATTTTATGAGAGTTTACACTCTGTCAAATGTGTCGGTCAATAATTCCATCCGATTTCTTGCTCAAGACATTATTATGCACTTACAGAACGGAAAAATAAACACAATACTATTATCATTATTATATTCTACGACATTTGACGATACAATTCTACGTATTTTTTTTCTTTCTCTTTCCCAATAAACTACAGATATACGCATTGCGTACATAATATGCGTCAAATTTATATCAACGAGCATAAATACGCAATGTATTATGACATACGAGCCATTATTTATCCCACGTAAACATTTACGCGTCACATAAATTATATTTATATCGAAAATACGAAAACACGCGTGTAAATTCCATTATGAAAACTGTCATGCATAAAATTTGGCTCGCACTCAAGCTTGTCGAATGACTCGACGTGTGGAGAGAGCCTTAGAGAGGGCTTGACCCATTTAAGGCGGAGTTAATTGTCGTGTGCTGCATATGTCATGCGGGGTGGCTTGCAAGGGAAAGAAACCTCTATGAGAATTACTTTAAGATTCAATCTTGCAAGTGGACTTTTGTTCATTGTCTATTGAGTGAGCGAAGCGAGCAAATCTTTGATTTCTAGGTCGGTCACAGAGGTGATTATACGTGGGTAAAACGAGAATTTGTGTTAAATTCGGCGAAAGGTTAAGATAAGTTGACGTTATAAATACAAAAACTACTGAAGAATTCTTTTTAAAATTTTTCATTCACTTTGTAAGGATTCGCCACAATCGCCACATACGATAGCTGAGAGGCCACTGGCTGAGGCCATCAGTGAAATGTGGCTATCTGACCACTAGTAGCCGTGGCCCGTGTGCAGAAGTCTTTGGTACTACTAAGAATCTAAGAGCCATTCATTTCACAAATCAGAGTGATTCCGTTAATTCCTTATTTGAACCATTCCGCTAAAAAAAAGTTGACAAAATAGTATATTATGCAACTAGTGAATAAAAGACGGAATTAAAGCGAGAGCCATAAATGAATCACTCACGTCGTTCAGGATTCTAACGACTGAATCACGACCGTAGAGAGTGATTCATGATGATTGAATCACTCGCTACGCTCGTGATTCAAGTGTTAGAATCCTGAACGACGTGAGTGGTTCATGGCCCTCGGTATAAATCCGTTTTATTCAAGAGTTGCATACTATACTTTATACCATGACTACGAGAAAAAGAAAGATTGGTGGTTGTTTAGCCAATGCTATACAACTTCCTTGCGCAAAAACAATAATTAGGTGGAGGTCAAATATATTAGTTTGTTCTAAATTCAAACACCAAAACAGTGCTTTTTATTCACTGTTTTCAGTGAATAAAATATTTTTTTTTGGAAGGGAAATGGTATATAGGTAGTTAAAGTCTCGTCACGGTTTAACAGCGCTGAGCAAAAGTAGAAGAGAAGCTGTTGCTTAGCGCAGCCAAATAGAAAATTCGTTTCTGCTTAAAGCCAGCGCTATTAAACAGTGCCGGCGGCTATAAATACCTTGTCTCTAATCTCCTGCCTCATCTTCTCTCGTTCCTCCTCCATCTTGCGATGCTTCTCCTTGCGTCGGTCCTCCGCCTCCTTGATGGCTTCTTGTCGTTCGCGTTCCGCTTCTTCTTCCTTCTCCTTGTCGTCGCTGTCATCGCCATCCCCACCAACCGCCCCTTTAACAAACAAACACGTCGGTTGTCACAAAGCAATGTTTTCTAGAAGAAATTGCTCCCTAGCGGTAATACCGCCCATAATAGTTTACGCAAATAGTGTCGCAAACGCATAATGATAAAATCAAATAAGCTGTGATTTGATCAAGTGGAAAGGGGTAGACAGAGGTACAACGACTGAATTTTTGAAGTGATAACTTCTTTAGCACCGTTGTGATTTGAAGTTGATGAAACGAAAAAGCAAGGAAACGAGAAGACAGATCCCTAATTTTCGTACGCATTCCAAGGAGACTGCTGGCCAAGCGGTCTAACGGATTGGATCGAAGCGAGACTAGCTCGTAGTGCGTGGGTTCAAGTCTCGAGCAAACTCGTTCACTTTTTGCAACTTTTTTGAAGTGAAACTTCTTTATAATCGTTGTGATTTGAAATTCTTTTTGAAGGTTTCACTTCTACGACGTGTGAATTACACCAGTTTCATCAAAGTCTTGCTAACAGAGTGTTACGTAATCGGGCGTCAAAATTAACAAGAATGTTAAAGTATTGTTAAGTATTTTACGTCCCACGAAACAAAATTGACAAAGAATTACTAAATCAACCGTTAAGTGAACGATAATGTCAAGCGACTAAATTAAAACGACGTTCAACGCTGTTTAAATAAAACGCAAGCAGATGTATTTTTGTTTAAATAATAAATAATAAATATAAATATTCACGGACACTTAACACAACGCCTTCTAGTCCCAAACTAAGCAAAGCTTGTACGATGGAAACTAGATGGCTGATAGAATATGTATTCTATGTATGTACATACATTTTTTTTTGTAAATACATACTTATAATACATAGAAACACCCAAACACAGAACAAACATCTATGTTTGCCACACAAATGTTTGTTCTCGGTGGGGATCGAACCCACGACCCACAGCACTGAAGGCAGAGCTACTACCGACTGAGCCATGACGCCTGTCGCCTGTTTAGCTGGTTTATATGGTGGCCGTCAGATCAGCAATTAGATTTAACAGTCTGTTAATGAAGATAAACCTTGGTTAGGGCATGGTGAAACACAAAACGACCTTAACAGTCCGTTAAATGGCTAACAAACTGTTAGTTTAACTAACAGAGCATGGTGAAACCGGCCCTTATAATAAAGGTATTTAATTAAGATTATTAAGTTCAGGGTGCTCTAAATCCGGTAAGCTGATTAACGGAACGTTTTAATTAACCTTCATTTATTATCCAACCTCGCAAGTAATCATCTAAGCGTCTTACTTATAATCACCTTTTAACTCAAATACAACTTAAACACCTCTAAAGTTTCTCCCTGTCATTATCTAAACAAAAGAAGATATTAGCACTATTTAAAACGGCTTATTCCCATCGAGCCCACCGGCCGGCCCACTGGTGGGTCGGATGGGAAAAAAAAATCTTATTGAGCCCACTCATAAAACGGTGATAAATATTTGACAGAAATTGAAAGCGCTTTTAAGTAATTTATAACTTTATGACTTTCACTTTGAGTGCTAATTTTAATAGGTACAAATTTACATTATCTGCCTAATCTTAACTTACTAAAACTATGAACGCGAAAGTTTGTATGGATGTATGTATGTTTGTTCCTCTTACACGCAAAAACTACTGATCCGATTTGGATGAAACTTGGAATATATATTGTCCGTTACCTGGATTAACCACATAGGCTACTTTTTATCTTGGAAAATCAACGGGATCCAACGGGACGCGAACGAAGTCGCGGGCGGAAGGTAGTATATTATAATTTACGAAATGCATGCCCTTGGTTTTATAATAAAAAATATATAAAAAAAATGCATATTCTTTTATAGAAACCTATTCGATAAAAAGTAATCGATAAACGCAATTACGGGGCGCATTTGCGCTTCTGTAACCACTTTAGATCCTTCCGCTCTTCCGGCCGAGTGGCCACCCAACATGGCTGCCATTCAAAAATCCATTTCACGTCACTCTGAGCATTTGTCACGACATACAACGCTTTTATTTTCCGTTCCGTTCGCTTCAGAAAAACGCGCGTGTTTGGAATATTTAGATTGCAATTTTCGTGATACCGTTCCGTTGTACGCGACGTGGACTACAAACTATTGAAATTCCATTCATATATCGTCGGTTTGAAGGCAAAATGTTCTTATTCACAATTTAAAAAACGAAAGCAAAAAATCATAGCTATGCACCGTCATTGAAATTCAAATACCGAACGCTGTATTTAATTTAGACGAACGGAGGGAGAATTTAATCAATTAACAATGGGGTATTGGGTATTTGAATAGTATTCCGCACGTACTGTGAGAGCCTTTTTCTTAATGGGGTTGGTTATTGAAGTCGGCGACGGTAAATTGAATCGCCGAGGCGTCATCGCCGGCTGTCACTCTGATGTGCTGTTAATGTAAAATGGGCCTTATCAAGTTGACTTTACAACCATTTATGGGTAAAAAATACTGATATGTAAAATAAATATGAATTTGTTTATTTAGATTTGTTTATTAAGAAGCCCCTGCCAGTGGGGATTTCAGTTTTTTTCCAGAAATCTCCACTACTACAATGTAGCATGTCTACGACGTAGCAGTGGAGATTTTTGGATTTTTTTATCAGAAATCTTCACTAAATGTGATGTCCGTATTAAAAGCTTTTCTTTATCCATTGAAATTGGATGAGTTTATACTTCAATATAAGAAAGAGGTTCAATATAACATTGATTTTTGTCTATAATGGCAGCAGTGAAACAGTAATAAAACTGTAGTATTGTATATTCTGTGGTCATAGTGGAATTCGGTTTAATATGGTCTGGATGTGAGCGCCAGGGCTGGGAATGCCTGAAATTGTTTTGTGACCGCTTAATATTACGGAAATGAGAACGACATTTCAAATTTTCGGTTAGTTATTTGATTATTCAGAACATTGCACAATAAGTATAATAATATTTATAAGTGTTACTACATTACAAATTCATTCACAAAGAAAATTAAAACTAATACTGTATTTACAACACTCAGAATACTTAAAAAAAAATACACATGGAACAGTTGAGCCATCTACAAACCATCAAAATAATTTATGAAAACAATAAAGAAATCGATTCAATTGAGATTAAGTTACGTAGCTTTTATTACATTTAAAAAATAATTGATGTTTGTCAAAAATATTTTGTTAGGTACATAAATAAAAACAAAAAATCTTAGAATTTTACCACTTTAACTGTTTATTTTCATGGACTGAATCACTTTTTCCAGGTTTAAATTACTAGTTTCGGGACTAGTAATTTAAACCTGGAAAAAGTATAATGTTATAATGTTATTTTTATAATGTTAATGTTATTTTTATATTCAAGTAATTAGCATACGCTCCTAAACTATTTTTTTTTGTATTTAGAACTACGAGTTCCGTCCAACTGTCTCATAGCGTCAAATAAATACCCAATTTGTGAGTTACACCTCCACTCCACCCAACCGACAATACAACCATCAATTATTATTTATTCCTATTTATTAGTTTACATGTCCTACCACTTATACAATACCCCTAGATATCTAGGGAACCACACCAATTGAACGGCAAAAGCAATTTGTGCCTGTTTGGATGCCTGAAAACGACAATAAGTATGAGAGGAAGAAAACTAGTCCGAGGAGAATGCCTTGCGGCACGCCATTGTCGATAACAATAGTCTAACAAAACTTGAATTTTCAAGTTCGGTTTTCTATTTTATTTTCTACTAGCTGTGCCTGCCCGCGACTTCGTCCATGTGGAATAGTGTATTTGGGTAGCATAGGGTAAAATTTTGACAAACTTTAAATGTCAAATTTATTTACTCAACAGCCTACAAAATAAGTTTCAAGTTTCTAGCTCTAAAAATGGCAATACTTCCATATAATTTTCATCCCCCCTTTTAACCCCTTACAACCCTATTTTTCGCATTAAAAAGTAGCATATGGCCTTTTTCAGGCTCTAGACTATCTGTGTATCGAATTTTATTTAAATTGGTTCAGTAGGTTTGGTGTGAAAACGCGACAGACAGACATAGTTACTTTCGCATTTATAATATTTGGTAGGATAATTAGGATTTGATTAGTGAATTTTGTGTACAATAACTTTGCAGTTGAACTTACATTTAATATTTGATTAAAATAAAAGAAAATTGGAGGATTAGTGGTGCGAGTACACATTGAGTCAAACTTTTGTACTTACTAATACTAATATTCTGTAGTTATGGTGCATTTTTAAAAGTAACTCATAATAATTTGGTCTACATTTCTTAACAAAATCTTCCCGTTTATTCCCACCTGTTCTGTTGAGTAGTTCTGTTGACAGAACTACTAGGTTTTTTTTTCCCATTAGTATTGTGACTGAAAAGACTATGCTTTACACCTGATTTATCTCTACTATTCCCACCTGTTCTGTTGAGTATAATTCTGTTGACTGAACTACTGGTAATTTATCCGCATTAGTTGTGTGATAAGGAAACTTTACTAACCTATGTTCATATTGAAAATAAATAAATAAAATGAAATGAAACAATCCTGTTTGAACTGAGAAATATAGGTATTTCACCAACATTCCTAACAAAATACAAAGAGCGTTTTCTTTTAACTGAAAAAACCCGCTGTACATTTTGGTAACTTGCAATAGAAGCACTTTACCTTAGTTTCTCTAAAAACAAAGGTATGTCTATGCAACCGTTAATCAATTGCATTTGGTACACTCTGATCATAGCATCGTTTGCAATCTGTTTATTTGTCCTTCGTTTAACTGATTTCAGTTGGCAGGCTTTAACAGAAGAAAACGATGCATCTTCTTCTAATTGATTGCATGGAGTAGTATATCGTTTGAATCACAACAGAACTACTCAACAGGACAAGTGAGAATTGTATTCCCATTTGTTTAGTGGCCTGAACTAATGGGAAAAAAATCCCAGTAGTTCTGTCAACAGAACTACTCAACAGAACAGGTGGGAATAAACGAATCTTCCGTGCTTCGGAGGGCACGTTAAACTGTCGGTCCTGGCTCTAGCAGTCGTTAAGCCATGACGGACGCCAAAAACTCCGTCACCAGAGTTGGCCACTAACTCATAAGAGCTTGCTTGCTTGATTGTGTTTACTGAAAACTAATTTTTATCATTTAAATATTAAGCATACTGATTTTACATTACCCTGAGTTCCATAGGCTGTACAAATTACACTAAAGTACAATTTGTACAATCGGTTAAATAATTTTTAGAATAGATTCAGTTGTTTCCAAAATAGAAACAAAATAATGTTGTAAAATTTACCATTTTATAATAATATTATAGTAATATCAGAATTTTCCTAAATCTGTTCTAAAACCACGTAGATTAACTTAACTGTAGATTTCGCAAAGATGGCTCATAATGGTTCAAAGATTCATAATAAAGCTGAACAAATCTTACAAATGATTCCGTTAATGGTTAAACTTGTGAAATAAGCGGAAACGCTCCGGACTTCAAATCCGGATACTTTCAACACCGAAATTTATTTCAATAAATTGCTATAATATTATCATTTTAATAATTAAGAAAATCTAAATATAACAAGTAACAATCAACGCACAGCCTAAACTATAAGTCCTAGAGGTATGACATTTGGAGGGTAGTATCCTTATATAGTGTAGGGGTGCACTAAGAAAGGAATTTTGAAAAGTCGCACCCTGAAGGGTCTAAACTTAGAATCAAAGATTTTACCTAAATAATGCGTATGCTGGTACCACGCGAGCAAAGCCGCGACCTACAGCTAGTAACATTATAGTAATACACAAAACTTAGTTTTGTCAAACAAATCACACGCTTGTATGTACCCTTGTATGACCTTTAACACGTTCCCTGTCCTCATACAAAATGATTTGACAACTTCATACGTCCAAGTGTGGTTCCACTTTGTGTGGGGCCATTGAAGTTGCGAACGTGGATGCACGGACTCCTGAAAAAAAGCTTCATGGCCCCACATTGGGGGCACCTGGACAGGGAACGTGTTAAGTTAGCTCAGCTTTCAGTTTGAGACTTGCATGAATGATGAGGCTTCAAAATTTCTACAAACATTTATACTGAAGCCTGAAATATTATGAAGTACTGAAGAAGTATCATGTTACGCGATACATGTAATCATGCGCACAGTCATATGGCTTCAGATAATTCGATTGGTTGTACAGTTGTGATTTAAATGTAAGTACACATTTATTTACTGGCTTTGGGTACATGGGCACACGCTCCCCACAAAAAGGGCATATTTACATATATTTTTTTTTGTCTTTACGCCTACCCCTTTATTTATATTCAACTTTAATTTTACCGTAGCTTTTATAAAGGCTTATTCCCATCGAACCCACCGGCCGGCCCACTAGTGGGCCGGATAGGAAAAAAAATATGCAAATGAGTGGGCTCGATGGAATTTTTTTCCCATCCGGCCCACCAGTGCGCCTGCCGGTGGGCTCGATGGAAATAAGCCAAGATAAGTACTTTCCAAAACATATAGGCGTAAAACCCTTAATTTAAGTGAAAAATACAGAGCATAGATTTAGGAACAATCTAGACTTAAACTAATAGTTTTTTATTTTTAAATAATGGTATTCTGCCTTACTGGAACCGCCTGGACTACAAGTGCACTTGGTGGCCAAAGCCCTTCAAAATCTTAGTTTTCTACGTTTATTTGGAAACTGCAGCTGATAGGCAGTGATTGGATACCAATAAATGGGTTATACGCCAATAAATGCCTCAAATATAACAGGAACCGAATGAAATTGATTGCAACTGAAATGCTCTTCTATATCGATCAAGTGGGAGAGCCCACTTCGTATAATACACGAGTATTCTCCACAGGCGAGCAAAAACAGCTCTACTCAGTCGGCAAAGGTGAAGGCCGTAGACTCGTGTCTCGACTTTGTGGCATGGCCTTGTTTATTTTTTACTAGCTGATACCCGCGACTTAGTACGCCTGTGAAACTTTCCACCAAAATATCTGTCAACCGGCATACGATGAACCTCGTATCAAATGGCTGCTTTTGGTTTAGAGAGTTCAAGCTGTATCTAAGAATCCGCGTCTTTGATTTCAATAAAATATAGCCTATGTTTCAATCCGGAAAAAGGGCTTCTGAATGGTATAAGTTTCATGAGAATAGTTATCCGCTATCGATCTGTCTCTAAGTTGCCCTGCAGCCAATCGCGCTTTCTTGTCCACCCAAGTTTACTACAAGTTAGTAAAGATTATAGAATGACAATTTTATACAACATAGATGTTTGTTCTGTGGCTGGGTGTGGCTGGTGTATGTATTATAAGTATGTATTTACAAAAAAAAAGTATTTATGTATTCTATCAGCCATCTAGTTTCCATCGTACAAGCTTTGCTTAGTTTGGGACTAGAATGCGTTTTGTTATATATTTATTTATTTAATTTATGAGAATGACATTTTGACTAGCTAGGCCTTTCGGCCGAATACTCAAATGCTACTTATATTAAGTTCATGCTTAAATTATCGACATCTCTTACAAATGAGTAGTGTCAAACAGAGGCAGAGCAATTTTAATGGTGTTTAAATTTGAGTGACGTTTCGGCCCTTGGTTTCTCCGAATTGAGTTACAGTTTTACAATTCAAACGAAGCCCGTTCAAATGTAACACTCAGAGATAATGTAGCTATCATCAATGATAAATTAGGTTTAGTAAGTTCAAAGATTAAGTTTTTCTCCACCCAGTAACTTTCCGCAAGAGTCTTAGGACTATCAGCCATCAGTTCCAAACAGGTATTATTGTAAACAGAAGCTCCAATCCATCAAAAAGGTAGAATTTAAGCAAAAAACCCTCATAAAGGCATCTATTACCATCACGGCGTGCGATAATCAATTATTTTGATGTCCTTCTCGGCGTGTTTTACGATCTTGTTTACGTATAATTACAGGAGGGCGTAAGTTTGTAACGGTTTGTGATTTGACCTAATTTTTCATGGTTTTACAAAGTAAATAAGTATAAAAACAGTGTACCTAGCTAAAATGTACATTTCTTTGTGAACTCTGCAGGAATTTTGAATTTCTTAGTCAATCTAAAGAACTAATTAGAGGGGTAATCATTAACGTATTCTTATATTTTATTTGGTTAACGTAACATTGAAATTGGTTTTATACTACACCTGCTTGGAAAGTACCTTGATACTTTATCAAATTTACGGTAGAAAGTACGTCATTGCATATCGAACAAATACGCGGGGAGAAAACGCATCTGAGCGAGATAGAAAAGTGTATGAAAATCCATTTCTTACGTGGTTTTTCTCTTTTAATTTTGGGTAAGACTATGCGCCGGTAACCTAAATATCAAAAGCCAAAAAGTTTTTACAGTGAGTTTTTATCTCCAAGTTCGCAAAATGACACTGGCCACTAGCTGTGTGTTGGATGGTGTCGGGCTGGCAGTGCGACCCTGCGGCGGCAGGATAAACAATTTGAAAAAAGAACATGTGAAAATTGCAGACGCCATTGGCGCCATTTTCAATTTGTGTGTTGTTTGAGAATTCAGTTTTAGTTTTTTATTTTCCTCGTAGGTGTAGTATAAAGCACTATGTATCACTCGAGAGAAAGTGCGATTCCCGATCTCGGGTGTTTTAAAACCCTCGCCTACGGCTCGGGCTTCAAACGACACCCTCGACGGTAATCGGTCACTTTCTCCTCTCGGTGAACAATGTACTATAGTTTCTATTTGTACAGAATAATAATGTTAAAATATCTACTGCGTGGTTGGTACCTACTGTTTTGCAAAACTAATAAAACCCCAAAACGTAGCTTTAGCATGGCAACATAAATTATAAGAAAAATAATGATAATATTCAGCCAAATTTTTCACAGAATACGGTCGCGTGTCAGTACATTGTTATCGATATAACTTATCGATAGTCTGTATCGATAGGATAGTAATACAATTACTAGGGTCAACCCCTCTTCAAAATGTTCATTCACAGTTTTCTGTTTCCTTTATCGTACAAGCAATTTTTGAGAAAAAAAAACTAGGATCTATTGGGCATATTTCGCAATTTCGAAAAAATCCTATCTTGCCTTCTTGTTCCATTTTACGATTATGGGATCAGCGATACCGCACATATATCTTTTACTCAGTAGCAAGCAAGCTTGTATGAGTTAGTGGCCGACTCTCGTGACGGAGTTTTTAGGCCGCCTTAAGGCCTCCGTAGTGGCTTAACGACTGCTAGAGCCAGGACCAATAGTTTAACGTGCCCTCCGAAGCACGGAGGCACTCCAATTTTATTAGTTGTAAGGTGTACAATAACGTGTTTTCATTCATTAATACATTCATTTCATTCATTCATTTGTATATCATTGCACCTAAGTATATCATAGAGTTACGTTATTAAGTTTCCATGAATATTTATTTGTTAATATTTAATTACCTGTATGTTTAGTTTTTAGTTCCGATGTTCTCAGTTTAATCAAGTTGAAGGGGAAAACGGTGATTGCATGTGGGTAAATGGGGTCAGCACCAGACGCCGGCTATTATTAGACCGGTCGATATTACAAGTTTTCAAGATGTTTTCTTTGTTAACTTCAACGACATATTATACAATGGACTTTGCATTGGCGTTCTGTTAATGGAACGGTGCAATTGTGCTCAGATGAAGGCGTGATCACATGTTTTAGTTAAATTACTGTCTGATCATCGAAATCTTCGAAGGCTCAGAGTATAAAACCTCAATGTATGATAAATTCACTAGTGAAAAACGTGAAAAAATTACATTTTACATGTGCCATTCTAGAATCCGAGCAAAGCGGGACTCGTGCATAGCGGAATTAACCCTAAAAATCCATTTTGCCTTCAAAACAAACGACAGACGACTTGACGAATGACTTCAAATGTTTCATTTGACACTGGCAAATTTGTCAAAGACAAACAGTGGCCATAAATAAAAGAAGTCAAAGTAACGGACAGAAACCATAAATAAAAGAAGTTAAAATGACGGACTGAGGTCATAAATAAAAGAAGTCAAAATGACGGACATAGGTCATAAATGAAAGAAGTCAAAATGACGGGCAGAGGTCATAAATAAAAGAAGTCAAAATGACGGACAGAGGTCATAAATAAAAGAAGTCAAAATGACGGACAGAGGGTCATAAATAAAAGAAATCAAAATGACGGGCAGAGGTCATAAATAAAAGAAGTCGAAATGACGGACAGATGCCATAAATAAAAGAAGTCAAAATGACGGACAAAGGCCATAAATAAAATAAGTCGAAATGACGGACAGAGGCCATAAATAAAAAAAGTCGAAATGACGGACCGAGGTCATAAATAAAAGAAGAAGAATCACATTGTCACTGTGAAGTAACATCAGCAAACACGCAGTGTTTCCAAGACTGTACAACAAGAAACAAAAGCACCAAGTTTTAAGTTAAATAAGTGTAACAAAGCGAGCTCGTTATGTTAATTGTGACAGAGTAATAACCGAGTTTGGTTAAGTTAGGGTTAAGTAATGATAAGTTGAAGTTTGTTTCAAGTTTCACTTTGATGTAGAGTGTTTGACGACTGTCTATGGTTTTCATATGAATTTGAATTTTTAAATGAAATGAAATATTATGTACTTACCTTAAAAATTTATTTTATTTCATTTAGAATTCTGAGCGAAAAACAAATTCTTGAAAAAACTCAAAATATTGAAGTTTGGGTAGTGTGAGTTTTAACCCCTGTAATGGAATGGCAACATGAAAAAAGAAGAAGAAGAAGCCATCTTGGACGTGACACATCTGACCACCTCTACGATTAGGTTTTTTTAGTAAACAGAATATTCGATAACTTTGAAGGAAATAAATAGATAGAATGAAAATAAGAACATTTTTATTCATAACAATGCCAAAAATACTGTGGTAATATCTGAGTTCTTATGGAATTTCGAGCGTTTGCGAAGGATCCAAAATAAAACGATTACAAGACAAAATATTTTCTTTGTAGATTGTTTCAATTGAAAGAGGTTTTAATCTATCTAAACAAAACTTTAATACTAAAAAGTCCAGTAAACAACTTCTCGTTGACAATGCTTCTTTTGTTCACAAAAGGTCAAACAGAAATATTTGGTGACAACAACTTTTACTTAAAATGAAATAACAAAGTACCATTTTTGTAATATAATTTGGGTAAACAAAGCTTACCCGACTACTCGGTGGGAAAAGGGTTACGAGGCAAAACAGTTGTATTTTGGACTGTCCAAACATAGCTATAAAAGCTTCGTAGCTTTTGCTACGGCGTAGCTCTACGCCGTAGCAACTTGCTACGCAGGAGTTTTACATAAAAAAGTGTCTTACGGTACAGTTAGAAACAAAAAGTAATAAAAATAATTTTATTGAAAGACTATTAGGTTATTTTAACGTATTGTTTGACCACGCTAAGTCTGCAGCTCATAATAAATGGCAGAACATTAAAACCTATTATTGGAATGTACTGCTAAGAGACATTTACAACGAAAGTTACTCAAACAAAATGTCAAGTGACGTGGCTACAGATATACGAAAACAAGAAGCTTTTGACGGAAAAAAACGCGCTGAAACGCGCTAATGTCACTATTTAGTCACAGAATACCTAGTGAGTGTCGTACAGAGTCAAAACTAGATGGCGCGACTAAAAATGACCAAATCCTGAATCGCGCTGACGAAAACGCACGGCTCTGTACCACCTAATCGTTACAAACTTTGAAATTTGAGAAATATACACATACCTACTCACAGCAGTGTTGTGTTTATTGATCCACCTACCTAGGCCTCCTTCACTGGTTGTTCTAGCTACCTATATCGAGGGCTCCTTTAGTACCTGCTGTACACCTATGATTTAGTATGAAAACAGTTCAGAAAACCTGCTACTAACAGACAAACTCAGTTCACATAAACTATAGTAACTATTGTAAGCGTCAATTGAAAGATAACTGAAATAAATGCGCGTCCGTTGGAAGGTAACCGGAATAATAAATAGTGATATCGTGCAACACTGATATGTTGGCAATATTGTATACCTCAAGACTCAGTTGGTATAACTCTGTCTACGCTGAGTTGTGGGTTTGGTGCCCACTAAGCACAAATATTTTCTTGTCCAGTTTTGGAACCACATTGGTTTAGTTTGGACCTAAATGGCGCAGTGTTTATTGTTGTGAATATGGTAGAATTCGAAAGCTTATAGTTGGAAACACCCTCTATACTGCCAAAATAACTTGAGTACTTAAGCCAAAGGAAGTTTTTTGTTTTTTTGTTCTGGCGCTAGAGGCTTGTCCTTTTGCCAAGTCTTTATGTATTTAATTGCAAACTTAGAATGACCAGACTATATTTCTATACCCAAAAAAAAGTCCGTCCTTAAAAGACTTCTTTTTAATAAAACTATCCTAGAAGAAGAATCCCATGTAATCCCTGTATAAAGTGCTACATTAATCCTCTCGCATTCACCACGTAATATACGTTGTATATACGTATATACAACGTATATTCGTATACGTTGTATATACATATATACAACGTATATTCAGTCACCACAATCTTTTTAATTTTCCCCGACAGGGATAAAGTGGGGAGTTAGGGTTGCTGGATGTGGCAACGTGTTATATGAAAACGTCACAATAAACAATGTATAATTCTGTTAAATAAATTGTGAACAAAAGTCATTTTGCTGTGCTACATCTATATATATAAAAATGTTATGTCGGTTTGTGTACGCTTCAAAAACTCAAAGAGTTCTGCACCGCTGAAATTTCAGCATGATAGATCCGCATCACGGATTGTTTTTATCTATTTTTTGCACAGCGAAGCGTAGCATTGTAAATTAAATACCCGTGCGAAGCCGGGGCGACCCACTAGTCTTAAATAAATTGTTTCTGAATAAGTTTTGTTTTAAAGAATAATTACTATGAATATATTAATATGGTTAAATCACTCAAACATAAAAATGTTTTACTTTTAAAAAGGTACTTTTTTGTAGCAATTATTTATTATTTATTTAATTTAATAACTAGCACGGTGATAAACCAATTACACTAATTATCATAACATTAAATTACACATTAAATTATAGAACTATATACATACATATTTACAAGGTATTATTATTAAAACAAGTCAAATTAGGTACACATAAGTCATAAGTACTAGTAATACCATCTAAAATTCAATTATTATCAATCAATTATTAAAAAATAAAATGTCAAAGAGTCAGTAGAATGCCAAATACAAAAATAATTATAATATTATTGCCTCGCAGTATTTTAGCTAATGAGCAATATGAGCTTAAAGTTGTTTAGAGCTACAAAAATACGCGAGTTTTGGAGCGAAGGGCATTTTCGTATCAACGAGACAATGAGACCAAGCACTAAGCCTGCAATGGAATAAATAGTAAGCTTCAAAAAATTTTTGAAGTAGGGTATTAACTTTGCGCAGTCACATTTGCTACCAATTTTAGGTTTTCAAATTCTGCCATGTTTTAAGTCCTGTGCCGTATGTCAGACTCCATTTTTGAGTATATTTCTATGACAATAAACCAATTTAAAATACATTTATATTATTTCAAGTAACGACAGGCTTAGGAGAGCGGATCATGCTCAAAAGTTCCAATCGCATCCAACTTGGCGCTTCCAGTAAGATTCTCCATCAACGGAATTGACAGAGATTTACTTAATTAAAAGTTGTCTGCGGCGCGGGTTCGCCCTGCATCTGGGATCCGGTAAGAACTTTTAGTTTAGTCAAATAATATTGCAGTTTTATGAAATTTTTAATTTAATCTAAGTTGTTTTGAAAAAAATTGTAGGTTAATTTAATTGTAGATTGTAAATGTTTTTTTAGTAAATATAGGTAAGATTTTAAGTAAATGTAGGTCTTTGTGCATATTTACGTTTTTATTGGTTCATAATAGGATAAATATAAAAATTACTATTTAAGAAATATATCTTTATGTTTAAAAAATGGGTTATTCTCATCGAGCCCATCGGCTGGCATACCGGTGGGCCGGATGGGAAAAAAATTCCCATCGAGCCCACTCATTTGCATAGTTTGCTAATATGGAAAATCCTACAGATAATTTTGTAAATATTTTTTTCTATTTCTACTTTTACGATAGAACGATCTAGAATACAGCAAAAAACATCTCTATACCTACGAGAAGAACCTCTATTTTCCTTATTTATCCCTAAAACAACAACCGAAAATCTAAGGTAAACAAAAACAGCGTCGCAATTTGAGGGCAGTCGTGGAAAATTACTGCGACGCGCGACGTGAGACGAACTTTAATGGTTTTCGTGATTTTATGGAAAATATGCTGAAAACATAACTTAATGTTACTATGTATTATTAAGAATGTATTTACAAAAAAATATGTATACACGTATTCTATCAGCAATCTAGTTCCCATAGTACAAGCTCTGCTTAGTTTGGGACTAGAGGGTGTTGTGTGTAATATCCAAATATATTTATTTATTTATTTATTAATGCTTTATACACTAGACTATAGTGTACCTCTAGTAACTAAAGAGTAAATATGAGGTATTTAAAAGCTGCGCTAGGTAAAATACATGCTAAATCTGTTGTTATTTTCATTGTTTGAAGCGCTCGTGTCTAGGCTTGCTTAGTTAATCTTCACCGATTATCTAAGTAAAGCGACGTTCTGCGCGGTCACTATTTGGTTGGGTGACCGAGGAATTTACATCTGAGCGCTTCCGTGCTTCGGAGGGCACGTTAAACTGTCGGTTCCGGCTCTAGCAGTCGTTAAGCCATGACGGAAGCCTTAAGGCGGCCTAAAAACTCCGTCACCAAAGTTGGCCATATGAGCGTGCTTTTTATTTTCATTGTCATGCGTGATAATTACAACGCAAGCCATTCTAAAATTACAGGAATATGATTAACGGGGTAGGCATTTTGCTGATAATATATTTTTCATCCCACCATCTCGGAAAGAGTATTTTTGCTCTTTAATATCTGAGTGCAAAAGCCGTTTTTATTCTCTAGAGGATAAAGTAAATTGAATTTAGAACATCGTGTGCACTAATTTTGTGAATAAAAAAAAACATTAAACCTATTTACTGCTACCTCTATGGTGCCGAATATATCATACAACTTTTTTTTAATTTGTTAAAAACTCAGACTAGGAACCTTCTTGGTGTTCTTTTTTAAATTTGCTTTGTACGCGGTTCTATACGCGGCATTTTTTCACGTCATCGTTAAACCTTAAAAACAAGAAACTTGAAAACAAGTGAAAAAACTAAAATGAGTGATTCTAGCGACGAGGAAGTTTGTTTGACGCCAACAGAATTGACTGAAACTGTTAATAATGCGCAAATGAGCTTTCTCCTTCAACAATTACGCGAGAAGTATTTTTTTTTGCATTTAGTTATTTCCTCGCTGAGGTGGAATGAAAAGTTACGTGTTGCACTCGAGTGCAAAGATTTTTCACCTCGTGCTCTTTTGATTCCCTCGCTAACGCTCAGGATTCTAATTTTGAATCACGAGCGCAGCGAGTGATTCAATTTTAGAATGCTTCGCTTGCTCGGTCATCAAAATTGAACACGCGATTCAATTTTAGAATGCTTCGCTTGCTCGGTCATCAAAATTGAACACGCGGTTTAAAAGCAACTTTGCACTCTTGTATAACAAATAACTATTCTATTTACTATCGACTGTAGAATATTAACTAGAGAGGCAGAACTAAGTACTACGGATCAGAATGAATATTTTGCGCTGAGGCCTTGCACAAAGTTTTAAGCGGGGGTTGAACCGACGACCCACACAAGGAAACCAGAGCTAATAAGCACTGAGCTATGAGCCTGTGGCCTACATCTGAATGCTAACCCTAGCAGTATGCAGTTGTAATCTAACTAATTACAACTGCAGAGTACAGGCGACTGTATGTCATAACTACAGGGTACTTAAAATGCAAATTCGCACGGACATGTAAATTGCACGATTCAATTATGCGTAAGTGCGAGATTCTGTCTAGATGCAGTGTTTATGGGGATATAACCTAGTTAGGGTAAATGTAATTACACGTGCTGTTGGTACAGTTGGTGAGATAAGTTGCTGATCGATAGACGCGAGAGTAATGACAAGTTTTTTTGTCAGTGAGTTTTAGCTTTTTTAGCTCTTCAGTAGAACAGAGGTTTTGATTTCAAATCTAAATATCTCTTTTGAAGCTGACTGATAATCAACGCACAGCCTAAACTATGAGTCCTAGAGGTATGACATTTGGAGGGTAGTATCCTTATATAGTGTAGGGGTGCACTAAGAAAGGAATTTTGAAAAGTCACACTCTACAGGGTCTAGAACGCCAGCAACGCCGCGGCGACAGCTAGTTAGTACATATATTCCTTAAAATAAATTGACTCGACACGTGATTCAGGACTTTTAATTTTTTTTAAACCTGTTTGTTTGCCGCTACTACGCTAGCCAAGCCGCTTGCGACAGCTAGTGCAGAATATGATTTAAAAAATCACTGTTATTTTTATTTCCTACGGCCTACAGAATTATCTGGGTTACAAAGTCTCGCCAACTATATTTTCTTAGGCTTGGCGCGTGTTATAAGAGGAATAACATTAGTTATTGTCAAAGTTAACCTTCTAAAACCGCTAAAACAACCTCTATAGTAGGTGCCAAATAACACCGCAATACAGGTCATTCACCCACCTTCACCCCGATGTCGCAAAATTCAATTTATGTATGGTAAACAAACAGTACTAACGAGATTCGAGCGATTACCGTCTTAGCGACAGGTTTGTGTGGAAAGCGACAGAATTAGCCATTCATAAATTGAATTACCAGCATTGCAGTGTTATTTGGCACCTACTATAGCGATTGACATTGTCTATGGATAAGACAAAAAAGCGCTAGAAACCAGGCCATAGCTTCTTGTCCGTTCTTTTAGGCTCTGGTCTCTTAACTAGCAACTAGAATTACATAGTTTATCCTTAATTTATAAGACGATTCGAAATAATCCTTGTGATTTTATTGATATAACTGGTATATACTACGACTAATTCTGTCCGTAAAACCATCTTTTCTGTTTTATATTTCACAATATTCGTGTTTTTCATCATCTATTCGTTGACTTGCACCAAACGCAAATACTTCCGTAATAATTTACATGTTGGCATCGCGTGCTCGCCTCCTACCAACCTCTTTTATAAGCAGAGCGGCGTACAACCTCTTTTAAAAGCGGTGCGGGTTCAACCTCTTTTGTTGTTATGCTCACTTGAAAATAAAACGTGAATTTTAAAAAAGAAGTAGTATAAATATTCTTAAAAAACTACTTTCGTTGGTTTTTGTTTCCTATGGTACATTTTGGGGCTAGATGGTGCAGTGTGAAATGTCCAATAATATAATTTGATACTTTAGACTACTTTTCTCAGCAATTGAACTACCCCTAGAAACATAAAAACGTAACCCCAGGATTCCAAAACATACTTAAAAATTGAAAATAATAATACATTATGTTGGTAGGGGCTGGTTTTCTTTGACGATGACCACCCCTAGACAAGAACATAGTCAGGGAACCTCCGAATAGTGAGGTTTTTAGTGACATATGGCCCCAAAAAAATACTTCTAGGATGCCTGTGATTGAACTACAGTCAAAGCCAAAACCAAATTGTTTTATTCAGTAAAATCACAAGGATTATTTAAAACCTTATTTTTATGAGCCTTAGGCTGAAATACTCAAAAGTCATTCAAATTTGAGCGGCACTTAAAATTGCTCTGCCTCTGTTTGACGTTACTCATTTGTAAGAGATGGCAATAATTTAAGCGTGACTTAAATTGACTGGCGTTTGAGTATTCGCCCATTAGTATAACAGGCTTCAAAAATAATTTATAATAAATAAAATACAACCGAATTGAGAACCTCCTCCTTTTTTGAAGTGGGTTAAAAAAGAGGAGGTCCTAAATTCGCGGTTGTATTTTTTAAAGTTTGTTACCTCAGAAATCTGTCATTTTTATTAGAAAAACCAAATAGTTTAAGATTAAAACTATAGAAATCATATAACTCAAAGCACCTATTCTTTCCTAGCTCCTAATAAACATGTCAGGCACAAGTACGCAACTATGTAATATAATGTGTAATAGGACCGCCCGCGGCCGCTGAAAGCATATCCATGTTTTATAGTCAATGGTCACTCACATCTCTTTCTAAGTGTAAAAGAGAGTCATGGAGTACTTTTTTGATCGTTAAAACTTTTTCGGCGAGTTTCCGCGGATGGGGGATTTAGTTTTTATTTGGGGAGTGCTTTTGGTGAGATGATTTGGTCATTTCTTAATGTAGGAGACGATGAATATATTTATCTACACAGTTTTTGTCACAGATTATTTTTTGGATAAAAATACTGTTTTTGCTAAATAGTACATTGCTGCTTCGACTCGGTCCACATAGAATACGTGAGTGTCTCATTGCTTAGTTGTGGCCAAGGCTTGTATAGTAATTTTCTCAAATAATGCGCGGAAATTAAAATTAAGTACCCAGGCAAAACTTTTTAGTTGAAAATACAATTTCTTTTCAAAACCATTAACGAACAACGAAGTTACAGTGTTCATTTATTTTGTTTTTTTTTTCAATAATCAGCTTTCTATTTGAAAGCTTGTTCTAAATTTGAATAAAAACTTTGATAAGTTACCTCCTTGGTTGCCATGTTATGGAGTAAAAGGTCGTTCCATTTTTAAATTACACGACATATATGAGTTTTGTATAATAATATACATAATTTATTTGGCCACTCAACACGACAGTAATGGATTTTCATACATTTTTATCTGGCCGCTGCTCGCATGTGTTTGGCCAGTTACTGCATCTTCGAATTATCTCGAAGAAGGTTGTCAAAATAATGCTTTAATTTCCAAGCATGTTTGAGAAAATGTTATTTTATTTTTTTAATTAATGTGTCCTTAAAAAAGTACGGTCGTACTCAGACTCGCTTGTTTATAGATCTCCCTTGTCACTAATCACTATCTAAACGTAATAAGATGATACTATTTTCTTTTTCTGTTTATGGTCTCTGTCTGTCAATTCGACAGACAATTTTGACAAGCGGTGATTACGTTTTGACAGAAGTTGAGAGACGATTCTAACTAGAGGAATATTTTTTAACATTTGGGGAGCACATGCAGTCTTAAGTAATTTCTAGGCTTACTACGTCTTAATCTTAAAAACCTATTTCAAAAGTTTAAGTCAGATAAATCTAGCCAAAAAAACTAAGTTACAAAATCCGGATAAAGCTCAGATGTTTCTGGAACTCACCCAGTACCTTACCCTGATTACATTTATGAGAAAATTTACATGCTAACCGGATAAGAATCCCGGATATGGCAGCACCCGGATAAAACAGTACCCGGATAAGACCTTATACATAAGCTAGCATCGTATAATTATGTCGTATAGTCAGACGTTCTCTTGGTCGACATTACTTCTTTTATCTTTTGAAAACCCACTAAAGTTTGAAATAAAGATTGTTAAATAAAACCTTTGGAAAAATACTATTATTATTCATATTATTTGTATTTTAGGTCCGTGTCATCAATATATGTATATAAAACTCTTTTGAAGCTGACTGATAATCAACGCACAGCCTAGACCGTAAGTCCTATAGGTATGAAATTTGGAGTGTAGTATCCTTATATAGTGTAGGGGTGCATTAAGAAAGGAATTTTGAAAAGTCACACTCTAAAGGGTCTATTTAGAACGCGAGCAACGCCGCGGGTGACGGCTGGTACCGTATACATATAGGCCGATACTGAAATCGTTACTCAAGCATAGATTTGAGTAAAAATTTTCATACAAAAATCTGTTCTTGAGTTCGGAGAAGTAAATGAGCATACGGGCCCTAAAACTTCTTGTCTATGAGACGCGAGTGCATACCATAAACAAGACTGCAGTTAGATTTTTTATTATATACCCTACGAGTCTACCTCAAATTATTTCAAGTATTGAATTAATTATTTTGGAGCCTTGCAGATAAATCAATTTTCATATTCATTTCATATTTCCTGAGGGCCGAGTACGAGTTTTGGTGTGTAAAACTGGTATTAAAGCTCAGCACACCGGTGTGCGCTGATTTTTATGGAGACCTCATCGGATTTTTTGAGAATGTTTCGTCGACACCAAGCCCGTAATCGCATGTCGAGCTTCTCAAATAATCCGCTCAGTGTCTCCATACAAATCAGCGCACTGGTGTGCTGGGCGTCAGGCGTTTTACAGCAAAACTCGTACCAGGCTCTCTGTTAAGTTTACATTCTACAATCGCTAGACAATGGAAAACTTATCAAAATGTATGTTGCAATTTCCCGGACAAACCCTTTCACTAAATGTTCTGCTGCTCGTAGAGGCAGTAGACACAGAATATAACCGGTTCCAATTCCCGGGAGTTCCCGGGAGTTCCCGGCAGTTCCCGGCTGTTCCCGGCAGTTCCCGGATAGTAATGATTGGGACATTTGCCAGTAGTTGGCTGCCAGCCAAAGAACTGAATTAATAAAATATCTTGCTATTTTTGGTGAACTCTCGCCATTTTGTGATTGTTAAGTTGACTGGAAAGTTTTGGCTTGAAACGGTGATGGAAAACATTTTGAAGAATCTCTTTATTCTGGTGGCGATGGACTTGCAATATGCCGTTTGTGAAATAATCGGACGTCCGTCGGTACGTAGGGGTCAAATTAGGTAGGTAAAGTAAAATTAAAATATTTGTCAATCTTTGGAAGATACCTATGTCCAGCTGTGGCCTTTTACGGGAAATGATGATGATGACGGTTAGGTCAATTTTAACAACAAGTTGCAAAAGCCATAAACCAAGAAGTTGAAGTTGACGGTTAGTCATTGAGCTTTTAATTTGATAAAATAACATTTGGATTCGAGTTTTGTGATAGAATTTTACTATAGCACTTACAATTATAGTCAAAAAAACGTTATGTTATTATTTCATGGACTATAAAACTCATAGTCTCTTTGGATAGACTATAATCGTCGCCAACTTTAGCCGGTTACAATCAGACTACACATAATCGCGTGATTCAGCGTCGCGATCAAAATTACAGATATTACGTTCACCCGAATTACGGCGCCGTACTTTTCAATACTTTTAGTAACCAAGTAACTGTTAAGAGTACCTATGTATTTGCAAAATGGTTGTGTGCTGAAGTATCTACAAGTGTGGCTTTACCTTCTAGCTGTTACTTCAAAACGAATTACGCAGTATAAAATATCAAGGACTTATAATTTTGTTAACTCCATTCTAGCAATTGTAAAATTAGGTACGATGCTTAGAGATATTGAAATGAAGCTTTTGACCAATTTTTTAGCAAAAAAAGTATTTTAACCTTTGGTATGGCAAAACGCAGATCTACGCCAGACATAATACATTGTTTAATTGTCTTCGGAATTCTAGCATGCAGAAGGTTAATCATTTTTATCCGGGTTTACGCTATATCCGGGTAAACTTTACCAGCGTAAAAATGCAAATCGTGCAATAGCCGATACCTAGTACTGTTAGTTACTGTTGTAACAAAGAGCAATCGTCAGATCTAGTACATAATTAAATCATAAGGCTTGTTTCCGGATATCTGTAACCTATATCCGGGACAACCCAGTTGGCGTCCTGCCAACATCAGCGACCTTCGGGAAGTCGGTCAGAATCACCCGGGAGGTTTGAGACCTAGGGTTATTTATGGCTTTTTTAAAGGCGTAAAAAACCCGGTTATTGATCTTCTGGGTATAAAACCCGGGTATTTTAAAAAACTTTCAAAAAACCGGAAAAAGAAGCTAAAGGATTTTTTTCTGTAATTTAATTCTATTAGCAATTTAGTTCCTATAGTACGAGCTTTACTTAGTTTGAGACTAGAGGGCGTTGTATGAAATATCCATGAATATAAATTTAGTTAAAATTTATGCGTTGATTGATATGCATGTTGAGAGAAAAAAGTAGAGAATACCAGCGAGTGTCGGTGATCTCAAAGAGGGTTCATGAAAAAGCCTGACAATAATTACAATATGGAATGTTGTAAATGAAAATGAAGGAAAATTGGAGGTAAAGAAAATATTAAAAACTTTAAATTCAAAAACCATAAAGTAATAATTGTAAAGTGAAGAATATGGCACTAAATAAAAACAATGTAATGGTAAATGAAATAAATTGAAACCAAATTGTGAACGAAACCACTAGATGAGAATTGAATTTAAAAGCACTCACCAATGAAATTCATTTTGCGGTCTGTATCACACTGCCTACTTTAAATAAATAAATTCTGTTCTATCCTATACCCTTAACAAATATCCATAACAACGTCCCCTATATAAAAATACTTTAATTTATTGAGCACCAAATTTACATTAGACAATACATGATACGTGTCGTTAGAAAGAGTTAGAGAAGAAGAAGAGAGAAGGCGTATCGTAGTAAGCTATAACATTTTGCTGCGCGAGACGTGCTTCCGACGCGAACGGCGGAAACCGAATGGCGAAAAACCGCGGCGATTTCCCTATTTATGCAGTGACGTCGCACCCACACACGCGCAGAGCCCCCCACCTCCTTACTTAAGAGCCCGACATACGCCCGGGAAATCTGCCTTCCATTGTCACTCGGTAATGGAAAAAAATTGATTCTTCAGAATTATTGTACTTTTAATCATCGTAATTATCCCTCTATTGAGGGTTCTAAATTTTTCCTCTCCAGTGACTAACCCAATTTCTTAATACCCCAGTCTTTTACCGCAGGGAATCAATAGAATTTTTTAGCAATAAAATCACTTCGTCCAATACAGGGTGATAGTGACTTACAAAGAATAATTGCTTAGATATTTCATCCTCTTAACGCACACAGCTGTGCAGTAGTTTTGCGCATGTGTGCTGTCTGTGCGGTGTGGAACAAAGGGTTTTGCGACGGCGGGGCGTGGCCTGGTGTCTGTGTGTGTGTTAAATCTTTTATAGGTCGATGCATTAAGTAATTTAGTATTATGGCCTGCATTTGACACAGGGCAGTTGTTTTAGTAGCTCGCACGATTGATGGTATTGGTCGAGACAGTTTTATGCTAAGACTATTTCTCTTTTAGATGCTGGCAAGTATGAAACGACTTGTCGATAGTACAGTTAATCATTTTTCAAGATGTAGAGTTACTGAATGTAATTATGGAAAACTAGCTGATACCCGCGACTTCGTACGCGTGCAAAACTTTCCACAAAAATATCTGTCACCAGCATACGATGACCCTCGTAGCAAATGGCTGCTTTTGGTTTAGAGAGTTCAAGCTGTATCTAAGAATCTACGTCTTTGATTTCAATTAAATATAGCCTACTAGCTGACCCGACAGACGTTGTCCTGTCATTCAAACTCTTACTGTCAAACAATTGACAGTTATTTCAAATGTGGCATTAAAAAAGTTTTTTTGAAAAAGGTTATGGAACTTTCATCCCCCCTTTCAACCCCTTTCAACCCTTTTTTCACATTAAAAAGTAGCCTATGTCTTTTCTCAGGCTCTAGACTATCTGTGTACCAAATTTCATTCAAACCGGTTCAGTAGTTTTGGCGTGAAAGCGAGACAGACAGACAGACAGAGTTACTTTCGCATTTATAATATAATGTATGGATGTTTTAATCCGGAAAAAGAGCTTCCGAAGTTTGTTGAAATTGGTCCAGTAGTTATGGCGTGATCCGCGAACAAACAGACAAACAGATAAACAGACATATAGCTACCACTACGCCACAGCATCTCTTTAAAAGCAATATCACAATAATCTCATTCCCTTCACGTTTCACTCGTTAGCACTCTGTCGCCCCACATATCTCTATATAGGGTGTTCGTTATGTTTGTTACCTCATAACTCCGTCATTTATGAACCGATTTAAAAAATCATTTTTTATATTAAAGGGTATACTTACAAATTAGTCCCATAACATTTTTATCAAAATCGGTTCAGAAGTTTTAGAGTTAAGTAGGAATAACCGAAAAAAAACCGTCATCTACGCATACGACATTGCGTATTTTGCTTTCCTGTGACCTATCAATGGTGTTTATGATCAATAGAACAAACTCAATAAACTACCATCATCATTCATCATCTGGTGATGAAGCTGTATCAAATTGAAGTCGGTTTTTCCATTTTTTAAACTTATAAATTATTTGTAAATGTAATCCATTGCTAAAGCCGTTTTTTAAAAAACCACAATTTCTTATCTAGCCCAATTTAATAATACTACGTAAAATGACTTTAAATCCATTTTTTCAGCTGTAGGTAACAGGTTTTTAAAACACTAAGATATTCTGTCTAGCCAGATTTAAAAGTTACCTACACCCTGTAGATAGTTTACATCCTGTATACACAGTTTACACCCTGTATACCGTGGAATGTGCCATGTTTAATATAATATTCAAATCAAGTGCATCGTTTGCGCCGGCGAAGCAAGAATCTTCATCACGGATTATGTGTTCCGTATATTAAGAACACTATTAAAAAAACTGTGAAAAGCCAAAAACTAAAATTAAAGATATGAATAAACTAAATATACAGATCTACTAAATAAACGATTCTGATTCCGAAAATCGAGTTTGTCTGTTTGTTCGCGCATCACGCCTAAACTACTGGACCGATTTCAATGAAACTTATACCATCCAGAAGCCCTTTTTCCGCATTGAAACATAGGCTATATTTTATTGAAATTAAAGACGTAGATTCTTAGATACAGCTTGACCTCTCTAAACCAAAAGCAGCCTTTGACACGAGGTTCATCGTATGCTGGTTGACTGATATTTTTTGGTGGAAAGTTTCGCACGCGTACGAAGTCACGGGTATCAGCTAGTATAGGTATATAATAGGCCTTTACATCTATTGATGATGATTTATACAGCGTCAGGAGGCAACCTATGCTTACACTTAACGACACACTGCAGTGCCTGGGACAATGTTTAGATGGAGTAGGCCCAGCACCTATACCATCCTCTCAGCCTAGTCAGACATATCCACAGGAAAGACAAGGTCAATACGTGCGGAACTGACTAAGCCAAGGGTTTCCTTACGATGTTTTCCTTCACCGTTAAACTCGTGGTATAGGTATCATCATCATCATCTCAGCCCGGTATCACCCACTGCTGGGTATAGGCCTCCTTCATGTTATGCCAGCCTTCTCTGTCTTGTGCGTGCCGCAACCAGCGGGCCTAAGATGCGCACCGCGAGATATTTGTCATGTCGTTCTGTCAAAATGTAAGCATTTTGTACTAGTTTAGGAACTATTGCATTATCTGTGGTAATGTTGTCGACAAAACGCGCCTTTGAATTTTTCACTTTGACATTTCTGCATGTTTATTATCTCGTCCTCAGAGAGGTACGACGACTAAGAACTGTCAAAAGTGTACATTATGGCGCGTTTTGTCGACACCATTAGGTACCACAGATGATGCAATAGTTCCAGAACTGGTACAAAATGCTTACATTTTGACAGAACGACATGACAAATATCTCGCGGTGCGCATCTTAGGCCCGCTGGTGTTTCCTGCGACCTTTACGATGTCATCGACCCATCGCGCTTTCGGACGGCCCAGACTCCTTCGGCGTGATTATATGTGGTGTGATGCTCGTATTCTGAAAGTTTCCTCTAAAATTAACACAAGCAAAAAACCGAATACTAAAATGTCACTCAAATTTAAACACCACTATGCTCTGCCTCTGTTTCACATTACTCATTTGTAAGAGATGGCAATAATTTAAGCACCTCGGATAAAAAACACACTATAGAAAATACACATTAAGTAAGTGTTTCGTAAGTATTGTGAATACTGTATTAGTTGTAATTTTTTTTGTGAATATTTTTTTTTTTCATTTAAGCTTAAACTTAATATAAGTAGCGTTTGAGTATTCGGCCGATAGAGTCACAGTGACCAGCGTCAAAAAAATATAAGTACATACGGCCACACTACTTTACCGCCCGCCTGTCACTTCATACGTCAATATATAAATAAATAAATATAAATATAAATAAATATTCACGGACACTTAACACAACGCCTTCTAGTTCCAAACTAAGCAAAGCTTGTACGATGGGAACTAGATGGCTGATAGAATACATAGATACATTTTTTTTTGTAAATACATACTTATAATACATAGAAACACCCAGACACAGAACAAACATCTATGTTTACAACACACAAATGTTTGTTCTCGGTGGGGATCGAACCCACGACCTACAGCACGGAAGGCAGAAGAAAAAAAAAAAGAAGAAAAAATATAAAAGAAGAAGAAGAACAAACCTACGTGAGACGTGTGTTTACACTACAGTTTACCAACGTACAACTTTTTTTTTATACAACTTAATCATGGAACAAGCCAATGGCTTATCTGATGTATAGGGGGTAAATAAAACCTACCGCTAAATTTATATAACCGCCGTAAGTCGTAAATACGGCTAGATACGGCCGTAACTATTGCTCTAGGTAATACCCAAAAGAAGTATTTATTTAAAAAAATATTCTAGCGTATAAAATAACATTTTATGCCGATAAACTTGGAACTAGAATTTACTTTTCATTTTCCGTTTCAGTACACCTCGGATAAAAAGCACACTATAGAAAATACACATTACTGTAGAAATAAAAGTCAAAACCTTTTACCGGGACCTTACGATATCTGCTATAATACCCAACTGATAAAAATATGGTTGTCTTTTTCACTCCTACAAGGAATTATATGTTTTGTTGCAAGTTATATTTTCTTGTGGTTAATTTCTGTGTATAAGATAAAAATAGGTGACCTTTCTGCTGTAATACTTTAATTGTTTTTTATTGATGCTCGAAACTTGTATCTATCTATACTGTAAAAACTGTAAAAATACCAAAAACTATGGATAAATTAAATATGCAGATCTACTAAACAAACAATACAAAACCCAAAAATTTAGCTTGTCTGTTTGTTTGATCGCGGATTACGCCAAAACTACTGGACCAATTTCAACGAAACTTATACTATTCGAAAGACCCTTTTCCGGATTGAAACATAAATAAATAAATATATTTGGACATTACACACAACGCCCTCTAGTTCCAAACTAAGCAAAGCTTGTACTATGGGAACTAGATTGCTGATATAATACTTATATACAGTTTTTTTTGTAAATAAATACTAATGATACATAGTAACAACAAGACATAGAACAAACATCTATGTTTGCCACACAAATATTTGTTCTTGGTGGGGATCGAACCCACGACCCACAGCACGGAAGGCAGAGCTACTACCGACTGAGCCGTGACGCCTGTCACATAGGCTATATTTTATTGAAATCAAAGGATACTTAGATTCAGCTTGAACTCTCTAAACCAAAAGCAGCCATTTGCACGAGGTTCATCGTATGCTGGTTGACAGATATTTTGGTGGAAAGTGTTTCTCACGCGTACGAAGTCGCGGGTATCAGCTAGTGTATTATAAAGCATGAAACAACTAAATAAGAGAGATGAAGTTAAAAAGCTCCTTTTAAAACAAAGAAAGTTTAAAAAATGCAGCATAAAAAGAAAACTACGAATTTTTGTTTATTTTACAACAGTCAAAGGAATAATTAAGAAAAACTGTTTTGCTGAAGTTCAGCTTTATATTCAACTAGCCGTCGGTCGCGGCTTTGCTCGCGTAGAATCAGCATACAAACTTTCAAATTTTTTTTAAATTCCTGAATCACGTGTCGTGTTAATTTATTTAAATAAATATTCACGGACACTTAACACAACGCCTTCTAGTCCCAAACTAAGCAAAGCTTGTACGATGGAAACTAGATGGCTGATAGAATACATACATACATTTTTTTTTGTAAATACATACTTATAATACATAGAAACACCCAGACACAGAACAAACATCTATGTTTGCCACACAAATGTTTGTTCTCGGTGGGGATCGAACCCACGACCCACAGCACGGAAGATTTTGAGCAATTGGGCAGCATTTGAGGAATCTTTGTACCAATTTTCAAGGGTCTTTAAGTGCGACTTTTCAAAATTCCTTTCTTAGTGCCCCCTACACTATATAAGGATACTACCCTCCAAATTTCATACCTCTAGGACTTATAGTTTAGGCTGTGTGTTGATTCTAAGTCAGCTTCAAAAGAGTTATATATATTTAGAAGAATTTTTTTATACTTAGATACATATTAGATAGAATGATACATAGTAACGTTTAGACACAGAATAAACATATGCCTAAATGTATTTTTTTTTGTTTTTGGTGGGGATCGAACCCACAACCGACAGCAACTAAAACAGATCTGTAACAACTGAGCAGTTAGTCAGTGAACTTATACAATATAGTATAATTCATTTCCAGATAAAACAGTGTTAAGTATACATTATTGCAATCTCTCTCGGCTTATTACCACTAATTGGTTGAAAGCTTGTAAACCTCGTGACTTTGAGAAATACCATTGAGAGGGGTATTTCTCATTTTAATGAGGGAGTAAAAATGTAATACTCAAAATACCTACGATCATAGCTTACTGAAATTATCTTCTTTCATCTGTATTTTAATAAATGATGTTATTTTTATTAGATTTAATAAATAAACAAACAAAAAAATATCGCAAAAATACGTCCAACAAGAGTTTGAATAAAATTACTCTGCATAATTTATCAATACTATGATGTAGCAGTTTCGTAGCACTATCTACGAGAGCTACGCCGTAGCGCTACGCCGTAGAACAATAGAGTAATGTTCTACGCTTTGTTCCGTAAATGGATCTCTAGAGATTTATTATAAGGAATGTTCTGATTTAATTTATTTACAAACGATTTAAATGAAAAATGTTTCTTTTTATTACAGATAGTGAAGAAGTCTAATTATAACTGTTGCAATACCCATCTCTATAACAACTTTTCTTATAAAAAGATACATGATAAAACGAAAAAAAAAATTCCGGAAAGAAATATCCAGAAATCCCCACTGGCACACCGTAGCGTGCTACGACGTAGCCAGTGGATGTCGAGAGAAAAAAAACATTCCCCACAATCCCCAGTGGGGAATTTTCAGTGGGGATTTTGCAGTGGGGATTTCTGGAATATATCAAAATACACAAGCCGGTATTGCTTAGCAAAAATGTATGGAACATAACACTGATGGTTTCATAGGAAAACTTGTTCATATTGATGAGTTATTTAACTTCCAGGCTTTTTGAATAATTTTATTATGTAGCCTGTAACTTATTTGAAACCTACAAATTGAGATAGACGGCGCTTCCGTTTTTGACTTTTGGGCGCTGAATTGACTCTCCATACCTAGTTTGTGAAGCATTTTAGTTCATGTAAAATCCGCAGGCGCCACCTGTCGCTGACTTCGAGCGGGTCGCTCGGGTAGTCTCCTCAGTTGGCGTTTGACTTTCGTTGCGACCAGTTGGGTGCAAAAAACGACGAAGTCGTTCGAAGTTACATTAATATATTTATTTTAAAGAATAAAATTTTTAGTGCAACTCAAGTCAAACTGTAAGTAAATTCTTTTAATATTACAGTAAGAATTCCTTCCAATATTATAATAACTTTGTGCTTCTTATTTTTAGGGGAATAATGAGTAACAGCGAAGCACAGGAAGTTGGCTCTCCAGTTCCAGGACCGAGTGGCGTAAGGAGGAAGATTAACTACAAGCGACCACGGCGAGTTTACAGTAGTAGTGACGACGATGGTGATGGTGAAAGCACTACTGGGCCTCCGACACCAAAACGTGCTTGTACGAAGGATGACGTGGCTGAACAGAGGTTGGATTTTCTCCAAAAACAGGTTAGCGAGCTTAAATATCTAATGACTAGAAACTACCGTCACATGCCAATATCTACGGCCCAAACTGACAACCCACTTGAAATGAGGGATGATGATTCAGTAGCCTCGTGTTTGATTAAACCTGATGTCCCTGATTTTGAGTGGGACGATTGTACTACGTCGGAGGCTGTGAAGCGCACTGCTGAATCTAAGCTCAATTATCTGCGTAAAATCCAACATTTCGACAGTAGTGAGTGGAGTAGTGTCCGCTATACGGACGCCCAGAAGAAATACATTTCTTCGCCTGCATTTACCAATCTGGCAATGAATGATGAACTTTTAGCTTTTGAAACAAAATTCTGCCAATCTAGGTCACTTGACCAAAGTTTCGGAGCCCTGACTAATATGTTGATTGCTCAAAAGGAAGCCTTGCAAACGGCACTAAAAGATTTGCTAGCCTGGAGTGCTGACAGCGGCACACTGTTAACAAAGGATTCACTAACATCCAAAGTCCATGAGCTTTTTTCTAATACGTGTCCTTACATGTGTGTGTCAAAAGATATTTTGCAGCTGGTATGTGGAAGACGTGCAAATATAATAGAGCATCGACGAGAAAACGCCCTGTCCTCAGTCAAGGACAAGTATAACAAGGCGATTTTGCGAAAAATACCTCCTAGCTGTGAAAATGTTTTCCAAGCAAAAGAATTCAGCGAAGCTGTGGTCAAGCTAGGAGGTGGCTCTAAAGTCTTTCGTAGACCGATCCTACCTGCCGAGGGTAGTCAGGTCACTCACAACCGGCCATACATGCCTGCCGAACGCAACCAGGCCGCACCAAGGCGGTCAACCGACCCTGCGGTGTCATTTCGAGGGTATTACAACCCAAACCGAAACCAGCAAGCTTCCGCTTCTGGAAAAGGCAAGTCACACGCTGGGAAACGACCGTATTCCAATGCGAAAAATAAGTCTCAAAAACCGAGAGAAAACTACCGTGACAATCAACGAAGACAATGACTATGCCGTGAGTTTCAAAGCCGGTCAACTGCGCCATTACCAACATACCTGGCAATCGATGGGGGCACCAGCCCATATATTGAAAATTATACAAGGTTATCGAATACCTTTTTTAAAGAAACCACCATTACGTCTTGTATACAAAAATCAAGCTCGAATGCTGTCGTCACCAGAACTAAGCCAAGAAATACAGCAGATGTTGAAAGAGTCGGTGATCGAAATAGCTCCTCGGAATCCAGGTTTTATTTCAACCATGTTCCCAGTAAAAAAACCAGACGGCTCGCAAAGACCGGTCTTAAATCTGAAGGCCTTAAACTTATACCTACAACCAAAGAAGTTCCGGCTCATAAATATGCAAAAGGTTCCTCAATTCTTGCAAACCGGAGACTACATGATGAAGATCGATCTACATCAAGCGTATTTTCACATACAGATTGCGAGATCGCACCGTCGGTTTCTGAGATTCATCTTCAAAGGTACAACGTACCAGATGACATGTCTAGCTTTCGGTCTTGCAAGCGCACCAAGAACTTTTGCAACCTTGTCGAATTGGGTAGCGCAGAAGCTCAGAGAAAAGGGAATACGAGTGATAGTGTACTTGGACGACTTCCTACTGGTGAATCATTGTCCTCGAGTTCTTCAACAACAAATGAAACAGGCCATCGACCTTATGACCAAGCTCGGATGGGTAATAAACAAGAGAAAGTCGTCCAGCATGCCCGCTCAGGAAATAGAGTTTCTCGGAATTCTCTGGAACACCCGGCTAAACCGAAAAAGTCTTCCAGTAAAAAAGATAACCGCTCTGAAAAACCTACTGATTCGCGCTCAAGGATCAAATACTCTAACCCTATTGGATCTACAAAAGATTATGGGAACCTTACAGTTTTGCAGTTTTGTAATAAACCACGGCATGCTAAGGTACCGAAATCTCCAGTCTTGCCTAAACCAGGCCCTGAAAATGAGTGTGGCGATTCCACTGAACCCTGCCGCCAAAGAAGACATCAGTTGGTGGATACAGAACACCCTGACAACAAGCGAAATTTGGCCAGCTCCGGTATCTTACCACATAATCACAGACGCGTCAGCATGCGGCTGGGGAGCATACGTCAACGGCACTCACATTCAAGGCCCGTGGATGCCAGAAGAGCATCAATGTCATTCGAACCTAAAAGAACTCCTGGTTGTTTACAAGGTACTCTCACACAAAGATGTAGCCATAAATTGCAGCAACAGATCCGTTTTGGTCCAAAGCGACAACCGAACTGCCCTAGCTTTTCTACGCAGACAAGGCGGCACAAAATCTGTCAGTCTAATGCAATTGACCAGAATGATTTACCATCTCTTAGAGCAGTACAACATCAATCTTATAACCAGCTACCTTCCGGGCCCTCTCAATGGGATAGCCGACAGCCTTTCCAGGTACAAGGCCCTAACGGAATGGCACCTGTTGCCTCAGGCTTGCCAGCTGATTTTCGAGAAGTGGGGGACCCCTCAGGTGGACCTGATGGAGTCCAAAAAAGCCCACGTAGTAGCAAGTTACGTTACTCTAGACTTGAAAGATCAACAAGCTATGGCTCACGATGTTTTCAGCCTCGTTTGGAATCACAGATTAGCGTGGATCTTCCCACCTCCATGTCTGATGTACAAAGTATTATCATGTCTGAACGAAGCCAAGGGGATATACATAGTGGTTTGTCCGAGGTGGAAGAACGTTTTTTGGAGAACAGACCTAAAGAAAAGAGCAATAGCTCCTCCGTTCACAATCAAGAACCTAGAGTCAATGCTGATAGACACGAGAACGAATCTTCCCCCAGCACAAGTAAACAAGCTGGTATTAGAGGCATGGAAATGTCGGGGTGGGATGATCTCCTAGGTGACTGGACGCCTTCGGAAATAAAAATAATAGAATCTAGCTGGAGACCTAGTACATTAAAAACCTATAAACCTGCCTGGACCCGCTGGCTAAAATGGTGTAAGGAATCTGGGATAAATAACAAAACTCCAGGAGGCCAAGGCCTTGCAAAATATCTTATTTATTTGCATACAAAACAAAGCTTAAGCTACAGGACAATACTGGTACATAAGTCTGTTATATCATCATTTTGTCAACCAGAATCCGAAGCAAAACTAAGCTCTAACATATTGGTACGACAAGCATTAAAAGGAATAGCAAATAAATCTGCAGCAAAAGATAAAATCAAGCCTCCGGTATGGAATCCACAGGTAGTAGTAGACTGGTTGCTGAAGTCGGATCCCAATCTTGACAGTATGTTCGATGTTGCTCGACGATGTGCCACGTTGCTTCTTTTGGCCTCTGGCAGAAGAATCCACGATCTGACGTTATTATCTGTAAAAGAAGATAAATGTATTATTGAAGATGGATCTATAACGTTTTGGCCATTGTTTGGATCAAAAACAGACACAATTAATCACAAACAATCTGGGTGGTTACTTTTATCCGGAGAGAACTGGAAAATTGACCCTGTTTTTTGGATTAAAAAGCTAATAGAAATCTCTCAACAAAGGCGACTAGAAGACACTAACATAGAGAATTTGTTTGTCTCAACGAGAGGAAAGTCCAAGCCTGCAAGTCGGACAATCATCGCTGGCTGGGTTAAAACTGTTTTGATTGATGCAGGAATTCAAGACTCACCTGGCTCAATACGGTCAGCAGTTGCATCGTTGAATTGGATGAATGAAATGCCCTTGGAAGACATTTTGGCTCGTGGAAACTGGACATCTTCCAACACACTTATTCGGTTTTACAAACGTCCGGTAAAACCTTGTATCTTATCGAACACACCGGGTTTAGTTAGTAATTTTACTCCGGTGTAATGTTTATCTGTAAAATAACATGATTTGTATTGAATGGTATTTTGTAACCTAATTACTTTATTTTCACAAGTTTGATTAATAAAATTACTTACACTTTATGTTACAAACCTTTGTTTGAAATAAATGATTTCTTGAAGTCACAGTTGGCTTTACATTTTTTACACCTAGTTTAGCGCCACCATGCGAGAATAAACAGGTCTCAATTTGTAGGTTTCAAATAAGTTACAGGCTACATAATATTAGAATTTTTCCTGAAATAAAAATTACTTATTATGTACCTAACTTATTTGAAACCTAAGTAAGGGCTGCATGGTGATTGAGACTTACTGAGGAGACTACCCGAGCGACCCGCTCGAAGTCAGCGACAGGTGGCGCCTGCGGATTTTACATGAACTAAAATGCTTCACAAACTAGGTATGGAGAGTCAATTCAGCGCCCAAAAGTCAAAAACGGAAGCGCCGTCTATCTCAATTTGTAGGTTTCAAATAAGTTAGGTACATAATAAGTAATTTTTATTTCAGGAAAAATTCTAATATTTAATAATTGTATAATTTTTTTTTTTTAAATAATTCCGGGAGATATCCCGGTCATCCTAAAGCAGCCTCCACACCACCGCGAGTGGACGCGATAAAACCGACGCCACTCGCCGTTGATTTCATTTACAATTCATTTCATGTACTTAGCGGAGGGCGTTTGATGGACGCCCAGGGTTGCCACTTGCGAACGAAAAATTGGGGTCAAGTTAGGGTTTAAGTAACAATGTGTTTTAGAATTGTGTGTAGAAAAGAGATGAAATAATAATGATTATTTCCTCTCCTTTTTCTGTATTGTAGGTATTGTGATAATCTATACTAATCTATACTCTATACTATAATATTATAAAGAGGAAAGGTTTGATTTTTTGTTTGTTTGTTTGTTTGTATGAATTGAATAGGCTCCGAAACTACTGGACCGATTAAAAAAATTCTTTTACCATTAGAATCCTACATTATCCCTGATGAACATAGGCTATATTTTATCCCGGAATTCCCACGGGAACGGGAATTACGCGGGTGAAACCGCGAGGCGCTGCTAGTAATTAAATATTATAAATATCCTTGGACATTACAGACAACGCCCTCTAGTCTCAAAATAAGCAAAGCTTTTACTACGGTGACTTGACTGCTGATAGAATACTTATATTTTTTTGAAGTGAAACTTCTAATGCGACTTCCAACAAGGTTGCGTTAAACGTTTAACGCTCCTACGGAGAGGGAATAGAAAGAGACAGAGCGAGAGTGAATGCGTGGCACTCGAAGTTTCACTTCTTTCCCGTGGAGGGACTCCACGCACTATTTTTTTGTAAGCACCTACTTATAATACATAGTAACAGCTATACACAGAACTAAGATCTATGTTTGCCATAAAAACATAATAGTAATATCAACAGAATACAAAAATAAATGGGTTCGTTTGGAATCTCACTACTTTTTGTTTATCCTTCGTTTATTTTATTTTTTTACCGTTTGAGTAAACAATACGTACATAGCTGACTTGAGAGTTAGCCTATTTTTTCACACTTTATCCTTATCACATAATATTATCTTATCTTATCTTTTATTTTTAATCAGTAGTACTAATTCTTCTCTTCACTTATTATCTCAGGTTATGGCAACCCTACAACCATTTAGGTATAAAGTTACGGAAAGCAAGTGGTCCGGGGTAAATACGTTTTCTTATTCTAGCACCTACCCCTCCCCCCCTCTACCCCCCTCTACCTCCCCAAGGGTAGAAGTGGACTGTGGTGTTAATGTGTTTGTATTAGTAATTAGAGTACTGTAATGTGAGTCGCGCTATTTAGCTGATTGTTATCCGTTTGTTTTGTTTTTAATCACGGATTTGGGGATTATTTTTTATAAGGGTTTTGGGTAAGAATGCGTTAGAGTTTTACACAGCGCCATCTAGTCTTGAAATAAGCAAAGTTTGTAGCAGCTGAATATTTTGTTTTTTTTTTTAATAAAAATGTATAAGGGACTATACTTACTATGATTACCCCTAGTTTTATTTTGTAAATATACACGGTGTAACATAAATACCCTATAAGTACGAAAGGGGGGCATTTTACAAGTCATGGCGAACAGTGTTTGTTCTACGACTTTTGAGATTTCGAAGTTTTTAGAGCTCGTAACTTTTACTTAAAATGTACGTACACACAGCATGCGTGTACGTGCGACGCGGTAGGAGGGTACCTATGTGTGCATGCGTGTGTACGGTACTTTTGTATGAAAATTTCAATTACGATGTATTGATCCTTTGCTCGTGTCCACGCACTCAGGAGGTCGGTCTGATTACGCCCTTTTCGGACTTATAGGGTATTTATGTTACACCTTGTATAACGTTACTTACAATAATTTATTTCCGTATTAGGTATCAAAGCGCCAGCTTACAGCGCACAAAATATAACTTAGTTTATTTTACATTTTATTTTCAACTACTATGTATTTTTTCATTTCAACTACTCTGTAAATGTGTCGTACCCAATTATCTTTTATGTGAAAGATACCACCTATCTTAAAAATCTTGAGAGTATTGTATAAAGATTAAAACTACATACCTAGTAACTATCAGTATTAAACTATGTATCATATGTATGTATTTACAAAAAAAATGTATATAATGTAGTCTATCAGCCATCTAGTTCCCATAGTACAAGCTTTGCTTAGTTTGGGACTAGAAGGCGTTGTGTTAAATGTCCGTGAATATTTATATTAAAAAATTTGGAGTCTCTAGAAATGTAGTTATAAAGCAAATCCAAATAGAATACTTATACTCGGCAAAAGAATAAAAATGTCCGCATATCTTTATTTCTTCTGCGATTGTTTAAGGCCCCTTACTCACGAGATAAGAGCTATCATTTAAGCCGAGTGTGCATTAGCGTGCAACCGACTCATGTGTCTATTCACTATGCATTAGAGGTGCAGGGTGTGGTCGGACTGCTAGCGGAGAGCGAGAAAGGTAACAAGAATCAGGGTGTGGGACGTGTGGATATAGTACTAGCGGGAAAATAACGTACAGAGAATTAAGGGTGTGGGCGTACAGCTAAATAGGCGAGTTCCTTATGTAGAATTTTCATAAATGAATGTTATTAAATAAACTTTTATATCTTGTATGAATGCATGGGTTTAGATTTCTCTTGCTTCTTAACCGAGACGTCACAAACAAATCGGCGACTGTCATCGCCGCTTTACCTAAACCTAACGCATTCGAGTCATATTGCGCGTCAAAGCCAGCTCGACTTCCGAACGTTGTAGCGTTACCGCGCAATGTATCTCGGTTACGCTTACGCTACGTTTCCGATTATCACATTTATTCGTAACTAGCCGTCGCCTGTGGCGTTGCTCGAGTTCTAGAGCCTTTAGGATGCGACTTTTCAAAATTCCTTTCTTAGTACACCCCTACACTATATAAGGATACTACCCTCCAAATGTCATACCTCTAGGACTTATAGTTTAGGCTGTGCGTTGATTGTCAGTCAGCTTCGAAAGAGTTTTATATATTTAGATCAAGGCACTAGTTACGAAAAAGTTGTCAACGCAAGGATTAAAACAAAAGGTTCAGTTAACGCCATCAGTCTGGCCACACCCTGAGCTCAGTTACATTGCTAGTGAATATTGACAGGCGGGTAACTCTGTATTTACCTCCGATTCAGACAATTATCTATATTCAATCTATTTGTTTACTGTGGATGCTTACTAGTGATTATGCTTTGAAATAAGTAGTATCAAAATCACTAGGTATAAGTAATTTACTTTTAAATGATGGCATTTTTTAAATTATGATCAAAAATCGTTTGAATGTCAATTTGGAAAGTATGAATTTAAAAAAAATGTGACAAATCATTAGAAAAAACGCGTAAAAATAAATTATATACATTATTCACTTAGAGAAGAAAACTTCAGAATTTTCAGAGAAATATCTTGAACCTAAAACTTAATCTAAGTCTAAGTCTGCTAACACTACTAAAGTACATCTAAGTCTAAGCCTGCTAACACTACTAAAGTACATCTAAGTCTAAGCCTGCTAACACTACTAAAGTACATCTAAGTCTAAGCCTGCTAACACTACTAAAGTACATCTAAGTCTAAGCCTGCTAACACTACTAAAGTACATCTAAGTCTAAGCCTGCTAACACTACTAAAGTACCTACTTCTTTATTATCTACTTTCGACAGCTCAAAAGACTATTAATTTTATAACTATTTTACAGTGTAGTTAAAACTAGACATCAGTACAAAATGGACATTGTAACATGTCAAAGTTATCTTCCTGCGTTCAAAGTTCCTTTATGCTGACGACAGGAATTTCATGAGGATAATTAGGTTTCCCTTGCATGCAAGTTAGAGGGCGTACCCACTGAAATGCACACCGCAGATTAGATTCAGGGCATATGTACAAATGATAAAATAATAAATATAATGTACTTATAGATAGATAACTTCATTATAAATATTTCAGATAGAAACATCGTTGAGAATAAAAACAAAAAAAAATCGCAATGTTACCTACCTATAATTTTCCGGCAATTTAACAAATTTTCGAAAATTGAGCAAACTATTGGGGCAAAAGTAAGAATTTATATTAAAATCTTGAAAATAAAAGCTTGAGCGATGACCCGAATATTTTTACTTTTAACTTTCTATAAAAAAAAACAGAAATATATTCACAAAGAAAATTAAAACTAATAAGTACAGTATTTACAATATTCACAATAACTTAACTTTTAGTTTGCATGGTACTATCAAAAAACTGGGAAAATAACATTTGGAATGTCGCGGTGCTCGGAAGCGCCATGGCAACGGAACCATGGATTCCACCGCAGTTTGTTTTTTTATGCTATAAGTAGAAATCATTACAATAAATAGTTAGAATTACATTGAAATAACATAATATAATATTAATTTAAACAAAAAATAGTACCTAATAAAAAAGAAGTATACTATATAGCAGCGAAAAGGTCTCGACTCAGCATTATGCTTCGCCATCCGAAGACAGGTCAGCGCTGTCATTCTGCCGTAACCTACTCAACCCATGAACTACCGTCACTCAACTCCATAAAAACCCAGTTTATATCAGTTTGTTTTTTAGTGAAGACCCCTCATAAGGAATATCGTTTAGATGAGCTTATTTCATACAAAGGCAAGTTTCACAAATGAACGCTTATTTGAGCTTAGCTGAGATAGCATTAATTTTGGAGTAAGCCGGAATTATTGTGCTGGGACCACTTGGGGCATATCGTTGAGAAGGGGGTAAGCCAACACTCCTCAAGGGGGTTTTCACAATGTTAATGTAGAGGTAAAGGTACCTAGTGTATTCGTGTTACACTACGCGGCAGTAACAGCTTCATTGCGAAGTGTTACTGGGTTGCTACGCAGTGGAACTCGAATTATGCGAAACTTTCGGAAATAACAGCCTATAATTTTTTAGAAATAGCTATTTTGGATTTCCTCCACACACATTTGCCACATAAACGTTTGGGGGTCGAACCTACGACCCACAGCACAAAAGGAAGAGCTAATCCCGACTAAGCAGTGACGTCTGTCAACTGAAAATGGAGAACAAATGGAGATCCCACAGAAGAGGAACTAGATATAAAAACGAAGTCTTGAAAGATAGGACCTGTGGTGAGTTTTAGTTTAAAAGAAGCTTGACCCAGCTATAATCATTTTGCTATGACAAATCCCAGTTCATCCTTCTTCTTCTTCTTTTTCTTGCGGCTGTTAAGTGGCTAGGTCTGCCTAAAAATTTGCCAATAGTGTTTTAGTTCATCCTTGAGTAGGCTCTGAGCTTTGGAGTGTGCTTGAGCCCCCATGGATTCACCAGTGCCTCTATGGATAGTTTTTTGTTCAGTAACATACAACTTACAGTTAAAACCATGAGATTTCAAGTCCTATTTTGTTACCGAAACCACAGAGTATGAATACAAGTACGAAACTACAAAATCACGATATTGCAATGTTGAAGCACATACAATGACTGTCCGGTGCTAACGAGCCGTGTAATATCGTGACTGGCGAGTTCAATGGATAGCTATACATTAATTACAATTTAATTAATGTTCGCCTAATAAAGCCAGATATATTTAGAGTGGTAGTATGTTGAAACAAAATGTCAGAGGGATTATACAAAAGGAACCAGGCAGTAGTTTCTCGTCCGTTCTCCTAGACTCTAGTCGCGAGAAACCATCACTTAGAATCATTTCGTTTGTAAGATGATTTTAAACGATTCCGATTTAATTTGACTTTTATCTACATAAAATTATTGCATAAACTACCCACGTACTTAAAAAAAATCTTTAGTAAATAGTTCCTATTAAACCCACCATAAAAAAACTTCTCGAGATTAAGATAACAACTTTGGGTGTTACTAAGTATAAGTATGTATTTACATAAAAATGTGTATATAAGTAAGTATTCTATCAGCAATCTAGTTCCCATAGTACAACATCTGCTTAGTTTGGGACTAGAGGGCGTTGCGTGACATGTCCAAGGATATTTATTTAGCTGAAAAAATATTGCATATACCCAGCATTATATTTCCTATTGATATTATGATTATCTTTCGGCACAATTCGCAACTATACCTGATAATAGTGAACAGTAAATAAAAACAAAAATCGGCCAAACAATGATTTCACATTTGGAGCTCGAACTACTTTCGCTGCCCAACATAGAGTCCTTTCCATGAAAGAAGTCCCGCAGACGCGGCGCTGTAGTCGACCTTAAGTATTATTTCTCGGGCAGCACTTTTAACAACTTTAGGCATTGAAAACAAGACTTTGATCACAGAAACCAAATAAAACGCACTAGCATCCGAACACATTAACAGCACCTGGCAACTAATTTAAAATTTAGTTTTAAAGTTTAGTTCCGGAAATTTCCGCGGGACTTCTGTCATGAAAAGGACTCTACCTACTGTCAAGCGACGTGGCCACAGATATACGAAAACAAGAAGCTTTTGACAGCAAAAAAACGCGCTAATGTCACTATTTATCCACCGAACAGCCACAAGAAAAGAAGAAGAAGACACAAAATACCTTTCTTTTGTGCTCTAACAATGTTTTTTCTCCTAAAAAGCATTATATCAAACTCATTTCTCCACCAAAACAAATACACCTGTTTTTCATGGACCCTACAAGTGAAATCACTACTCGGTCCGGTTATATAAATCATCCGGCCCGGATCCGGATCAATCACAGTGACACGGGCTGTATCGCTCACGCCGGACAGGATATGTAAATTACGGGATACGTAATTGAATTGATTTTATCCGGGTTCTATGTTTTTGTTGGTCTCAGACCTTCTGTTAGGGTTTTTAAAACAATTTGATTTTAATAACAAACGTTTTTGATGAAAAAACTAGCCTACCTTAGTTTGAATGTATAATCGTAAAAAAATATAAAACTTATTAGTGAAAATTAAACAAAACAACATAAAGTTGATTAACAAGTATTCAACTAGTTTTGGGTTTGACTATTTGTTTTGTAGCTTAATAGCTTTTGTATGAACTTTGCTAGATCTCCTTCTCAATGGTAAAAATGCTTATTAACCGACTTCAAAAAAGGAGGAGGTTCTCAAATTTTTTTTTAAATTTTTTTTTTTAAATGTTTGTTACCTGAGAACTCCGTCATTTATGAACCGATTTGAAAAATTCTTTTTTTATATGAAAGGGTATGCTTCCAGATTGGTCCCATAATTTTTTTATCAAAATCGGTTTAGTAATTAAGCAGTTAAATAAGAATAACTGCATATTTTGCTTTTCTGTGACTTTTCTGTGACGTTTACGAGCAATAGAACGTAAGTACCCACGAACAAATCTGACAGTCGCCGCGTTAGCGTATTCGAGTTACATTGCGCGTCACTGCCAGCTCGACTGCCAACCGTTGTAGTGTCACCGCGCACTGTATCTCCGATACATTGCGTATTTTGCTTTTCTGTGGTGTTTACGATCAATAGAACAGTCTCAATGAACTGCCATCATCATCATCATCATCATTTGATGATGAAGGCGTATCAAATTGAAGTCGGTTTTTCCAGTTTTTTAACTAATAAATTATTATGGTATTATTAGGCAACTCCCACATCGATGACGCAACATGGCCATAAATAGCGCGGCGCGGGCGGCGCGCGTTCACTTGTTTTCGAGACTTTGTACCGTGCGGACGTATTTTTGCTACTCTGTGTATTCTTATCGGTTATTTGTTGTCAACCTTAATTTGTAGTTTTGCAATTAAAATTAATCATTAGGTACTTTGAGAATTTCTTTTTAAAAAAATTAGTTTCATCCCTGTTTCCCAAAAGTATATCAATAAAAACTTAGCCTTATTTATTTGACACCAACAATGTACGTAACTACGTGGAAGTTTAGAACAACAAATGAGAGGGAGTGAACGCGAAGGCAAATCTGAAAGACTGCGTTCCGAGTATCTCACACCCGTGACTACTTTACACACTTGGATTAAAAAAAAGACAATTTGTGTAACATTGCAGTACTTATACAGGAACCAGGATTTGAATTTAGGCCCCCCAAAAACAGTTAGGCCTAATTCTTTGGAGTTTTTCTTGACAAACCCTGGTTCATTTTTGGGTAGACCTGCATGTGCTAAGAGTCCATCACTTTGACGAACTTACAACTCTTCAACAATATTATTATTTGTATACAACGATACCATTCCATACCCTTATCAGGGTTGAACAAAGGGTTTGAGTGCGGAACCCGCAATCACTCATAAGATTGATCTCGCAATACATCTTAATGATTCTAACCTCTGCGATAAATTATGATGGTGATGTATGATGTTATTGTGAACAATATTCTACATACATATCTATGATGTAGGTAGATACGTCATAGTTAACTTGAGTGTGTGTGTAAGGTTATTTTAGATGACTCACACACGCTCAATTCACGTTATTTGAATTAAACTATTTTCGTCTCTTTTTTTGATAGTTTGAAACTAGAGAGAGACAGATAGTTTTCGATCTGTCAAGTTATTCCAAGTTTGTAAAACCCTAGTCTCTAGTGATACTATTGAAATATCAAATTATTCATAGACACAAAAATAGAACAAAGGAAATTGTGAAACTCATGGTGCGTGACGATAAACGATTGATAGGTTCCTACTATATTTAAACACGTAAAAATAATTTTAAATTAATATTTATATCAAACCGAATAAAATATACAACGAGAGATATTCAAATCTTGTTCAAATATAGTTATACTTACTATATAAAAACTTTTCAGAATTTCTGCAGAAGTTTTTGCAAATACTTAGCTTTCAGATAAAAAATACAGTTGATACAAATAGACAAAAAATATATTGCAATTTTAAAGTACAATATTTAAAATTCAAAACTCAAAAACTTAGTTGTAAACTGCAAAGAGCCCGCGGCAACTTAATAATGGCGAAACCGGAAATTGTGTCGCCATCTTGGACTGGACCGGAAGCGAATAGTACCTTTCTTACAATTTGGGATATTACGCGGGTAGTTATTTTATTGGGGAGATTAGTGTGCAGATAAACGACTACAATAAAAGAGGAAAAGTGGGTTTATTTCTAATTTACACCAATTTATCTTAAATGGCTAATACTATTATGACGGTCTTTTCACGGATAAAAATTAGACTTTTAATAGAAAACGGTGTATATGGACCCCATAAAAGAATTTCTGGAATTTTATTCCAACTTTTCTCTGCCGGCAATCGCTGAGGTCACTAAGGAGATTATTGGACAAAAGTTCCGGAAATACCCTACGCAGGAGACTCACGCAGGGGACAACTGGAATGAGCCAAATGAATATCATACATTTCGTAAACGTATGTTCGTAGTTAGTGGCCAACTTTAGTGAGTTTTTGAAGTGTAAATATTTGTAGGAAATAATTACAAAGGATAGTCTAAAAGATTTTAATAAAAAAGATTCTCAGACTTGTTAGTTTATTTGTAAAACCTTGAATACCCTCTAATTAACCCAAACAGCTTTGCATTGACCAGCATAAATTAAAATTCAATCGAAAGAGTTCAATCATGTACCTAACATTCAAAGTTTTTATCTAATAACTGGGTTGTCTTTCTGCTTGTTCAGAGCCATCTATTGTCTCAAGACAGAACCAGTGAGCAACAGATTTATTCCTCGCCTATCGAATAAACATCCACCCTTTCTTGTAAATCAATGCGTTTATCCTTTCGCCTTTCGGCCGTAATATACCGTTCGTTACTTTATAAAAACGCTCCTCTCTCCATATGGATGAGAACTATAGTTCCAGTTGATACAGATGGGTTTTTTCTGTTAATTTGATGAGAAAAATTTAAAGGCATAGACTTGAGCTCACAATTTGAGTTTTCATCATCATCATTTCTCCCTGCCCTTTATGCCACGCTAGGTGGGGTCGGCACAAAATGTTTTCTTCTTCCATTCACTCCTCTTTCGTGAACTCTGAATATATTCCTCACATTCATATCATCTTTTACACAATCTAACCACTTCTTCTTCGGCCTTCCTCTATACTTGAGTTTTATTTTATTTATGTCCAAAAAGTGAGAATCGAGAAACTTGTAGTTTTTGTATGGGAAAAAATCCTTTGCAAGCCTACCGCTAGGGGCGCTTATCCGCTCTGTTGTAAGTGACTTACTAGCTAAAGCACGTCCAACAAGGGTATGCTCTGCTTTAGTATTTTTCAAGCATTTTCTGTGGACGTGACTTATGTGACATTGCACAAATATCAAATTATATTTAAGCCCGTATTCTGTAACAATGCTCAAGCCTATATATCAAGACTATAGCATTTTTTTAACACTTTAGATTTTTAATAAAAATCTATTTTGGTCGGAGTTTGTTTGAGCATACGAGTTATGACTATTTTTTTGAAGCAGTTTTTTCAAATGTAGGATTTTAAACAAAAGTATTATGAAGTTGGGATAACGCGGTTCGCCCATTACGCCGCCGAGAGCGTTATTAGGAAAATTCTAACTTATTGCTCTGACTCGCTGGAGAAAAATGTAGTTTGTTGGTGTAAGTTATAAGAGAGAGCGATTTTACAAATAATCTATCTAAATAAAACTCTCTTGAAGCTGACTGTCAATCAATGCACAGCCTAAACTATAAATCCTAGAGGTATGAAATTTGCACTAAGAAAGGAATTTTGAAAAGTCACACTGTAAGGGTCTAGAACGCGAGCAACGTCGCGCGCGCGACGGCTAGTGTATTATATAAATGCAATAGTGGTACTTGACGTACAATGAGTAAAACACAAAAAAATCCCTTAGATAGTAAAATATATACAGAAAATTATAAAAATCTTTGCAACTAACTTCCTCGAGCAATTAATAGTAAAAAATTATTAATAAGAAACTTCTTTCTAGGTTAAGTTAGTCATAAACAGATCTTTCAATCTGTTATCATGAACCTTGGAAACCATACTGCAAGTTCAATGCTTAAGTCCAACTTCGGAGGGCACGTTAAACTGTCGGTACCGGCTATGGCAGTCGTTAAGCCACGACGGAGGCCTTAAGGCGGCCTAAAAACTCCGTCACCAGACGCCACTAACTCATACGAGCTTGCTTGCTTGCTTAGTCCAACTTAGAATAACTTCAGGTTTAGTATTATGAAAACCTTTCCCAACGACCTTAAGCGTTATTTTTGACATAAATAAAATTACATTTCAATAGTTCTTTGTCAGTGTGTGGTGGGTGTCTACCCGCTATCTCCTATGCCTTAGCCGTAGTCTCGGTGCTCTGTGAAAGGGTGCGCACGTGCCACTCCGCAAATCCGCCTAGTTCCAACCACCAACTGTCACATTAAAGAAAAAAAATGCAGACACGACCTAAGTGTGTCTTTTACTTAAAGCGCTGTGAGGGCCTAGTACGAGTTTTGGTGTGCGAATCTGGTGTAAAATGTCTGACGCTCGGCACACCAGTGGGCGCTGATTTGTATGGAGACTCTCTGAGCGGATTCGACGACGAGTTGACGAATACAATTTTTCAAACTATTTACTCAATACTGCCAAAATTGTTTCTTGAAATGACGGACAGAGGCCATAAACAAAAGAAGGACAAGAAATATAATTTTTCATCACATCTATTCGTACAAGCTTTGCTTAGTTTGGGACTAGAAGGCGTTGTGTTAAGTGTCCGTGAATATTTATTTATTATTATTTATTATTATTCGAAAAGAACGACTTGGTTCGCCTTTATGTGCACCCAAAGATGGTGTTTTCTATAAGAAACAATAAGTGCGCGGCAAAGTTCATTCCGGCGCAGTTATTTAAATAAGTGCGCCGCAATTTACTTTGCCGCGCACTTTTTGAATTTGGAACATCTTAGTTTTCAGCGCCAAAGAAATCGAACGAATAGAAAACGTAAGAAATAAGTGGTTTTCATCAAGATACTATTTATTTTTATTTTAGTTGTTACTCTATATGTTTTATTAAATAATAATATTACAATAAAATATGAGGCGCCTTTTATTTTCTCATAGTTGGTGATGAAAAGTAGAGTGTACCACTCGGGCGCAAAATATATTTTTGGCTCAGGCGAAGTACTAGAATCCTTCACTTCGCTCTGGATTCAAAAAATCGGCCTCGCCGTAAAAATATAATTTTGCTCCCTTATGATACAATCTACTATTATACTACACCTGCTTGGAAAGTACCTTGATACTTTATCAAATTTACGCTAGAAAGTACGTCATTGCATATCGAACAAATATGCGGGGAGAAAACGGATCTGAGCGGGAGAGAAAAGTGTATGAAAATCCATTTCTTACGTGGTTTTTCTTTTTTAATTTTGGGTAAGACTATGCGCTGGTAACCTAAATATCAAAAGCCAAAAAGTTTTTACAGTGAGTTTTTATCTCCAAGTTCGCAAAATGGCACTGGCCACTAGCTGTGTGTTGGATGGTGTCGGGCTGGCAGTGCGACCCTGCGGCGCGGCGGCAGGATAAACAATTTGAAAAAAGAACATGTGAAAATTGCAGACGCCATTGGCGCCATTTTCAATTTGGGTGTTGTTTGAGGATTCAGTTTTAGTTTTTTATTTTCTTCGTAGGTGTAGTATAAAGCACTATGTATCACTCGAGAGAAAGTGCGATTCCCGATCTCGGGTGTTTTGAAGCCCTCGCCTACGGCTCAGGCTTCAAACGACACCCTCGACGGTAATCGGTCACTTTCTCCTCTCGGTGAACAATGTACTACTCAATGTCATATCCAAAACACTTACTCATAGAATATTTAAACTAAAATTGTATAATCGAAGCCGTAGCGTGAGTCTTTACAATAACCATTTTGGTAAATAATATATTTTTAAAACCAAAGATATTTCCACTACTCACAAACAACTTTAATTTTGGATAGGGGAACTAAACTAAGTACCTACTTACTTATTTATTGATAAAATATTGTTTACGTTCGATAAACAAAATAAACCTATCACATGAGTATTTTCAGTAGTAATGTAATAATAACAAGACGACTTGGCTTCTCACCCTCATCCAAGTGATTTATCGTGTGCGTGATTAATTACCCCTCCCATGACCGATATAATCTGATACTCACTTTAATAAAGGTCCATACTATTCTAGATTATACTAGTAGTGGTAGGACTTAATGAAAGTTTGTCCAGGAAAAAAAAAATCTCCACTGTACTTACTGTTTGTCGAATATCGAAAACTTGCGAGATATTTTGTAAAAACCCGATAAGCGCCCCTAGCGGGAGATTTGCAAACACAAAAACTGCGAGTTTCTCGATTCTCGCTTTTCGCAAATCAACAAGACAAAACTCGTACTCAGATCGCAGTCACACCGAAAATATGCGATCGTTCTATGTAATGAACTAGCCTGGCCTTCCCATAGTTCCCATGTTATGATAAGTATCCTCTACAAAAACTATACCCCATAAAGAGGGCGCTGCGATCGAGGGGTAATCTTATTAGACGGTCTTTGATTACGCAAATCATGTTCTTAGGCGAGGCGAGCCCGGGTAATCAAATTATAGCGAGCGGAGGGAGCATTCTAGCAGGCAAGTTGACAAGCCAGTGGTTTGCTTTAGTGACACTGGAACAACCAGTATTTTAGATATTAGATTTTTAGATTAGATTAGATTTATGATGAGATAGATATTAGTGGTGGTAATATTTTTTTATATTAGTTGAGGACTTATAAGTAAAGTAAAATGTTTTATTTTTAGGTTGTATAGGTTGTCATCGCTGGTACTGTAGTTTTTTTTTTTAGATTGGAAAATCCATTGATCTTCTATTCTATTTGAATTGTATTCATCATTACAATGAACCAAATCAAAATTATCAGAATTTTCCTAGATTTTATTCAATGTGAATATTAAATACCTAGATAGATAATACTTTATTGTACACAAGGATTAAATACATAAAAATCTTAAAACTACGTATAGTACAATGGACGGCCTTATCGCTGAAAGCGATTTCTTCCAGGCAACCGTAGCATGGAAAGTAACGAGCGGAGCGGTAGCGGTAATATTGTAAATACTGTATTAGTAATTTTCTTTGTGTAAATAAATTTTATTAGGTAAATATATTTTAAATAAACTAAGTAGCTGTAATTAATAAAACCAGTCACTTCAGTTTTGCAGCGTATTAAGTAAGAAGCATTTAGAAACTTGCTTAGTTACTAGTCTCAGACAAACGCTCCACAATACTACTCTCAGTAGATTTATTGAGGTTAATGAAAACGAAAGGCGACTCGCGCACTCCATTGAGACGTTTGATTCACTTACAATAAACATTTTAGTCAGCCTTACTGTTACTCTACTTGAGTCGTGCAAATACGGCTTAATTCTGATTTGAAGAGTGCGGACAAGACTTTAATTCGAATTGAAGGCTGTGGATTTCAGTCTAATTTTCTTGAATGAAGAATAGGTTCGACATTTTGTTTCTTGGATGAACAATTTGTGATATAACTTCGCGAATTTAACAGGAATTAATTTGTCAATGGCTGGGGGTATTGTTCAGATTTTAATGAAGCGTTCAAGTACGTAGGGGTTGAGATAGGGGTGAATTTGACGGTACAATTGTAGGTTTATTACCACTTGCTTTTGTATGAAGTACCTATTGATACCGTGTTTACTAATTTGATTTATGAATGTAGCAAAAATGCCAGATACCTATTTGTTTTTGTAAGAAAAGAAATATATCTTCTTTTTAGATGTAATTATTATAAAACTCTTTTGTATCTGACTGAAAATCAACGCACAGCCTAAACTATAAGTCCTAGAGGTATTACATTTGGAGGGTAGTATCCTTATATAGTGTAGGGGTGAAGGAATTTTGAAAAGTCGCATTCTAAAGGGTCTAAAATTAGGATCAAACGCTGTTACCACGCGAGCAAAGCCGCAGGTGACAGCTAGTAAATTATGCGCAATCTTGATTTTTTTATGTAATTAGTAGACAAACAGGCGTACAGCCCACCTGATAGTAAGCGGTCACTGTCACCCTTAAGGTTTTTAAGGACATTTTTTTGAAGCGATACATTCACACCGGTCGGTGTGGACATAGCTTTAAATTCAAATTCATTTATTTATCATATGTCAAGATCCATATTTTGTTAGTTCACGGTACATGTCAAATGGGTTAGAGTATGGAGATTACTTTAGCTAGGTAGATACATATTTCACACTAGCTGATGCCCGCGACTTCGTACGCGTGCGAAACTTTCCACCAAAATATCTGTCAACCAGCATACGATGAACCTCGTAGCAAACGGTTGCTTTTGGTTTAGAGAGTTCAAGCTGTATCTAAGAATCCTCTTCTTTCATTTCAATAAAATATAGCCTATGTTTCAATCCGGAAAAAGGGCTTCTGAATGGTATAAGTTTCATTGAAATTGGTCCAGTAGTTTAGGAGTGATCCGCGAAACAAACAAACAAACTCGATTTCCGGAATCAGAATCGTTTATTTAGTAGATCGGCATAATTAGTTTATCCATATCTTTAATTTTAGTTTTTGGCTTTTTTACAGTTTTATAATAGTATAGGTATAGATGTCCTTCAGAAAATAAAGTATCCCACCAAAAACATTATGTAAAAAACTAGCCAAGTCTCGATGGAGCTGCTTGTTTATCTCTAAAAAGTAATGAAATCTAGACAAAGTCCTGCCAAGTCTAATAATAATAAAGAAATCGCAGTAAGGAACTGCGATTGAATGTAATGTTGTGTGACTTGGCCGTCGTCAATGGGTAGCGGTTTTGGCGACAGATTGGTGCAATGGTGTCATGGAGCACCAGGTTTTGTACCCTTGTGTACCTTTCAACGTCCAAGGGTCACCAGGTACTCCAGATCTTCGATTATCCTAGGTTTTATAGTTTTCCCTTTATGTGGCCATTAAACCCTAACTCTGTACCAAATTTCAGCTCTCTGAGTTTATGGGAAGTACTAGTTCTATTTTGATGATCATGAGTGAGTGAGTGCCATAAATGCGAAACTTTGCTTTCGCATAACTTCGGAACTAAATGACCTACAGACTTGAATTTTTTTATTTGAAGTATGTGATTATAGCTTACTGGATGACGAAAGTTTCTGCGTTCTGGTCTTATCCAGAGGTTCTCAAATAGGGGCCTGAAAATGCGGCGAAATGGTACGGTTCCAGTAAAGGATGGTACGGCAGTGTTTGCTTCGCGCTCGACTTGTCGTGGGCACTACCGTGCCCCCAGATACTGAGTCAGGTAGAAACTATGCAATCAAAATGCTTTCAAGACTTTAGTATTATCTGTGAGTGGCTTTCAATAATGCTTAATAACTTTGGAGTTGAGTTGGTTAACTCCCTCGTGTTAGATCGAGCTGGTTGAAGCTTCGCTTTTTAAAGTTTCCATCTTATTAGGTAACCTTTATTTATACCATTCCCCCTCTAAAAAACTTATTTTATTCATTGAGCACTTATAGTCACTGTTTTGATGTTTGAAATTAGAACACACTATATATTAAAATTTGACCTCCATCTAATTATTGTTTTTGCGCAAGGAGGTTGTATGGCATTGGCTATCTTTCTTTTTCTCGTAGTCATGGTATAAAGTATAGTATGCAACTCTTGATTATAACGGATTTATACCGAAGGCCATGAACCACTCACGTCGTTCAAGATTCTAATACTTGAATCACTCGCTACGCTTGTGTTTCAATCATCATGAATCACGACCGTACGGAGTGATTCAGTCGTTAAAATCCTTTACCTGTTCGTGATTCATTTTTGGCCTCGCTTTAACTCCGTCTTTTATTCACTAGTTGCATAATATACTATTATGTACTTATTTTAAAAGCTTCGATAAGATCGAGACTTTTATTTGTTTTGTCAAAGAATGTTTAACTTATTTCTTGCAGATAACCAAAGATAAAATATGTATGAGTTTAAAAACTGGACTGCAATTTGATACGCCTCCATTATCAAATGATGATGATGGATAGCAGTTCATTGGGACTGTTCTATTGATCGGTAACACCACAGAAAAGCAAAACACGGAATGTCGTGTATGTGTATGACGTGTTTTTTCTAGTTATTCTTATTTAACTGCCAAACTACTGAACCGATTATGATTAAATATTTATGGGACCAATCTGGTGGTATCCAGATAAAAAAATATTTTTTTCAAATCGGTTCATAAGTGACGGAGTTCTGAGGTAACAAACTTTTTGTCCTTTTTTGAAGTCGGTCAAAAAAAGTAAGTAGGTAAATCTAAGTTTCTTACAGCGTGACACTACCAACCACTATAGGTACCTAAAATCAGTCTACAAACGTGTAGAAACAACAGCTCTAAAAATCATTTTAGTTGATCTTTAACTAAGTAGGTATCTTATCTTATCAACCACAACAATACCACGGCATTATTAACTCAGCAATCGAACAATACACACGATCAACGCCATTTCCCACAAAAAATGGAATATTATGGTCCATTTGCGAGAGGGGCAATTATGAACGCAAAGAGGTTCTATACAGGGTGTCAAAGAGGTTCTATACGGGGTGTCAAAAGCAGGGCTATAGAGGAAATTGCCGTCTCAGACCGGATGAGGACCAAATTATCTGTGACGCTTTGGGTTTAGATAATGCGGAGTTTTGGCGCGAATGTGATGTGTGGCCGGACGCGGAAGTAAGGCAGTGACGTTTGATGTCAGTTGACGTTTTAGAAGTTTGAAGTTTTTTCTATAACAGCTGTGCCGAAAAGTATCAAGGTGTACACTTTTGGGTTAATTTTAGACATAATTATAGTTTTAGACGAAAGTTTTTTATCCAGACATATTTTAGGTAAGTATAAAGGTAGTGGGTTATCTACATTGACTTTTTTACTTTGACATTGTTATAAAGATTACAAGGTGGTAAGCCTATTTAATTATTTTTACCTATTATTTTCCTATCCAATAATAATAATTGGTTTCGATGTTACCCTATAGTTAAAAGCACACGTTTTCCTTCCATATTTCCTTCGAAATAAAGTACACGTAATTACTGTTGCTACATAAATAAAATACGAATAGGGGTGGCACAATGGAGGCGGCGAAGCGCGCTATCGCAGCGCGACAGCCCTGCGCGGTCGAGCAGCGCCAGGGTTGCCAAGCGCCAAATTAAAAAAGTACAGTCGCTGTTTTGAACTTCACAAAACATGCAAAAATTTGCTTATTTATTTAGAATTACTGAAAATGTCAAAAAAATACGATTGCGAATTCGTGAAATATGAATTCATTCTTTAACAGTCGAACTAAAAAATGGTACCTAACTAGAGATGAGTTTTTAAAATTCAAGTAAATTTTCAATTTACTTGGTCAGCGAAATTATCATAAAGATATAAAGTTCTTCCTAAAACTCGTTCCAAAAGTTATAAAACAAATATTCAAAAGCTCCCAAAACATATTGCTGGCTGTATGTAAATAGATCATTTTATTTCATCGCTCTTTTTTGTCTCAATCCAAAGATCGCAACAACTTCTACATTATTTCTGATACATAAACATCCCAAGATATATATCTTTTAGATCCGCGCCGATATAAAAATTTATATCTCGACAATCCTCCGGCTATAAACAGGACTTAAGCGGATTGCGGATACACTGTATAATTCAAGGGAATTCTGTATACCTTCAGTAGGGATGCCACTTGCTTTGAGACAGCTTAAGAAGTATTTGATATAAGAACACTCATAAAAAACTTAACCTCAAAAAAGAAGCTACATCAAAAGTTGCATGTTTTTTTTTATAAATAAGAACTCTGATGATTTGGTAAATGGAGTTAGGCGGAACTGTGTGAAATAGATGGATTATTCCCATAAAGCACATCGGCTGGCCTATATGAAAGATGAGTGTGGTATTTGCGTTTTTTAGGTAAGTACTTACCTAAATTGTTAAAATTAATTGACCTTCTTCCAAAATAATTAGGTAATATTGAGATAAATTAATTGCTTTTACACACCATTTTTAATTTTACTATTTTTTTTAGATTACCTAACCTTTTTAATCCTAATAGATACTAGTATTTTTGTTACAGATCTTTCTTTGTGTGATTCGTACCTACTCAAATAAAATGATTGTAATTTTTTGAGCAGCAACCCTACGGTTTGTATGATAGTGTTGGCTACGCAATACGGATTTGTATCGATAGTGCGACTATTTGGCCCTAAATTGTTATGTGATCGCCGGTTCAAATAGTTCTTTACGTTTATCGGCAAATCGTTTTATTCAATTTTCATTTATTTTCGGGGCTTTTACTGATATTATGAGATATAGTGTTCGTGATACCTAACTGTTTATGAAGGATCTTTTTAAGACTTGAGCTCACTAATAGTAGTAGGTACACGTATTTATTTATTTGTTTATAGACAAGCAGCTTTCGCTGATGTGTCTACGTCAGTGTTAAAATTTTGTTGAAATTATAGTCTCTTATGTTTGGTAAATTCTTTTGAGCACTGATTTATTAGTATTCTAAAACAATTCCAAGTCAAATCCTTTTTTTAATGTGGTTCGGTAATTCGTGGTTTTTTATAGAACACCTTACTGGCTTTTTTTTAATAGCTTTATTTAACCGATACGATCTCAAAGTTACAGTTCCTTTCCGGTTTCTAAGTAAAAAATACTATAAAATTCAACTTAAAAAACTTTGCACGTTATACAAAGTGTAACATAATTACCCTATAAGCCCGAAGGGGGCGTAATCAGACCGACCACCTGAGTGCTTGGACATATGCAAAGGGTCAATAAATCGTAATTGAAATTTTAACACAAAAGTACAACTTTTATTATTTTAAAAATTTGCGACAACCCTAAGTGTTTGTTTACTATTTGCATAAACCCGTAGACACGCACGCTAGCTGTGTGTAGGTACATTTTAAGTACAAGTTACGAGTTCATTTCATGAATGAAAAACTTCGAAATCTCAAAAGTCGTAGAACAAACACTGTTTGCCATGACTTGTAGAATACCCCACCTTCGGACTTAGGGTATTTATGTTACACCGTGTATAGTTTCCCAACAATAAAGAAAATGTAAAAAATATTTGTACCTACTTAACTAATAACTTATAGTGTTGATAACTGTTTACTATTTATTTATTTTATCTGTTATTTCACCGGTGTTAAAAAACTTTTTTTTGTTTTTCACAGACAGCACTCATCTCACGACGTGATCCGAAGGTTGAATAATGCCAGCGATACAATAAAATGCCATTACTATTTCCACTGCAAGCAATAGAGAGTTCACCGCGTTGCCATGACAACGACACGTCCAGCCACACCCCCTCGTTACCGATAGTGACGCGCTGACGAGCTATCGATATTATCGTGAATATTATTATTGGTTATGTGAGTGCGGAGTAAGCAATAATTGGTTGTGTATTGTAATATTGCTGTTGTTTCGATATAGTGATAATGGTTTTATTTTGAAGAATAGTTTGAATGGGAATAACTATTATTAACTATTTTTTTCTTAATCTACTCAGGTATTCACCAGTTATTTTATTTTTAGTGCATTATTTTTGAGCATTATTTTTGAGCAGTATGTATGTGATAGGTACTATAAATAGTAGATTAGTAGCCAAGGGCTGTAAGGCATCAATTGTAGCCCGAGATATTTAGGCGCACGAGCGCAGCGAGGGCGCCTATAGTTCGAGGGTGCAATTAATGCTTACACCCGAGCTAACTATTGCTCTGCTTTACATCTCGATTGTGAGGTAAGTAGAAAAAAACCGGCATTACAAGAATAAAATATTGTTAATTGCTGCTTCAGCTTCTATTTTCATTGAATCGGGAGTGCAGCTTATATCTTCATCACTTGCAGAACTCATGTCTTTTTCCTAATTAACACGAAATTATAAAAAAAAAACCAAAAACAAACAAATTAAAGTAAAAGTTTTCTATTCCCGCCTATGATTTTTTTAAAAATTTTCTTCCGAGAACCAAATTGAGCTTCGCCGTTCGATATTTAAAATTGATGACTATTATACTCATACGAAGACAAGGCTGAATAGCGAAGCAACCTCTTTTGTCATTGGGCTGAATGCACGATGTCTATTGCCAGTATGATGGTTAGATGTACGCAAACTCTTTGAAAGAGTGAAGTGTTTTTTTTAATTACTTACCGCCCTAGGGCTTTTCTAGCTACATTATTACCCTAGAGCGCTAATTGGTCACCTACAAGCCCCAGTTGGGGGTAATAAGGACCTACTTACCGAATATGAGAGATGTAAAATATATTGTGATCAGGTGTAAAATTTAATGTTTGGCCGACTAACTACATAATGTATTCGACATTTTGAGTACTTATGGAATCCAAAGGAATGTGTAACTGTTGAATGGCAGTCAATAAAAGTTTTATTATTTTTTTACTTCTATTTTAAGAGTTGCATAGTTTAACTCAAAATAATATTTGCTTTTATCTTCTGTTCTCACTATAAACTAATTTCACACGAAGTAGTAGGCACTTTGTTTTCACTAAATAGTTTCATCAAATTAGCTACAGTAAATTCCAAAATAGTCTACATAGTAAACTCTGAAACTTTCAGGTTGCTATCAGTTTCAAATTATTTCGCCGCGTAAGTTTCGGTTGGTACGAAAACTAGGGAGTAAAGTTTGGTCCAGAATCTAAGTCAAACCACTCGCTCTTGATATTAAATAGATACACGGTTTCATTTGATACTAGTAAAGTATTTGATGGTGAAATTGCGTCCTTTATTTGAATGGGGGCCCACTAAACAAACTAAAATATTTTTTATATGGTCAGCAAAATGTAGTTTTCATTATTACAATAAGCAAGTATATACATGTACTATAATAGTAAATGTAGTACCTACACATGCTACTATACATTTTAATAACCATAGCGCAATTGATTTATATCTATAGATATCTTTAAAGCGTCGCGCGTCGACAGCATTCAATCGTGTTCCATGACCGTAAAAATGATAAACCGACGAAAAGCTCTGTCTATAGTATTTAATTCACAACCAATCCATTAGACCCAGAAGGGGTTACCGCTAAATATTTTACCCCCCATAAAGTCCCTTCCACCCCCTCTGTGTGAGAGAATGCGACTCCGTCACGAGAGCATGATCGAGCAGATTCCGTTGACCTCAATATCTTATGAAATTATTGGCACTGAAATTTTATATTCTGTCTATAGCATAGTGAGGGTCTGTGACGTGAACGTTTGATGTTATCGATAAAATTCTGGTTACTTTGGGTTGTCATAAATATTGTTTTATATCGGCATCTTATGAATATATTATATTCTTGATACTCAATACTCAATATATTTATTGCTTTCACATGGTTTAGGTAAATTTTACATTGGTGGTGGATGTAAATAGATATGTCTCATGGACCCTGCTTAGGGTATAGCAATATGAAGGCAGGCCGAGGTTTATAGATAGCTAGTAGATCGTTAATTAGTATTACATAATAGGTAGTCATTTTATTTAGGATATTTTATATAATGTACGGGTCGGTTAATAGAAAATATTTTAAGGTTTGTTGTTCAAGTGTTCATGTAAGCGTGCGAATAGTGTTTAGTGTCAAGTTTTATCTTTGTTGTAATTTATTTCTTATATTTAGTAATTAGTTTAGAGTTCGTAGATTTAGTAGGCAGGTGTATTTAGGTTTGTATGTGAGAGAGAATGTCAAGTTTTGGTTTTATCCAATAATAATAATATGTCCTTGATACTACGTTACCAAATACAAAAAACGCTTAAAAACAAAGCAGATAGGTGGTTAGTAAAAACTAGACTAAGTAAGACCGTATGGCTACACCATAGTCAATTTAAAGTAAATACTTTACAGCTGCTAAAGGACTTCCTTTAAGTTTTATTCAGTTTGCTTGAGCTTGCTGTTTGATTTTAACTTTGTCATTTATTAAGGCCTCAAGCAATTTAAACGGAAATGAATTTTCAACTTGAATAATAAATTCAACGGATTAAAAATTCCTCTCCATCGACATCTCAATAGTAGAGCGTCACATCCCTACGCTCCTTAAAAGCTAGCATTCCTCGCGTTCCGTTCCGCGCTCGCTCCAATATTTGTCGTCTTCCCCGCCGCATATTAACACCAATCGCATTCTTGCGTAGAACGGAGCGTATTTAGAACAATGCCGGTAGTGACGGAGTGAATTTTATATCGATTTTATCGTCTTTTGACTGGTAGAAGGTTTATTGAAATGGAAAAGTGGATTGATATTGTCGAGGGAATTTACTGGATGCTGGCGTTTATGAGGGAATTGCGTACTTTACTACGTCTTTCTCCTTTTTACCCAAAATAACTTTAGCGGAAAAAGGATCCTAAGAATCTAGGTAGGTACTTATAGGTCTAACTTAGCCTGTAATAAAATTTTATTTATACTAAAATACATGGTTTTAACCGTCAATGTAAAAAGAATTGGTAACTCACAATTCCAATTATGGCAAAACCACCCACGTACCTATAATGAACATTATCTAAGTGGGACATTAGTTAATTTAATTTTAGGATACCTAATTAATTAAATGTTTTGTGGAATTGTGCCAAAATATTTTCATGGATTGCCTGACTAAATAGTTAAGTTTTATTGTTTTCGTAGATTGAATTTTTTTCTTTTTGTAGTAATTATTCATATAAAATAAAATACATTGCAAACGAGCGTAGCTGTCATAATTTTAAGCACTTTTTTGTCATTTATAAATCATGATACCCAAGTAATATTTTGCATATATTAATAATATTTCAAACACAGAAATGAGTCTTCGACCTACCCATTAGCTAGTAATCCCAACCAGACTTCCTATTGTTACATATTTCTTTTATTATTATTGTTGGGTCAAAATTCTACGAAAACAATAAAACTTAATACCCACTATTAGACAATACTGTATTTAAAGTAATTTAATTTTTTCCTCTTTGTCAGTTACCCGGCTGTTCGCATCAGGGGCAGATGGCTATTTTTTTTTATTTAATTTAAAAAATATCAACTTGTGCGTATTAAATGAGTGAATCATATCGTGCAGTGCAGTATGTTAAAATCCCAACCATATTATTTCAAGGATATTGTTTTTCAGTTGGTGAGTTTATTTTTATACCTATATATTTTTTATTTTGTTACTATTAATTACTATTGTATTTACAAAGGATACATTTTCTTACAAAAAAGAAAAAAAACTTGTTTATTACTAAAAAAAGCCACGTGTGTGTTAAATAAATACTACATTGGTAAATAGGTACGAAAACATCCTAAGATATATTTTTTTGTAACTTTAATTTGTGTACCTACTTGCTAACATAAAAATGTAGTAGACCTTTACATACAATAATACCATCCATCCGACGGGAACTGATCAAGCTACTAGAGTACAACCACAGTGAGTGCTTCTCCTGCAACCGCCTCCGCTGCCGCTGCTTCGAAGAGTCCCCATCTATCGACAGCGGACAAATCTCTGATGAAGAATCTCTGGACGTCCGCTCCCCCCCTCCATGCACTCTCCCCACCCCCCAATGGAGGACCGACTTGATATCCTCCATAGACGCCTGGGTCAAAGCCTCCACGGAGTTTTCTTTTAGAAAAACTAGAAAGTTTCCACTGTCCAAAAGAGTTTTGAGTCAAATAAATTTGACTTGGCCGCCATTGAAGTCGATTTGGAACGATCGGATTGGCTGCGAGGCGGTGGAGAAGGAGAACGAGTATAAGAGTGAGGGAGAGAGGTGTAGCATTGATGTGTTTTTCGGATACTTTAGCACGAAAATGCCTAAAAGTTATGGGCATTGTTTTTAAGCTCAGGAAATCTCTATTTTTATAAGTAATCCTAACTAATATTATAAATGCGAAAGTAACTCTGCCTGTCTGTCGCCTGTCTGTGCCTGAACCAATAAACGACTGAACCAATAAAATTTGGTACACAGATAGTTTAGAGCCTGAGAAAGGACATAGGCTACTTTTTAATGCGAAAAAAGGGTTGTAAGGGGTTGAAAGGGGGGATGAAAAGTTATATGGAAGTATCGTCAGTTTTAGAGCTAGAAGCTTGAAACTAATTTTTAAGGCTGTTGATTCGATATAAATAAATATGACATTTCAAAGTTTATAAAAGTTTTACCTTATGTTAACCTAAGATACTATTCCACGCGGACGAAGTCGCGGGCACAGCTAGTACATGACTAACTGATAAAAGGTTACGTTATTTTAAAAAATAGGCTAGAAACACGACTGCTTACACTAAGTACCTACATACCTAGGTAGTAAGTTGGTACCTAGGCACAATGTATTTTTTTATCTATGAACTACTAATTTGTAGGTATTGATTTAGTGACGTCAATCATTGATTTAATTATGAACAGACAAACAAAACCTTTATGTTTTATAGCTTTCCTGTTTCATACGGTAAATACTAAAAATAAATAATCCCTTTTATTATTAGCATTTTCATTTATTTTCAACCAACATTTTTATTTTGTTTATTAAAATCATAACTCACTTGATTTTAGGCTTTAAGAAATCCCCTGCTAGAATCCCCTGCAGGGGGAACACTGCATAGAGGATTTAGGTAATTATGTGAAAAATATCCGAACGCATATTTGAACCGATTAGGTACTTGTCTTATCAAAATGAACTCTTAAAATGTGGGTATTTCAAAAAAACTTGATTTCGTTATAAATTGACGTGTTCACTGAACTAGGACTAGGTTTTACTAAACCAATACTGTAAAGCTTAATTACCTTTACATTTATGTAGTTTTGATTGTGTTAAAGATAGGATACTTTAGACCCTTGAAATTATTTTTACTATTGTGAATTTCTTTGACAAAGAAAACCTATTGTTTCTATAAACAGTCCTAAGAACATTACGGACTTGGCGTTCTATTTATAATATCTACCTGGCTTTGGACCGGATAAACAATGACCACGTAAGTAGCTAGGTAACCTAATTTTTCTAATATTCTAGTCCGATCATTGATAAATTTCTTTATGAGACTAACCCGGAATTATTGTCGTTGTAATAAATGACAATAATTCCGGGTTAGTCTCACCTCTGTAACTGAAACTATGCAATGTGCCAAAACTAGAAAAACTCGATGAAGTAATGTTTGTAGATTATTCGACTAAAAGACAGTTTTATTGAAATTCATTCAATGCCTTTAGATTATTTGACTGGTATCCGATAACTGGGTTGTAAAGTGCCTTCTGCACTGTAGGTGTTGGGTTAGATTCTTAATAGTAAACATTTTTCATTGTGATTGTATTTTGTTTGTTCTTGATTTCTACGAGATGGCTGTAAGTATTTAGGCTCGCATAGAATCGTGACAAAATGTTTAATGATATTATACTGAATACCCCATAGATAGACGCTAACTTTATCCTTGGTGCGCCAAAGTGGAATAGTTCTAAAAATTTAGAACTACTTAAGATCGATTGGTGCGCAAAAGTGGAATGCTTCAGTTATTTTACCTAAATAGCATTGTAATTGTTAATTTAGCGGCATCACTTAGCATAGCGGACGGTCCTTCCCTAAATATTGTAAAATAATTTCAAACGAACAAAAAACAAAACAATGCTGAACTAAAGCTTACTTACAGAGACAAACGGTCCATTTTACCGGTTCACAAACCTTTTTAATATATCAGTTTTATGATTCATAAGAATATGATTTTACTTAGAATTTATAATCTATGAATATTTGGCCATTTTTGGGTCAGAAATACTAAGGAATAGTTTTATGTCATAATATAGGTACATAATGCCCTAATTTTTAATTTGACAAATTTGATACTTCCAGGAAGAAGATCTTCTTGAACCTGGAAGACCCTCACCCACTCCTGGAACCAGCCTCTCCAGCGTACAGCAACGCGACCGTGAGAAGAGCTTTCATCGTCTGGATGCACTGCGGCCAGCGGAACAGCTTCAAGGACGTCTGTAACTACTACCATTACCTGGAAAGCTTGGTGAGTGGTTGCATCTAGTAGGAAATACTCCTAACCAACCTAAAACCAGTATTTTCATTCATTCATTCATTCACCTCAGGCGTTAGGGCATTTCAGGTCCCGATTTGCATACATTCATTAATTTTTTAGATTAATTTGTTATTTTATAACTTCTGTTGGTTATATCATATTTTATTATGCAATAGCAGTCACGAAAACGCAAATAAAGTAATTATTTTGACTTAAAAACCTCTAAATACGATAAACAACATTGAAAATGACGCATTTTTCGAAGTAAAATGTCTAATATTTAATGATTCCCGTTGCTTTATAATGACAACGTTATATTTTTTAAAACTCCATTGTAACAGTTCCATCATTGCAAGTTTAAAAAAATTTGAGACCTGGCTTCCAACCAATTTGCTCCAGACCCTTCATAAGACGAATTTAAATGATTCTTGTGATTTTAATAATGATTATGAATTAGAAAAGTGTTTCATATCTTGTTATCCAGGAGGACAAGCTGCCAGCTGACCGTCGCGCCACCAGCCGTCACTACGAGTTCAACATGTTCTCCAACCCTCCCCCCACCTCCCCCTACCTCGAACAGATCTTCCCAAAACTTTACACGCAAAGCAGCACCATCCAACACTACATCAAAAAGGTTGAGTCCATCAGAAACACTGCCTTTGATGTCGAAAAACACGAAAAGGTCAACACCGACGAGATAAAACTTGAAACGTTCAGCGACATGCAGAATCAGAAGGGAGTAACAACAAACGAGATTCTGGAAACCAGTCAGATGATCAAAAAGTATTGCAAGACCTATATGAAACCACTGAGGAAGTTTCTAGCAGAATTCAAGGAGTACGCAAAGAAATGTGGACTCAATTACACAGTAAACAACGTCGCTTTTTACATAAAGAGGAAAATGGTTGAAGAGGAACTGCAAATGGTGTCAAATTACTCGAGAACGCTGAGTTTTTTAAACTTGAATACTGCAGATAAGAACGAGGAAAGAAATGGTTTTTTAAACGCGTGCGAAAGAGATAAAGCTTTTCAAAGTAAAAGAGAGAAGAATAAAGATCAGATGAAGATGCTATCTTCTCTAAATCCTCAGAAGCAGGTGACCATTTTGTCAAGAGATAAAAAGGAGTTCATGAACCAGTATTGGGATAGTTTGACAACGAATTTCGGTGCAATTAATTTGAGACACAACGTAACAAGAACATAAAATTATGTTAAATAACTGTAATACCTATATTGACGAGATATACCTACTCCGTAGTATATTTATAAAATTGTATTTTCAATTATAAAATGTATTTGTTAATATAAAATTATTTGCAATCACTATCAAAATATTGACCGAATTTATTTATCGTATTGTCTAAATTAAATGACCTATTATTAAGTTAGTATTAAGTACTAGGTACCTATAAAACCTACCTGGTTACATTTTGCATGCCACGAAGACAAAGAAATCATTTAATTAATTTAGAAAAAAAAACCAGTAATTATTTTATTTGTAATTCGTCGCTTTACTTTTGATGTTCTACTGACTATAACATTTCTGTTGGTATTTTGTTTTATTTTCAGCTGGTTCAGAGTTGCATTGCATTTAAAACTGTATCCATAATTAAATCTTACTATTTTGTTTAAGTATCCTTTTTTATGAAATCAATTTAATTTATGCTCAGTTTTATTATGCACAATACTATTGTTATCTAAACCATCTAACCAGGAAAAATACTTCCAAAATTTAATGTAAAATGATGTATAAGAAATTGAACATTATTATTATTTTATTAATATTTTTTACTAAGTTAATATTAAGTTAATTCAAGAACAATGTTTTATTGAAAAATAAAATATTTAAATTACAAATACTTCTTTTACACCAAATTAAAAATAAAACAAACATACAAGTGAAGCTATAATAAAGCATATAATTTTTTTTTTATTAAAAATAATTACCTAGATATCAAGGATAAGTATTTTTATATCCTAAATAGTGGAATAAGATATTATGAATGAACATTATAATTCCAAATTCTAGTTTTATTTTAGATACATACTTAAACTCGTACAGAAACCAACATGGCGGTACTGTAACTCTTACCTGAAACAAAATAAACCAAGGTCAGTTATCACAACATCAGTATAATAAGCAAAGTTCCTATAAATAACCTCTAATCAATACATCATGCACTTGTTGCTATCTTCGTAGCATATTCGACCACTAAGCTATATCGATCATTGAACCCAAAGCTAGCCACGCACGGGTTGAATTGAATAACATGAATGTAGTTACTCAGTCGTCATCCGAACCCCGTAGAGAGAGCGCGTGCGTCGCCATTTTGAATCTAACGGTCAAAGATGGCCGACAAAATGTCAACACCAATTAACACAGTGTCTAGGGATAACCTAACAGTGCTGATTAGGAATAATATGCTTAATGATTCATTGGAATTTGCTTCGGATTGTGATACGGTATGTTAATTTTTTTTTATTTAGGGTTTAGTATTATATACTTACACATAAGTCCTTTAATAACTTTATCCACATAAACATTGAATCAAAATTAGTAGATATGGTATTCCTCTACATTTAGCATAGATGGAGTGGAAGGAATTGAGCTTTATTTAATTTCATATTATTTGAATTTTTTTATTTAGAAAATTATTAGTGTATCTGTCTAGAGAGCTTGGGTTTTACAAATACATAATATATTAGTAGGTATGAGATACAAGATACAAGATGTTTATTTGCATAAATAAGTGTTACAATTTGGTCTTTACTGTAGGAGGCACTTTTCAACTTATTCACCTTTTCCAGGTATCGCAAATGTTTTGGGCGCTTAAACTTAGGTAGGTAATTAATAACGTAGGTACATTTGGGCATGCACTAAATTTTTAAACAATTTTCCTTATCTACTACTTAACTAGTTCTTACTTAGTGTAGGTACTCTTTACTAATTATGTTAATACTTAAATTTATTATGGCTAATTTGACTAGGTAAGTATATAAGTTAATATTTTAATTACTTTAGTTTAGGTAAGTATTATTCTTTTTCAAAGTAGTCTTCGGTTGAGTAAAGGCATTTTTTGACTAGGTATGATTTTATGAGATTAAAACATCAAAAAAGTTTGATAGTTAAATAGTGTCATTGAGTTAATTATTTAATTGAAAGAACTTGTTAAAGTTTTACAAATTAGATTAATGATCAAGTCAAAAGTTTAATATTTAAAAATACCTACTTATCTTGTTACTAATATTAATGTACGTATTTGTGTAAAATATACAAAGAGCTTGTGAAACGAGCCACAAAGGTACAGTTTCTACGAAACAGGTTTCGATGTTGGCCGGTGGGCTCGATGGGAATAAGCCTTGGCTACCTGTTCCCGACATTCCTGTATTTTTTGCCAGACAAGGGATACCTGCCTATCCAATATACCTAGTAAAATTGTTGGAACTACCAAACGATTAGCTTACACCCTCTTTTATTATAAATACATATTACCTTTTTTAAATTCACAAAATATTTTTCAATAGACAAAGTTGCAACGCTTTTCTTAATAAAGATATTTGTGCGAAATAGATATGGGTGTGAAAAAAACCTACTCTTTTTTTTTATATTAGATAGAATGTAACTGATAAAGCAAGCGAACCAATGTAGAAATTTTATTTCATATCGGCCAGCCATTGGGCTCGATGGGAATAACCCAAAATAATCAAGAGAAAGTAAAATGTAGAAAAATGTAGGAAATTTAAATGTTCGTCGTACTGTATGATGGGTTAAAATGCCTAAAAAATGTACTACATAGATAAATAAGTATATAATAGATTGAACCTTTGTAAAATAAATTCAGGGATATATCGGAATTTTTCGTTATTGGACCATAAAAATACTGCTTAGATCTGTGCCTCTGCGATATTTTATTCGATAAGATTAAACCTTTGGATGTTTTCCAAAATCCTGCAATGTAGACACTTTATAGCTACTATTATATTATTCAGCACCTTACTGAGGATGTTTCGTAGAATCCTAGCGCTTATGGGGTAACCTCAGTAAAATCTAGTAAAAATATCATTGCAGTATCATAGAGGTCTCAAAATGGCAGATTTACGTACGACATCCTAACCTCCTGAGAGAATGAAGCCATTGTTTATCCAAAAACCTTCCAAAGTTGATTGGTTCTCCATAACATTAATTTTGGTTTATTTTTAACCGACTTCAAAAAGGTGACACTGCGTATTTTGCTTTCCTTGGACGTTAAAATGGTGTTTATGATCAATAGAACAAACTCAATGAACTACCATCATCATCATCATCTGGTGATGAAGCTATCAAATTGAAGTCGGTTTTTTCAAGTTATTAAACTTATAAATTATTTTACAGATGGAAACAGACTCACCACTACGGAACCCACTATCCCAACCAATCAGCAAAAAGCTGTTCCACTCTCCTATGTCAGAGAGTCCTAGTGAAGCGACTTTTACACGAAAACCAAGTCGCTCGAAAAAAGCGAAAAAGCGTAAGCAGAATCTCATACCAAACTCGAGCGAAAAAATCAAACGAGCGTATGTGAAAGAGTGTGAAGAGGAGGGATATAGTCCGGATGTAGCGGGGGGAATGAGAAAGAGAGTTTTGGTCAGCCTGTTTCATAATAAGGAGTATTGTATGGATATCAGTTAAAGACCTCTAAATTGATGAAGATTTGGTAAAAGAAGATCTTCTGTTGATATAACCAATCACGGAAGTTTGATAGATTAATAAAGGCCTGTGATTGGTCAAAAAGTTTTACACTGCGTCGGTTATCAAACTTACGAACTATGTGAGTGAAAAGTGTGCCTAATGATTTTTCCTAACTAAATATAAATGTACCTATCCTAAGCAAATGCATTAGAAATATGTGATCTGTGTGTATTCAGTAACAGAGTCCGTAGTCCGAGTTTATTTATTTGTTGATTTTCAAAAAGCGAGAATGGACCAACTTTTTTGTTTGTAAAAAATAGTTTACGAACGTCCCGTTAGAGGCGCTTATCGATTGCTTTTCGATATTTATTTCGATCAATAAAACAATGCTCAGATTGCGGGCTCAGCGCCTCTATTCCGAATTTCGTAGTGACATTTGTTTTACACTACGCGGCCACCTTGTGCGTTGACGTTTACTCTTGCAAAGTGACTACGTCGCTGCGCAGTGTAACCAAAAACGATACAATGAATCTTCGAATATAGATTTACCCTAATAGCTCACAAAAACGTAGATAGGTTTCTGATTACTTTCTTATATAAATTTAACTTAATAATTTAAAATACCTACTGTGTTTGATTATTATGTCTAGATTTCTATTCTGTCTCTTAGATCTTTATTCTGTCATTTTAACTGATGATTATTATAAACTCCAGTTAAAGTGTTGGTGAACTAGTTAATAGGATTAGATGTAAGGTTTGTTAGGAATGCGATGAGTAGATACACAATTTTGAATACCTACCTCGTGGTAAAATAATTTAGTTATAAGTATAAATATAAATAATTAAAATATGTTATTTAAGTTTGGTAGGTTATTGCATTAATAATGAATACGATAAGTTATCATGTGCCATACGTTGCGTGCAATTGAATTTAGAGAATATTAATTAATTATGAAACAAACGGCTTTCAAATAATTTAATGTAATTATATCAAATTTTGTAGGTACTTATGTATTGATTATACAATGTGCAGAATTATACAGTTTGTATATTTTATTAGTAGCTATGGCAATAAATTGAATTATTTTTAGTATCTTTTTTTAAATAATGTACTTATAAATAATTTTATTTTGCACCTTTTTAACACAGATACAGGTAGAATTCAAGTTTTTAAATAGGTATAGGTTTATAGATAAAACTAGGTTTAAAGATACGTAAAAATACTTTGATAGTCAATACAAAGGTAGTAAGTGAGTAAGTAGGGACCTACAGTACATTTCCTGTACATAAACCCAGGTCATTGTAAATGAATTATTATAATACCTAACTCAAGTGCAGGTATAGAAAGTTAGGCCCGCATAGATTTTTGTACGTCTTAGGTCTGCTTGTGTAACTATTTCTGTATCGGCATACGGGCCTTAGTACCTTGTATTGGCTCACGTTAAACTGTCGGTCCATTGAACGTCTGGTCGTGCAGGGGAAGTTCGAGGGCAGAAGAGCGCGCGGCCGATCACCGATGAGATGGACGGACCAAGTCAAGGCTGCAATTGATGTTCCTCTGAAAGAATGTGCCAGAAGAGCAGCGGTTCGGGAGGAATGGCGGAAGATTGTGAGACGGGCCACTGCTCCAACATGACGACCACGACCACTCTGCCAAGAGTGATACGACAAAGAAGAAGAAACTGTCGGTCCCGGCTCTAGCAGTCGTTAAGCCTTGACGGAGTCCCTTAGGCGGCCTGAAAACTCCGTCACTAGAGTTGGTCACTGACTCGAGCTCGCTTACTTGGCTTAAGATTTTACGTAAGAAAAAGTTGCTCTGATGTAACCCAGCTTTATATCTCTTAACACCATCACAAAGCATTCTTCACTAACAAAGCACCACTTTTATATTTTGAAACGTATATAACTCCTTTGCGCGGTCGGGTAAGCGTTTAGCTGTAATTTCCCCTGAGACATGTTTTTAATATCAGTCGGTTCCGTGATGTTGTCGTTTATTATTTAGACATTTTTGACATAATAAGTTGTATAAATCATCTGTGTTCTGTGATTGTCATTGCGTTTTACATGGTCGGCGACCACGATCATATCTACACGATATCGTCAAACAGCTAACAGGAATCGATTCGATTGTTGTATTTTTCTTACCTAATTGTACACCTCTAAAATTATAGCCGTCCTTGTTGTTTCAGTTTATGAGAAAGAGACGGCGACATTTTTAGTGCTGTCAAATTAGGTTAGTAAAAATGGAACAAGCGCATCGATACCAAAGCCTGTTGTCTCAGTTTTATTTACTTGATTTTCGAAAAATTACAATCGTTAAATTCATTTGCAAAGCTCCCGCTAGAGGCGCTTAGTATCGAGTTTTGATTTGTAGAATGTCAACGGGGCAGTAAAGATATGATTGTGTAGAGCTGACCAAGTTTCTTGACAATAATGTTTCAAACATCACCTGAAAAGCGAAAAACAGCTGTTTCTCAAACTATCAACCCTTTTTCAACAAAACGTATTTATTTAAGGATAAGATAGTATCCTTGTAAAGTTACTATTCTGCAATATAAAAGCATTGTCGACTATTCCCGATAAATCACAATATTGCGCGAAGCCGATTGCCTAAATAAGGCAGGAACACGAACTTGTCGCCATGATTCTACTGTGAAATCACTCCCCTAGTTTTTAAACTGTTTTTTGAACTTTAACTGCGTATTTTTGACTTAGTTTGAGAAGTATTTTACAATGTTTTAAAGTTAGAGACTTTGGAGCCTGTGACTTCGTTTACGTAGTGGTGGCTAGCCAGCCAATAATTTCCTTAGTAAAAAAGTTAAAAAATTTAAATGAAAAACATTTCGTTTGGTCGAAGTAGGTATACCTAGTGTAACTAGTGTAACGCCTCGCCATGCCATCAGCCCACTTTGCCTCGCCTGAAAAAAGATTCTTAATGGAACCAATATGGATCGAGTCATTTTCTAAGTAGATGCAATAGATCCAATTTGTGACGTAGTTTTTTAAAATAGATTTATTGGGAAAAAAGTTCTCAATAGAACCAATTGGATCTTGATCACTGGATCTACAGAGAGTAAACGCCTGCCAAGCCTAGTCCGTCAAGCTAGATTCGTAATTCGTATCTGAGAGTTGGAGTTGTCATGGAGTGCTTGTAAAACAAACTAGGATCGGGAATTTGGAATTATTTTTCGGTACGGTTGTAGTGTGACCTATATAAAGCAGAAAAATTGTTGTAAAAGAAGATAAAAATAAATAATGAACACGTCAACCTGTCTTCGTTTCACTAGTTACAAAAGGTATGGTTATAATATCTGACCAACCATTGGAATTTCAACAAAATCGCAATGATATCCTTACAAGAACCCTACATTTTAATTATGAAAAATAAATCCTTTTGCAGTTTTCTCTAAGATATTATGTCACAAAATCTATCCTTGACTTGAGCCAAGATAGGCTTGTTAGAGCGAAACGCGTGTGTCACGCGATACAACCGTCATGAATTAGCAATATAATTTTGAAATACTTCGGAACCCGACTCAGCTTTTAGTGGATGATGATGCATTGAATACAAAGCGAGATCGTAGTTTTTTATGCGGAAAAGTTGGAACCAGCTGATGGCCCATGTGATGTTGTGTGTGTAACTGCGTGTTTCCACTAAAAACACTTACAATATAACCTTCACAATCCTTACAAACGATTTGTTTTTACAATCAAGAAAATCGCACAAGTTTCAAAATGTCAAACATGCACAAGGTTTGGCGGTGGAAACGCAAATCGATATCTTCACAGAGTTGTGCATGGTTTATTGTGAATGTTTTGCAGTGGAAACCTACGGTAAGGTTAGATCTGGGTACAATCTAGAATTGACAGACTTACCTTTGACGGCGCTGAGCTTGTTACCAACCATCTGTTTCGCCACAAACGCCGCCATTTTGTTTTCTTATTATCGCTTCAACTGAAACAAACAGACAAATCGGTTTATTACCTTGATCATTAATACCTACCTAACACGCTATTAAAATAAGGGTTTAATTAATGTCTTAGACCTATTAGGAAGGCTAAGAACTGTGCTATATGTAACAAAGGCCCTACATTTGTCGTAAAAATATAATTAGAATTATGTTGGGATGTCATAAAGTAACAAAGGAAGCAACTTGTAATTTTTATGACCAAAAAAAATTGCAATGATATTTTTACTAGATTTTTTAGAGAATTGTCCGTTACGAGTTTAAATTATTCAGCTGCTAGTCATCGTTCATAAGTAGGAATACACTGTCCATATAAAATGAAATAAGATGTTTTATTTGGTAGTAGGTACATCAGTATTGAATTAATTACAAGCATTCACAAATTCTCAACCGGTCATTGAACATTTGTTTCTACGTGGATATTGAACCCACACTCAATACCAGTCTATGCTAACCTACAATATAGCCCTTAGATATTCTGCAAATTCAGGAAAATAAAATCCCCTAACTGGGTCATTCCGAACCCCCGATTAGAGGCCGATCAATTGAGATTACAGTCATTAGCGGTCGCCTCATCGGCTGAATTCTTTGTCTCACCAACTACCTGTTTTATTACGACTTTATAACTTGAAAAACTCAAATTTAGAACAGCTAAAAAAAAAGAAAAAGGATTTTTTTTTCAAAACATTCCACATTCAAAGGTGAGAGGGCAAATGTGGTCAACAGTTCATAGCCAAAGTGATTAAGACATACATAACATGTAGTAGCACTTTTTGGAAGGAACACTTAACATACGAATTTTTATTGTAAAGACGTCATCAAAATGGTACGTGGTAGTTTTGAGAAAATAACACCTTTTTTCTTCTAATACCTACCTACTACCTATAAGAGCATACCTACCAATGAAATGTTTAAGTAACTAAGTAAAGAAAATTGTAATTTTAGACTGCTAATCTGTGTTTTTAAGATAGATATTGTGCCAAATTATCCGTCCTAATCCTGCCTTTGATTAAGTATTCAAAGTCTGACCCTTATCTATCTTAATCATTTCCAAAACTGTCTAGTTTCACTAGATCTCAATAACCGGTCTTATGTAATCTTGAGGCATAAAAAATTAAACAATAACAGAGGGCCTAGTACGAGTTTTCAGTACATAATAGTGTGAGTGTGAAACGTCTGATGCCCAGCACACCAGTGAGCGGATTAGCGGATTTTTTGAGAAGCTCGACATGCGAATAAGAGCTTGGTTTAGACCAAGCTTCTCAAAGAATCCGCTCAGTGTCTCCATACAAATCAGTGTGCTGGGCGTCAGACCTTTTACACCAGGTTTACACACCAAACCTCGTAGGTACTAGGTTCTCAGGTCACGACATGAAGTCCCATGCAGTTAGTGTTTTATCTGATATATAACAGGAAATGCAAATGGCCGGCTTGGTTAAGCAGTTACCTCTGTGCCGAATGTATCACAGTGAATTACCTTACAGAGCACGTCTAGTCTATCAGGGACGCATCTTGCGAGTAATCGCACTGATGATTCACAAGTCATAAAAGTCAGACGTACTAGTAAGTTTCCTATACCTTCCTACCTGTATTTTATTTATTTATTTATTAATCTAAGATTCACAGTTTTTGTGTGCTATATTGAAGGTTAGGTATCTATTTGAGACTATTCGTTAACCAATTTCCATCTATTTTTTATAATTCATACACAATAATCGCTCTAATGGCTATAACCTACTAATAATGTTGCGAAAATTGAACATGATACAAAATCATTTAAAAATACTTATCAACAGTTTAAAATGTAGACTCCCCCTTATGCTGACAAACGCACCCCGAAGCGAGAACTACTGAAACTACCCCTAACCGAGCACTAAACTCGTCGCTCCGTCTGTTCCAACTGGTTATAATCCGGTTTGGACTAGTTAAACCCAGTTAATAGTTATTATAGTGCCGAGCGCAGCTGCCTAGCACTATACTTAGCCAATTTACACGAATAAATTATTTAAATACTGAGTTAGGTAGTTCTGGTTTTTAATGCGGGAAGAATTAGGAAGGTTCGTATAGTATAGGACATTTGTTATAGCTAATTTGTGAAATGCATAAACTGACCCTCGGCGTACCTCCTTACTTACAAAAATAATAATGAAACAATCATTATTATCATTGAAGTAGGTATGTACCTACGTCTCTAGTACTATATCTACCAACCTAAGATATTTAGAGGTAAGTAGGTATGAGTACCTCTAAGTACCTAGGTACTACTCATTTCTAGATAAAATCTCTAACTACTACGAAATCTATAAAAAAAGTTTATTAAAAAAATTGAATGCATCTTTACAAGCTCAAAAGACTGGTAACGCCATCTATTATATTCTCCAAGGACTATCATACGACTTGAAGAAGGAATTAGTTGAAGATTTTCCCGTCGGGGCGCCACTGTCTGCTTCTAAGAGGGCGCGGTTGCCATGACAACCAAGAGAAAACACGAAAATTAAGTTTTCAGGACACAAAAGTGTTATACATTAAGTTTTAATAATCTGAGACTAATAGATAGGTAGATCAGGTTAAAAACAAATATTTAATTTTGAGCACAGATCTAATACCAGCCTTCACGAGACATAAAAACCCGTGTAGTCGAAGTAATTATGCATTTTAATTAATGAACGTCGTTAACGGCTTTTTATAATCCCCGTTAAAAGTTGGAGCCCGACACTTTGTTGCATCCTTGTTACTTTGCATTGGAAGTGATCACTTTTTCAGTTACTTATAGGTTAATTTTTAAAAGCAAATATATCTAAGAGAAACTTGCTGATAGAACAAAAAAAATCATCTGTTGGCGGTTACCGGTTATCTCTATTTACAGCTATTGCACTATCTCACTGAGCACGTCCAACTCAAAAAGTTGTAGAAAGTTGTAGAACAAACTTTTTAGCCCACTGAGTGATTCGCCTCAGGTGAATGACCACTCTCTGCATAACAGAAACGTCGTATTTACCAAATGTATTCACTGACCAAACTAATCACAGAGCTGTGTTAGAATATCAAAATGTTATTTAAGTTATACACACCTACCTACCTACATGTTATACCTACATTGAATCTCAATTAATGCTGGTTTGTGTCCATTAGTAGTGTGGGAGTTCTAGTTGATTGACAGAAAGTCGGAAAAACAGCGAAAAAATCCAAAAATGACAAAAGTTAGATGGGCGTAGCTTATCCGTTGCCATTTTATTCGGCTAAAGTCAACATGAACCGCTGGCAACACTAGTGAACGTAGGTAAAAACATATGTATTCACAAAAAAAAAACATATTTACCTACCGCAGCGATGCGCGAACACTTTGGTGAATACAAATAGGTAATGAAAAATATTTTTGAATTTTTTAATACCAAATTCACCAAAATAATGGTCCTTGTGATTTTAGTACTGAAAGTTTACATAAGTTCTTACCCACCTAGGTACCTATATTGACATAAAAAAAGGAAAATGTAGTTTTAGAATAACTCCTATTGTTTGTCCAGGCCAGAGAATTCAGTTATTTATTTATCATAGTATAGGTACCTATCAGAATTTTTGATACAAAACAGCAAAACAAAATGTATAAGTAAAGTATACAAAAACACTAGGTAAAAACAACCAAACTGAGAGTCTCCTCCTTTTTGAAGTTGGTTAAAAACACTTGAGTGACGACACAAGGAATCCCATCAGGACTACCTAGTATGTATGTATAGGTACTAGTGATCTGTGGTATAGGTTACTATCGACACAAATCATATACTATACTAGTACTATCGAGAAGTAAAACATGGACAATATGGACATGCCATTCTACCAACACAATCCCACCATCTGGCACAACGAGAGAATTAAAACAAAAGGTTTACGTGTTCAGTCTGTTATCTGCAAAATGTTTTATTTGCCGCGAATATTTCAACGAAACGATTTCGGCCAGTAGCCGGTTACAAAGTAGGTCAGAGCCTTTTTGTGGGTACCTAATTGGGGAACAGATTTTTTTGCACTGGTAATACTGAAATTTGGACATAATTTGCCAGCAAAAACATATTTTATTTATAACCTGTAATATTAATAATATATGAAATAACAGTCTATAAAATAGGTAGTCTACCTAGTCCAATGGTATTTTTTTATAAATAGGAAAAAACTTACCTAGGTACCTATATTCTTCGTGAAAAAAAAACTCACAACAAGTTAGATGGCTCACCAGTAAGTAAACTAACCCACAGATCATATAATACTAGACTAACCTCTGATAATAAATGCATAGGCTAGGCTTCCCAGCAAACGTTAACTAGGGACAAGTATACAAAATAATGTATTTTGGTACATTTTTGAATATAGATTATCCAGCCCACGCATAACGACAGTCAAAATGTTTTATTCAGTGACAACACTGACAACCTTCTGAATTACCCTTATTAAGAAAAAGGGCCAAGACACAAATAAAATTAGGATTACCGACACCTCGAGCCTGTACAAAACTTTTACATACATGAACAATAAAAGTAATGTCCCGCATCAAATTTAGGTACCCCAATACACCCCAAGACAGTAAGGGGTGTCTTTTACAACCCCATTTGGCACCAAACGTTGTACAACCCCGTACCGAAAGGGTCGCAGTATTAGCATTTAAATAGGATCGGGCGGTACTTTGGAAAAAGTTGCAGAGGAAATTGCAAAAACGAAGGTATTTCGAAGATTTCCAAGCAGCGACATCTATACGTAATGCGCGGCAGCTCGTAATGGCTGGATTTGGAAGTTGTGAGGGAATGAAAATAGATGGCGTTAATATCAATGTTCGTACATTACAGGATTTACTAATATGTGACAAGAATTTCTATCTGGTTTTCAAGGAAAGAAAGAATGAATAAGTATGAAAGTTTTAAATGACAGTAGTAGGTAGTACATAAACTTATCTATATTACACCTACCAAGGTAGGTATGTACCTAATTTAAGTTTTCACAACACGTTTCGTTCTTTATGTCACCAAAATAAGAATTAAAAAAATATTGTATAGTAGGTGCCAAATAACACCGTAATACAGGTCACTTTACCTCGATGACGCAAAATTCAATTTATGTATGGTAAACAAACAGTAGGTAGGTACTACGAGATTCGAGCGATTACTGTCTTAGCGACAGGTTTGTATGGAAAGCGACAGAATTAGCAATTCATAAATTGAATTTTGCGACATCGTGGTGAAGGTGGGTGAATGACCTGTATTGCGGTGTTATTTGGCACCTACTATAGCAGAGTTAGGTAGATTAATTAGGTACCTCTTATCTACTAGGTACCCTTAAAACGGAAGCTGAGAAAAAACTCCCAATGCAATCAATTTTACACCCTACCATTGAGAATCAAGGGTCGACTTTCAGTCGTCATAAACATCGAAAAAAACGCAAACTACGCTCATCTTGGAAATTTTTCCGCGAAGGTATTTATTTAAATTATCTTTGGCGTACGGCTGAAGGCTGTTAAGGTAATTTTGTAAGGCTTTTTCTCTGAATTTGTATTCCTGGCGTTTTTACAGATGGACGCTTATGAACCTTTACCTTTAGCGAGATAAAAAATACTAACCAACTTTTTGACTTGGACTTTTTGGTCCAAAATAAGTACATAGAGTACTTTTCATGACAGAAGTCCCGCGGAAATTTCCGGAACTAAAGTTTAAAACTAAATTTTAAATTAGTTGTCAGGTGCTGTTATTGTGTTCGGATGCTAGTGCGTTTTTATTTGATTTCTGTGATCAAAGTCTTGTTTTCAATGCCTAAAGTTGTTAAAAGTGCGGCCCGAGAAATAATACTTAAGGTCGACTACAGCGCCGTCCTTTCTTTCATGGAAAGGACTCTAAGTAAAATACGAAAATGGCGATGACATTGTAGAAAAAAAAAACAAATTCGGTCTTGCTGGTGAAGCTTACAGAGGTCTTCCGGCTGATAAAAATGATGATGAGTTATTTAACAAAGTTATTATAATTTTGAATTCCGAATTGAAGCAGTTTATACATTGTTCCAAGTTCATAATTAGAAGGGTTAAATAGCTTACAATCTTTGAAACTCGTGAACTGTTATTGACATTTTGAATTTAATACCAAAGGTCAAAAGGTATACTATTGTTCAGCAACTTAGCCAACTCAGAGCCTTTGTATTTTGGAGATATCTTAGCTTTTGAAACAATGCTTTGTATTGAGAGGGAATTAACTAGAGAAAACTAAGCATTGATATTTTTTACAGGTGTTTATTAAAGTGTCAAAAAATTTATCCACAATTAAAGAAGTTGTGGACCGAAAAAAATATTTTATGTTATTTCTCTTTTTTTTGTTAAGAACACTGAAATCGGAGCCTTGCTTTCAGAGGTTCCAAGCCACAGACAAACAGACATACATAAAACACCGTCAAACTTATAACAGACCTCTTTCTGTCGGAGGTTGAAAAGAAAGATTTTGAAGATTTAAGATCACGCAACAAAAGATTTATCGAAACACAATAAAAAAGAAAAAGTACCGAATTTTCCTCGCATCAACTCGAAAGACTTCCATTATATTCCCATTATTGCCGTCTCCCTCACACCTACGCATTCAACCAACAATAGAACGAGATATCAAAATCAGAGATTGATTGCTACACCTGCGTGAATATTCTTTGAATGGGTACCTACTTTTCATGATTATCATGAAGAGATTTTATTTTTACCACAATAAAGTAGTTCTTACTTCAGAACCATTTTTATTTGAAAGGGTTATAGGTACTTCCAGATTTTTCCCATAGATGTTTCATCAAAACTGGTTCAGTAGTTTGGTTTTTAAATTAAAATGTTGTTAACCGGATAATCTATCTACCTCTACTTCTAGTGAAAATGTTTTTTTTTAATTTATTGATTCCTACAGCAGAACTCATTAACAATACTTAAAACTAATTATTATTAAGTGGCGTGTTAGTATATCTCTAACAACGCATTGCCTCACCGAGCATATCCACTGAGGGCGTTCCCTGTGAGGCATCTCACTTCCTCCATCACTCTGAGGCATAAAGAACACAGCAATGCGAGCATCACTGCTTGCTTGTAGAAATATATATTTTGCTACTTATCGTGGTATAATCCGGTTTCCGAAGTAAAATAAATCAAGACAGCTATTTAGGTCCGTTTCCGGAGGGCGCAAGCGATCCTCGCCAAGTGGGAATCAAAATAATGTCTTATTATTTGGTGTTCAGCAGATAACTCAAGATAACGGACTATGCTTCCTTCGACAGAGATTTAACACTAAAACGCTGTCCAGAGCCCCGAGTCAGTGCATTTGTTTTGACTTTCGACGCGAGTATAGCACACGCAAAAGCATTCGCAAAGCGAGAAATTTTGTTGGGAATTGCACAATTTTCAAATCTCCCGCTAGAAGCGCTTATCCGGGTTTCATACAAAATTTCTCGCTTTGCGAATGTGCTTGCGTGTGCTACACTCGAGTCGAAAGTCACAGACTCGGGGTAGTAGTCTGAGCATTGTTATGTTGATATGCGACAAGCGAGAATCGAGAAACATGCAGTTTTTGTATGAAGAAAAATAGTTTGTAAATCTCCCGCTAGAGGCGCTAATCGCATTCTCATACAAAGTATCTCGAAGTCGCTTCTCGATATGCGTTTCGATCAACAAAACAAAACTCAGACTATGAGCTCTGGGCAGACTCTTATTAGGAATGACGTTAGAATGAAGTCGAAAACTCGATTTATGTGCAAAATTTTAGTATAATTAAGTTTCCGGCCGAGATAATGAATGACATTAACATGATGGGTTAGAATTGTCTGACCCCACAATCGCTTAACCACGATGTAGATTACCAAATAGTATGTATGCGCTAAATAAATGCCAATAATGTTGCGACAAAAGTGAGAAGGATGTTATTGTACGGTGCGTTGTACCATGAAATCAAAACTAACTAATGTATCTAGGTGCTTACATTCTTACATGATAAGCTCAGCCCAAAGATTCCTAAGTCCCTAAGTACTTAGTCAGCTCCGCACGTATTGACAATGTCTTTCCTGTGGATATGGCTGACTAGGCTGAGAGGATGGTATAGTACTACAAGCCTACTCCATCTAAACATTGTCTCAGGCGCTACAGTGTGTCGTTAAGTGTAGGCATAGGTTGCCTCCTGACGCTGTATATGTTTGTTAAAATAAAATCGATCTGAAAAGAAAGTCCAGTTCTGAGACGAAAGTTGTTAAATACTTCGTTGAGCGGACCTCACAACCGCTTGGTTATAAACTTTGCTATTTCCGCTCACTTCGTCCGCTAACTAGTTTTACGTGAGAAGTTTTTAAAAGTTCCAAACCGACCTCTATGAAAAAGTGATTTGGCGCTCGCTTCCCGATATCGACAAAGTAAGTCGAAGCACCTAATATTGCAAAGTTTTTTGGTGGGACGAACGGGAATGAACATTATTAAATGTGTTGATTCTCGTTCGTCCCACTGGGTTCTATTCCACTAGTGGGACAAATGGGAATGCAAAGAAAAAGTATTATTTTATTCGCGTTGGTCACACTAACTTAACTAGTGAGTATGTTTGGATCTTCTATCTATTTTATCTTTATTTATTTTAATCTATCTTAAGTGATAGGCGCAGTGCAATGCATCACAAAGCACGTCCTCAGTAGACGTGTTCAGTGAAGCAATGCATCGTTATAGGCGGTGGTTACCACATAACATCAGGTGGGACATCGGCTTGGGACTTCAAAGATTACTTTTACTATCCTATAGGTACTTTTTGATATTCTAATATTAATTAGGACCACGCCAAATAATCTATGTCCAGTCAATTGTTTGAATTAAAAAAAAACATGTTTTAAATTATATTAGAGATAAGATTTTTTTCAAGAAAGCCAGACGTTATCTTTAACCATTTCTTTCCATTACTCTGAGGATCACTTTAAAACAAAGGTTTAACCCCTTATCTGCACCAAGCCAAGGGTTGCAGTCGTTTAGATAAGGAAGCCGTAATGAATTTGGCTCAGAATGACCCCAATTCATCCAGTAAGCTCAAATTAGTTAAATAATCAGATTTATTCCGAACGTTACGTGGAAATAAATAAAAAAACAACATGTTTGAAACTCACACGCGGTAGAAGTGACACCTTCTAAAACACTCTCGCTCTGTGTTTAATGTGAAATTAATTTAGTTATTTATTTTTATGTACATAACTAATATGCAGTACTTATTTAGTTAGAAAAAGTTCTATGGTCATTTGAGTGAATTTGATTTGAACTTGCTCCCGTTGTCGGTCTGACCGCAGTTCAACGGTATCACTGTTCGGCCAACAGTGCTCTGCTGCGATGGTTGAAATTACGGCTATGTCTCTTTTTACTGATGATGATGATGTCCTCCTTGGCGTATCCGCCAACGGCGAACCCTGTTATCTCCGAACATGCGAGCGAATATGGCTTGAAAAGCCAAATTTGGTTTTGAAGGTCCTGTTACAAGGCGCGCAATATAACTGGCCCGAGGAATTGTAAGTGTAGGTGTAAGAAGGCTTGGGGCGATTTTTCTGTACTAATAGCATAAGAGAGAAATAAATAAGTTGAAATAATTTGAATTTGATAATACAGTCATAATATAAGTTACTTTTCATCCCCGATAATCAACAGGATCAAATGGGACGCGGACGAAGTCGCGGGCAGAAACAAGTTTACAATAAGAAGTACCTACATCATCGAAGCCACGTGAAATAGTCCACGAATATATTATCAAAGCTTCGCTGCAATCGACAAGGTATTACACAATGCTGAGAATCGACGCACGCATCAGCAGAGTTGTTCTATGCAAATGTCTAAACGTCTTGGCTTAGGCTTACGCTACATATCAGTGAGCACTCCAGCAACGACTTGCTTTTGCTACAGTAAGGGCCGAATACTGAAACGTCACTCAGGTTTAAACACCACTTAAAACTGCTCTGCCTCTGTTTGACATTTGTAAGAGATGAAGAAAAAAAAGCAGGAAGTAAATCGATCAATCTACCTACTAATTACCTAACTAACTAGCAAGTAAATAAATTTGTAACTAAAACTAGCTACCTAAGAAATTGGAATGCACTTTGCTAGATCCTACTTACAGCTACCTACCCATACCTATCTAACCTAGTTGCTATACCTACCTAATGGCTATCGACGCTAAGACTCATGTAGCATTATTCCTATAAACCTTGTGGTTTCCTTAGTGCTATAGTACAAAATAAGTTATTATGTATTTTTTAAACAATAAATGAAAAAAAAAAATTATGAACCAATCGGATTTAAATATAGAAATATCCTTCGACATTACACACAGCGCTCTTTAGTCCCAAAGCAGAACTTGTAATATGGAAACTAAATTGCTGATAGAATACTTATATACCTACCCATTTTTTTGTATTTTTTCTCTAATTACTTGAATCTCTATGCATTTTTATAGCCAAAGATTATCGTAACCATTTTATTATCATAGAAAACTTGAGAGGTGTCAAGGGACACCCGGATGGAACGAAGTTCTTTGAGGTGTTGTTTTCTTATAATATTTTCTATAAGAACGTTAACGAACCCTAAAAACAAAAACTTCCAACAATACCTACATTCATTTGTTTCGGTTGAGAACGTACAGGCACACGATATTAAAAAAAAACTTCCTGCAACAATTTATACGAATGACGTTGTCAAAGCGACAACTTTTGGTCTTAATTTTTTCCGCCTAGCCCCCTTTCGCGATAAGCAACTTCGTTCCAAAAAAACTTGGTGGATACTGAAGCACGACTCATTATGTAGTCTAACCCATAAGTGGGTTGTGAATCGGAAACTATTCAGCATTGTCAATTGCACAAGGCTTACGTCAAATTGCCGGCGCACTATTAGTATTGTATTACACGTGACGTGTTTCTGATTGTTCGACGAAGTTTCTACGTTGTTCTGTTTAATACGATGCAGGTACGATGCAGTTACGAAGCTACTGCGATTCGCCTACGAAGCTACTGTCGTGATTTTGAATATTTTTGTGGCAACACTACTTTGTGTAAAACCAATAAGTTGGCCGGTAATAAAATGTATTTAATTTTGTCTAAGTAATAAATAATCATTTGAGAATTTATCGTAAATAATTTGGTAATTTAATTGATATTGCAATTTTAGGGAAAAGCAGAATAAAGTCATGAATATAGCTAGTAAGTGGTGGTAGATGGCGCTAGTGGGGCATACTGCTTTTACCCGAGGTTTAGTCATGGGGAAGGTCGCCAGTTGGTTGTTGATAGCCGAGTTGAGAACAAGACAAGTGTTAAAAGAAGTCAATGTATTGTGGTTCCTGAATAAAGTGAGAAATATCCAAGATTATCCTGGCGTTTCATTACACTACCTACGTTCTATACCTACCTACAATAATAATTACTTATCTTTTGTGACAACGTGTCGAAGTGATAACTAATATTGTGTGGCAAACATTGTATTAGCACTTATGGAAATTATTATTGGACATTTTTACTTATGGTCATTTTTATTATTGGACATTTTTACTTATGGACATTTTTATTATTGGACATTTTTACTTATGGACATTGGCTTTGGATTTTTTTCTTTTTTGACATTAGTCGTGCAAATCTGTATTAGTGCCTAGGAAGGAATTTACAAAAAAAATGACTTCTCTATGTATTTTGTCAGTAACCTGGTTCCCATAGTACAAGCTTCGCTTAGTTTGGGATTAAAGAGTATTGTTTTAAAGTCCATGAATTTTAGTTATAACGTGAAATGTAGAGAAATTATTCAGTTTTAAACTGAATTTAAAAAAAAATTCTCAAGTCTCTGTATATTTTTTTTAATTTATTAAGATAACAGGGAATAATGTACGAAGTATTTCTATTAGATTAGTCAGTTCTATTATTGCGGTCAATTTCCTAAATTAACGTCACTCAGAATTGTAAATGCGTTTGAAACGGTTGACACCGATCACTTTATTATCACGCTGTCATTAATGACAGCTGTCACTGTCAGTTACATATTTCATGAGATTTGAAGGCTGCTTACAAACGGAAAGCCACATGTCATCCTGGATTGCGGATGGCCAATCACAATTTTTTGTTTTCTATTTGCATTTCAGTGTATTTGCATTCCGAACAGTTTTTAATCCAGCTGCTACGTAAGTGAAACCTCAGGCAAAAGCTAGTGTACAATAGCTACTAGGTAGTAATAGTGATGGTATTTAATTAAGCAAATTCCTACTATTAGTACCTACCTAGAACCTATAGTTTCAGTTTAAACCTAAATTAATTGAAACGATGATGTGGCCTAGGTAAACCGCAATCAGAATTCAAAACATTTGATTGCGAAGTTGTGTTATTGAACAAAAATGAATTAATGTAGTTCTTTAACATTAATTTTGGCTTATTAAAAATTCCCTACCTGTTCCCCCTAAAAAGGGGATTTCTGGACTTTTTGTCCAAAAATCCCCTTAGTGTCTACTTTTTGCTGTTTTGGTAACTATGAATCAAAATTATGTATAAAATGGTCTTTAGCATAAAGGTAGGTACCATGTAGTAATAATTTACTTGTACTGTACCGAAATTCGAACTAAAAATGATTTATTTGCGACTTGATTTCGAGGTAAACAGCTGCGCCACCACAGTTAAAACGTAATAAATCTTACGCCCAATAAAACAAAGCTCAGTTTTGCATAACACGATTTCCTCGTACAAAAATGTTTTTACTTCTGTAATTTCACCCGAAATATCCGGTTATTTTTAGCGAGAACCGGTTCGGGCCGGTTTAATCCGTACGATATGTCGGATAAGCTCATGTTTGGGGTTTTGTTTAAAAAATGTGTTTATTTTTTGTTGTTACTTGGAGACAAGTTATATAAGGAAAGGATTATGAGCTGAACTTGCAATTATTTATTTTTTATTAGTTTAGGGCTCAGATATATCACTTTTTACAGGTTTTAAACGTTTGTCTTAGAGTTTGGTTCATTGTGATACGTATTCTAAAGAAACCACTGAAGAAACCAATGACTAAGTTCATGTAAGTACAAATTCTTGAAAGAAACTGTGTGGTCTTTCCCTTCTTCTTCTTCTGTGTGAAAGAAAAACTAATCTATTAAAAATAATAAAAGCTCCACGTTTAAAAACCCTTTACAAAAATGTCGCATCTGGCCCACTAGTGGGCTAACCGGTGGGCATAATCCATCTTCTATTTAAAACATTCTTTGGATATTTCCATCAATATTGAAAAACTTCCGTAAAACATAGTCGTATGAAAATGCAGTTTACTGTTTTATCGCGAGCCAGTACGTTCCGTTCAACGCTTTTACGATGTCGTTCACTTGCAAATGTGTTGCGTACATAGGAGCGTAAAAAGATTTTGTTTTATGTTGTGAAAAGTGGAAAAATGAAATGGAATAATGCCTGTAAAGATAGAATTTTATATCGCAACACATATTATGCACATTATTTATCCATCAGCTAACTTTAACAGCTTTGGTAGGTGTAAGGAAAAGCAGAGATAAATAGATAGACAATAATAATTCTTTCTTATTACGGCCTTATTGCTGAAAGCCATTTCTTCCAGGCTGCGGCGTTTGGGCCGCAGATAGTTAAGGGATAGACGGGGTCCTGTAAGGATGTGGAATGAAACCAGCTTTTCACAGACCACACCTTTACTTGTCCATAAAATATTGCACAGCCGCACACTTAGAATGGTACATTGAAAGCGTCACTGGCCTTGTCCTAATGTCACACAGAGTAGGCAGCCGCAAGTCCAGCAGTTCCAGCTTGAGGAAGGACCTCCGCGCTGATGAATGTATTGGTAAGCGATGTTGCCAGTAGACTTCCAGCACCAATCATCTAGCCTTGGAAGAAGCAGCTGTCCCAGCTTGTAACGAGGATGATGGTGGAAGGTAGTAGAAGAAGAGGAAGAAGAAGAATCCTGGAAGATACGGCAGGCCTTAGGAAATGTTTTAGATCCAAAAGCCAGCTGCCAAGCCACGTGCTGAGGGTAGATAGGTACAAGGACCAACGACTAGAGCGACGTTTAAAATATTCAGCTAGCGTGTGCTTAAGCAAGACAGCTTTAGAGGGCTAATATTGACTAGGCGCTTAGGTAGATAGCTATAATATATTGTGAACTCACCCTAGAGGGATTCCTGGCAAACTTAGGTAGTTTTTGAAGAAATAGAATAAGTAGGAGCGTCCTTATTAGTTGAGAGGTCCGCTGCAGCCTGCGATCGGCGAGGGAATAGGGCCGCACAATGTGTGTAGCGCCACAGCCTGCTAGGGTATAGTTAGTACGCGTGAAGCGCTAAGGTATTGGAGTTCTTTTTGCCTAGTTACGCAATACGAAAGCTCTTGGAGTAGTTTCAATAGTTTGAGGGTTCTGCATAGTATATTTTATATTCGTTTTTAAGAGTTTAATTGTAAATATTTAGACGTAGTAGGTTTTAGTTTTTTTTTGTAAAAAAAACCATTTTCTTACATATTTATTTATTTTTTATATTTAGTTTCTTTTTTTTGAACGATGTTTAGTACAACGTTACAGTAGATAATATTTAAGGGTCGACAAAAGTATTCTTCTTCATCTCCTGTCTACTTAACTTATGTAGTGTGCTTTTAAATGTCTGAAACATGTATAGTGTGTACAATATCAAGAACAAGAGAAGCTATGAATAATCTTATTAGGTACTAAAGCAATTTTCTAGGCGAAATAATAAAAAAATATTAATAAAACTAGTTGACCCGACTGACGTTGTCCTGTCATTCAAACTCTTACTGTCAAACAACTGACAGTTATTTCAAATGTGAAGTTATTAAAAAAGTTTTCATGAAAAAGGTTAAAGAACTTTCACCCCCTCTTTCAACCCCTTTCAACCCTTTTTTCGCATTAAAAAGTAGCCTATGTCCTTTCTCAGGCTCTAGACTATCTGTGTACCAAATTTCATTCAAATCGGTTCAGTAGTTTTGGCGTGAAAGCGAGACCGACAGACAGAGTTACTTTCGCATTTATAATATTAGTATGGATTGAAGTTATTGTTTCGTCCCAGTGGGACGAGATAACAATAGTCCGCAACTAGAATAACTCCCGTTTTTGAATGCCAACACAAAGACGTTTTTTTTTTCTTTTTTTTTTCTTTTATAATTCCTTGCGGTTTGCGTTTCTGCAACAAACATTTTATAAACTGTACAGAACCAGACTGGGTTACATTTTTGCAGCGAGTGCATTAGCGTGACAGCTTTTACACATGCACCCAGTTTATATCCAAGCTAACTAAATACAAATACATTTATTTAACAAAGGAACTTTACATATTTGACTAATATTACTAATTGTGGTAATTACTAATTTGTTTTAGCTGTAGTCAATCAGCCAGTACAAAATTGCCAAAAATCGATTTCGAACTCAGGTGGGATCTAAGTCTGGGAGCGGGCCGCAGCAGAAAAACATGGTGCAAATGATGGTACAAATTCAAACAGTATACTGGCGCTAAACGCCGCTAAAAATAATAGGTCTCTAGAAGGCATCAATTCTAAAAAATCTGGTGAACATTCACATGTGTAAAGGCACGCGGCATGAGTTATGAGCTTTTAGGAACGAGCTTGTTTGGTACAGGACGGCTTGTAAACGAATATTTACACCGCGGGCTTCTGTGTAGCCGAGAAACAGTTTCAAAAACGACGGGGCTGTTGACAACTTTTTAACAATATTATGAGTAAAACTATACATAGTATTCTATTTCTACTTACTACTCTGTTATTCTATTTCTATTACCTACTAGAGGCCGCCCGCGACTTCGTTCGCGTCCCGTTGGATCCCGTTGATTTTCCGGAATAAAAAGTAGCCTATGTGTTAATCCAGGTCACGGACAATATATATTCCAAGTTTCATCCAAATCGGATCAGTAGTTTTTGCGTGAAAGAGTAACAAACATACATACATACATCCATCCTTAAAAACTTTCGCGTTTATAATATTAGTAGGACTAGTATTATATTCTACTATGTAAGGTATTTTTCAATTCGTTGCATCCTATGTATTGGTAATTTCAATTTTCCATTTTCAGTTATCCCCACGTGGGAATTTCTAGATTTTTTCAATAAATCCCCACGTGGGAATTTTAAGCTTTTTTCCAGAAATTTCCACTGACTACATTGTAATATGCTGCGGTGTGGCAGTGGGAATTTTTTCCCCACAGGAATTCCCACTAAGTATGTGATCCCATTTCAATGCATTTCAATATCGTTTGAAATTGATGACGTTAGATAATATGAGTATTTAGGTAAAACTAAAGAAATATTCATGAAAATTTGATTATAATACCTAGTAAATCCTTAATTTTTTACGCATTTGACATGGGTAATTGGGTATCTAACGACTAGGCTATAGAGTTCATAATTCCCAAAACCATCTCAAAACATCTGTGAACTGCGAAATAAGCTACTATAACTGTAACAACATACAAAAACATAAAAGTAACAACATCAACAAATAAAAACCCTAGTTTCGTATTCCACAGCCAGACCCCGATAACAACAGATCTACTCCAAAAAACTATAAATGAATTTGCTGATATTTTGAGCTACACTGCGTCTCCAGCTTCAGTATGACGCGCGGCTCTGCGGAGGTTTCCCTACTTACCGCGCAATGTAAAATGTCACGAACCTTCGACAGTTTCGAGTAAACTTCCACTAGTCCTAGCATCCAATATCTAGTTTTTGTTCGGAAAAATCGAAGTATTCAGAGTTTTTGCTGCAATATTTTGCCGTTTTTACGGCTTGCTCGCCTTTCCTTTTTCAGTTTTTTAGCACGGGATATTGACAAAGAATTCTTAATCAATACTAGCTTCCACCCGCGTTTTCGTTCGCGTCCCGTTGGATCCCGTAGCCCAATACATAAGTATTTCAAGTTTCATCTAAATCGGATCAGTAGTTTTTGAGTAAAAGAGGAACAAACATGCATTGTTTTTTTTTAATTTTAACCTCCAAAAATTTCACTATGTCATCGGGTGCTCGATATGTAAGCTTCGTCTAGCGGTTCGTGGTCCATTCTAGAACCTTTTTTCCCCAGTAATTGTTGGTTCTATCAATTAATACATTATCTCTCTTTACTTAGCAAGTAATACGGGTTTGCTTAATCGAGACGTACGTACCTTTCTTTTAGAAAAACTTCAATATCTAGATATCCCACCTCGATTCAGACTTCGAGTCTAACATTTTAGTTAAAAATACCTCGGCAAGTAAGCAAACCTCAGAGATAAACCGATTTTCACTAAACTGCTGAAAAATGCAAGGTTCTACACATTGTCGAAGGCTTAGCGGGAGAGCCAATGGCCGGACTCTGCTTGTCCGATAAACTTTTATACTGCTACCGACACGACATCGACGGCATCGATATCGACGGAGAGCATACATATTCTCTTACAAAAAAAATGTATATATGTATTCTATCAGCCATCTAGTACCCATAGCACAAGCTTTGCTTAGTTTGGGACTAGAAGGCGTTGTGTTAAATGTCCGTAAAAAAAAAAAAAAAAAACTTATTTTTTACCTCGAATAATCCTAGCTTCGACTCGACTTTCGAACGCATACTTATTGGACTTTAAAATGACAGTTCCTCTATTGAACACGATTTCGAGGTCAAGTCAAGGCGAGAATTATTCGAGGTAACAACTAAGAATATGGGCATACGGCTTGTATATTCTAAGAACTCAGATTTGGCGATATCTACGAAAAACTCGCAGTTTTTGTATGGAGAAAAATTAGCAAATTTCCCGCTAGAGGCGCTTATCGGGTTTCATAGAAAATATCTCACAAGTCGCTTTTTGATATTTCTCGAGCCTCAGTGCTTGTTCAACCTTAGCAGCATAGACAACTAGACACATTCACTATTGTGTCTACATCGATATTTTTGTTGAAGCAACTCACATGTCGGTATCGTAGAACTAGATGTGAGTCGGCCAGTGTAAAAAGGCTATTTGTCAGCGTAACATTATTTTAACTTGTTTATTTGTAGGAAGCGATAAACCAAAGGTTTCCGAACGGTTACCACGGCCCGGACGAACCGGACGACCTGACGATATTGTTAAATATTTAATGAATAAGTTTTTTACAACCATTTTCTAGCTGTCGCCCGCGTCTTTGCTCGCGTGGTATCACCATACAAACAGTTTGGAAAATTGTTAAAAATTCCTGAATCAAGCGTCGAGTCCATTTATTTGAGGAATCTATGTACCAATTTTCAAGTCTTCGTGTGCAACTTTTCAAAATTCCTTTCGTGGTGCACCCCTACACTATATAAGGATACTACCCTTCAAATTTCATACCTCTAGGCCCGAAATACTGAAACGTCACTAAAATTTAAGCACTACTTAAAATTGCTCCGCCTCTGTTTGGCATTACTCATTTGTAAGAGATGGCAATAATTTAAGCGTGAACTTAATTTAAGTGGCGTTTGAGTATTCGGCCGGAGGACTTATAGTTTAAGCTGTCAGTCAGCTTCAAAAGAGTATATTTTGAGAAGAAGATTAAATTGCCTGTTAGGTTCTTTTAGATACTTTTAAGAATTTGAATAAGATTTTTACATTATTAAATTACCTTGCCTACAAACTTGAATTAAGTACGTATACCTCTACCTACTCTAGGGATAGACCTACTTAGTCAAATAAATAAGGGTATTAGAAATAAATTTTAGTATAGAGTCGTTTTCAAGAGATAAGTACAGTCACTAGCAGGCTTAGGTCGATTAACAAATTTTTTTGTTATCATCATCATCATCATCATCATCTCCTTGCCCTTTTCCCACTTTATGTGGGGTCGGCACAACAAGTGTTTTTCTTCACATGTTGTGCCGACCTCTCCTCAGCCGACCTTTTTCAGCCGTCATCTCAGGACGTTTTTTTTGTTAATTTAACTGAATTAGTCATGAGCATTTCTATCACTAAGAATATTAACCTTTGCAATAGAACAAACCAAACAACAGTTACAAAAAAAATTTTTGCCGTATTCTTTGAGTAAAAATTTTTCAATACTGTCCAATAGAACAATCTCAAATTGTATATCAACTTGCGTTGCCGACTGTACCTCGTAGGTAATTATAATGTTCAAAATGACATTATAATTACCTACGAGGAAGGTAAATTCAGGAAAATTCAAGGAAAATTCAAAATGACTTCAAGTTACTCCAAATCTTATACCCAAAATGGACTTAACTCTCAAAAAGCGAAGTTACCTTAACAAGCTCAAAACCCGAAGCTGGTTCGTTCTTGTGAAATTTTGTATTGAAAATTTTTAAGGGGCTTAACACTTCAGTGGTTAGTTTGAAACTTGCCGTCTGGACCATCGCAAGCTGTACCTCTATCATGAACAAACCTCACAGTCACCGCGTTAGCGTATTCGAGTTATATTGCGCGTCACTGCCAGCTCGACTGCCAACCGTTGTAGTGTCACCGCGCAGTGTATCTCGGATACGCTAGCGGTACGATACGTTTGCGATTGTCACATTCATTCTGAACTGCTTTCACTGCCCAGCATAATGTCAAGTGACGTGGCTACAGATATACGAAAACAAGAAGCTTTTGACGCCAAAAAACGCGCTGAAACACGCTAATGTCACTATTTAGTCGCAGAATGAATGCCATCCCTACATGGTAGATATTCCTTAACTTCGCACAAAGCGCTTTGCTTCTACCTTCATAATGCGAACTGCCAAGGAGTGGAACTCTCTGCCATCATCAGTATTTCCTGAAAGATATAACCTAGGAATTTTCAAGAAAAGAGTGAATAGGTGGATTATAGCTAAGCGTGCTCCACCTTAGGCTGCAGCTACACTTACCACCAGGTGTGCTGGCAGCCAAATGATTAGCTATTGCTCATAAAAAAAAGTATACCTATGATTTAGTATGAAAACAGTTCAAAACCTACCAGGCTTAAACCTGGCAGGTTTTTATGAGATAACGACTGTTTTTTGAAGTCGGTTAAAAGTAACAAAACACTCGGAAATTAAACTTAGCAAAAAGAAGCACGTGGTTCTAACATAAACAGCGTGTTTTACTGCAGGGCGAGGCGGGCGGAGCCGGGTCGTAAACCTATCGGTAACTTTGCCTTTTAATATCCGGTTTTACATTGTAAGAACCTTACGTAAACCGGACCTTTTCTGCTGCTTGAAGTGATGCGTTTCGGTTTGAATGGAATGGGTGCTATTGCTGTTACTAAGTACCTACCTACATGAGAGTACCCACATCTCAGAATGATAGAAGGATTCCACACATTTAGTGTGTTTTGTATGAAAAATCTGATCAGCGCCTCTAGCGGGAAGCTTACGTAACTAATCTCTATACAAAATACCGGAAACACAAACTTTGTAGACACACAGTAGACGATCTCTGAGAGTTAGTTGTTATAAGAAAATGCCGTCACTTTCTCATAAAAAATCTAAACACCATAATTTCCGATCAATTTTGTTCTTGTGATAAATGATGCTGTCATTCGATTTTAATCCGAAATCGATCAAATCTAAGTCTCAATCTCCCAGAGCTGTAAATCAAAGTAACGATGTTAGCGGACAATCTAATCCCGCTCCAATACAGTCCAATAAACATCGAGATTGGAACTTACAAGAATAGAGCAAAGTTGACGGCGAACATAACATGCCTTGTAACTTTTGAACCGCTTATCCGATATTCACAGAATTTAGTAGATCTACGGATAGTACTTTTAAGTTTTACTAGGTACAATTTAGATGTAAATTGATCAAGGGGTTGTAAAGTTAAAAGGGTGCGAAAGAAAGTAAAATAATAGAAAGAACGACAAACGTTTTGCTAGTGATATTCCGAGCTCTGTTCAAGATAAAATTTAGAAATACGAGTTCAAATCTGTAAAACCCGCTCGATCTGATTCCTTTCATTATTAAGACAGATGTTCGGAACCCTCGCTGACGTGGCTCTACAAATGGCAGCAATGAATCCAAGCTTCCGTATCCGTACAGATACGGAATTGATTTCTTCGGAATTACTCATTTAGTATTTTTAAAATGTTCGATAGACACTTCTTGGTACTTAAGATCGTTGAGGACATGTAAGGGTAGTCAGAGGCTCATCCAAAACCAGCACTTTTTAACTTAAACAAACCTTTCAAGATGATTCATATTTTTTCAAACAATATTATCAACTGCACATGGGAAGTGTAGCGCCATCTATCTCGCTACATAAGAACTAACATGAGAAATATCCTAGATCGCGCAAACGAAGTTATCACGGAGTTTGTACATAAGTAATACTACATCGGTCCTCGGACCCCGAGCCAAAGGTCGCTCGGCGTGGAAGATCTTTTCTTTTCGTAGGACACATATTCTACCATGTTCTCCTCAGAAGCAACAAGCTTCTCTTACTTTTAACCGACTTCAAAAAAGGAGAGGTTCTCGCTGTATTTTTTTTTTTCAGACTTTAGTTTTGATAAACTGAGCTACAAGCTATTCAAAACTGTTTTGAAATAAAATCACAGACATTTCTTACAACCAAAAAGTGAACCAAACAGCTTGCGTGTTCCAAAGCCCGAATGAACCGAAACTCTTCAAAGAAAACTTCCAACTGTCCAGTGTAATCCAAGAACAATTAAGGGCTCAACAAACACCCTGGGTCACCCAGACCCACCCCGCAATTAGCATACCTCTGGACTTGTCGCAAAAGTTTAGGGTTAACGTGTAAGCGACGCAACATGGGTTAAAAGGGCTACCAAAGGGTTAGAAGAAATATTAGCACTGAAATTGTTTCACTTGAGTAAATGTTATGACATGCCAAAAGTTTCTGACGAGTCGTAGCATAACACACCCAAAGTTACCAGTTACTTATAACATTTTTGTTTAGTTTTTTGAGTTTAACTTATAAAGTGTGAAATATTAATTTACTTTAAGGATATAACAGAGACGGAACAAGCCGGGTTTAAGGGTAAGAACTCACGAAGCAGTTTTTACCCGCACCCGCCGCGATTGCGGGCCCGCAGTCTTTGTAGAATACAGATATTCATCAAGAAATAAATAAAAATTGCTTGTTAGGTATAATAATATAATTTCCCCCAAATTGGTAAAATAAATTAATATGGAAATCGAACCACCTTAATAGCTATATCACATTTTGCCTAAATATTGTTTACCTGACTGTACAATGCAGCTATTTTTAAAGTTGTACGAATCGTCACAACAAAAATTATTAAAATCAAAAGTGACGATTGGGAGAATTTGTCCCAAAATATTTGGTCCGAATCGTCACTAAGTCAAAAAATGAAAGCACATTTGACCAGGCGTTTTAAGGGCGCGGTGTGTGCTGTGTTTACGGGTCCCACTGTCTTGTCAGGCGTCATGGCTCAGTCGGTAGTAGCTCTGCCTTTCGTGCTGTGGGTCGTGGGTTCGATCCCCACCGAGAACAAACATTTGTGTGTGGCAAACATAGATGTTTGTTCTGTGTCTGGGTGTTTCTATGTATTATAAGTATGTATTTACAAAAAAAGTATGTATGTATTCTATCAGCCATCTAGTTCCCATCGTACAAGCTTTGCTTAGTTTGGGACTAGAAGGCGTTGTGTTAAGTGTCCGTGAATATTTATTTATTTATTGGTACCCGCGGCCATCTTGTACCGGCGGGCGTGGGTCGCGGTCCCGCAGCCGCGCCGCGCTCTGCGATCGGTTGGTGGGGAACTCAACTGATCGTTTAACCGCCCGTATTGCAATAATCAACCGCCAAGTTTGCGAGCGATAATCGCGGTTTTGTGCGGTTACGCAACCGCGACGGCTGCGTAACCGCACAAATCTGCGGTCTCGTGAGTTTTGAAACAAGGCTGCGGGCCCGCAACCGCGGCAGGCGCGGGTGAAAACCGCTTCGTGAGTTCTTAGCCTAAGTGTACTCTGTAAAAACGTAAATTGATGTAGGTACCTGCAATTATCGTATAATAATAATATACCATTCAAATTAAAACACGACAACGCAACAGTACTGCTTTAGGGCAGAAATACGGTCTGCACTCTGAGCCCCGAAACTGTGTATTTGTTTTGACTTTCGACTCGAGTCGCTTATCCGGGTTTCATACAAACTTTCTCGGTTTGCGAATGCTTTTGCGTGTGCTATAATACTCGAGTCGAAAGTCAAAAAAAATGCACTGACTCGGGGCTCTGGATATATTAAGTGGTTTGCAAGTCTCACCTCTCTGTTAGGTTGTACAACTTATTTCGTAAGTTTTTTGTCGTGATAAACGTTTCAACTTTTACCAAAGCTTAGATTGTAAGATTAAGAGCCGATTAGAATGACGAGTATGGTACCGGTAACCGGGCAAAGTTGGGCAAGAAGGATTACCGGGTGATTTATACCCGGTTACATGATGTAATCGCTGCGCTGTCATTGGTTAGGGATGTGGGTACGGGACTTTACAGTTTTAGGGAGCAATTTGATTAATTAGATGTAACTTTTCAAACTAGCTTCATATCTTGAAGCTGGCACGCGTGTTTCTATACAATTCTACTTTATTAGACAAAGTATTCCTGAAACTTCTGAAGTTGACTGAAATAAAACTGGTATAAATTAATGAGAAAAATAAGACATTTATAAGTAAGTACTTATTATTTTATAGGTAAGCTAATATAATGAAAAGCCTTAGCAATAATGAGGGAATCAAAAGGCTTTCACGGGGCCTCCTAGGGGCCTCTTTATTTTTTGCTCACAAAGAAAATCACCACTAATACCTTTTCACTCTAAATGGTTGTCATTAAACTCATTACTTAGCTATATTTTTATAATTATCAGAGTTGGCATTCATTTAACAGATTTTTTAAAATATTAAAAACAAGCATAACTTGAACCAACAATTCCCAAAGAATAAAGTTATCAAAAATCTAGGAAAAACGCCACGAAAACCGCAATTTATCACAGAAGGAGATTACAGGCGCTTTTGTGTGACGTCACAATGCCTGACGTCACGCTCCTAATTAAGACACTCGAGGGGTTGAGGGGCTGAGGGATGGTTACACCTATTTTTTAACTTTTTATGCGTTATAAGTTTTTTTAGGTCGAGTTTTTGAACCTATCTTTTGTTCCGCGATCTACATCGACGGTCTATAGGTGGAGTTTTTGCTAGATTTTTGGGTTGTACGCGTTGGATCGTAAAATTAAGTATCGTAAAACCCAGGCACTGTAGTCACCCTAGTTTCTTAGTATTCAAAAAACATCCCCCTAAAGTATCTTAGTACTGAAAATTATTGATTTCAAAAGAAGGTACTCAAAGGTACATAATAAGTTTTAGAATTAAGTAAAATACCTACCAACCTTCATGTAATAATAATTTAATCTACTCGTGTTTTAGAAATAGACTACATACCTACCTACCTACTACATATTTACTTTGTAATCACGATTTACTTATGTATCTTTTCTTAGAATAGATATTAACTAATGCATGCTTCGCCACTAGCCCCTACCTACCTAATTTAATAAGTCTCATTTTAAGTGAACTGTATTGAACTGTATTGTAACTTAAATTCTCTAATTTACTTATGTGTTTTTCACCTATGCCAATAAACGATATTTCTATTTCTATTTCAATTTCTATTTATGAGAAATAAATTCTTTAAACCGAAAGGCATGGACTTTGCTAAGAATTAGGTATAGTCCAACAAACCATATTTTCGAAGTAATACCATGTAGTACTAGATATCTACTAACATTTTCTCCCATTTCACTAAAGCAAACACAATTTATTTTTCTCAAAGTTATTTTTAGGGTTCTGTCGTAAAATTCAAACCCTCCCATCTTAAATAGTGGGTACTAAGCCGTCCAATAAAAGGCTTTTTAGGATCTATAAATAGTGTTCCACTTGAGTAGGCTTTCGCGGACCAATGAGCCTACGTGTGGTACTGTTACATCATATGTATACTTACTAAGGGTTAATGGGCTAAGCGAACATAAACCCACTATAGTAGGTGCCAAATAACACCGCAATACAGGTCATTCACCCACCCTCACCACGATGTCGCAAAATTCAACTTATGAATAGCTAATTCTGTCGCTTTCCTTAAAAAAACCTGTCGCTAAGACGGTAATCGCTCGAATCTCGCAGTACTGTTTGTTTACCATTCATAAATTGAATTTTGCGACATCGAGGTGAAGGTTAATGACCTGTATTGCGGTGTTATTTGGCACCTACTATAGAAATCTCCACTGGACGAAGAAGAAGAAGGAATTTCATGGTGGGGACTTCAGGAATATTTTTTGTATAAGACATACAAAAATTATTCCGGGGTTATACCGGTCACAGACAATAATTCAAGTTTCATTTTAAATTTTATACCGGGAAGTCACAGACAAGGTATAAACGGAAAGTCAACAGGGTCTAATGGGACGCGGACGAAGTCGCGGGCAAAAGCTAGTCTTAGTCTCCATTTACGAACCTATAATACTTTTGTTTTAATTTCAGCTGCAAAAAATGTTTTTTTTTTATGTAATAGTGAATTATGAAAAAAAAAAACGCAAAAATAGATAACATAGTAAAAAATTTAAGTAAAAAGAATTTCTTTAAAGTTAAGTTACCGCTTCTAAGTTCTCGTAAAATGGTTTAAGAGTTAAGACAAAGGCTAACTCTATATTAAAACGTAAAGGTGCCGAAGCAGAAAATTGGACGCCTCGAGACAATAAATAGAACTATAGTATGGAAGTGAAACTACAATTTTATATTTGCATACAAAGTGTTAATGGGGCCATTCCTAAATGTCCATCTCAGTAAGTTTTAACAGTGTATTACCTTGTTTCAAAAGTCCAACGCTACTAAACTTAATTTTTAGTTAAAAAACATGTTATGCAATGTTTTTTCAGAAATAGGGAATGCACGGTTTTTTTTAAATTTATTAAACTTGATTTTTACAAAATATTACTGGTCATATTCTTATTTTTCCTGACTTTCATCTCGTTTATGACACTAGAGTAAACAGTCACTGACAGAATTGTGTCTAAAAGTTACGGAAGCCATAAATAATGTTGAAGTTTAGGTCGAGCCGAACTCCTCGTACTTTGGATCAAAATAGGAGTTTCGTTGCTACACGCTAGAATTATTTCGTAATTTGGCGCTTGTCTTAAATTATTAGTCTAAAAGCTTCAAGAAGTGCTCTTAAGATGTTGGAAATATCTTTTCACATGCAAACGGCTGCCCTTTGAGTTTAGTAATTCCATTTAAGTTTGAGCCCAAGTACCGTTTCGACACGCAAATGGCGTCATGGCTCAGTCGGTAGTAGCTCTGCCTTCCGTGCTGTGGGTCGTGGGTTCGATCCCCACCGAGAACAAACATTTGTGTTGTAAACATAGATGTTTGTTCTGTGTCCGGGTGTTTCTATGTATTATAAGTATGTATTTACAAAAAAAATGTATGTATGTATTCTATCAGCCATCGTACAAGCTTTGCTTAGTTTGGGACTAGAAGGCGTTGTGTTAAGTGTCCGTGAATATTTATTTATTTATAAATAATAAGACATTTTTGAAAAAGTCGTACTTTCTAAACACGCGCACTCGCCAAATAAATATCATTGAAAAAATATGAGTCCAGTACTAGGTACCAGTTGGTCTATGGGGAATTCATTCTGTGAGTTCTTATGGTTTCAAAGAAGACATTTAATATTTCTTTGTACAACTTATGAACCCAAAAAATATTGTAAACTAGCCATCGCCCGTGGCGTTGCTCGCGTTCTAGACCCTTTAGAGTGTAATTTTTCCAAATTCTTAGTACACCCCTACACTATATAAGGATACTACCCTCCAAATGTCATACCTCTAGGACTTATAGTTTAGGCTGTGCGTTGATTGTCAGCCAGCTTCAAAAGAGATTTATATATTTAAAAGATTAGATAGAAGGAATATGAAAATCTAGGTTTCTACCAAGGCTCTGTTATAATTAGGTCAAAAGCATATTATCTTTGAGCGGAGTTATCTCGCTCTAACAATAATAATTGGGCCGGCATTGTCCCCTGCCCTTTGTGCGGCGGTCCTTTGTGTGACGAGTGTGGCCCGTGCTTGTGACATTTGAGGGTTAACAACGTAGATATTGTGGTAATAATAATATATAAGTTAAAAAAAACTGTAAAAACCGACTTCAATTTGATACGCCTTCATCATCAAATGATAATGATGATGATGAGAGTTTGGGACCAACCTGAAAGCATACTCTTTCAGATAAAAAAAGAATTTTTCAAATCGGTTCATAAATGACTAAGTTCTGAGGTAACAAACATAAAAAAAAATACAACCGAATTGAGAACCTCATTTTTTGAAGTCGGTTAAAAAGTGCAAGGAGTTTTGTGACCGCAATAAAATGTAGTTTTTGAAGTTATACTTCTAATGCGACTTCCAACAAGGTTGCGTTAAACGGGAAGCGTTAGTTTCTTTCTATTCCCCCGAATAGAAAGAGACAGAGACTAACGAGAGTGATCACATACGGAGACCCCCACAAAACGCAAAACACTTCGATAGTGCGTTCTAGGTTCCGACCAAACTTAGCAGCGCCATCTAGTTCTGATTTAGGCAACATGAGCATAGAACATTTTCTAACTAAATAAGTACTGCATAAATATAAATACTAAATTAATTTCACATTAAACACAGAGCGAGAGTGAATGCGTGGCACTCGAAGTATAACTTCTTCCGCGCGAAGGGACTCCACGCACTATTTTTTTTTATGTAAGTAGTAGATAAATTCTAAAGAGGATGGTGGGAGGAAACTCGGGACAGGGAACATTGGAAGTCTTTGTGGGAGGGTATATCTTACACAGTTATTTTTACTGGGCAAGTTATAGAAACCTTACCTTCTTATATTTTTTATATTTTCAGCTATTTTTACAAGAGAATGGCTTCATCACTGCATAGTATAAAACAAAGTCGCTGTCGCTGTCTGTATGCTTAAATCTTTAAAACTATATTCACGGACCCTTAACACAACGCCTTCTAGTCCCAAACTAAGCAAAGCTTGTACGATGGAAACTAGATGGCTGATAGAATACATACATACATTTTTTTGTAAATACATATTTATAATACATAGAAACACCCAGACACAGAACAAACATCTACGTTTACAACACACAATTGTTTGTTCTCGGTGGGGATCGAACCCACGACCCACAGCACGGAAGGCAGAGCTACTACCGACTACTTAAAACTATGCAACGGAGTTTGAAGTTTTTTTAAATAGATAGAGTGATTCAAGAGGATGGTTTATATGTATAATACATGCATAATACTGTAGAGAAACACTTATAAATTTAGAGGTTTCTAAGGTGATGTCGTAAATAAACCCATTTTTTGCTCTTACGTTGCAAACGCTGGCTGAACGTAACAGCATTGCACCCGTGCGAAGCCGGGGCGGGTCACTAGTATTATTATATTTTCAGCTATTTTTACAAAAAAATGGCTTCATTAGATCTAATTTTAAATCTTAAATCTCTGAGATAATTTTAACCCTTTTTTTATGCCTAAATTAATAAAATGAGGCCAAAATAATATGCTTTGTACGGATTTACCCCGCTTATAACGATAATTGGGTCACCATTGTCCCACGGCCCTATGCACGGGACTCGAGTGGGTCAGTGTGACCCGTGCTCGGCATTAGAGGGTTAAGATTTAAGATGGCTTTTAATTCATTTATCGTAGAACAGCTTTGCTTATATAGTTTGGGATTATATTGTGTGAAATTTACAAAAAAAAATATTTATTTAAATACATTAAGTGTATTAAAAATAGATATTGCAGATATTTAAATATTTTGATCTACAGTAGTTTTTGCGTGAAAGAGTAATAAACATCCATACATACATATAAACTTTCGTAGAATATAAAAAAGCTTCGCTTAGGACCAATTGATGGCACAGACTTGGAGAGTTCTAAGCAGAGCAGTGGGTGAAGCGGGCTGTGAATAATGATAATGATGAACTATTTTTAAAATAATCTTTATTTTTTGAAATTGGTTTCTGATAAAAGTACTGGGTAAAGGTTTGTTAACCAATCTAGGAGAATTTATAAAATTGTATCAAATTCGATATTGCAAAACTGTGCTCACCAGATCAGAGACGGTTTGAAAAAGAAAAGATTAATTGCGGATCCGCGAATATCATAATATAATATAATATATTAGTAAAGTTCTTGGGGATACAGTTTTTGTCAATCGGGGGGGGAACTAAAAGTAGCGAGAGGGAGTCTGAGCAACCTTTTCCCTGAGAGTCTTGAGGCGGGTGCTTAGAATATACCGAGCCTTAAAACTCGAGAGAAATAAATTTTCACAACATACCTAATATAATATTATATTTATAATATAATAATATAATAATATAATATTATATTTATAATATCCAACGTGTGGTGGAAAGAAAACCTAGCACAACCGCAAGTTAAAGAAAATGATACAGCTAAAATCATGTGGGAAATACCGGTCCAAACCGACGTTACAATAGTGCACAATAGACCAGATATAATATACGTAAATAAAATAGAAAACAAAACTTATTTAATAGATGTAACGGTACCGTCTGACTACAATATAGGAGCTAAAGAAATAGAGAAACTTAGTAAATATCACGCCTTAAAAGTAGAAATAACCAGACTTTGGAAAACACCCACCGAAGTCATACCTATTGTAGTCGGCGCCACGGGTATTATAGCTAAAAGTTTACACAGATATTGCAATAGATTAGATTCAAACATTAACATTCACATCATTCAGAAACAGGCAGCCATACACACAGTCACAATAATTAGTAAAGTTCTTGGGGATACAGTTTTTGTCAATCGGGGGGGAACTAATAGTAGCGAGAGGGAGTCTGAGCAACCTTTTCCCTGAGGGTCTTGGGGCGGGTGCTTAGAATATACCGAGCCTTAAAACTCGAGAGAAAGAAATTTTCACTTTTAATAATAATATATTAATGATATTATTATGATTATAGATATTTATATGGATGATATGCGATATGTATTGCGATCGCGCGACGTCGATATTTCCGTGTAATTAGTCACAAGTGGCGCTGTTTTCATTCCCAATGTAAACACAATAAAGTAGAAAAATCTGTTAGTTTTTCTACTTTACTTACCTACTTAGGGCCTTACTTACGACAGACGAATAGTTAAACAGCTGGATCAAAGTATAGCTCTGTCACTGTTTGACATTACCTGTTAGTAGGTGACAGCAATAATTTAAACAGCTGATTAACGTTACGCAGCGATCGTAAGTAAGAGGGCTATATATAGTAGAACGATGTCGCGAAATTCAATTGATGTATGGTAAACAAACAGTACTACGAGATTCGAGCGATTACCGTCTTAGCGACAGGTTTGTATGGAAAGCGACAGAATTAGCCATTCATAAATTGAATTTTGCAACATCGTTTTCAAGGTGGGGGAATGACCTGTATTGCGGTGATTTGGCACCTACTATAGTCGGGTTTTCTTAATTTTTTTCAAGTACAATATTTATTTTCTGAGGGTAGGTATGTTTAAATGTGATACTCATGATAGATGACTGATAACATGTAGATCACAATCACAGATCATATAATACTGTCACAATCAATTCAAGTAGCCTGTGTTCTTGAATTGATTTGTCTGTGACCTCTGCCTACCCCTATAGGAAACAGGCATAGTTTTAGATACGTTGACTCGAAGCGACTATAATACGTACTGAAAAAAGATTTTTTTTTAAAAGATATAAGTAATGTGTGCTTATTTCAAAACCACATGTTTTTACAAACAAAAGCGCTTAAATTACACATTAAGATTCACCAAATCAGATTTGAGTTGATTCAAAGTCGTATAAATAATTCACACACATAAAAATAAACTGCTTGTCCGGGTCGTGTGACGTCATTAATAACACCCAGCTGTCCGTCAGAGCTGTCACTGTCAATGTCATGCCGGATTGCGGAATGAGTGAAGGAAAATTAAATTAAATAGGCCGATGTACTGATGCTAAGCGGTTACCTTAGTCTATGGACGCCAGCAACATCAGGTGCACCACACGCATTGCTACCCCTTTAAGAATTTGATGTCTTTCTTGAAGTCACTAAAGAAAACCTCAATATGGCAATTGTAACAGTCGGTTAATAGGCTCTGCCTTCTGTACTATGGGTAATAGGTTCGATCCCCACTGAGAACAAACAGTATTGCTTAGTTTGGAACTAGAGGGCGTTGTGTGACATATTCAAGAAAAAATCTTTTATTATTGAAGTGAAACTTCTAATGCGACTTCCAACAAGGTTGCGTTAAACGTTTAACGCTCCTGGGGAGGAGGAATAGAAAGAGACAGAGAGAGAGTGAATGCGTGGCACTCGAAGTTTCACTTCTTCCGCGCGGAAGGACTCCACGCACTATTTTTTTATTGATACGATTTGTCAGAGACACTGCAAGACCTTATGTGAGTACTTTAGCGTATACTCACACTAAAGCCGGCCACTCACGCTAGGTTGTGCATGATGGTTAAAACCTTGCATGCACAACCGAGAGTTATAACCGAGCTTCATATTACACATACACGTTAGGGCTTGCATGATGGTTATAACCTTTGTGGGGTAAATGTATATATGAATGTGGAGATCTTCTAATCTCCATACTATTTCTTCGGGAGGCAATGATAAGGTTCAGTGTTCCACATAATTACTTATTTATTCACCAACGAAGCTACATGTTTACACTGTGCGAGCGGGGAGAGACGACTGGCGACGCGGGACACAAAACTATCGCGTCAGCCCGATTTACCTACTTGTGGCTAGTCGCCACAACCTTGCATGCATAACCGACAGTTAATTATTAACCGAGAGTTGGAGCTCGGATGCCACACACGTTCGGTTATGCATGAGCATGCATAACCGAACGGCAAAAATACCAATTTTGGTATTTGTTTGGTTGCATGTACATGCATGACTGTACAGTTTTCGGCCATACACGCTAGGGTTTGCATGTTGGTTATGTATGTAAGGTCATAACCATCATGCAAAACCTAGCGTGGGTGGCCGGCATAAGAGATATTACACAAAAAAACTTGATGCATATTTTACTTGGCAAAACTACTTTTGCGCTATAAAAACGTTTATTATCTTGAACTGAGCACAGTAACCCACTTAGCAGTTCAGTGAACTAGGTTACACTTCTTGTCCTAGAATTATTCTAGGTTATTCATGAACTGGCCTGTTGCCAAATGTTAACCCGATCAATAGAGGGTCTATTGATCGGGTTAACATTTGGCAACCACTGATTCTAGACAATACGATTCAGCTGAAAAGATAATACTCGGAAAATGTCAGTCGTATTACCAGCAACATGTTGCTACGTGCTGTTAGAGGTCCCTTACAAACTTATTCAATTTTATACTTATCTAAAAAGTTAAAAAACTACTCTATTTTGCATTCTACTTAATTTTAAATTATAACCCTCCTTTTTACTTCGCCGTAGTCGGTTGAAATACTTCACTTCAGTTCTTTCCTGTTTATTACACACGTACACAAACACACATACAACTCTCACACTCACACTCATGCGGGTACAGTCGCAGACGTAATTACATTCCTAGAAATAAAATAATTAAAATGGGAGAGGAAATGAACACAATTTTCATAAATTCTGTGACCTCGGCTTGCAGAACTTTTCAAGTTTATAATTTATATAAAATGTTTATTTTAAAATAGTACTTACTTACATCAGTAACTTTTTTATAGTGCTTTCAAAAAACTGTATGTTACCAAAATGAAAGCAATTTCTTCTTCTTCTTCTTCTTTTATTTATGGTCTCTGTCTGTCATTTCGACAGACAATTTGCCATTGTCAAGTGAGGTCTAAGAAATAATATCAGTTAAGTCAAAAACTCTGTTTTGCGTCGGCCATATTGTAGACAAAATGAAAATCCTATTAAATGTTGATATCAGCTAGATACTATAAAACCACAGACCCAATTAAAAGTAGAATTATAATAGTTGCAACCCAATTCCCAACTCTGACTAACTACAAACCTAAGTGCGCCATCGTCAGATAATTCGGATTAATTTCACAACGGAACCCAACCTTACCCAACCTGCCTTTTAGTGGGTGGTGTGGGCTCAAATCCTTTACAAATTGGCCCAACACTTCTCACCCTCACTGTACTGGTACATCCACACACAACAGTTGAACGACTTGAATTATTGGCTTGTAGAACATAACCACGGGTTCTCGTTTCAAAACTTTTGTACATGATTAACCAAAGAATTTTGTTTGAAATTTCATTATTGGTTTTAACTTTTTAATCGCGTTAACCAACTTTGCGATTGTTTGAGGTTTGTAGAACATTCTATTACGATTGTTTTACAATATATTTTATCATGTTGGCTACGAGTTTTGATATTGATTCTATTCATCACAAACATTTTATTGTCAAAAAATGTAGGCATTTGCTCAATACTTTACCATACCCTAAAGCGGCGACGAAAAACACCATGAGAGGTTCAGGAGCCAAATGTAGGAGTGTTCTCTTGCCTCTTACTTCCTATATCTCCAAAGATCTTATATGCTAATGTAGCGCCATCTATCTCGCTACATAAGAACTAACATGAGAAATATCCTAGATCGCGCAAACGAAGTTATCACGGAGTTTGAACATAAGTAATACAACCGAATACCATCCATCGGTCCTCGGACCCCGAGCCAAAGGTCGCTCGGCGTGGAAGATCTTCCCTTTTCGTAGGAGGACATCTATCCTACCATGTTCTCCTCACTAAGAAATATTAAGAACCGTCTTTGTTTATATCTTTAAACTTGCAGATTAAAGTCATGAGAAATGAACCTGAACGCCAAAACCTTGACGAATGGCAAGAATCTTATACGACCTAATATATAAACACCTAATTATAATTAAATACCTAATAAGATATGTCCGGTACAGCTGAACATGTAAAACTATAGATTAAAAAAATGGCTTGCGAACAAGGTATACTATAGCTTAGAAGAGTATTATGATTCCTACTAAATATTAAGTTTTTATTCGTTAATTGTATAATATCTATAAAAATAGCATTAGGTGAGTAGGTACCTACTTATAATAAAATTATAAGATTTACTTACTATGTAAAGTATTGTACGCCCGGCATGGGTAAACTGTTGAAACTCTAGGTACATAATATCTATAAGATCTCTTTTTACACAGTTTCACAATAAATGATTCTTATTCTTATTCATAATCTTACGATTTGAACTTAGTTTTGGACATGTGAATGTGATTACGTTCGAGTTCGATTCGAAAACTCGTAGTACTCTTTCAGCAACATTATAGGAGCGTAAATCTCGTAGCGGTTGAACCTCCCGCTGTAATTTGTAGCGTTTTCAGATGTTGCCAATGTGGTGAATCGCCCTATTTGTGGTAGAGACATGGCGATTTTAAACTAGTATTCTTTCGTAGTTTGTATGGGTTTTCTGTAAAGCTCTGTGACGTAAGTCTATTCTTTAGCGGTGGTACTTACGTATTCGTTCAACAGAGAACCTGTTAGTAAGAAACAGTTATGCAACAAAAAGTTATGCAACGATTATAAGTAAGCCAGGTAAAGAACAGCTTACTACGAGTAGATACATAAGAAGTTGACAGTCGTCATGGCTCAGTCGGTAGTAGCTCTGCCTTCTGTGCTGTGGGTCGCGGGTTCGATCCCCACCGAGAACAAACATTTGTGTGTGGCAAACATAAATATTTGTTCTGTGTCTGAGGGTTACTATATATAATAAGTACGTATTTACAAAAAAAGTCCAATTTATAAGTATTCTATCAGCAATCTAGTTCTCATAGTACAAGCTTGGCTTAGTTTGGGACTAGAGAGCGTTGTCTGATTTGTCCGAGAATATTTATTTATTTATTTAAGTAAAAAAAAGTGCTATGTTTGAAATTCTTGAAATTCTGAACTGATATTTAATAGCCAGTATATTTTTTATATTACCACTGATATTATGAAAAATAATAAAGAACATTCTTGGTCTAATAATAGAGAGTACCTTCCAATAATTGTTTGTTGATTTCGAAGTAGCTCTTGATATTTACCTGAAACAAATACAAGCAACTCTTATGAAAGAATTCTATGTAATTACATAGTAGGTATACACAGTTTTTTAGAGAGAAAGAAGTAAATTAAAAGAAAAATCTATGGAATCAATAGGGTAAGTGCGAAAAAAACACTTCTATACTATTATAAAACTGTAAAAAAACCAAAAACTAAAATTAAAGATATCGATAAACTAAATATGCAGATATACTAAATAAACGATTCTGATTCCAAAAATCGAGTTTGTCTGTTTGTTTGTTCGCAGATCATGCCTAAACTACTGGACCAATTTCAATAAAGCATACCTATACCATTCAGAATCCCTTTTTCCGGATTGAAACAGGCAATATTTTATTGAAATGAAAGACGTGGATTCTTAGATACAGCTTGACCTCTCTAAGCCAAAAGCCGCCTTTGGCACGAGGTTCATCGTATGCTGGTTGACAGATATTTTGGTGGAAAGTTTCGCACGCGTACTAAGTCGCGGGTATCAGCTAGTTATAAATAAATACTTATCCTTGGACATATCACACAACGCCCTCTAGTCCCAAACTAAGCAAAGAGCTTGTACTATGAGAACTAGCTTGCTGATAGAATACTTATATACATTTTTTTTTAAATACATACTTAATATTACATAGTAACACTCAGACATTGTACAAACATCTATGTTTGTCACACATGTTTGTTCATATTGCGGATCGAACCCATGACCCACAGCACGGAAGGCAGAGCTTATACCAACTGAGCTGTGAGATATTTTCCTGTTGGCACGAGGATATATAGGACTGTCACGGCGATGCCAATCAAGATGGCGTCTAGACCAATGTTGCCAACAGGAAAATATCGCATTATGTTACTAGATTTTATGGATTTTCGGAATATACCCATTTTCGCAATTACCCCAGTTGTAAAACAAAGTCAAAAACAATAGAAACTCAAATTCTGAAACTACAAGCTACCATTAGGCCTTTGTGACACTGACAGTTTAAATTCACAAAGAACTGTCAGCTGTCAGTATCAGTGCCACGTGCGTGACAGTCAAGTCATTCTTTATTCTTTATTGTACACAGAGATACTTAACTTAAAACTTAAACTTAAAACATGTACATAAAGGCGAGCTTAACCCTAAAAAGTCATGTTGTTTTTGTATAGATATCTTTCAAACAGTTAAAACAAACTATTTTTAATCACAGATTAAAAAAAAGTGTTAGCATTTACCGCCCAAGTACTGATCCGAACTCAAGCATATATTTTTTTTAGTTTATTTACGATTTTGTATGAGAATCTCAACTCAAATCTGTGCTTCAGAATACGAGGCTTTGTCTGTTAAGGCATTCAGATTGTATGAATTCCAATTGCCCGTATTACTTATGACATTTTCATGATTGCTATGGATAGAAAATTAATTAATCAAATGTATAGAATTAAACTTGAACTTCTTGGTTTGTGGTTTTTGTGGCTAATTGTCACAATTCTGTCAGTGTCGAGTGCTAGTGTCATAAACATGAGGAGAGTGCGGACTAAGAAAATCACAGACGAAGGATGAATGGACGGAGCCATAAAGAGACGTTGCCAGCCCGCCCGTCATGTCAACGCATTGCCTTGTTTCCTTATCTATTATTATGATAATCACGTTGAGTAAAAGAGAAAGCTATAGGAAGTTTGGCAACTCCGCGCTGTCGGTGTACTTCGTGTCCATGTTGTGATCGACTAGTCGGTCACAACATTGCTACCGGTGTACGTAAAAAGGCTAAAATAATATAAAAAGATTGTTATTACAAACGAATATTCATTAGTATAAAGAAATATGTCGTGTTGTGCTGTGTTCTGTCCATCAAGAACAACCAAAGGTGGACTAAAAGACCCAGAATTATCATTTCACACGTAAGTTTTTTTGGCTAAAATATCTGAATTTATGAAGTTTTAAAGTGATACATGTATTTTACATGAAAGATATACGTCCCTGGCATCATATAATTACCAAATAGTCGTAGTTAACTGTGGATTTAAAGCTTTAATTCATCTATCTATACAAATATTATAAAGAGGAAAGGTTTGATTTTTTGTTTGTTTGTTTGTTTGTATGAATTGAATAGGCTCCGAAACTACTGGACCGATTAAAAAAATTCTTTTACCATTAGAATCCTACATTATCCCTGATGAACATAGGCTATATTTTATCCCGGAATTCCCACGGGAACGGGAATTACGCGGGTGAAACCGCGAGGCGCTGCTAGTGATAAATAAATACATTGTTTTACGCCTCCCGGCTAGTGATGTGCCTGCAGCGTCCTTAAGATTTTATCGATATTTACAACTATGTTGTTGTATCCTTTGTTTATATTTAACCCTTGTTTGTGTTACCTATAATAAAATCCTATTTACCTACGCCGGTACCCTAAAATGGCAGTTTTTATCATTAATTGACATTTCGCGTCGCGTCAACCGTTTTATGGGTCCCACTGCAGGGTACGGGTTTCTCCCATAGAGAAATATCCTATTTATTAGTTACTAATAAAATATTTTGTTTTAGGTTTCCGAAATGTCCAGAAATAAGAAACCTGTGGATGAAACAGGATTTAAGTCATTGAATACAAAGAGTTAAGAGCTATTATTTAGGTTCTGTAACTTAAAACCCTGTTTCAGTCTTATTTTTAAATTACAGTAATAGCGAGCTATGTGTGGGTAAGTGTGTTTCGAGATTAGTACGAGTATGCGACCATTTTTTATCAATATATTTCGTAATAGTATCTCTTCCCTACTCACGCACACTAATGTAAATTTAGAAACTCACACCAACATAAAACTGACACGCTATCAAAGATTTCACTCCGTCCATTCATCCTTCGTCTGTGAAGAAAATGGTCAGTGTACAAAGGGAGGTACCTACCTAAAACCAAAATTTTGTCAATTTGATGCATAGAATTCCTAAAGTATGTAAGTGACATTTCTCAATGAACGAGTCACGTGACCTTTCCCATACATTTTTTATGTTTTCTTTTCTATAGAATGTCAACTTGTATCCAGAGAGGCAGTTTTCAAACAAAGTAGGTCAAATTGGCCTTTTACAGTTTCCAACTCACAAATGCTATGTCAAAAGAATTTGATTGATGTTTATATGACGTTTGAATCGCAGTCAAAACATTCGCGCGGCAAAATACGTTTTTGAAAGGTTCTCGAATATAGTGCAAAAGTACCTACAGTGTTTTTTTTTTATTCTCGCATAGAAAACGAACCGATATAAAGTTTTTTTAAACTATCAAATCACGTACTGGGTTACCCTCTGTATCGAAACCAGCGAATGACGTCACGTGCTCCAATCTACCAGGCACCCAGAAGTCCCAAGGATGTATATCATTTACATTCGAATAGAGGGCTTACAGCTCGGATCGTTTGCTGATACATTGCGCCATTCACTAGATTCGCCGCGCAGATTTACGACCGCAGCCGGCAATGTGCGCCGTTAAGCAATTGGATCGCGGTGAAAGGGTCTTTGTAATTTGCTGTATACCGTGGAATGGTGGCGGGAAGTTTGAAATATTTTCTGCTCTTTGAAACATTTTGCTTTTGATATCAGCCCTCATATCGTAAGCTCTGAACTGCTTTCGCTGCCCAGCATAATGTCAAAGTCAAAGTCAAAGTCAAAAATCTTTTATTCAATAAAATCTCACTGATCACTTTGAATCGTCACTACATTTTGTATGATTAGGTATGATTACATTTTTTTTTATTGGATGAGTTGGAGCTAGTTCGTCCCAAGCTTGTTTGTCTTCTAAATAATCAGATATTTTATAGTATGCTTTTAAAAGAAGTCCCTGTTTTATTACGTTTTTGAACTTGCCAATCAACAACTGAGACACATCACTTGGGATTTTGTTAAAGAAGCGTACACATTGCCCTTTGAAAGATTTACTAATTTTGTGTGAGCCTAGTGGTGGGAACACCGAGTTTGTCTTTATTTCTAGTGTTAACATACTCAATACTCAATACTCAATATATTTATTGCTTTCACATGGTTTAGGTAAATTTTATAACATTATGATTATCACTTTTTTTGTTGAATAAAATGATATTTTTTTGAACATACAATAAGTTATCATAGATGTACTGGCAAGGTACTGTCATTATATTTATTTCTTTAAACTTATTCCTCAGTGATTCTCTGGGACCCATGTTATAAATTGCACGAATAGCCCGCTTCTGCAACTACATAAGTAAGTACATATTAATTTACATTTAAGCTCCACTGTAATCATAGAATACTGTACTATACATACAAATCTATAAATGAAACTAACCTTTTGCACCCGCCTCTCGACAATCAAAATTATAATTTATAAGTTTTAAAAACTGGAAAAACCGACTTCAATTTGATACGCATTTATCATCAAATGATGATGATGATGACGATGATGATGATGATGATGATGGAAGTTCATTGGGACTATTTTATTGATCGTAAGCACTACAGAAACGTCACAGGAAAGCAAATACGCAGTGTCGTGTAAGTGAATGACGTGTTTTTTTGAGTTATTCTTATTTAACTGCCAAACTACTGAACTGATTTTGATAAAAATTTTATGACACCAATCTGGAAGCATACCCTTTCAGATAAAAAAAGAATTTTTCAAATCGGTTCATAAATGACGGAGTTCTGAGGTAACAAACATAAAAAAATATAAAAAAATACAACCGAATTGAGAACCTCCTCCTTTTTTGAAGTTGGTTAAAAATAAATTGTGTGCAAACTCTAAAAGCCGTTCAAACTTCACGAGGCCTGTCATTCCTTTCATTAGTTTGCAAAAAGGCACCTTCCGACATTTCCGTTCACTTATTTCAATGCGGTTCCTTGAGCACTGGTGTTTATTGATACTGAACAATTATCTTCATTTTATGAATGATCCGTAGAAAAACCAAAGCCACATAATTTTCACGGGATTACTTAGAATCGCTTTTCAAGTTCTGTCAAAAAATAAACACCTACTTGATTAGTCATTATTAGAAATTGCTCTATCTATACACGGTGTAACATAATTGCCGTATAAGTCCGAAGGGGGGTATTTTACAGGTCATGGCGAACAGTGTTTTGTTCTACGGCTTTTGAGATTTCGAAGTTTTTCATTCATGAAATGAGCTCGTAACCTTTACTTAAAACGTACCTAGCGCTACGCTACGTTACGCTACGCTACGTACCTAGCAACGTACCTGCGTAGCTAGCGTGTACGTGCGACGCGGTAGGAGGGTACCTACGTGTGCATGCGTGTGTACGGATTTACGCAACTAGTAAACAAACACTTAGGGTTGTCGCAAATTTCTAAAATAATAAAAGTTGTACTTTTGTATGAAAATTTCAATTACGACTTATTGACCCTTTGCGCACGTCCCAAAAACTCAGGTGGTCGGTCTGATTACGCTTTCTTCGGCAATTATGTTACACCTTGTATATTATAGCAAAGTTGGTCAAATTCTCTTTCGTCAATTAGTCAGCGTAAGAAGAATTCCAGACTAAAGTATTTAAAAATAATGCTAAACGTACTGAATTCTCAAAGTGGACGTCGGAACCCTAAAAGCGGAACCCTCGAACACAATTCAATCCATCTGTCTAGCCTCTCAGCTATATTGAATCACACTCAGTGCCACTCAAATTTGCACCGTATACCATTACAATATGATTTGAATTCGAATGCATGAATGTTGCCACGGAATATTGAGCCTTATAGAGCACTTGTCAGAATCTATCAATATTTTACGCGGAGCTCGCCGTCATTTTAATACAAGATTTAATAAACTATTCAAAAAAACTAAACTTTAGCATATTCTTTAGAAGACTATTAAAATAAGACTGAATAAAGAATTAGATATTATCCTGTAAAGCTTTATATTTTATCCTAAAATGTGCAATTATCTTGTAATTTTTTAACCGACTTTAAAAAAGAGAGGAGGTTCTCAATTAAGTTGTAATTTTTTTAAATGTTGGTTACCTAAGATTGAGAAGTCCGTCATTCACTCCGTCTGACTATGAAGTCGGAATGTAGTCAAATTGAAGTCGGTTTTTGAAGTTTTTAAGCTTATAAATGATAAAAAACGATCACCGTCATGTTTATTTACCAGATCACGGCAGTGTCCATGTTTTAATAATGTACGAAAAACACCACAAGCTCCTCATCTATAATGTTTCAGTTTTTCACAGATGAAATATTGTATAATGAAACTGATTTTTTGCTTTTATGATTTTTCTTTGACAATTAAATATTGCTCTTTAAAAGATTTTCATTGTTATCCGACTGTCAATAAAGGAAGGGTTATGAATTAAAGGCGCGAAACTGCCGCATAGAATCACTAAAGTAAAACAATTATAATAGGCGATAAGCAATGTAACAAGCAGATGACCTGATGTTAAGCGGTAACCTCCGCCTACAATGCCTCACTGAACACATCCCTGCGAACGTGATGAACGATTTTGATTCCGACAATCGAGTTTGTCTGTTTGTTTGTTCGCGGATCACGCCTTTACTGCTGGACCAATTTCAATGAAACTTATACCATTCAGAAGCCCTTTTTTCGGATTGAAACGTAGGCTATATTTTATTGAAATCAAAGACGTGGATTCTGAGATACAGCTTGACCTCTCTAAGCTAAAAGCAGCCTTTGGCACGAAGTTCATCGTATGCTGGTGACCGATGTTTCTCACGCGTACGAAGTTGCGGGTATCAGCTAGTCTAACAATAAAAATTTGTTTTTTTTTGAAGAAATTCCTACCAGTGGGGATTTTAAAGCGTGATGACCTATCTAATAAGTGTGATGACCTATCTAACAAGTGTGATGACCCATCTAACAAGTGTGATGACCTATCTAACAAGTGTGATGACCCATCTAACAAGTGTGATGACCTATCTAACAAGTGTGATGACCCATCTAACAAGTGTGATGACCTATCTAACAAGTGTGATGACCTATAACTGCTTGTTATAAGCAGTTATCTAAGTTACCAGTCCACCGAGCTAACTCAAAATCCCAGATCAGAATGTTCCAGATATTAATTACTTGAGACCGGATAAGCCACAGAATACGAATAGTTACTACGTACTAAGCTGAGGAGATCAGTCTTTGAAAGATGGGAATTGAGTTCTCGAAATTAAATTGGACTTAAAGATTAGAAAGCGCTAGTTTAGTGGGAGTGTTTCGATCTTAAGGTTGCAGTTTCAATTCTAAGCAAACAACGGATTTGTCTACTCGATTATTGTTTTTTAAGACAAATATTTTGTATGTAATACAATTTCAAACGGTGTAGAAATGTCGTAAACAAAAATATTTTAGTAGCAGCGATCGGCTTGCAAACCGTCACGTATATACCTAAGTATAATTTGCTAACGTTTGGACGTAAGAAATATTTAGTCGTTTTTTCTAAAAATGAAGCGGAACTAATTTAAAAAAACTTGTAACATTTTTAACAATTGTGGAAAAAAAACCACTACGAGTAACTTATACTCTAGAATTCTTCGCAGTTCAATTTGTATAGAATGAATGAATAAATAAATTATTCATTCATTTGTATTCAAAAAAGTACAAAGTCTTTGAAAAATGCTAAACTAAATATCATTCTCTTTCATAATAAATATTAAATAAAGTAAAATTACATTTATTTGATAATAATTTCATTAGAGCTGCACTCGAGTCGATCACAATAAAACAAGATGGCGTCTTTCTGCAGCAGACGCGATATTGCACAATATTTCAATTTCATAAATATCTGAAGATCGACAATAAAACGAAACCAATAAAGCCAAGCGCGGGCTGCGAGTGTAAATTAAATGGTTCCGTACATCACAAGTACGATATAAGATGTCAGATGCATAGCTTTACGACTTCGTGAACTTTTTCAACATGGTCAGTTTAGACGTTTCCTATAATTTTGCCAGTAAAATGTTTTTGATAGTGTAAATTATGGATTATTATAATAATAATCATCTACTATATAAAAATAAGTCGAGTTTTCCTTCCTGACGCTATAACTCCAGCGGGCCTAAGATGCGCACCGCGAGATATTTGTCATGTCGTTCTGTCAAAATGTAAGCATTTTGTACCAGTTCTGGAACTATTGCATTACCTGTGGTACCTAATGTTGTCGACAAAACGCGCCATAATGTACAATTTTGACACTTTTTAGTCGTCGTACCTCTCTGAGGACGAGATAATAGTCATGCAGAAATGTCAAAAGTTGAAAATTCAAAGGCGCGGTTTCTCGACAACATTACCACAGATAATGCAATAGTTCATAACTGGTGCAAAATGCTTACATTTTGACAGAACGACATTACAAATATCTCGCGGTGCGCATCTTAGGCCCGCAGAACGCACGAACCGATTTCCACGGTTTTGCATTCGTTGGAAAGGTCTCGGGCTCCGTGAGGTTTATAGCAAAGAAAATTCAGGAAAAATTTCAACAGAAAAGCGGGAAAATTGAATTTTGAAAAGTCACACCCTAACGCGAGCAACGCCGCGGGAGACGGCTAGTTACTAGATAAGATTGCTTGTTATGTAATTTCACGAATAAATTATCAACCGTTAGGTACGTCTTCAATAGGCTTGTGAGATAACGCTATGTAAGCAGAAGTTACCACTTAACATCGGATGGGCCATTCGGATATTCCACTACGTTTTCTCAAAAACAAAATGAAAGAAAATTATTAATATTGTTAGCTTCTTTTCCTTATTTATTTATTCCAAATGAATTTGTAACAAATTTACAATTTTGTGCAATAAAATATTAAATAAAATGCATATTTTTTTCAGTATGATTGAGTTTGCTTTGCAAAACACACACGGAACCCAAACAAAGCGAACAGATACTAAAAGCACAATTTATTTGAAAAAGGAACTCGTCCAGTTTGCTCACAAGAAAAACAAACATTTTTAAATATTTGCATACAAAATACTACAGGCAAATAGAACCTCTAACTTGTATGCAATAGAGTTCAAATATGCCAGTGCTTTTAAATCCAGGATTACATTCTATGTTCAGTCGGCAATAATACAAGCAATTTTCAATTTTAATACGTTGCACTTTAAGGTTTATTTGTGAAACCTACAAATATGATACGCGAAAAAATGCTGTTTCTGTATGAATTATGGTTTACTATTGCTTGTGTAGAAATAAATCACAAAAATTACTTTCATCAAACGGAAAAATACACAGAAATTTTCTGTTAACAAGTACGAAGTACATTTCCGGTATAATTAAGTAATTAGGTATGTACTTCGTACAGTTTTACTTATTCATTGTTGTACAGTGGTCGATACTCTCATAGACCATTGATATACCAATTGGTAGAATTCTGGTAAAAAAGGTTTATGGCAAAAAAATATATTAAATTTTTTATAGTCGTCACAAGTAATGTAGACAAATAAGTTTTTGCTTTAAAAGTCCAAGAAAAAGACATTAAAATTATAAGTCAAAGTAAAGTTACAGTAGGAAAGGAAAATCATCATCATAGGCAGCTTGTAGTGACCCACTGCTGGGCATAAGTCTCCTCCCTCTAACGCCACTCGTATCTATTTTGAGGGCAACAATAATTATCATCTGTCTGAGTTGGTCTGCCACGGCCTCACTTGTAAAAAAAAACAAAAAAAAAAAAAAAAAAAACAATATATTTTTTTTTGTAGGCCAGAACAATAGTGTATGTACCTTTTTATATTGTACTCGTACCTAGATACCTGTGTACTTGCCCAAAATTTTCCGTGTTGTCAAGAGTCGCAAGTGTTACAAACGCATCCGTTATACCCAAGTAACGGTGCTATAACGACTAACGACACTTATCGCCGGAAATGGCGTATAATTCCTGGCTTCCGGTATGTCCCGGGTTCCGTGAATCAGGGTATCGCCGTAAATCTCGAGCTCCATTCGGAGATAAGGACGAGGAAGTGATGGATGTTTCGGTAAAGTTTTTTGCAAACAAAATTCCACAAAACAAATTGTCAATCTTTAAAATGGTCTCAGATAAAGGAAAATGATGTACTTGCTTCTATCTGGGGAATTCGCTGATGGCATTGTTCAGATCACGATGTAAATCTTTGAGATTATTCTTATTTTTTACTTTTGAAAATTATAAAAAAAATATACCTAATTGATAAACACGTTTTTGGTACCACCGTGTTTTGTATTATGAATCGACAAAAAAATTAAAAGAAAAATGCACGGTGTAACTAACTGTTTCAAGCTTCCATCGAGTTCAATAATTAATTAATTTAATAACAGAGCAAAAGTTTGATTGTGGTTTAACGTGATGAAGTCGTAAAAATAAAAATAAAACATGTGTGTAATTAACAAAAAGACTTTAAAAAAAACGATGCTAAAGAAGTTTTTACTTCAAAAAAGTTGCAAAAAGTGAACGAGTTTGCTCGAGATTTGAACGCACGCACTACGAGCTAGTCTCGATTTGATCCAATCCGTTAGACCGCTTGGCCAGCAGTCTCCTTAGAATGCGTACGAAAATTAGGGATCTCTCTTCTCGTTTCCTCGCTTTTTCGCGTCGACTTTCAACGGTGCTAAAGAAGTTTTCACTTCAAAAAGAATTTAAAATAAGGATATCTTAGGTTGGATATAAATACCCGTAAAACTCAAGTCCAAGTTAACAAAACTTTTACAAGGCTTAAGAAATGTTACTTTTAAAATTACAAACAAAAAATGTTTGTAATTGTTTTTGTTTCCGGCCAAGATCTTTGAACATAACTTGCTTCTATCTTTCTCTTTGTTACTTAAATGTGGAGTTCAAGAACGCGACCAGCGACAATCTTGAGCGACGCGACCAGCGACTTTGATACGTTGATCACACAATATCTATCTAAACTAATATTATAAAGAGGAAAGATTTGATTGTTTGTTCGTTTGCTCCGAAAGTACTGGACCGGTTTGAAAAATTCTTTCACTGTTCGGAAGCTACACTGTCCTTGGATGACATAGGCTATATTATATTTTCAAAGAAACTAGGGATCCTTACTAGAACTTTAATAATGTAACCCAAGGTGTAAAAAAACGACTTAGCTGGGACAGACCGCTAGTCATACATAATCTTTTATCTCTAAACAGCACCCCTTGTACTATACTTCGAAGTTTTTTCCGTCCAAGATTGTCTGGTAGAGGTCGCTGATTAGCGATAAGACCGCCCATTGTACTATTAATTTGAGTATGGTTTTTCATTTTATTGTAATTCCTAGGTTACGGTGTTTAATAAAGAATATCTACTTATCTACCTATCTAGGATTCTATTCAGCGCGGCTTCAGCCAGTGTCTTGGGCCGCTTCCGATTGGTACTGATTTGGACCAGTTGAGCTATCTATAAATCGTTTGCAACGGTTTGTAGATAGCTCAACTGTTTCATGTGTATTTTGTTAATATTGCAAATACTGTATTAGTTGTAATTTTCTTTTTTAATAAATTACTTATAATGTACCTATTTTATTTATTTATTTAATACTTTATTGCACAAAATTATAAATTTGTTACAAAGGGTGGACTTAATGCTGAAAGCATTGTCTGCCAGCCAACCCAAAAAAACCTATCTAATTAATAGCCTGTGATATTCTAGAATCGCTAGAGAATAAACAGCATCAAAAAGGGTATGGTAATAATCTTTTTATTGTTGTCAGTGTACATAACTTAAATATTCTCCAAAGAATTCCAGTTGGTACGATACTGGTATCTAAAAAACGGCCGGAAGGTAAAAAATTAAATTGAAAAACGATAGAAAAGCATTCACCGGAACCATCCAAACACAAAAGCCTTTTAGGGTTCCGTAGTTTTCTTTGTAAAGAATAAAGTTGGAACCCTTTTTTATTCAGAATGAATAAAATAAATTGTTCGCGTTCCATCACGCTTTTAGACGCGAGCTGAATTGAAAGGCTTAGTTTGAATACAACAATGTTTTATATACCCGTATCCTAGTTTCCTATCGTAGTTTTTACCCGACTAAGCAAAGTAAAAGTGCGGTTGTGAGTTTTAAAGTCTGTGTGTGTACGTTTATATTCCCTCTTTGGACGGATTCTAGGTTCCTGAATTTGAGTTTGTTTTTTAATTTGAATAAGTACTTCTTATTGACAAAACGTAATGAATTAATTAACACGGCTTATACATACCAACTATTACATTAAATTAATAAAAATAAGAAATCGTCACTGAAATCACATTACGTCAAATACCACACATAAAAACTAATAATTAATTAAAAATAAATTAAATAAATAAATTTTATAGTAACTTAAAGTGGAATTGAGCAAGCCACGTCGGCCATGCCGTGAAATACTAAGATATTACGGAAGCAAAACGAACTCTTACAAAAAACTCCAGCAACTTATCCCCAACGCATCTACACCATATATATTGTAAGTGAGAAAGGGTTTGTAGCAAAATGAAACCAGCATCAGCATTTGTGACTCGAATTCTGATGAAATCTTGTTTTCAATTTCCTTACGAAAAGTTTTTGTTTTCTTTTGGACATTTCGACAACCCTAAGTTTGTCAACAATATACATAATATATACTCTTGTAAATGACAGAAAATTCTAGGGTTGTTAATTTAAACTTAATTAAAAATTGTATTCATAAAAAATATAAAAGTTTAGGAAAAATGAGTTGGAGTTTATTAAAAATGTGGACGGGCTTCAGGTGTCAGTAAAACTAAGACAGATTACTACGCTAGGTACTTCGATAATTTAGGTAAGTAGCTAAAGGTACTCTTTAGTTGAGTACCTACCACACAACTGAAGCCACGGAAATAAGTAATTCAGTTTTTAAACAATTTTCAATTTTTTTTCGTATTTTTTTTACTCATATTATGTACTCATTACTTTTTAATTTTTTATTGACGGATACTTTAATTTCTTGTTTAAAAAAACTTGTTACATCCTGTATACAACCCTCGTGTTACAAAACAGAATATTCTATTTGAAACTCCAGTTACAAACTCGATACCTGAAACTTGTATGACTGGTATCGAATCAATGCCAACATGTACAGAAGACGAAACTTAGACATTGTCTCTGCAAACTAGAACAGTCTGTAGAGCTGACTTCTATAATGACGTAAAGATTAGTCGGAAAACCGTGGACTCGAAAAAGCCGGATTAATTTTTCAGGTTCAGAAAATAAGAGAGAGGAAATGGTATGTTTTGGATAAAGGTTTTTTCACAGCAAGTAATATCCTGTAAGCTATAGAAAATAACTAGGAACTTTTTGAAGCTGCAAGCTGAAATTTTTAAATTCTTAATTAAACTTAGCAGTACCAGTTTTTGTTTCAGACGTTTTGATAATGAAAAAAGTGTTTACTTTTTTCACTTTCACTATGTTTAGTTGACAAGTAGGTAAGATTCAATATCTATGCGAATTTCAAGTCGATAGAACCTACTAAAGCTATCGACTTAAAATTCAAATTACTTAGGTTTTAAACTAAAGTAAAAACGCACCTTGGAAGGTGCTTGTAGTGTTTGCATCTATTCAGTAGGTGCGTTACCCTGTCTCGCTTGCACGAGTGGTTAGGTAACTGTCATGTGTCAAACTCCCGACCTGTCAATGTCTCCCGACGTGAGGGCGGGAGACGGGGGGGTCGGGGAGTTAGCCGACAGATACGGTGGGTGATGGACGGAGGACAGCCGAAGACCAGCTCGGTGTACCAGTGAGCCAGGGATACAAAGTACAGTATTTTACAGTGCTTATTACTATTTTCGTTCGAAACCTAAAAAGCCGGATATTATAATAGTACCTCAAATCACCCAACCCTATTACCCTACAGGACCGGTATCGCTCATCCGATATCTACTGCCTTTGACTCACGACAACACGACAGCGCCACCTGCCGGAGATCTGTGTGATGTCGTCTAGTGGTTGTAGATGATATCTTACACAAAGAGCCTTTCTACTAGGTCAACTGACACTGTTTAATAGAACCTTTTTACATCCGACCATTATGATAGGTATATTATTGAGCGTTAGAATGTGTGACCTTTGAATGTTTGCGACACTGTTGATTAGATAATAGATAGACCCTTTTAACATCCGACCATAAAAGAGAAGCGCTGAATGTATATTTGTTTGTAGTTTTGTAGTTTAAATTAATTCTAAACACAGTTTCCTTGTCAAAAAGCTGACGTTAGACCACGGGATTCAAATACAGAGGAAAATGAAGTTATTTCAAAAGTAAATGTGTTAACTACTGAACAAAATGATAAGTAACATTTTATCTTGGGTTTTCACTATTCAGCTTGATTTCGAAAAAAAGTGTTGGTTCACCCCAGATTTGCGTGAGTTCTCGTATAAGCCTGGGCTAGTATAAAATTGTTAATTGAGCTTAGACCCATTTTCCCTTTTTAAACAATACCCGAGGATTTTTAACGAGTAAAAACATTATTCTGAACGTGCGGAGGATTATATTACGCCTCGGAGTAGTAATTAGCAATACAGGTTTAGCTGGTTTTAGCAGTTTTTGTAATGTTGCAAGCTAGAGGTCTTTTCAATTTAAAACAATAGTTTTACAATTACATAATACCAACACAAGTATGTTTATAAGATTTCTATGTAAGTAGTTGGATAAAATATTCTAAATATATACAACGCACGGCCTAAACTATAAGTCCTAGTGTACTAAGAAAGGAATCTTGAAAAGTCATACCTTGCTCATTTAATTTACTTCCAGCAAGCGAACCAATGTAGACATTTTTTTTCCATCGAGCTCACTGGTGGGCCAGATGGGAAAAAAAATCCCATCGAACACACTCATTTGCATAGTGGGCTCGTTGGGAACTTTTTTCCCATCGGCCCCACCAGTGGGCCAGCCGGTGGGCTCGATGGAAATAACCCCCTTTAAGGGTCTTAAATTAGGATTAAAGATTTTACCACGCGAGCAAAGCCGCGGGCGTTAGCTAGTAACAAATAATTATGGTGGAATATAAGTAGGGCACGTTTTTGGTAGACGATTGATATGCTTTGCAGTTAAATGCTCAATAAGTTGTTATCAAATATAGCGCCCTGTATAAGGCGAATACAGTGTGTAAAAAAACACGTCTTCAATCAAAACATCTGCATCTAAAATAATGTGGATGTGATCAGGATTGTTTTTAAATAACTAATTTCCTGAGCGTGCGTTCATATCCAATGTGGTTCGTACTCGTAGTTACTATAGTCGTGCCCTCTAGTTTATTGCTACTCTCAGTACTTAACTACTTACATTACACGTTTGAGCGGTATAAATTACCCCTAATTCTGGTTATTGTACCTCTGTTGCAAATAGGTAAAGAATTTGTGGTGTTTTCGCTGGATTTACATTTTAAATGGCGGTTGTGGCCTACTTACAGTTGAACATAATTAAGACGATACTGTTTTGTCCGAATCGACAGCAAGTTATTAAAGTACTTTTAGGGAATGGAACGACGTCATTGTGGATATTGCAGGAAGTTGGCAAATTCCGCCACGGTTATGTCTAACTGATAGACGATGATGATGAAATTTGCCGTCTTAAAAATAGTAGGTAAGAGTAGGTCTACGTTTTCTTGTCTCAAAGTAAATAATAAAACATTGCAAAAACGTAAAAGTGTGCAGAACCCAAGATAAAGGAAGGAATTAAACTCAGACAATGGACCCGACAGATGGCGCCTCTGAGATAGATTATACTGTCTAGAAACTAGATTCTTAGCTAATGAGTTTCCTTCAAGTTCCGATTCAGATTGATTTCGATTAGAATTGATGACGTTACTATTTCAATCAACTAACCTCATTGTTTGGATTATAATGGACTTTATGTTACGAAGGGAACAGTAGAACTGTGCTTTGGCGTGAGCACACTTCTTGATTTCTTTGATTGTGTTTGTTTTGAGCCAAAAGTGCTGAAACGATTTTGATAAAAAAATTATGGGAACAATCTGGAAATCTTTTTTCATATATTTTTTTTTAATCGGTTCCTAAATGACGGAGTTCTGTGATAACAAACATAAATAAATACAACTAAATTGAGAACCTCCTCCTTTATTGAAGTAAAGTTAAAAAAACATAAGTGAAATTCACACGTGAAACCTTCTTAAAAATACTTAACTAATATACAGTACTAAGTTTCACTTCAAAATAAAAGGTAAAAAGTAGCACAAAGTTTATGGTGTCGCATTGGATTTGAACTTGCTTCCGTTGTCGGTCTGAAGCACTAGTACGGAGGTGGTAGAGATGAAGGTAATTTTAGAGAAGACGAGAGGTCGGTGATGAGGTCTGGCCGGAGGAGAAGAGGGTGAAAGGTCGGAGTGTTCACTTGTAGGAGAGGAGTGACCCTGGACCGGGAGGTGGTGAGGAGCGGTGATTCACACACGCTCCTGTACTCGCTGGTTGCAGTCAGCAGCTTCTGTAACTTTCGTTCCAGTATAAGAGAGTTTCCAGGATCTAGGAATTTTTACTAGGTTTTACCACTGTTTTCAGGTTCTTTTACGTGAAGCTTACTGAGCCATGGGCTATAAAAATCAACTGTTTCCCTCCGTTCACCATGAAAATCCAGACCAGACTGATGACCATCTCCCATCCGAATTTTGACAGCCATGAATTCGATTTTCAATGTTTCGTTTCAAATGTTGACCTGCCAGCTGTGTAAAGAGTTCCGTTACGTCTGAAAATCTGAAAAGATCCTATAGCTTATAACAAATAATTTAGAAGTTAACAGCCGAGAAGAATTACAGAATTAATAAAAATTATAGTACACTAGCAGCGCCTCGCGGTTTCACCCGCGTAATTCCCGTTCCCGTGGGAATTCCGGGATAAAATATAGCCTATGTTCATCAGGGATAATGTAGGATTCTAATGGTAAAAGAATTTTTTTAATCGGTCCAGTAGTTTCGGAGCCTATTCAATTCATACAAACAAACAAACAAACAAACAAACAAAAAATCAAACCTTTCCTCTTTATAATATTTGTATAGATGTATAGATAAATACAAAATACTACAATATCCAAGGGTTATTAGCTTTCCGAATTATGTCAGAATATTTTACAACTATCTTATATACTTCACCGTGAAATCATAAGATCTCCGTAACGTCTTGATAATCTAAGCCAGTGTTAAAAATACAAAAACATTTTCTAAAAAACAGCACGCAAACCGAGTTTTCCAAGGCACGTACCAAACCCGAGCCTAGCGGTATCATCCATCAGGGTCCCTCAGGAATTCGCGGTCGGAATGACAATGCCTGTCTGACTGATATTGGTGTCCCCTTGTCAACCTGTCCTGATCATATAAATGTGGAACTTTACGTGAGAGAAGCTAACACTAAATTGGTTGTAACATACCTTTTATCTATTCTAGAAATTCTAAAATAGACTGACTTAGCCTGAGATAATATGGGATGGGTTCTACAAAAGTAATTTACTTAAACCCTTGTTAAAGGATTATGGTTAGGTAAATATAAGAAGTTATACTTAGAGTTTAAGTTTTATTATTTAAATACGTATATGTAATGTTCTGGATCTTGAATATCTAAATAATAATTTGTATTTAATTTTAATATGATAAACTACACCCAGAGAGGCCACTTAACAGATAATCGACACCACCAGTGGGCCAGCTGGTGGACTCGATGGGAATAACCCTTTAAAAATACCCTCAGAGAATAGAAAACAAAAATATGTGGCAATGGTCACGTGATTATAAGGTCATTTAGAGTTAAGGTGTGTTCCAGAAATGATCTAGCAAAATTATCTGTTAAAATGACAGCCATAATTAATAAAAGAAAAAAAAAGATAAGATTAATAGAAGTCTGAATACCACGCAAACAAAGTCAGGCGCGAAGGCTGTGAATAAAGTAAAAATTAATATTAAAATAAAGGAAACAATTTGGCAATATTCAAAGAGCATTGAAACGACTGCCCAGAGCGAAGCCCGCATTATAATTACCTCCAAAACTGACACAGGGATATGTAAATAGCTGGAACACTTTACTGGGAAGACAACGTCAGATTTTAGAACGGGGACTATTGTTTGCATGTTTACCAACTAGGCTGATGACGTTTTTCTAGATATTTTTTTGAAACAGTCTAGTACTGTCCTTTTAAATATTGCGTCGAATAAAGCCTTAAAAGTTGTAGCGCATTAGTGTTGTATTTATTTTATCTTCATGAATAAACACACAAGTCTATGTAGTTATCTGGTTATCAGAAAAGAAAAATGCATTTAGACAATGAAAATAAAGTTCATCATCATTGCCCTGCCGTTATCCCACCGGATTTTCTAAAATAAAAATTAGCTAATGTGTTAATCCGGATCATTAAAAATATATATTCCAAGGTTCATCCAAATCAGATCAGTAAGTTTTTGCGTGAATGAGAAACAAACATTATATATATAAAAGGATTTGACTCTTGTGTCTAATAAAAGTTTACCAGCTGTTTGTCTCCCTGCCTGTGGCCTGGACACTAGCAGATATTTTATTTTATTTTTATTTTATTTTAAGAATTTTTTTATTAATTCCTATTCTTTGTGCAAGTGACAGCGTGAGATGTTTTTGCGTATGGAAACAAATTTACCTTACAGCTGCACTCAGAGTTTTTACCACTAGTGGGCCAGATGGTGGACTCAATGGGAATGACCCTTAGAGGCCCATTCCTGAGCGAGCTCATTCGCAAAGTCTACTGTACTACTAAAGTTCTATCTTCTATCTATCTTCTTCTTCTTCTATCTAAATATATATAACTCTCTTGAAGCTGACTGATAATCAACGCACAGCCTAAACTATACGTCATAGAAGTATGAAATTTGGAGGGTAATATCCTTATATAGTGTAGGGGTGCACTAAGAAAGGAATTTTGAAAAGTCACACCCTAAAGGGTCTAAAATTAGGATCAAAGATTTTTACCAAATAATGCGTATGTTGCTAACACGCGAGCAAAGCGGCGAGGGTCAGCTAGTATTGTATAAAAATACGCAAACGAAATTATCAAATATATGATCTGAAAAGAATGAAGGTACCGTTAAATACAACTAAATTGAGAACCTCCTCCTTTATTGAAGTAAAGTTAAAAAAACATAAGTGAAATTCACACGTGAAACCTTCTTAAAAATACTTAACTAATATACAGTACTAAGTTTCACTTCAAAATAAAAGGTAAAAAGTAGCACAAAGTTTATGGTGTCGCATTGGATTTGAACTTGCTTCCGTTGTCGGTCTGAAGCACTAGTACGGAGGTGGTAGAGATGAAGGTAATTTTAGAGAAGACGAGAGGTCGGTGATGAGGTCTGGCCGGAGGAGAAGAGGGTGAAAGGTCGGAGTGTTCACTTGTAGGAGAGGAGTGACCCTGGACCGGGAGGTGGTGAGGAGCGGTGATTCACACACGCTCCTGTACTCGCTGGTTGCAGTCAGCAGCTTCTGTAACTTTCGTTCCAGTATAAGAGAGTTTCCAGGATCTAGGAATTTTTACTAGGTTTTACCACTGTTTTCAGGTTCTTTTACGTGAAGCTTACTGAGCCATGGGCTATAAAAATCAACTGTTTCCCTCCGTTCACCATGAAAATCCAGACCAGACTGATGACCATCTCCCATCCGAATTTTGACAGCCATGAATTCGATTTTCAATGTTTCGTTTCAAATGTTGACCTGCCAGCTGTGTAAAGAGTTCCGTTACGTCTGAAAATCTGAAAAGATCCTATAGCTTATAACAAATAATTTAGAAGTTAACAGCCGAGAAGAATTACAGAATTAATAAAAATTATAGTACACTAGCAGCGCCTCGCGGTTTCACCCGCGTAATTCCCGTTCCCGTGGGAATTCCGGGATAAAATATAGCCTATGTTCATCAGGGATAATGTAGGATTCTAATGGTAAAAGAATTTTTTTAATCGGTCCAGTAGTTTCGGAGCCTATTCAATTCATACAAACAAACAAACAAACAAACAAACAAAAAATCAAACCTTTCCTCTTTATAATATTTGTATAGATGTATAGATGTATAGATAAATACAAAATACTACAATATCCAAGGGTTATTAGCTTTCCGAATTATGTCAGAATATTTTACAACTATCTTATATACTTCACCGTGAAATCATAAGATCTCCGTAACGTCTTGATAATCTAAGCCAGTGTTAAAAATACAAAAACATTTTCTAAAAAACAGCACGCAAACCGAGTTTTCCAAGGCACGTACCAAACCCGAGCCTAGCGGTATCATCCATCAGGGTCCCTCAGGAATTCGCGGTCGGAATGACAATGCCTGTCTGACTGATATTGGTGTCCCCTTGTCAACCTGTCCTGATCATATAAATGTGGAACTTTACGTGAGAGAAGCTAACACTAAATTGGTTGTAACATACCTTTTATCTATTCTAGAAATTCTAAAATAGACTGACTTAGCCTGAGATAATATGGGATGGGTTCTACAAAAGTAATTTACTTAAACCCTTGTTAAAGGATTATGGTTAGGTAAATATAAGAAGTTATACTTAGAGTTTAAGTTTTATTATTTAAATACGTATATGTAATGTTCTGGATCTTGAATATCTAAATAATAATTTGTATTTAATTTTAATATGATAAACTACACCCAGAGAGGCCACTTAACAGATAATCGACACCACCAGTGGGCCAGCTGGTGGACTCGATGGGAATAACCCTTTAAAAATACCCTCAGAGAATAGAAAACAAAAATATGTGGCAATGGTCACGTGATTATAAGGTCATTTAGAGTTAAGGTGTGTTCCAGAAATGATCTAGCAAAATTATCTGTTAAAATGACAGCCATAATTAATAAAAGAAAAAAAAAGATAAGATTAATAGAAGTCTGAATACCACGCAAACAAAGTCAGGCGCGAAGGCTGTGAATAAAGTAAAAATTAATATTAAAATAAAGGAAACAATTTGGCAATATTCAAAGAGCATTGAAACGACTGCCCAGAGCGAAGCCCGCATTATAATTACCTCCAAAACTGACACAGGGATATGTAAATAGCTGGAACACTTTACTGGGAAGACAACGTCAGATTTTAGAACGGGGACTATTGTTTGCATGTTTACCAACTAGGCTGATGACGTTTTTCTAGATATTTTTTTGAAACAGTCTAGTACTGTCCTTTTAAATATTGCGTCGAATAAAGCCTTAAAAGTTGTAGCGCATTAGTGTTGTATTTATTTTATCTTCATGAATAAACACACAAGTCTATGTAGTTATCTGGTTATCAGAAAAGAAAAATGCATTTAGACAATGAAAATAAAGTTCATCATCATTGCCCTGCCGTTATCCCACCGGATTTTCTAAAATAAAAATTAGCTAATGTGTTAATCCGGATCATTAAAAATATATATTCCAAGGTTCATCCAAATCAGATCAGTAAGTTTTTGCGTGAATGAGAAACAAACATTATATATATAAAAGGATTTGACTCTTGTGTCTAATAAAAGTTTACCAGCTGTTTGTCTCCCTGCCTGTGGCCTGGACACTAGCAGATATTTTATTTTATTTTTATTTTATTTTAAGAATTTTTTTATTAATTCCTATTCTTTGTGCAAGTGACAGCGTGAGATGTTTTTGCGTATGGAAACAAATTTACCTTACAGCTGCACTCAGAGTTTTTACCACTAGTGGGCCAGATGGTGGACTCAATGGGAATGACCCTTAGAGGCCCATTCCTGAGCGAGCTCATTCGCAAAGTCTACTGTACTACTAAAGTTCTATCTTCTATCTATCTTCTTCTTCTTCTATCTAAATATATATAACTCTCTTGAAGCTGACTGATAATCAACGCACAGCCTAAACTATACGTCATAGAAGTATGAAATTTGGAGGGTAATATCCTTATATAGTGTAGGGGTGCACTAAGAAAGGAATTTTGAAAAGTCACACCCTAAAGGGTCTAAAATTAGGATCAAAGATTTTTACCAAATAATGCGTATGTTGCTAACACGCGAGCAAAGCGGCGAGGGTCAGCTAGTATTGTATAAAAATACGCAAACGAAATTATCAAATATATGATCTGAAAAGAATGAAGGTACCGTTAATCCCAAAGAATATTTGAATGTCCTAATTATTCGAAACAAGATGTTTCCATCAAAAAGAATTCTCTTTAAATTCAGACAAAACGACTTATTACCGTAATTTACAGAATGTCGGCGAAATAACGGTAAATGTGCTAAAATAACGAAAAAACTTCGCGTCGCTGAGACGGTACCTCGTATTTTGCTAGAAAGTTCTGTTATAACAGTAATTATTTGATAAAGAAAAATGATGAAGAAAAACACTATCAGAAAACTAGCAAGTACTTTAGCAATGGTGATTTGCAATATTTATAATATATACTATTACAAAACTATAAAAAGCCAAAAACTAAAATTAAAGATACGGGTAAACTAAATATGCAGATCTACTAAACAAACGATTCTGATTCCGAAAATCGAGTTTGTCTGTTTGTGTGTTTGTTTGTTCGCGGATCACATCTAAACTACTGGACCAATTTCAATGAAAATTATACCATTCAGAAGCCCTTTTTCTGGATTGAAACATAGGCTATATTTTATTGAAATGAAAGACGTGGATTCTTACATACAGCTTGACCTCTCTAAACCAAAAGCCGCCTTTGGCACGAGGTTCATCGTATGCTGGTTGACAGATATTTTGGTGGAAAGTTTCGCACGCGTACGAAGTCGCGGGTATCAGCTAGTTGTTAAATACTTCTATAAAATATGGGCTGTAAGATGTTTTTTAGATGGAATGAGCGTACCTTTGAATACCTTTGATTTGATACTCTGCAAGTGACTCTCAAAGTTTTGAACCTTATGGCCGAATACTCAAACGCCACTCAAACCCCACTCAATTTAAGTTCCGCTTAAATTATTGCCATCTCTTACAAATGAGTTATGTCAAACAGAGGCAGAGCTATTTTAAGTGATGCACAAATTTGAATGACTTTTGAGTATTCCAGCCTTAGTATCTCAAATTAATTGTTTCCTCAATCATTTAGTGTAGGTACATCAACCCGGCACAAAAATATTTAGTTAAAAGGTATTTAGCATTGAAAAATGCATCCAAGTTAACATAGATATTAGAAATTCAAATTTGAATAACGTAGGTAATGTACAGAGCGGTATTATAAAAAATACTAACGTAGGAAAAACTAGTGAAATAAACTTAAAAAATGCGGCTTCATTTTATGCTCCGCAAAGATGCGAAACCACTGAAGTTCGCAAACAATTGAATGTAAAGTTTGGTATGAAAATACAGCAGTGTATGTCGTAGCAATGCTTTAGAAATAGTCAATGGCTTTTGTAGTACCTAGAGTTTTTTGATAGAGTTCGTCATGGGAAGTACTACCTATTTCTGCGAACGAACAATGATTTTTGCATTTCTGTGTTTATAGTTCTAGCTGTCGCCCGCGGCTTTGCTCGCGTGGTAGTAGCATTCTCATTATTTGGTTAAAATCGATCCTAATTTTAGATTCTTTAGGAAGTGACTTTTAAAAATTCTTTTTTTAGTGCACCCCTACATTAAAATAAGGATACTACCCTCCGAAATTTCATACCTCTAGGATTTATATTCTAGGCTGTGCGTTGATTGTCAGTCAGTTTCAAAAAAGTTTTATATATATTGATGATTGATGATGATGATGATGATGATGATGATGATCATAACCCTCTTTTTTGCACGGAGTCGGTAAAATCCAATTCTAACAATCTTGTAACTTGTTCCACAAGGGGTAGGCAGGTGGAATTCGTGTTTTTGATCGCACGGAGCGTGAACTATGTTAATTAAAAAACCGGAGGAAAAACTCAAGGAATGAAGCTTCCGGAAAAGGCTTTGATTTTTTCGCTTTGCGATTATTATTTAACGGGCCGTTTAAAGAAATAAATGAGCTGTGTTTTACGGCTGTAAAGGCTGAGTTTAAAAATTATAGAGAGCTAAATTATAAAATGGAAGGAGAGTTTTAGGAATCAGAAATTATTATTCAAAATGTAAGTAATTAAATATACAAATGTATTTGGTGCATTTCTAAGATCAGTAACTCAACTATTTTATTTTGTTATTTCTTTTGGATGTCAAAAAAGTGGTAAAAAAATCCAACAGCTTACTAATAAAAGATACAAAGCACACAACTGCTGGTTAGTTGTTACAAGCAGAGATAACCGCTTACCATCAGGTAAACCACTTCCATGTTCCATCACTTTTTTGCATAAGATTGCTGTCGAATATTTCATTTATTGCTTGAATATTTACAATTACTTTCTCATTATATACACCACAGCATCCAAATAACAATCTTTTTAACTTGTTACGCTATTTATGAAAGTACGTCCCGTTGGATCCCGTTGATTTTCCGGGATAAAAAGTAGCCTATATGTTAATCCAGGTCACGGACAATATATATTCCAAGTTTCATCCAAATCGGATCAGTAGTTTTTGCTTGAAAGAGTAACAAAAATCCATCCATCCATCCATCCTTACAAACTTTCGCGTTTATAATATTAATATAAGTAGGCTATGATGTCACAGTGCAGCCAACACTAAGCAGCTGCACAACTTCACACTTTAACTTTGTAAAGTTTGCTCTTTGCATGTCGTGTGTGATGCTCGAATACTTTTGAAACTTCAGTTATACAATTAGTTGTTTTCTTTTTGAACACATTATAAGTTACATTAGTGAAATAGGATTCAATATTTGATTTTTTTTTAAGTTTTTACTTACAAGTTTTGTTTTTGCGTAGTTCTTTTGGATTAAGTATATCTTTAGAAGTATGTACCTGGAACAAAAATAACATTTTAAATTAACATTTTTATTGTTATTCGTATTAATTGAGTTATGGACTCAGTCCAGTGACATGCTCTGTAAGATAATGTAATTGCAAATACCCATGTAATAAAAAAAACCAAGTACCATGAAATGGCTTGGAAGTCGATTGTCGTAGTAACAGAACGTCTAGAATCTGAAATTGTCGTTTGTACAAAATTACTAGTAGGTATTGTTTATTAAAACAAGTGTAGTAAATGCAAATGAGTGGACTCGATGGGAATTTTTTTCCCATCCGACCCACCAGTGGGCCGGCCGGTGGGCTCGATGGGAATAAGCCAATTTAAACATGATCTAGAATATTAGTAACAAAGATTACTCTCGTAGACCCTCTACGACCTACGCCGTAGCAAGTGCTACGAGCCTCTTGACACAAACTGCAACTATTAGATAACTCATCAGAACGGGGACATCACAGTCGCACTAAAAATGCTATAAATATTGGCACTAAAATAGCACTAAAAGGGCACTAAAAAGGCACTAAAAGAGCACTAAATTCGAGTTGTGAGAATTTATTGAACTGTCAGAAGTTTGGTATAACTTCTGAAATATTGGTATTTTTGCGAACAGATGAATTATTTTACTATTGTCGTAAACTTTGCTTTGATAAAGTTTCGCGGCGTTGGATAACTTTGCTTTAATAAATACCTAGATATAAGTAAACAATAGAGTCCGACAAATACCTCATTTTATGAAGTCTGGGTAAAAAAATGTCCAGTATTGTTTAAATTCCTGTTTTCAGTGAATGTACATTCGTGCGTAGTCGTACGTTTACGCGCGAATCAAATTCGGATGAAATCGTATCCAAAGTGAGCACGGCCTAATGCTGAGTTGAAACTTTTTCACTGCTATAGCAGTATTATATAGACATATCTTATTAGGTACTATTTTTATATTTTAATTAATATTATTTGATTTAATTTTAACTATTTATTGTAAAGATTTCTAATCCTACTAATATTATAAACGCGAAAGTTTGTAAGTATGGATGGATGGATGGATGTTTGTTACTCTGTCACGTAAAAACTACTGATCCGATTTGGGTGAAACTTGGAATATATATTGTCCGTGACCTGGATTAACACATAGACTACTTTTTATCCCGAAAAATTTACGGGATCCAACGAGACGCCATCGAAGTCGCGGGTGGCACCTAATAGCCAATAAAATTATTTACCACTTAACACCAAGTGGGCCATCTAATGTCTCTTTCCTCATGCCAAAAGCTTCAAAATACTAGTGTAAAAGGTTAAAAATAGAAGTTAACCTATGACCTACTTTCACGCACACTTAAAACACTCGACTGACGTACGGGCTTTTAAACGCAGTAACGGATGCATGTCGTGCGGGTAATTGCAAACTAGTTAAGGGTGTGCTATTTTAAGAATTAAAACCTCAGGGTGTGCGATTTGAAACTGCGGTCAGGGGGGCAATCGTCTCATAAAAACCAGGATTAAGCCTGGCAGGTTTTCTGAAATATTTTCATAATAATAATAATAATAAGCCATTTATTCCCTTTTACAATTGTTACATACTTCATTATAATGTCATAAAATTAATTAGATAATTTGTAATAATTTGAAAAATTTGTTATTTATTAATTGCATGCAATGTCGACTAAGAAAAATTTCATTAAATTATTGTTAGGGGGATGTCCATTTTTGGACAAAGGCCTCCTCCATCCGGGACCATTCGTCTCTGTCGTGCGCTCGTCTCGTGGCGGTGGCGCCGGCTACGGCTACGATGTCGTCTGCGGCGCGGCGGCGCGGGCGCCCTGGGCCCACTAGGCGCTCGCCGCGGGGGTACCAGTGCAGTATCCTCTCGCTCCACCTATTATCTGTGGTTCTCGTCGTGTGTCCAGCCCATCGCCATTTTAAGCGACAAGCCATTTTTGCTGCGTCTATGATTTTAGTTTTTTCTCGTATGTCTGTGCCTCTTATTCTATCTTTTAATTTTATACCCAGCATACTTCTTTCAACGGATCTTTGAAATATTTGTATTTTCTTTATAATTTCATGTGTGATGGGCCAAGTCTGACAACCGTAGAGAAGAGTAGGTGTCACTATAGAGTCCATTGCCTTTTTCTTGAGGTGAATTTTTATTTTGGATTTGAAAATGTGTTTTAGTGACCAGTATGAGCTCCATGCTTTTTTTATTCTTCTTTCCACTTCATCTACATAGTGACTTTTAAATGAGATATTCTGGCCTAAGTATATATATTCATCGACGTAGCCAATTACTTTGTTGCCTATTGAAATATCTTCTTTTTGTCCGTTGGTCATTATACATGTTTTTTCAGGGTTCATTTCTAGGCCACATTTTCTGCTTTCAGTGTCTAGTGTTTGTATCATAGACAGTAGGTCTTCATGGTTCTCTGATATAATGACTATGTCGTCGGCGAAGCGCAGGTGGTTAAGGGTTTCACCGTTCACATTTATGCCAAGTTGAGACCACTGCAGTTTTCTAAAAATATGCTCTAGTAGCGAGTTAAAGAGGTTGGGTGAGATTGGGTCTCCTTGTCGTACACCTCTTTTTAGTTCAAAGGTGTAGAAATATTTTCATACCAAATCATAATTATTCTGACTAAATAGTGACATTAGCGCGTTTTTATTCGTCAAAAGCTTCTTGCTTTCGTATATCTGTAGGCACGTCACTTGACATTATGTTGGGCAGCGAAAGCAGTTCAGAGCTTACGATATGGGGGCAGAAGAGAAGAATGTTTTGTATAGCTAATGCCCTAAGCAAGCAAGCTCGTATAAGTTTGTGGCCAACTCTGGTGACGGAGTTTTTAGGCCGCCTTAAGGCCTCCGTCGTGGCTTAACGACTGCTAGAGCCGGGACAGTAACGTGCCCTCCGAAGCACGGAAGCGCTCAGATGTAAATTTAACGGTCACCCATCCAAATAGTGACCGCGCAGAACGTCGCTTAACTTAGATAATCGGTGAAGATTGACTAAGCAAGCCTAGACACGAGCGTTTATAGGCAATGGTTATCTGAGAACTTCTAGTATTAGAAATGGCTTTTTTTTTGGCAATTTTTTTTGTACCTATTTGAATCGATAACCGCTGAATAACGAAGATGTTTTCAGTTGTTTTTTTTTATCCATATAAAGTCAGTTTGTGTTTTGAAAGTGGCGAACCGTATTATGAATATTTTTTTATTTTTCTTTTGTGTGTAAGTATTTTCACATCTCTTTGTTTGTTTCCATGTTCCATGTTGTTTTTGAATAATGATCACAAAAATGTACATCCTTGTTAACTCTGCTGTAATTATAATGAGTAAAGAAAACGTAGAAACAGCAAAGTCTCGAACCTTCCATGAATATTAAAAGGAATAGGCTGAAGGTTTTTCCTAATTACTTGTAAACAAATTAACTTTTATTTCACTGGAGCGCCCGGAGTCCGCAGCTTATGCTGATTGGAGGATTTTGCTGTTTGGGCTTAAAAAAAAACAATCTAGAGTCACACCACGCTAAGCTTGCAACGAATGTAGCGGAATTTGAACCACTTGTATTGCTAAAACGGTTTGATAACTAACGGTCTTACTTATGACAAAATTGTTGATCATTACTTAGACAGCTTCCGCCAAATTATGTTTCCAGATTTATCTTGGATCTAACAAAAACCGCGTCTGTTTTCGATTTAACTCCTGTCAAAGCTGTCAGATATATATGTTACGTAATATGAAAAAACCTAGTCAAGTCCAAAACCGACGCGGTTTTTGGCGGTTTTTGTTAGATCCAAGATAAATCTGGAAACATAATTTGGCGGCATAGGTCAAAAGCACTAGAAAAGCAAACCAGCCATAGTTTCTTGCCCGTTCTTCTAGGCTTTGCTTGAATCACTTAGTTATTAACACGATTCTAAAATGATCCTTGTGGTTTTACTGAATAAAAGATATAAGACTTTGAAAACAATGGTACAGTAATTACAAGTTAAATGGAGTTATTCCCATCGAGCCCACCAACCAACCCACTGGTGGGTCAAATGGGAAAAAATCCCATCGAGCCCACTCATTCGCATTGAATAAAAAGAAATAAAGCAGTGTCATAAACCCGTGCGGTTTCCGTAGCGCTGGTCTGCAGCGGCCTTGACATGTGAACAATGGGTTTGGCAGCCGATAGTGCGTATTCAATGCAGTTTTAGTTATAAAGCTTTGGTGTTTCATGCAAATATAGATCCAATTCTCCCGGTTCTGTTGGTTCATTTTCCTAAACTAATATAATTTGATAGTACAAAAACGATAGCTGTCTCTGTCGTTTCAGTTAATGAGAAAGGGATGGCCACAATTAAAGTGCTGTCAATTAGATTAGTTTAGCAAAATACTTGACTGATATCTTTTTCTTCTTCTCAATGACTTCTGTCCATCATTTCGACAGACAATTATGCAATCTCTAAGGTTGTAAACTGGTTTAATGTAAACAATTTATTACTAAACGAAAAGAAAACTATTGTGCCAAGTTTAGTGTCAAGTGACATATTTGAAATAATATGAGTCGTCATTTGTCAAGTCGACTGTGACTGATATAATATTATTTCAGACAATCCACTTGACACTGGCAATATTGTTTGTCGAAATGACGTACAGAGGCCATAAATAAAAGAAGAAGAAGAAATAACAGAATCGGGGACTACACCAGATTTTTTTGATTGTCTACCTTTATATTTATTTTATTGACGAAACGATCTAATTATATCATAAGTTAATAAGTAATTAATAATTACCACGCATAGCGGGGAGTGGCCATTTTGTATGTAGATCTATTAAGTAATCGAAGCATAATAAATTAGATTCAGTGGTTTATGAATGAGAGGTACTTCAAATGAATGACAACGTTATTTATTAGGTTTCACTAGAAAAAGTAATATTCTTCTTTCCTATTAGGTAATTATAGGTCATTTTGTTTGATGAATGTTTTATTCTGTACCTAAAAGAAAATACGAACGTAGGTTATGTACCCGACTACGGCGAAGCTAAAAGAGAGTCATTACTTTGGTCGGTATATTATGTATGTTTATTACCAGGAAATAATCCTAAATGTATGGGAAACCAAAATAACAAAGCACAAATAAATTTTACAAGAACACTATGCGTCCCCATCAGACACGGCGCGGCGCCGTAAACGGTGCGGCGTCCATTGCTCCTGTCAGTCGATATTTCGCTGTTGATATCGACTGACAGGAGCAATGGACAGCACACCGTTTACGGCACCGTGCCACGGCGCGGCGCGGTGCCGTGTCTGATGGGGACGCACCCTTACAGCGTCGAGATCTTGAACAACAGGGGCATTATTCTGTATGACGGAGATTGCTTGCCGTAACCGTAAGACGTCACCGTAAGGAATGACATTTATGGCATAGTAAATACGGCATAGGCATAGGGCGATTTCACGCCGCTGTCTTGTCGTGCTGCGTAACGCGCTTGTATTGGTCATAGTAAATAAGGCCCCAGCTAAACATGCGAGTATGTATAGACAAAACACGCTTCAAAACACTTGAAAACCAATAATCGCTTTCCCGGGACACGGACAACCAGCAGTAGTATTCCGTCGAAAGGCGAACTGCTCCCACACACAGTACTGTTGAGGACACTTGCCTCTTTAGCTATGTTAGTATTAATCACTTGTATTTTGGTAATTTTGATTGACCAAAAATTCATACTGTTTAATTTTATTTTAAGTAACCTTTATCAAGGGTTGTTGAAACTATTCCTACAATAAGATCTCTTTTACAGGCTTATCCCCATCGAGCACACCGGCTGGAACACTGGTGGGCCGGATAGGAAAAAAAATTCTTTAGGACTTTTTTTCCCATCTTTGATTGAGAAGACTTGTGAATTAGGACTTTCTTTACTGTTCACGTGAACAATAAGTGAGTTCTCGAATGCCACAGCTGTGCTCAGCGGGATGTGTCGACGTCACTCAATGATCAAGTAATTGCTTGTCTGAGTGCCTTCCACTCTCCTCCTCTGTTTGTTGTTTATTCGATTTCGTAATTCAATTGTTTTATAGATTTTTTCACTCATGTCCCAAAGAGGTTTCACTGAATCATGTAAATTTGTGGAAAGCTGATGTCAAAATGTCAAAGCTCATCTATCTATACTATTATAAAACTGTAAAAAAGCCAAAAATAAAAATTCAAGATTACTAATAAACTAAATACGCAAATCTACTATATAAACGATTCTAATTTTGAAAATCGAGTTTGTCTGTTTATCTGTGTGTTTGTCACGGCTTAACTGCTGGACCAATTTCAATGAAACTTATACCATTCGAGAGCCCTTTTTCCGGTTTGAAACATAGGTTATATTTTATTGAAATCAAAGATGTGGATTATTAGATACAGCTTGACCTCTCTAAAACAAAAGCAGCCATTTGCCAAAAAATTAAGTTCAAAAACTAAAACCCGACTAACTGGAAAACACGCTCTGAAAAGTATCAAACGAGAATATATTCTCGTCTGAAATGGTTATGTACTATAATAATGTTTAGAGGATAACCGCGGTCATGTTCTACGATATAAATCACAGCGATATATCATCTACAAACGATGTAAGCCTTCAAAGTGGTTCGAAACTATACCAAGAGTCCGACCACGCGAAGTTTGCAGCGTGTATGCCAGGACTTGTAAAGTTGGAAGCATCGTTTCATCGCATCGCAAACACAATTGGTAATCTCCGAGTTTATCTACAAAATTACTGCATAAAGATAATAGTATGTACCATCAGAAACCTAAGCTGAAGAACTTTTTGGAAAAGGTGAATAAGTTTAAAAGTGCCTCCTACAGTTAAGACCACATTGTAACACTTATTTATGCAAATAAACCTCTTGTATCTTGTATCTTTAACAGAAAATAAAGTAATAGTAAGCATTTATTATAGCTTGGAAGGAGGCAGATTACATAATAAATGAATAAAAATACTCATGTAGGAAGATCAAAATATGTAAAGTCAAAGTCAAAAATCTTTTATTCAATAAAATCTCACTGATCACTTTGAATCGTCATTACGTTTTGTATGATTAGGTATGATTACATTTTTTTTATTGGATGAGTTGGAGCTAGTTCGTCCCAAGCTTGTTTGTCTTCTAAATAATCAGATATTTTATAGTATGCTTTTAAAAGAAGTCTCTGTTTTATTACGTTTTTGAACTTGCCAATCGACAACTGAGACACATCACTTGGGATTATGTTAAAGAAGCGTACACATTGCCCTTTGAAAGATTTACTAATTTTTGTGAGCCTAGTGGTGGGAACAGCGAGTTTGTCTTTATTTCTAGTGTTAACACTATGATTATCACTTTTTTTGTTGAATAGATTGATATTTTTTTGAACATACAATAAGTTTTCATAGATTATTTCCTTAAACTTATTTCTTAGTGATAGTAGGTATAGGTACCCACTACCCGTGGAAGTATTATGTTACGTTGTACTTATTAGGTAAGAAATAAAACATATTATGTAATAGAAAAACTAAAGCTTTGTAAATTAAAAGAGAAATGAAATAAGATGGGCCAAATATTTGGTAAGAATTTCGGAAAAAAAATATCGAGAAATGCCCACTGCTACGTCGTAGCATGGTTATGACGTAGCAGTGGGGATTTCTGTAAAAAAAAAACATAAATCCCCACTGGTAGAGATTTCTTGAATATGTCTTTTTATTGTCCAACTATGTCACGGGAATATTTGATTTGTATTTTTTGCAAGAAATTATGCAAATCTTTATACTTTGATACTAAGTTCAATAAAAAAACTGCTAACATTTTTAGTTTTAAAGTTTCAATTTGTTATTAGACTTTAAGCTGCTGACTGTACCTATAAATCTCTTTGTGGTTGATCGTTTATATCATTGCAAAGTTAGCGTTGTCAGACTATAGAATGGATGTTATGCTTTCAAAGTTGAAACTATAGAGTAGGAAGCAGTGTTGCCAACTGGATAATGAAGTACCCGAGATAATGTCGAACGAGAACTTTAGAGTTCGATCTATTAACTACTGTGATAAGGTTACGATGACATGCTGTGATTAGTGAGATTTTATCATCGCTGTCAACGCTGTGGTCCGGTTTAAATTAGCACGACACTATTAAACCTACCGGATCGAAAGTAAAGGTGTAATTCCACTCGGCCAACACAGCTCATTGGGTTTGAATCCGTGCGTTAATGGATTTTTCGTTTCGGAAAAATATACGCATTAACACGGCTTAGTCAGCTCCGCACGTATTGACAATGTCTTTCCTGTGGATATGTCTGACTAGGCTGAGAGGATGGTATAGTGCTACAAGCCTACTCCATCTAAACATTGTCCCAGGCACTACAGTGTGTCGTTAAGTGTAGGCATAGCTTGCCTCCTGATGCTCTATAAATCATCTTCAATAGATGTAAAGGCCTATTACTTATTATTAATTAAACTTATTTCTTCTCTTGATTTCTGCATCGGCATACGGGTCTAAGTAAAATGAGTGCATTCACAAACACAAAAACAATTATTGAGTTTTTAGTAACAGCAAAAAAACTCGAATAATAATGGAAAATATTGCAAAGATTTTTATTCCAAATTTAAATTCAAAATGTAGCGAAGTCCGCGTCTTTTGTGGAGTTCATTGATGTTTCTCATAAAATATTGAAGATGGTACAAAGGGCCTTTTTGCTTTTGAATTACTAAAGAACGATCTAAGTTATTGTTATTACGAAGACATTTTTAACGGACCAAGTTTTTTTTGAACCCAAGATTTACTACAGTTGCTATGGGGTGCAATCGTTGTTTCATAAAAACGGTTTTCTGAACTGGTTTCATACTAAATAGTGACATTAGCGCGTTTCGGCGCGTTTTTTGGCGTCAAAAGCTTCTTGTTTTCGTATATCTGTAGCCACGTCGCTTGACATTATGCTGGGCAGTGAAAGCAGTTCAGAGCTTACGATATGGGGGCTGTAACTAATTAATCTGTAAAAAAGATAAAATATAAAATAAAAGTTTTGTAGATAACTGTTTCAAGAGTATTTTGCAAATATGGTGAACATTGTAAATACTGTTCATTTATATACAAAGAAAATTATACATGAGTTATAATTTTCTTTGTATATAAATTATTTGCAAAATAACATAAGCTTAAAAAACTGGAAAAACCGACTTCAATTTGATACGCCTTCATCATCAAATGATGATGATGATGGCAGTTCATTGAGACCGTTCTATTGATCGTAATACGCAATGTATCCGGGATACACTGCGCGGTGACACTACAACGGTTGGCAGTCGAGCTGGCAGTGACGCGCAATGTAACTCGAATACGCTGTTTTTTGAAGTTGGTTAAAAAGTGAGTAAGTGTCGATTTTTATGTTTATATTTATGTCAAAATAACAAACTCTAACGTTACAAATATTTATGATTATGGCAATACATACTAACTACTATCATACCAACTGTCTTAGGCTAAAATCATCATAAAGAAGTTTTTTAAAATAATATCTAAAAAAAGTAATAATATCCGTTAGAAAACACACTTTAAAATAAATTAATTCTGTCAGAAAATATTTTGCAAATTCAGATTAAAATGTTCAACGATAATAATAAAATGAAATATCCAAGTTGAACCGGTCTATTTAAACCGAAGAGGAAGTAGAGGAAGTAGTGGAGGGGGTGACTTCCCCCCACTTCCCCTCACTTACCCCCGGAGTAGTGGCGAAAGTTATTAATGTTTCGGCACCCGACTTCATAAGAAAGCTTAAAGGCGACAGCGCAGAGATTTCAGTACGACTTATACTTATAGTAAGTTCTTAGTAAGACACGTTGATAAAGTTTTTTAGCAGATTATGTAGGGGTAAGTTTGTGGGTTGTAAGGATTGCATGGTTTTATATGAAGAGGGGTTTATTTCAGAATTTCATTTGTCTAAGGGCCGGTTTTTTGATCCCTAGTTAACTCAACTATTAGTCAAATTTGGTACAAATTTGATAATTAGTTGATCAAAATTTGACTATTAGTTGAGTTAACCAAGAAATCAAGAAACCAGCCCTGCACATCAGTTGTCAAATTGACCAGTGGTCGAGGGTCGATTATGAAAATGTTAGGGTGAATGACGGCTGATAGGGGAGAATGGAAGAAAAAGAAGATAGTGATTTAATCCGTTTGATAAATTCAATTGCGTACTATTATTTTAGTATTTGTCATATATTTTACATAATGGTTACTGTGACTGGACTGTGTGTCAAGTTCTAACAAAATTATTAAGAGTTGAGAATTAAGTAGGTAACGTACTAGACACACCACCTTTCTTCCATTTCGTGATTTAGTCTACTGAAGTAGTGCACACTGTGTCCGGAGCCTCGCCTTGACTCTTGCATTCACAGACCTTTCATCAAACATCTCAACTACTTACCAACAGAAATCTGAAACTTTAGAACTTGCATTTAGAACTTTTTTCTATACCAAGGTTTGCAATCTTTTTCGACTTGAATACTGAGAGCTGAGGCCTCAGAACGAATATGTGGCATATCGCAAACGTATGTTGATGTATTTGAGATACACTGCGCGGTGATGCTGCACCGTTCGGCAGTCGAGCTGAAGTTAACGCGCAATATGACTCGAATACGTTAAGTTTACATAACGCGGTGACGACAGTCAGATGTGTTTATGACTACCCTCTTAGACCTTCAAGCATCTCGAGTAAGTACAGTCAGCAACATAAGTTTATTGAAATTTGTATAAAGATATTAAAATCTACCTAAATTCTTGCAAACATTTCCAAAAATTTGTCATAAGCTCCAAAACATTGTTGGACAATTTTGAATTGTTTATCAACTCTTGTTACTGACTGTACTTGACAGAGATAACATAAACTAGCGAACAAGGTTCGGCTACGAGACTTACGAGTGCTTTCCAAGAGTACTTTCCCGCTCAGTTAAGGCAAAAAAAAACACATTTTTCATTTTCATATTTTCTCCCTCACATTTTTAAAATGTCAACCAAATGTAAAACAAAGTTTTATCCGAATGTCGAATTCAATTCCACCGAGGACGTGCCTCGCTGAGTGCCACTGGACTGAGCAAATAGAGGTTAGGCTGTGTGTGCATTCATAAGCAGAGTGGGTAGCGGAGAGAGTAGCGAGTCTAGGACTTAATTTTTTGAGTATATGATGGTAATTTTGTAAAAAAGAAAAAAAAAATGAAAATAGTCTAATGGCAGTGACATCGTATTATTAGCATAAAGCAACAACATCGGTGGGATGAACGGGAAGTGCCAAATAAATCATTGTTCTATTCCCGTTGGGCCCATTGAACATGTTGCCACGACTTGAAAGTTATTTTGAAATCTTCCCATTCGTCCCACCAGTGAGACAACCCAATGGGACGAACGGGAATGAATGTAATATCATATCTCAGAAAGTAAAGCATTAAGTATGTATTTACAAAAAAAAATATTATGTATTGTATGTATTCTATCAGCCATCTAGTTTCCATACAAGCTTTGCTTAGTTTGGGACTAGAGGGCGTTGTGTTAAGTGTCCGTGAATATTTATTTATTTATATACAGTGATACATCATAACAATTTTTTTTTTTTCATTTCTTTTGAACCCGCTATCGCTCCGCTCATGACTACAATATAACCCTTTCAATGAAGTCTCATCATGAGTATTCTTTACATAAATGCATTCACCGTGCATAACTTTCACCGTGCAACACTGCACAAGAAGAGGTATCTAATTCCCTTTATAAATAGAGGCTGACCAGTCCAGCAAATCGTATCAACCAGCATTCACCTACAGCAGCGCCTGAATCTGCCTCTAGAAGAGCCTCTACATTGTGAGTATGAATTCTACGGTTCTTAAGTAAGTTTCATGCTTTTGTATCAAGACAAAGGGTTAAGATTTGGAGAATTTGCTCTTAACCTTTCATCTTTCTGTCAAGAGCTTGTCTTAAATACAATAGAACGATTGTTTAGAATCGTGATAGACACAGATAATAAAATTAATAAATATCCTTGGACATTACACACAACGCCCTCTAGCCCTAAACTAAGCAGAGCTTGTACTATGAGACTAAATTGCTGATAAAATCCTTACAATTTTTGTAAATACAAATTAAGTAGAGCAGTTTTGTAAAATTGAAAAATTTTCTTATCAAGTTCTCGCAATTTATCTTGAGATTTAAGAAATTCTTACAAAATTTTCTGAAATATATTCTAGTAGAATTTCAATCTGATATTTTAAGAATGTGGTGATAGTGTTTATGTAAATTGTTAACAATTTGTTTCAAGTGAAGAATCTAAAGCTCGCGAGTAATATACAAAATCTTATTTTTCTGCGAAAAACTTGCTGGTAAACTCGAACTGGTGTGAAAATGGCTGTTAAATTTAAATAACGTGTTGATTTATAGTTATTAATTTTGCAATCTATTTAGCCAGTGAAAAAACTCATTTTATTTTTTATTTCATAACTCTATTGATTAAAGACACCACTGAAAAGTCACAGGAAAGCAAAATAAGCAATGTTGTCTGCGTGTTTTATCCAGTTATTCTTATTTGACTGCCATACTACTGAACCGATTTTGATAGGATTTTTATGGGACCAATCAGTCAAGAAAAAATGTCTCTTTTAGAAATTTTTTTTTTTTTCAAATCGGTGCATAAACGACTGAGTACAACATTTCAAAAAATAAAACTATATCGAGAACCTCCTCCTTTTTTTGAAGTCGGTTAAAATACTTAGATTACAGTAGTTGTAGTTTAGTTAGTATTTCTACTGTAGGTAGTAATAATAAGAGACAATATGTTTCCATTATAAGTGGCGCCGCCGTCTCGGCGATGGCACTGGCGCCGAGCGACAAACAACTTAACCGACTGCGCGGCACTGAAGAGAGAGTTATGTGTTTCTTCTAGACTCATTTTAACGTTTGAAAATGTGAAAAAATATGTATAAATATTCTATCAGGAATCTGGTTCCCATAGTATTGGGACTAGAAGACGTTGAATTTTTAGTTTTTTTTTGCTTAAATTATATTTTTTTTTTCAAAATTAAAAAGGTTTTTGTAAGAAAGTGTGACGTAACCAAGCGATGGCCCACCTTATGTTAAGTGGTTCCGTTCACGTGCTTCATTAGTCATTCGTACTCTCTGGTGCCCGCTTAACATGAAATGAACCATACCATTACTTTTTCTCATAAAAAAGTTTCGTTTCTTCGGAATAAGAAACTATTTGGCGAGACTATTTGTCTAAATTACAATACTCTCAGAACATTTGAAAACCGAACATGTACGCATAGTATTATATGATCTGTGACATGTACTAATGTAAGTAAACCCTTCGGGGGCTGTCTGTCTCGTTGACAAAGGTCACATGATGTACTGTTAGCAACATTAGTTGATTAACCAAATGAGTTTTTAAAATCCAAGTGTATGGAACTGTAAAATACTAACAGAATAATCTAAATGATAATATGTGTTACATTTAAGCTTTAATTTATTATTTTGTTACATTATACTACACTAGCTGATACCCGCAACTTTGTACGCGTGCAAAACTTTCCATCAAAATATCTGTCAACCAGCATACGATGAACCTCGTAGCAAATGGCTGCTTCTGGTTTAGAGAGTTCAAGCTGTATCTAAGAATCCGCGTCTTTGATTTCAACAAAATTTACCCTATGTTTCAATCCGGAAAAAGGGCTTCCGAATGGTATAAGTTTCTAACTAAACTAAATACTTCTAAAAGCTTCCAACTTCTAAAAACTTAAAACTCTTTAAACTAAATGTTTAACCTGCATATTACGCTACACTAAAACCTTCAGTTTTCAAATAAGTTTAATAATTTTAGTAAAGAAATACTTAACTATTTGGAACGGGTTATAGCCAATTTGTACCTTCTATTGGTTATGCTAATTTCAAATTTTCTTCCCAATTCGTGCCCTAAGTAGTACTGTTGTGTTATTCTGTGGCACAACGCAGGTCAGTACAGTCCAAATAAAAGGTTTAAAGGAACAGACAGATTAGTAGGTAAATATTTTTTTTTTTTTTTTATGCTATAGCTGGCAGACGAGCAGGCGGGCCACCTGATGGAAAGTGGTCACCGCCGCCCATGGACACCTGCAACACCAGAGGTGAGGCTAGTGCGCTGCCGGCCTTTTAAGAGGAGATAAACCCGCCTTTTGAAGGACCCCATCTCAAAACTCCTAAACAAATATTTTTTATTATTAGTATTAGTATAATTTTTTATCATTTTAAATTATTAGTATTAAAGCTATTTCGTTAGTTAAACTACTTACTCATAGTAGTGAGTCTAAGCACTGCTCGCCAGGGATTCTGATGATGATGATGGTGTTGATGATGATGATGATGATGGTGTTGATGACGATGATGATGATGATGATGATGATGATCGGATTGGTTTATTCAAACACATCTCCTTACAAAACAATCAACAAATTTAATCGCATTCTGCCATCGACTGTACATTTCTTTAAGTTTTTCTGTTTAAATTTGAATCGTATAGACCAAGGTACGAATTGGATATCAATGTATGAGATTTCAAAATTCGTTTTTGTGATTTGCATAACAATAGTAGGTACCAATTGACTATAACCCTTGGAACTATTTTTCTCTTTATACTAACTAAGCAAACGAAGTCACACACGTCTCTAGTTCTTGTACACCTACGTACAGTCGAACACTGACGTAGAGATAGTCAACATGTTAAATATTAAGTAGGGTTAGAAAGTTTTAACACTGTATTGATCTAACTCCAAACAAATTCAAATTGTCAAAGATATAATTGAACACAGATAAAGTTTACTGACTACTAGTACCTTCTGTTAATAATTAACTCAGTTTAAGCTAGGAATAGTTACGCCGTGCTTAATTTCTTTCGATCGCATTTCAATAAATAAATAAATATTCTTGGACATGTCACACAACGCCCTCTAGTCCCAAACTAAGCAAAACTATGAGAACTAGATTGCTGATAGAATACTTACTTATTATACATTTTTTTTGTAAATACATACTTATAATACATAGTAGCACCCAGGCATAGAACAAACATCTGATCTGTGTTTGTCACATACAAATGTTTGTTCTCGGTGGGCATCGAACCCACGACTTACAGCACAGAAGACAAAGCTACTTCCAACTGAGTCATGACCCCTGTCAAATCGAATCTATTTTTGAAGTGTAAAGTGGTTTCTCTGAATGTGAAAATTCGTTTTAGGTTTTGAAGAGAAAATCCACCATTTTCTCTTAAAAATAAACGACAGCCGACTTGACGAATGATTTCACTTATACTAATACAAATTCATAACTTGACACTGCCAAAATTGTCTGTCAAAATGACAGGCCTTATAGGGTAAAGAAGAAGAAGAGTCTGCTTGTCAATGCAAAAGATAAAACACGGTATATCTATTCGAAGCTCATATCGAGTTTATTAGTACCAGGGTACTTTATTTTGATATTGGCGGAGAGCTAATCTCATACAAAACGCTCGTGTCTAGGCTTGCTTAGTCAATCTTCACCGATTATATAAGTTAAGCGACGTTCTGCGCGGTCACTATTTGTATTGGTGACCGCTAGTAACATTTTCATCTGAGCCCTTCCGCGCTTCGGAAGGCACGTTTAACTATCCCGGCTCTAGCAGTCGTTAAGCCATGAGGCCTTAAGGCGGCCTAAAAACTCTATCACCAGACTTGGCCACTAAATCTTAAGAGAACTTGACAATAGTATTTATTTTGTTCGAGTCACTGATATCGGTATTGTGTAGGTGAATGTACGAACACCCTCTATGGGTAAAAATACCAATAATCAGTAATCTATAGCAATGGCTTTCATTCAATCGGAACAGTATTATTCCCATTAATTTTTCACGTGCTATTTTCAGGGTTGCTGCTGAAATATTTAGAGGGTAGGGTTGCCGCTGCCAACAAAACATATACCTAGGGGTGCGACAGGTCAGGTATTATAATATTTACAAACTTATTTTTGTAACGTTATACTGTAGCACCCTGAATTCCGATCCAGAGGTCACGAGTTCAAATCTGTTCATACAATTACTTTTTTTAATATTCTGTGAAAGCCTTTGATGCAAAGACATGAGTGTTCTAATGTTTTTTTTTGAAGTTATACTTCTAATGCGACTTCTAACAAGGTTGCGTTATTCGAGAGGACATAGTCTCTGTCTCTTTTCTGTTCGGGGGAATAGAAAGAGACAGAGACTAATACGCTACAATCAAATATAGATGGCATTGTTCAGCAATTCAGCATTTGACCGCCCGTGTTTTTGAAGTTAGACGACTTCCAACTGACAGCGGGGGGAATAGAAAGAGACTAATACGCTACAATCAAAATATAATAGATGGCAGTGTTCATGCAACTTTTTACTTTTTATTTTGAAGCAAAAATTTAGTACTGCATATTGGTTAGTACATAAAAATAAATACTAAATTAATTTCACATTAAACACAGAGCGAGAGTGAATGCGTGCCACTCGAAGTACAACTTCTTTCGGGCGTAGGGACTGCACGCACAGGTTTTTGTCCAACTGCTCAAAAAATAATTTTTTTTATTCAATACGTTTGTGTTTCTTTAATAAAAACGTTTTCAATTTGCAATAGCTTTAACAAAGTGCGCGGTTTGTTTCCGCCATTTTGCAGCCATTAATCACAACTGTCAAATACACGTTCCATATTTAAATATTGTACAATTCCTTAAAGCAAATAGTAACTATGATTTACTGTGCTTACTGGCGTCGCAGAGAAACATATTTTTTTATGTAGTTGTTAGGTATATGTGCCGCTGACTACCCCTTTCAGACATCACAAAGCAAGGCCGGAGAGGGACCTACGGGGAGGTCTGGGCTATAAGATTACTTGAAACACAAAATTTGAAACTTAAAGTTAACCAATTATCTTGAAATTTTTGACATACTTAGTCACGAGATTTGGATAACTTTTTTTGAATAAGTCGCTGGCCCACCTGTCGTTAAGTTCTAACCACTGCCTATGATGATGCATTGCCTCACTGAGCACATCCATCGAGGCCAAAGTGTTGTCTCATATGCTTGTAATTGATTGTGTCTTCGCATGTGTTTTTGCGTAAAATAAATAATTTCTATTTTCTATTTCTATTTATGTATTTTTATAGTAACTACATCGAATGTATGACTTATTTATTGTATAGCAATAATTATGTAACTTACGAGCACTTATCATTTAGATATTTCGTTCTAATATACACTTTTATGAGTTTCGATCATAAACTAGGAAGTTGGTACAAAAGAATCACATGGAAAATGACATGAAAAGTCACGTAAGACACACGCACTTTCCTCTGCGACACAAAAACTAAATCTCAGTCGCAATAGGACCACAACAATAGGCCTCTCAGAAAAGATTTCATAATAAAGACGTTTTGATTGTCCCAGGCTTTCAACAATAAGTATTTACTTTACTTTCGGCTTATTTATAGTCTCGAATGGTGAACAACTTCATTGTAAAACCTGCATGCTGAGTGTGTACGTTTGACGTTTACTGCAAAGTCACGTAGAGTCCTTTTCATGAAAGAAGTCCCGCGGAAATTTCCGGAACTAAACTTTAAAACTAAATTTTAAATTAGTTGTCAGGTGCTGTTAATGTGTTCGGATGCTAGTGCGTTTTTATTTGGTTTCTGTGATCAAAGTCTTGTTTTCAATGCCTAAAGTTGTTAAAAGTGCGGCCCGAGAAATAATACTTAAGGTCGACTACAGCGACGCGTCTGCGGGACTTCTTTCATGGAAAGGACTCTAAACTATAATGAGATTCGAATTTTGACATTTTTTGGAACAACACAAAAGCATTTTTATTTTAATAGTTTTTCTTGTGTTATTGTGAGTATTGTTGTTTAATTTTGGTGGAATTTTAACCAATAATACTTAGGACGTAACATAAAGTGTGAGCCATTAGAATAAATGTGTGTAAAGTGGTTTTTCTGAATGTGAAAATTCGATTCAGGTTTTGGAGGGAAAATTCACCATTTTCTCTTCAAAAGAAACGACAGCCGACTTGACTTGACTTATCATTTACGCAAGACAAACGCATAAAAAAAACTAACTTATAGAAAAAAACAACGTTAGACTATAAAATGGTATGGTTTTAAAATAACTATAGCCTGCTCCGAGGAGAGAAAAAAGAAATAAAAAGTAAACTATCATTTTGTATGGAGAATTGTCTGTCGCAATGACGGACAGAGGCAATAAATAAAAGAAAAATGCTCGCAGTACAAACATATAGTTTACGTTAAGTTTATGGTATACGTAAGGCAAACACTAACATTAATAAATATTTGTAAAAATATAATAAAATATATTTTTTTATAAAAAGGTATGTATGTATTCTATCAGTCATCTAGTTCCCATCGTACAAGCTTTGCTTAGTTTGGGACTAGAAGGCGTTGTGTTAAGTGTCCGTGAATATTTATTTATTTATTTATTTATTTAGAAGACATATAATAAAAATAATCATAATAGCTTTAAAACATTATAACGATTCAAAGTGATCAGTGAGGTTTTATTGAATAGACGAATTTTGTCTTTTGACTTCACTCACTTGATCTAAATCAAATAATTTGGTCGTTCGAGGGGAACCCCTTCGATTCGTTCTTTGCAATCAATTCACGTAAAGTTGAATAATCGATAAGTTATCAATTAACTGGAGTTTGGAACTTCTGATTAAATTCATTACAAGATATTATCTGAAACAGTTCAAATAATCAACTCTCGGTAATGGCGCAAGTTTGCTTCATCTGTTGATTTTATACTTAGTATGGCCACAGATTATATAATACTATACGTATGGCTTAGATAAATAGTATACTTAATAATAATAAAATAATAATAAATATTCACGGACACTTAACACAACGCCTTCTAGTCCCGAACTAAGCAAAGCTTGTACGATGGAAACTAGATGGCTGATAGAATACATACATACATTTTTTTTTGTAAATACATACTTATAATACATAGAAACACCCAGACACAGAACAAACATCTATGTTTGCCAACACAAATGTTTGTTCTCGGTGGGGATCAAACCCACGACCCACAGCACGGAAGGCAGAGCTACTACCGACTGATCCATGACGCCTGTCGACTTAGAAAACAAAATTTGTCAAAATGTGCCAAAATGTAAGTACCTAAAATCTATAGTCCTGCACAAGGAAAAAATATAAATAAAGTTTTTTTATCAAAAATGTACATTATTAGGTATGACATAATATTATTATCGTAAGAACGCTCTGACCTCATAAGCTTTTTTATGTATTTTATAAAAAATAAATAACAACGACCAAAAATCATCAAAATGGCGCGTGCAAATAGCACCGCGCCAACCGCCAGCTAATTTATAATTCATTGAAATCCATCACCGAATATTTATCCAGCGGCAATCAGAGGAATCTATCAAATACTAGTGTTCGACCAATGGATGTGGCAGCCCTGGACCAAAACAAATTGACAAACTAGACCAATAATGAGAACACCTAACAGTAAGTCAAAACTGCACCAATATTGATAATAGTACATTCCTGCAGCGGCCTGCAACAGAGGCAATGAGGGAAGAACGTGTAAATGTGGACCGAGTCGAACACGAGCCACACATACGTGAGTCCTTAATTGCCTAGTTGTGGCCAAGGCTTGTATAGTACTTTTCTCAAATAATGCGCGGAAATTAAAACTAAGTACCTAGGCAAAACTTTTAAGTTGAAAATACAACTACTTTTGAAAACCATTAACGAACAACGAAGTTACATTGTTCATTTTTTTTTATTGGCAAACCCAGTATTAGGTACGTGATCTACCATTTCTTGGAGTTTCAATGATTTTATAGTTCAAGTAAGACTGGTACTTAGCTAGACGGCGATTTCGAAGCGATTTGCAAAGTTTATTACACCCATTGGTCAATAAAAATTGTTTGGGTTTTATTAACCTCCGACCATCACGAGATCTCAGTTCGGGACGAACTACTAGTTATCTGGCCGCTGCTCGCATGTGTTGGGCCAGTACTGCATCTTCGATTTATCTCGAAGAAGGTTGTCAAAATAATGCTTTAATTTCCAAGCATGTTTGAGAAAAAGAATATAGGCTTAACCTACCTAGTCAAATAAACATAACATAATTTTTAAAATTAACTACAAGGATTTTCTATACTAAAGTAAACCCAAGCTTAAGTTCTCAGCGACCCGCAACTATAAGTTACGACTTGATTCCCCCATTTTGCATGAATCTTTTTACGCCAGAGGGATTCCCAATCGATCGCTAGACACCTACAGAACAGATTTGCTCTTGCAAAGGTTTTGAGTTAACCTTTTGAGGGGCAGTCAGAGACAAATCCAAATAATATTACTTCTATAGTAGGTGCCAAATAACACTGCAATAGGTCATTCACCCACCTTCACCTCAATGTCGCAAAATTCAATTTATGTATGGTAAACAAACAGTACTACGAGATTCAAGGGATTACCGTCTTAGCGAAAGGTTTGTATGAAAAGCGACAGAATTAGCCATTCATAAATTGAATTTTGCGACATCGTGGTGAAGGTGGGTGAATGACCTGTATTGCGGTGTTATTTGGCACCTACTATAGCTTGCACCTTGTAGCGTATGTGCATGTTTGACAGAAAAAAATTGCCAAGCATTTTACTAAAGCAAAAAAAAATTTGTTCCAAATGTGCATGACTTGCAAGTCTCTTTTCCCGGGGAGTAAAGAGGTCATTACCCCCCCCACGGGAAGTATAATTAAATTTGCCAAAGCCAGGCTTGGAAACTGTTTTTGTCAGTCTAATCCAGGGTAATAACGTATAATTAAAACTTTGCAAGATAATTTATTTGGAAAACAGCTGTTACCTAAGAATATAGCACGTATTTAGCATGTCAGTGAGAGTCAAAATTATTTATTTAAGATGAACAGAGCCTCTGAAATCTCTCTCAACAGTCGCCGGGTCAATCATAAGGATCAATGAATCGTCTTTTAAAGTATCTGCTTCTAGTTCCTCGGAGTGTAAAAGAACGGACAAGAAACTCTCATGATACAAACTTGCCCTAGGACATATGCACTAGGGCAAGCTTGTACCATGAGAGTCCCGGCTTCGTACCTACTGAAATTGCTGGTTCTATGCTACTGTGGTGTCCAAAAAAAACAAATAGCTATTTACTTCTGTAGCATTTTTCTAACCATAACGTTTTTACTAATATTTTAGGACAAACTTTATTCATTACGTTCCACCTTACAGGTTTTATTTTGTATCTAGTAGCCTAGTAGTTACTGAAATACTTTAGATAAGACTAGCAGCGCCTCGCGGTTTCACCCGCGTAATTCCCGTTCCCGTGTGAATTCCGGGATAAAATATAGCCTATGTTCATCAGGGATAATGTAGGATTCTAATGGTAAAAGAATTTTTTTAATCGGTCCAGTAGTTTCGGAGCCTATTCAATTCATACAAACAAACAAACAAACAAAAAATCAAACCTTTCCTCTTTATAATATTTGTATAGATGTATAGATGTATAGATAAAGAAACTCGTACAGACGACATAAGTCCGTCAAAATAAAACTCAAACTAGTGCAGGCAGAGTCGGGGGACGCTTCATAAGCAATAAATCGCCGCAAATTACGGTCTCTCATTTCAGGCGGCGGCAGCTTGAATTTCAATTACTTAGGGTTCCGAACCTCGCGGGATTAGGGTTTGGAAATTTTAGATTGGCTCCTGTTTTTTTGGGCAATGTGAAACAGATTACTCGAGATGGAGACTTTTTTTGACGACCTTGTACCGTAATGGGCGCTACTGAGGCTTAGGGTGCATGCGCACTTAGCGGACAAAGTGACCAGTGGCTTTAGGGCGACCTCGTACGCGTGCGAAACTTTCCACCAAAATATATGTCAACCAGTATACGATGAACTTGACAAAGACAGCTTTTGCTTTAGAGAGGTCAAGCTGTGTCTCAGAATCCACGCCTTTGATTTCAATAAAATATAGTCTGTTTCAATCCGGAAAAAGAGCTTCTGAAGGGTATTATGTTTCATTGAAATTGGCCTAGTAGTTTAAGCGTGATCCGCAAACAAACAAACAGACAAATTCGATTTTTGGAATCAAAATCGTTTACTTAGTAGATCTGCATTTTTAGTTTATCAATATCTTTAATTTTAGATTTTGTCTTTTTTACAGTTTTATAATAGTATAGACACAGAAAACAGGAATAGAATAGTTAGGGCTGGACCACGTTGGAATTCTCAAAATTCTGCCCCTTAAGGTATACGCGCACTTGGCGGCCATACCAGGGGATCTGTGTTCAGGGGTTAAAATAAGTAAATATTGAACATGAAGTCGTATTTAGAATCTATACATATATATAATCCACTAGATTCATAGTTTAATAACAGATAACTATTGCCAATTGAAGATTTTAGTTATTGGGACTGCTGCCCTCGATCACCGCGGGCATGGCCCTAAGTGCGCATGCAGCCTTATACATATACACGTGAATAAGCACTGCCGGTGATACTGATGATGATGTAGACTTGTCTGTACAGAATTTTAAAGTAGGTACAATTTTAGAAGTATGTAGTTAACCTTTTTGGAACAAAAGGGTTAAAACAAAACGTGCGGAATTTGAAGGGTTAAGGGTTGAGGCTAATAATAATTTATCGATGAAATATTGAATACCAAAAGATAGATTGATTTACAATACAGAATATTTTGGACTCAAAATACCTACCTATAGCGTTGACTTTTAAATTGAAGTTAGTTTGTAGACAGAAACATTATTGAAGTTATACTTCTAATGCGACTTCCAACAAGGTTGCGCAACCGTTTAACGCTCCTTACTACCACAGGAAAATTTTAAACGCAAAAAGTTGTGATTTCGGCCAGGATCGAACTGGCGGCCTTCTGCGTATAAAGCAGATGTGATACACCACAGAACCACAGAACCAGTTGAAACTATGCGCGAAATTTTGTATCCAGTGACTCATTAATGTACAAAAGTTACATACAGGCTGTAACAAAAAAAGTGATCCCAAAATAGTTCTGATTTAGGCAACATGAGCACCGAACCTTTTCTAACTTAATAAGTACTGCATATTGGTTAAGTACATAAAAATAAATACTAAATTAATTTCACATTAAACACAGAGCGAGAGTGAACGCGTGCCACTCGAAGTATAACTTCTTCCGCGCGGAGGGACTCTACGCGTTACTTTTTTTTTAACAGAGTAATTGCCATTAGGCCAATAGACTTACGACCCACCTGATGGTAAGCGGTATCGTCATCTATTGATATCCGCATCCGGTATTATTAATGTAGGTACTTGCTTGTCCTGTAGAATTATATTATATTCTATAGCAGTAAGAATGTCTAGAGGCTTTTTTCGTATTCTGTGACCCATTGGGTATGTACTATGTAGGTCAAATTATTATTGTAAATTGTAACAGAGGTAAACATTAACATTACTTTTATCACATCATAGTCATACCTTTGAAATACCAAAGTAAATTTAGAAACATTATCCTACCCACAAAATTTTATTATAACACATTTCGGCACAGTCATTGTAATGTCTGACGTTTGCGGTTGTACTTGAAGACAGTCTTCAAAGTAAAATGAACGTTGTATCTCTCTATTTAGAGTTCAAATTCAGAATGCTTTATATTTGTTTGTGGTACAATGATGTAGAAAAGTTGCTCACGATTTTCTTTATAAAGTTACGTAACAATTTCTGCTTCAGTGAACACCAGTCGTAAATAAACTACGCACACGGTCGTTTTTGATTTCGCTTAGATAAGATTCATTCTAAAATAAACCTTAATCACCACAGTAAATGATACATTTTTATATAACTTTAGCTATTGTCAAACTTAAGTTAACAAGAGGTTGTACATTCACCAGTTAAATGGTCGCAGTGGGTATCTACTACATAATAATGTACTTATTTTTTTGAATCTATTGATACACATATTTTGGTAGTGTTTTCATCTATGAAAATAATGACATGATGATTATATCTTATTCGTTAAAAGATCTTACCGCTCAATATCAGGTGGACCATTCATTTCTCATGATGAATATTACAATTTTTAAACTAAATAAAACAATTATTGTTCAAGTTTTACGAGCTAAAGTTTGATCATGTACCTACGTACGTACTTATAGACACTCATGACATTAGTACAGTCAACACCGTACAGTCGTTCACTTATTAGTTTTTTTTTTCATCAAATGTAAAGTTTTACTTATACTTTTGGCTTGTTCTCACAAATCCCCACTGACTAGCTCATTAGTGGGGTTATTGGGAACAAAAGAACGCGGTGGGCGTCCCCACTGGGTAGCTTACTGGATAGCTATATAAAATTTTAAAAAAAGTAGAAAATGAAGCCAGTTTTGACTTAAAATATTTTTTAAAAGTCTTTTTCTCAGCTTTTATGTTGTTGGCTGTACCAACTAGTGTTTATTCTGTGTCTTAAGGGTGGAATGTGCTGAAAGTTGAAATGAAACGTAGCAATTACGCGGCCGACGCCAGGCATGTGTTCTGTAATGTTTTTGTGTAATTACTTCGCTAGAAATACATTTCACGTAATTAAAATTAAGGTTTTGATACTTTTAGTGAAAACTGCATGTTTTTGGCGTACGGAAGGTTAAATGATAAGGTCCGTATGCTGATAAAAAAAACTTAACTCAAGCATAGATTTGAGTAGAGATTTTCATACGAAAATCTATGCGTGAGTCCGGATCAGCGCTTGAGCAGTACATTGGCATACATCAAGGCCAAAAAGGTTAAACGTATAAAAGGTGTGATAATATTCTTCCCGAAAACTTCGAGGGGTTAAAGTATCCATTAATAAAACTCACTTTTTATGTGGAACTAGCTGAACAGTGCGTATTTTAACCCCTCAACTTTTCGGTTTTATTACTTTATGAATATGTAAGAAACTTTTTTTTTTTGAGGACTAAAGTGAAGTAAAGTCTAGTAAAAGGAGGTAGGATTGAACAGTTTTAGTACTTACAAAAACACGTTCCCCAAGTAAATTCGTGTTGCAATCGTTCGAACAGCTGTTCGCTTTGATTTCAATCGATTTACAAAAGGCGACTAATGACGCGTTCCGGTTCGAGATGGAAAAGAGAAAAAATCTTTCAATAGCGTGTCGCCTTAAATTGGCGCTTAATGTAAAATCAACTCTTTTCGCTCTGAATTAAGATTCAATCTTGTTTGAAATTATGAAACAAAATTCTACTAGTTTCAATGTGAAATTAGTAAAGTGGCTGCATAAGATAGATTTGTACAGACTTTAAAATAGATAGAATAAATAGTTTGAAACTTATACAAGTACATACATACAAATGCACAGATGAATGGGATGGAACGTGGATAGAACGGTATAGTACCTTCTTCTTCTTCTATTTATGGCATCTGTCCGCCATTTCGAGAGACAATTTTGCCAGTGTCAAGTGAAATATATTAAATAATATCAGTCAAGTCAAGGCACTTGTCAAGTTGGCTGTAAAAACTAATGCTTTGACAAAGTTCATGAAGAATGCCTACAATGTCAATGTATTGACTTTTTCCTGTAGCCGAGATTAGCTCCTCGCGAGCAAACTTGAGGGCGTAAACTGTGTGACAAATTAACCATGATAGTTTTCCATGCCTTACCTTTTATTTTTTATGTATATAAAGTGTTTTAACGACGTCAGTTGCTATTGAATCTGTGTGCGAAGCAGAAGTGAAGCGTAGCGAGACAAAATGAATTATATAAATGAATTAGTGCCAATGAATGAATGAATGAATGAATGAATGAATGAATGATTTATTTGCGTGAAGAGTGGTACATATTAGGTCTTAAATAAATTATTGATTCTCACACTTCGCCAGAGAAACCCAGCATGCAAAATTAAGATTACGCTTATTGATATTTGATTTGGTATTGAGTTTTATTAATATTCGTTTTCATAGTAAACACGGTATTTAAAAGTATCACTAGTGTGTACTAATGTGTACTAGTATGTATCAGTATGCACCAGTAGGTATGCACTAGTAGTATGTATTATTTTCAAGAGTTACCAACTTAAAATGAACCAAAGCAGTTACTACATGGTACATAAATAGAAGCTGAAAATCTAAAATATGGATGATAGGTACTTACCACCTCAACAAAATATACTTATAACGTAAGCCATCTCCAAACAGCCCCGAACCAAACTGCCGATAGAAGAATAAAAGGGACTTTGATCTTTCAAAGGTTGAAAAATCTCAAAAGCACAAAATCATACATGAATAACGAGCCCCTGTAATTTGGCCGCGCTGAATGTTACTGCTTCATATCTCTGAGAATATAAAATTTTATTCCTTCGCCGATCTCTGTGGTAATGTTTATTTAATCATCTCGAGGGTAAATTATTAAGGGGAGGGGGTGATTGCGGAGGACGGCGAATGTATTTACCCGGATGGTTTATATTTTGCTGAAAAACTGTGTGTTTTGAGTAACATTTGCAGAAGCTTTTACCACATTTAACTGTTTGCATGAAATTGTGGTGACAGAGATAGATACGAAAATGTATTGTACGCCTGCGTATTACATTACAAACAGTAGCCACAACAATAACAATGCGACAGAAGACGTCTATGTTAAAAAAAATTATATAATGTTAGCCTCACTCAAATGTTTGTTCTTGGTTGCGATGATGAACCCACGAATCACAAAACGAAAGGCACAACTATCACCAACTGAGCTGTGACACCTCTCCGCCTCAATGTTATTAGTGAAGACTATCTTCAGTCAATTGCTGGTTGCTATTATACAAGTGTCATGAAGAAGTTACACTGTTCACTGTTCACGCTTGTTACCAAACTGTCGCAAATAACGCAATAACCCCACCATTCCATAAAATTAGCATCTACAAATCCACTGTAGAAATTCCGTGACTCAGTACAACTTAATTCGACAAAAACAACTCAAAAAATCCTTAGTATTTCTTTGTTCTTCCAATTAATATCGAGTTACGCATTCAACTTTACCAATTCCCCGACTCGAAGAAAGAAGTGTTCAGTTGTGGACCATTACTTCTTGGAAGTCAATAAAAGAGGGTCATAAATTAAAATTGGGGCGAAATGTTCGCGGGCCGAGACGGGACTGGGCCCAATCGGGAATTCGTGAATTTAAATTAGTATAATGTTTCAGTTGGCTTGTTTCGTTTGCAACTTTTTGTTGGAATGGCAATTATTTTTTTGTAAAGTGAGTTAGTACCGCGGTGAACCAGTAAAGTGTAACTTCCATTTCCGCCGGATATCCCATGAATTGTGGGAATAATTTGTTAAAAATAAAGAGAGCACAAAAATACTTTATTCATTCTAAACCAATTCATAGTTTCATTTATAACGCAATGGAACTTAATATTATTGGCAACAAATAAATCAATCAATTAGTCAAATAGTTTTTTCATATCAAATACTATGAATATAATTTATAAGTTTAAAAAACTGGAAAAATCGACTTTAATTTCATACGCCTTCATCATCAAATGATGATGATGATGGCAGTTTGGGACCAACCTTGAAGCATATAAAAGGAATTTTCAAATCGGTTCATAAATGACGGAGCTCTGAGGCAAACATAAAAAATAAAAATACAACCGAATTGAGAACCTCCTCTTTTTTTGAAGTCGGTTAAAAATAAATAAAACAAAATCAACTGCCAGTTTATATGTTGCATATTTTTTGGAATATTTAATACCAGGTACATTAAAACGGAAACCATTTTGCATTCGGTGAATGATTCAGTTGCCAACATGACTAATTTTGTAATTAACGCAAATGAACAATGACATTAATCGGATATTAATTCAGTCACTGAGTAAATAATTCAGCCGTAATCTGAGTTTAACCAGATTATTAACTAAATAATCATGATTAAATCATGAGAAATCATTTAAAATGTACAATTTACTAATATTTATGTTGTTACCGTGATATTTATAAATTATTATAAGTATTAATATAAGATTGACACCACAAACCAGATCTCATGCTAATTAAGAAATAGTATTTTAACTCACCAAAAATAGATTAAAAACAAGCTGTGTTATACTTCTAATGCGACTTCCAACAACGTTGCGTTACGGGATCACATAGTCTCTCTCTCTTTCTATTCCCCCCGAATAGAAAGAGACAGAGGCTAATACGCTACAAATGCTACAATCAAATATAGATGGCAGTGTTCAGCAATTCAGCTTTGACCGCCCGTGTTTTTGAAGATTACTTCCAACTGACAGCGGGGGGAATAGAAAGAGACTAATACGCTACAATCGAAATATAATAGATGGCAGTGTTCATGCAACTTTTTACTTTTTATTTTGAATCGAAAATTTAGTACTGCATGTTGGTTAAGTACATAAAAATAAATACTAAATTAGTTTCACATTAAACACAGAGCGAGAGTGAATGCGTGGCACTCGAAGTATAACTTCTTCCGCGCGTAGGGACTGCACGCACAGGGTTTTTTTTTCATTGGTTCTGCAAAAGACATAAACCACGAAAATGTCCAAAAATTTCCAACAACACGCTCTGAATAACAATTATGTTCACTCTCGAGGTAAGTTATCTCGACACGTTAGGGAATAAATCATCATCTTATATCATCGGAAAATTACAGTCTCAAATTGGGTCGCGGTATCTATCCCTCTGGGACCTCACTTTAACATAGTATAGATAATTCAAATTGCAGTGTCGCAACAATTTTTGAAGTTATACTTCTAATGCGACTTTCAACAAAGTTGCGTTAAACGTTTAACGCTCCTGGGGAGGGAGAATAGAAAAAGACAGAGCGAGAGTGATCACATACGGAGACCCCCACAAAACGTCAAACACTTCGATAGCGCGTTCTAGGATCCGACCAAACTTAGCAGCGCCATCTAGTTCTGATTTATGCAACATGAGCATAGAACCTTTTCTAACTAAATAAGTACTGCATATTGGTTAAGTACATAAAAATAAATACTAAATTAATTTCACATTAAACACAGAGCGAGAGTGAATGCGTGCCACTCGAAGTATAACTTCTTCCGCGCGGAGGGACTCCACGCACTACTTTTTTCTATATTTTTTTAAATGATAAAAGTAATGGAACAAGCTGATAGCTCACTTGATGTTAAGTGGTAACTTCTGCCTATAACAATACATTACCTCACAGAGCAAGTCCAATGAGGATGTGCCCTGTAAGCAATTCTCTTTCTATTCCCCCGAATAGAAAGAGATACTGTGTAATGCTTCCTATCTCGTTTTCTCGCACGTTAAATCTTATGGATTTATGTGTGTCTGTCTCTTTTTACTATCGCTTTTTCGTTTCATCGACTTTTCAAATCGAAACGATGCTAAAGAAGTTTTCACTTCAATTTTTTTAAACAAGTAGGTACTAGTTCTACTTTGTGACATCAAAACATTGCGAATAAAAATAAAATAAATATTACTAAAAACAAAGTGAACCGTCACTTATTCAATAAAAATGATATTCCATACCGATCGGTTCAATGACATACTTATAAAGGTATTAAAAATGGCGGGAAAATAATGGAACGACGTCATTAAGGATTACGTTAAGGCTTTCGTAAAAAACTACATCCGTCATATAGCGTACGCTTTGTAATAATCTAATCTAATATCTAATTGAAATATGGAAAATAGTCTTAGGTACATGTTACAGCAATAGTAACTTTCTGATTCTAAACGGGTTTTATATATTTCAATTACTGTATGACGGCCGTTATTTGACGGCCAGCATTTTTGCAAACTGCGGTTTATGCTAAGATCCCATTCAACTTCGCTTCGGTGATTCTAAAGGCATGTAATATTCTCTGAATTTCATTAAAATAAGCCGAGGGAGTGTATTAAGTTAAGTTAGTACGGTAATAAATGATTTCTCAAACAGAATATTATTATTAAGTATATGGAGACTACGTAACGTTAATTATTCATTTTAATATATTTCTTAATCATATTTCTCGCTTTAGATGTTTTTATTTTTAAGGGTTCAAGGATCAACTTTGATTTTGCCACATCTGTCACTTACTGCCCAACAGTTTCGCCATTTTGCATACTGAAATTCTGTATTTACGGCTCTTGCGGAAGTAAAAAAATTGTTTTTTGTGTTTTGGAATTTTTGAACCCTATATCACGTGACAGTTCCAGTTGAACTTTAAATTCCTGAACTTGTGCTCTATTTTACGCACTTTAGAAATTTCAAGGTGAATTCATGATTTTGATAATGTATGAGTAATGAATGTATTTCATGTAGATACCAAAAAATAATAAATAAACAAAAAAAAATAAAAATACTACTTATATGTACCAAAAAATTTAATAATAAACTTAGAAGTAGCATTTACCCTGTGGAATATATTCAAGAACTGTATGAACATAGTGAACTACAAAACGTATGTATGGCCCCGCGGACGCAATCAAAACAAGTACTCAACAAACTCGTCAGTAAAAGTTAACTGCAAATTCAAATGTTGGATGGAAAAGTTGAATATTACAGTTGTGCGAATTGCAGGCGTAAGTTGACTTTTACACTGGCCGGAAGAGTTGCGGTACTGTTTGTATTGTACTATGTCGGAAGTAGTTGCGATGTGGAGTTTTTTGTTGGCCACTGTAAGTTGAAACTATGTAATTGTTTTTACACGCTGGTGTCTTTTTAATTTACTACCGTTATTTTTTTCTCATAGTAAGTAGCTGTTATTAGATACAAGAAGAGGATTTAGAGTGTTACAGTACTTATATGTGTTAGGTACAAAAAACACTATTTATGTAGGTAATTAGTGATTTGATTATAGAATAAATATAAAATGATTTAAAATCCAAATTTTGAATTTGTGATACAAAACAAATCATGATACAAAATTATTCGTTGCGTCTTTGATACAAAAATACAGAAAATAAAAACACCTCTTATCTCAGCTCGGATCTTAAAGAACATAAAAACTTCATTGAAACACGTCAACACGCTATCATAAAACATGATGGAAAAACTCGAGACTCCACTTATAGCAAATTCACTACACTCCTTGAATATAAAAATGAGTTGTCTCTGAAGTTTGATTTCGTAGATTGTTTGAAAAGTTTAAAAATCTTGAGGCAAGACATTTCATTAGGGACCTCACATTACTGCTAATTTGAACTCAGTCTATAACTATCCAAAATATTTTCAAAATTTAAAAGGATTCTTATACAAAAAAATCTTTTTGAATGAATTTTATGCAAATATTAAAAAAAATATGAAAAATATTTTACGCGTAGGTTAGCACAACACGTCTACCATTGTCAGAGTAACCAAATAATTTTGTATCATTCCGATTTGCATACAAATAGAGTCGCTATACTGCAGGGTTAACTTATACGTTATCCCATGCTGACGCAAAGGACATTAATCTTTAGTTTCCTAAAATGCGATATCCGTAATATAACGGGGATATGGCATCTTAAAGCACATTGTCTAAAGGATTCTCCAAGAGATAATGCAACGACAGAGATATTAGGTCTACTAACCAACAGTAGATAGACTTAATTCACCCTAGGTGAATTAACTCAGGTGAATTAAGTCTACGGCACCTTAATTTCACCTATCACACATTTTAAATACGCAAGAAGAAGGCTTATTCCCGGCCAGCCCACTTCCCATTTGGCCCACCAGTGGGCTCGATGAAGAATAAAATTCCTAGGTTACATTACAGAAGCTAGGTTTTTTAACTTAGTAATATGACAGAGAGTAGCATATAATATTATGTTATCTAAAAGCTGCCAAAGTTATGTAAAATTGGAACATGTTACCTAAAACCTCCTGGAAATTCTAACATAGTATTTGTATTTAAATTCAAAATTACAAGCGTCATATCACGTCTCCCACAACTTTAAAACTTATTTATAGGTTGGCAGCATTGGGATTGGATAAATATTTGTATTTTACGGTTGGTACGAGGATGTAAACTCAGCGTGTCGTGGAATATTGACGCGATAACCCTTCTACTTTGTAACTAACCACTTCGGATGCAGTAAAATCACGGTCAAGTGACCTCTCGTACGGAAATCTCATTTTCATACACAAGAGGACTTATACAAGCAAGCAAGCTCGTATGAGTGTCCAAATCTGGTGACGGAGTTTTTAGGCCGCCTTAAGGCCTCCGTCGTGGCTTAACGACTGCTAGAGCCGGGACAGTTTAACGTGCCCTCCGAAGCACGGAAGCGCTCAGATGTAAATGTAACTGTCACCCATCCAAATAGTGACCGCGCAGAACGTCGCTTAACTTAGATAATCGGTGAAGATTGACTAAGCAAGCCTAGACACGAGCGTTTTACTTTGGCTAGTATATTATTATATGATCTGTGACTCGGCAGAGATTTTAATCTTATAGTGATGACGTCATAATAATGTCGCTTTACCAACTAGTAAAACGAGTTTTCGACCTCATTCTGATGTCATCTCTATTAGAATAAAATATCTGCCAAACTGAGTATAAAGCCCTTAATGCATTAAATCAGGAAGGATTTTGTAAGAGGCTGAAAATCGTAACGTCAATAATGCCTCTGCATAATGGACCATCATCTGACAAAGCTGAAAGGTACACATCGAGGCCGCGTCGGTTTGCATACACTTTAGATATACTTGAGTCATTGTCTGAGGGAGTCTATCTATCTATCTATACTATTATAAAACTGTAAAAAGTTTGTCTGTTTGTTTGTTCGCGAATCACGTCTTAACTACTGGACCAATTTCAATGAAACTTTTGCCATTCAGAAGCCCTTTTTCCGCATTGAAACATAGGCTATATTTTATTGAAATTAAAGACGTGGATTCTTAGACACAGCTTGACCTCTCTAAACCAAAAGCAGCCTTTGACACGAGGTTCATCGTATGCTGGTTGACAGATATATTTTAGTGGAATGTTACGCACGCGTACGAAATTGCGGGTATCAGCTAGTTTTAAAATAAAAATTAAAGTTTTGAGTATCATAATCAAGGCGCGTTGATTTCAACTAGACGCATATTTTTTGTAATTTCAATTGCACTTAATTAATTGCCAGTAATATTACAATTTACACATGAAAAATAAGTTTATTATATTTATTTAGTGTTCACAAGAAAGTGTTTCTTTAGCCGAGAGATGAATTTTAACTTATACTCTTACCTTTCGCAGTTAACATAAAACAGGAAATACATAAAAAAAAAATAAAAAAAATAACCTTGTATATCTTGCTGTTAAGGTGTCAACACATTCAAAAGGATTACTTATTTTTGTAACTTGAAAATAAAACTAAGTACCTACACTTATTCTATTGTGAAAACGCAATACTATCTTTTATTCAGAAATATTCCCGACAAGACTAAGCCTGTTATTATTTCCTTCCGACTATTCTACGAAGCATTGAAAGCATCGGTCTCAGCGATTGTTGCATTTTGCAACTAAACAAGATATAAATCGTACAAATCGGCTTACTGCAACCCTTTATATGCGGATGCAATCGTTTCATATCGGTCTTTTATTTTTGATATGTACACACATACACCAAACATATTATGTTTGGTGTATGCTGGACAGGCGTAGGTATTTTTATTTCACACCAATTTTGACAAATTCAAATGAATAGTTATTTTATTCAGTAAACAATAATGATCATTTATAATAAGTGGAAGTTCTTCGCGATGTTCTTCGAGGCTTTGTTGAATGTACAAAAAAGAACTAATATATTTACTGTTAAAACTATTTATGGAGAAAATACACGGGCCATATTTAAATTAAAATAACGTTTCTAGCCTTTTGCGTCTAATCTATGTAGATTATTTATATAGGACCACTTTTTTACCCGAACGGGACGTGACAGTGCCTGGGACATAGTTAATATTGAATAAAATAACTGAATATAATTTAAACCCATAGATCTAAGCGAGTATCTGACAGACGTCATGGCTCAGTTGGTAGTAGCTCTGCCTTCTGTGCTGTGGGTCGTGGGTTCGATCCCCACCGAGAACAAACATTTGTGTGTGGCAAACATAGATGTTTGTTCTGTGTCTGGGTGTTACTATGTATTACAAGTATGTATTTACAAAAAAAAAAGTATATAATTATTATATCAGCAATCTAGTTTCTATAGTACAAGCTCTGCTTAGTTTGGGACTAGAGGGCGTTGTGTGTAATGTCCAAGAATATTTATTTATTTTATTTATTTATCTACCGTGTCTAAGAATTTGGCAGCAGGTCTATTATTGAACTAGAAAACTAAAATGAGAAATCACTTGATAGAAATAATAAAAGTGGATGAATACACTGCAATAGGGGCAAGTTTTAAACGAGATAAGATACCGCTAAAATAAAGATAAGATAAGATATCTCGGTAAAACAATGTCGAGTATCGCGAGATACTTCACATAAAAATACATTGGAGCAATGTCGTTAAACACAATGTTGATGTGATGCCTTTATTTTTACTCGACTGCGTGGAGAAAAAGAAGGGTTATGTTAATATGTAAATAAAGTATTGTAGTTCAAAGTTTGTCTCTGAGGCGTGTTTTGAACATATTTTTATGTAACGTTTGAGATTCAATTCGGGTTATTCCCATCAAGCTCACTGGTGGACCAGATGGGAAAATAGGTCTGCATTCCGTGCTGTGGGTTCGATGGGTTCGATTCCCAACAAGTAATAAAATAAAATATAAATATAAATATTCACGGACACTTAACACAACGCCTTCTAGTCCCAAACTAAGCAAAGCTTGTACGATGGCTGATAGAATACATACATACATTTTTTTTTGTAAATACATACTTATAATACATAGAAACACCCAGACACAGTACAAACATCTATGTTAGCCACACAAATGTTTGTTCTCGGTGGGGATCGAACCCACGACCCACAGCACGGAAGGCAGAGCTACTACCGACTGAGCCATGACGCCTGTCAACAAGAACCGTGTTATGGTAAAAAATATTTTTCTTGTTTCTGGGCGTTACTGTGTATATAGTGTATACAAAAAATAGCATATTAGTAATTAGTTAACATTGCTTAGTTTGGAACTAGAAAGCGCTGTAACAAATATCCATGAATATTATTTATTGCATTCAGACATGAGCATCTAAAGATTGTTCCTCAAACAAACCATGTAATCCTATGACAATAGACCATAGGAAACGTGATCCCCATAAAAACCCACAGAGAGGAGAAATGTCCTCTATTTATTGGCATGGCGACTATTGTGCTTTATTATTCACTTTACTTTTCTATTCTTTTGTGGCCTCGTCTGAAGACTGAATGGAGGCAAATTCCAAGGGTTTGGATGCAGGAATTTAGGGCTGGGAATTCTTATCTATCTTCTTTTTAAATATATAAAACTCTTTTGAAGCTGACTGACAATCAATGCACAGCCTAAACTATAAGTCCTAGAGGTATGACATTTGGAGGGTAGTATCCTTATATAGTGTAGGGGTGCACTAAGAAAGGATTTTTGAAAAGTTGCACCCTAAAGGGTCTAGAATTAGGATCAAAGATTTAACCAAATAATGTGTATGCTGCTACCACGCGAGCACAGCCGCTGGCGACAGCTAGTCTATACAAATATTATAAAGAGGAAAGGTTTGATTTTTTGTTTGTTTGTTTGTTTGTATGAATTGAATAGGCTCCGAAACTACTGGACCGATTAAAAAAATTCTTTTACCATTAGAATCCTACATTATCCTTGATGAACATAGGCTATATTTTATCCCGGAATTCCCACGGGAACGGGAATTACGCGGGTGAAACCGCGAGGCGCTGCTAGTTGACATATAAATATCTTTGGACATTTCTAGTCCACTGGCTTGTACTATGGAAACTAGATTGTTGATAGAATACGTTTTTTGTTAATACTGATAATCAATACATAGTAATACCTAACAGAACAAATATCTATGTTTGCCACACAAATATTTGTTCTCAAACCCAGAACATACACGGAAGTCAAATCTATTACCGACTAAGTTGTGACGTCTGACAAATGTTTTGGTGAACCAGAAGGAAACAGCTGAATCGAATTTCATCAAACATAGCTGAAAACTAATTCAGAGTACCAGTTTTCTTAAGAAGCAACCGGCACTCAATTTGGAGCTCTAATGTCAGAGCTACAAGGGCAGATGCCAAGAAACACACAACACCGTGAACATTAACATATCTTTATTTTGGTCGGTTGTTAAATAGGACCAATAAGAAGCCATTTTAGCTAGCTTAACATTAGCTAATCTGAGCGTTGGTTATCTTTTACCGTACGTCTCTGAGTGTGACATTAAGTGCCAGTTTCTCGGGACTGAACTCACCTACCTACATTTTCACCAAATCACGCAGAAATATTCAAATAGGATTAAATTATAATAAGCAGGAAAGCCAAAGAGCGGGATGAAATTGAATAAAAATAAAAAACGAAGCCTCCTATCATCCCTTTAGGGAGCTTCCAGCGGAAATGACGTCACACCACGCTTCCGCGACATATCCTTATAAAGTTTGAGATATTCCGGATTCTATGTAAAAGGTTAGAAGAAGAATCACTATTATTTTTCTGTATTTGTAAGTAGCAAGTAGTGTAATTTTTTTTTGTTAGAAATGGTCAAAATTGAGCTAAGAAAAACCAAAATAAAAGATCTCAAGATCCATTCATACGAATGCTGCAACGAGTTTATACGAATATGTTACGAGTTGCTACGAAGTCCTACAAGTTGCTACGAATATGCTACGAGTTGCTACGAAGTCCTACGAGTTGCTACGAATAATAATAATTAATTTATATACTACGAGTTGTATAGTTATGCTACGATTTGCTACGAAGTCCTACAAGTTGCTATGAATATGCTACGAGTTGCTACGAAGTCATAGGAGTTGCTACGAATATTATGCTATGAGTTGCTACAAAGTCTTCCAAGTAGCTACCAATAGAAAATCAGGGTTATTCCCATCGCGCTCACCGGCTGGCCCACTGGTGGACCAGATGGGAAAAAAATCCCATCGCGCCCACTCATTTGCATAGTAGGCTCGTTGGGAATTTTTTGCCCTTGATGGGAAAAAAGCAGAAAATAACAATCGATCTAAAAGAAGTATACAGAAGAACTACGTTCATTTAAAGTTCTTTGAGTCATTAAAACTGTATTTTATAAAATAAATAGAAAGTCCGTAGCAACGGAGTTGTTTACTGGAGACACTTATTAACATACAGACATCGTGACGGCACTGCTTGATTTTGTATACATAAACATTTTCCATAAATTTACAGAGCTGTTTACTTGTTTTTGTTTACATATCACGTAGGATGGAAAAAAACCCACGACATTTATGAACACAAATTATATAAAAGAAACTTTCTTAATATGATTCTCTGAAATAGTTTCTAACATTGCAATTATTTCAGAGATGCCTGTTATATTCTGTATTTAAGTTATTTTTTCTTAACCTTTCACAGTTTTTATGGTACTCTGAAGCTTTTGTACAATAATTGTTAAATAATAATTTGTTAAAACATAACAAAAACAAATTTAACACAAAAAAGGCTACAGTTGTCTTAACCCAAACATTTATAGTAAAAACCCTTTAAAAACCAACTCAATTTAAACAAAAACTTCCAAAGTAAATTTTATTTTGTGACAAAAAGTCGTACCTAAGTATTAAAAACCCCAAAACATACCGGGTCCTTGTAAAAACGTCCTCATCAAATAAGACAGTGGGCGGATAGCGCCGAACAACGCCATATAACACCCGAGTGGGACAGGCGGGAAACTTGCATACCCAAGAGAGCCTTCAAACCGGAAAGTGGCAGTCGGTGCAGAGATGTACTCAGGATTATTGAATATTGAGATTCAGTAGAAAATTTCTCGCGTTATGCAAAAAAAAAGAAAAGTAGGTATGAAAAAAAAAGAAGTTAAAAAGAGTCTGTAAAACATCTATACTGTTTTAAAACTGTAAAAAAGCCAAAAACTTAAATTAAAGATATGGATAAACTAAATATGCAGATCTACTAAATAGACGATTCTGATTCCGAAAATCGAGTTTGTCTGTTTATCTATTTGTTTGTTCGCGAAACAAGCCTAAACTACTGGACCAATTTTAATGAAACTTATACCATTCAGAAGCCTTTTTCCCGGATTGAAACATAGGCTATATTTTATTGAAATCCAAGACGCGGATTCTTAGATACAGCTTGACCTCTCTAAAACAAAAGACGTCTTTGATATGAGGTTCATCGTATACTGGTGGACAGATATTTTGGTGGAAACGCGTACGAAGTCGCGGATATCAGTCAGCTAGTAATTATATGATAATATGTACATGCATGCGAATAAAGTTGTAATCAACAATTGATAGAATTAAGCATAATATTATTATGTTATTTTTCTATTTTAATGAACAATGTAAATTGAACCTTAGATATGTAGATCTACTTAAAATATCTTCTGTCCTCGGTGGAAATTGGTTTCACTTTTTACCTATGTACAGCGCAAAAAATTATTTTGATACAACAATCCTTACTAATATTATAAACGCGAAAGCAACTCTGTCTGTCTGTTTGCTTTCACGCCAAAACTACTGAACCGAATTAAATGAAATTTGGTACACAGATAGTCTAGAGCCTGAGAAAGGACATAGGCTACTTTTTAATGCGAAAAAAGGGTTGTAAGGGGTTGAAAAGAGGGATGAAAAGTTGTATGGAAGTATCGTCATTTTTATAGAAGCTTGAAACTTATTTTTTAGGCTGTTGATTCGATATAAATAAATATGACATTCAAAGTTTGTAAAAGTTTTACCCTATGCTACTCAAAAACACTATTCCACGCGGAAGAAGTCGCGGGGCACAGCTATAGTAGGTGCCAAATAACACCGCAATACAGGTCATTCACCCACCTTCACCACGATGTCGCAAAATTCAATTTATGAATGGCTAATTCTGTCGCTTTCCATACAAACCTGTCGCTAAGACGGTAATCGCTCGAATCTCGTAGTACTGTTTGTTTACCATACATCAATTGAATTTTGCGACATCGAGGTGAAGACATCAAATGACCTGTATTGCGGTGTTATTCGGCACCTACTATAGTAGTACTTATTTTGATACGACAACAGTAGTAAAGTTTTAATAAAAAATCTTCGATTTTAACCCTTGATCCGCCCCTGCTTAAGACACTCCTTCGTGGGCATGTTTCCTTTTTCAACGAAGCTATTTTTGATGATGTATGTTGGCTTTTGCCGTAAAAATAAGGGTGGGGGTTCTGAAGGGTGTATTGTAAGACGCAAAATTAGGTGAGTGGTTTGTTTTCAGAGAAAATATTGAAACACAATCTACTTATCCTTTCTTGGTTCATTAACATAACGGCTTTGATCAATAATTCTTTTAACACGTTAAGCGTCGACGGTGTGGAATACGTATTTACTTTAGACACATGGAAATGCTTGTGGTAGTCGGTCACCCATCCTATGGACTTTGGTGTTGATATCAGCCAGTGTGCAAAAGTACTTTTTGCAAACTGAAAGTTGATAAATATAAAAACGAAGTAAAATCCCATCACAACCATTCAATTTTGAAACTTTAGAGTACTTAAGTTTTAAGCTTACCTCAAGTCAGCTTTAGAATTACCTGAAATCAAATTAAATTATGATTAAAATACTAACCTAACCTAACTCCTTTTTTAATACATTTTTGGAGTGAAAACTTCTTTAGCACCGATTGTGATTTGAAAGTCGATGAAACGAAAAAGGGAGGAAACGAGAAGAGAGATCCCTAAATTTCGTACGCATTCTAAGGAGACTGCTGGCCAAGCGGTCTAACGGATTGGATCGAATCGAGACTAGCTCGGAGTGCGTGGGTTCAAGTCTCGAGCAAACTAGTTCACTTGTTTTTACGGGAAGGTTTCAGTTCTACCACGTGTGAATGCACACATGTTTTTTTTAAACGAATATAGACATTTTAATTTTATTTACAAAGAAAACCACGACTAATACAGTATTTACATTTACAAAATACATAATTAAATTATGCTTAAACGAACATAAATAATATTATTCTGGTTGTAAAAATGTCTAGACACACTTTATACTCAGAACTACACGATATGGGTCACCAGAGACACTAAATTCAAGTTTGGAAGCTTCAGACTCCATAAAAAGGCCGAAAGTTCTAAAGAGATGAACCATCGATCATGAAAAAGTTTACAACTATTAAATAATGTACAATGAAGATCGTAATACTTCTTTTTGAATTTCGAACTGTCACCAAAGAGAACGGTAGTAATACGCAGTATTGCATACTCTTTGGGAGCCAACAAAATTGACGATACTATATACCATTGTATTTGCCAGATAAATAAACCATAGATCGTAACCAAAGAATATGTAATACGTAGTTCCTACGTAAGAAGAAGTGGGACTCCCATTCTACCAAAACTACACACTGAAAATCTAGTTTTGTATGAAACGTGATTCAAATTTTGACCCCCGTTTCATACATTATTCGTTTTTCGAAAGCACGAGTCTAGTTCGAGAGTTTCGCCAGTCTGATCGTAACTTACACCACAGTTTTTATAATTATATTTTTTCTTTTCATGTAATTTAAGTGGTGGTTTGAATAAATGTTTTTTTTTCTTTTTTCTAACCTTACTTTTTTTTTACGGCATCACAATTTGGTAGATCGTCGACTTTGACAGAGGGCGTCTATAACTACCTAACACTAACCCAATTAGATACTTGAAGTTATATTAAAATCCTACTAATATTATAAATGTGAATGTAATTTTGTTTGTTACGCTTTCACGCGAAAACTACTTAACCGATCATCATGAAACTTTGTACACAATGTATTCTTGGAGGTATTAGAAGTAACATATTTTTATCCCGGAAAATCAAAAGAAAATCAGTCGGGACGCGAACGAAGTCGGAGGCGGAAGCTAGTAGGCTATAATCCTCAGGTAGGGTAATATCTCAGACATTTTGGTACTTGGTCTCTTGAACCCTGAGGATGTCTGAAGGGTTAAACAGATAGTTATTGCCAATTAGTGGGGTACAGGTTACGGAATAGGCTCTTTTGTGAAAATTTAATGTTTCGTACATAGATATTACTTAGCCTGTTACTTATATTTGAACCTGATAAATATTCATAGAAATTCACACAACGCCCTTTAGTAAAGTAAGCAAAGTTTGTTCAATGGACACTCGATTGCTGATAGAATACTTAAATAATTTTTGTTGTAGATGCATAGTAACACCCAAACATAGAACAAACATCTATGTATGTTACACACAAAATGTTAGATCTCAGTGGAGATTTCATTTTTAATCTAGAGTCACATATTTATAATTGTATTTTCTCAAGACAAATTCCAGATTCATAAAGCCAAAAAACATAGAAGATTAGCACAGTTTACAACAAATAATCACAATTTCAATAAACACAGTTCAATGTATAAAATTAGTATCGCAAGCCAAGTTGTCTAGTGGCACGTGACTTGACTGTACCCTCCCCTAACCTCCCCCCTTCCATTCTGTATAACTACAATTGAAGTTGACTGTACACAGAATACATAACATGTAGTACGTACGGCAGTTTGTTTAGAAGTGCAGGTATTCTCGTGGGTATCGGAACTTTGTTGAGATTTGCACCGGCATGAATTCGAAAATACCTTACAGATTTTATAGAAGGAAAGTTGTAGAACAAGAAAAAGTTAGTGTGAATTGTGCTTTTAAGGCGTATGTATAAGGCAGACAACCCTCTCGCTCGCACATTTCAACATTTTTGAAAATATAATAAGCGAGAGGGTTGTCTGCCTTTTACATACGCCTTAATGCCCTTTTTCCCTTATAAGAATAAAGGCGACGTTGCTGTGGCAATAAGTCCGGAATTAATAGCGGCAATAATGCCGGCAGCGGCATGAGTTAAGTGTAAACGCGGTATATTCAATAACGTCATTTATGTCTCTCTTTCTTGTATGTACCGTTTTCTAGTTCTTACATGTACCCTTTTCGTGTCAGTACATGATAAGATACACAAGATATTTTGTGAAACTTATTTACAACCGGTCTTAAATAGACGTCTAGAGAACGAAAAGATCTGAGTTGATGTTACCATCGGCCATCACGTGAAACAAACTATAAAATTCAAATGTGATGAGTACTTAAGTACACAGCTAAAAATCGTAGCTTATAAGTAAAACTTAGTGTGAACAAGAAACAGATGTTTATCAAATGAAATACCAGCCAAAATGTTTTTTCTGTCGATACAACTTAATCCCAGTATCGAAAGGATAGCACACTATCCGATACCGACACCGATACGATACGATACCGACACGGTGAGAAAGTATATGAGATCAGAGAATGTACCTATGTAGTAAGAATGTTTTCACCGGTTTCACACACCAAAGCTTTGACTAGTCTAAGTAATGCCTAGCATACCAGAGCCCCGAGGCTGTGCATTTGTTTTGACCTTCGAATCGAGTGTAGCACACGCAAGCGCATTCGCAAAGCGAGACATTTTGTATGAAAACCGGATAAGCGCCTCTAGCGAGAGATTGGGGAATTGTGCAATTCCGAACAAAAATTCTTGCTTTGCGAATGCGTTTGCGTGTGCTATACTCGAGTCAAAACAAATGCACAGACTCGGAGCTCAGCTTACACTGATTTTGTACAGATACACAAGTAGAAAGTGTTTAGTAGATACTGACTAAAATGTCACTGTCAATGTCATGAGACAGCCGGGAAACGTAGTCCCGTCATTGTGTCCTTCTCTCTCTTCCATCTTGATTTTCTACGAGCTGCATGAGCGTTAAGATTAATTACTAGCTTCCGGCGCGACTTCGTTCGCGTCCCCATTGGATCCCGTTAATTTTTCGGGATAAAAAGTATTATAAGTTACTTCTAATACCTCCAAGAATATGTGTACAAAGATTCACATTTATAATATTAGTAGGATGTTTGCAAATAAATGTGTCAAACTGTTTTATCCACGGTGCTTCCTGGACGAAGATCCCAAAGAGAGTGCATGCTTAACCAGCCCCCATATCGTAAGCTCTGAACTGCGTTCGCTGCCCAGCATACTGTCAAAGGATGTGGCCATAGATATACAAAAACGAGGAACTTTTGACAGCACACAACGCACTAATGTCACTATTTGCCTAGTTACAGAATATCTATAATTTAGTATAAAAACAGTTCAGAAAACCTGCCAGGTTTCTATGAGATAACGATTGCCCTCCAGTGCTATTGTATACCAAAACTTTTACAAGGCACTCTCCACGGCTCTCGACTGATATCGTCTAAGGCCCGTATGCTAATTTACTTCTCAAGCACTGATCCGAACTCAAGCATAGATTTTTGGGCTCATTCCAATTTTCCCCTGACTAAGTCCCCTGCGTAGGGGATTTCTGGATCTTTTGTCAAATAATCCCCTTAGCTACCACGGCGACTGCCGGCAGGAGAAAATGTATAAAAATCTCTACCAAAATAATATTCTTGAGTAATGATTTCTGTATCGACATACGTGCATAAGTGTCGTGTCGGTGTGTGAATACAAGGGAAATCAACATGTCCGATAACCAATTACGTGAAACGGAACGTCGAAGCTCTAATCATATTGCGTTCCGGAGCACGCAGTCCAAGCACGCGCCTGTTTAATTAGTACGCGGTTGTATTAGCTTATTGCTAGTTTACTGGATATTATTGGAACGAGGATATGGCAATCTTACATGTAATGTTAGAACTTGTATGATACTAATATTTAAGAAAAAAATCTTTGTGTTTAAGGTGACAACATTGCAAGCATCACTATAGCGCGGTATGGTTCTAAACTATAGCCTGCTCCGACGAGAGAAAAAAAAAAGCATCATTATAGCATAGAGTTTTTGGCAGTTTTTGGTCCGTATTCCGAGACAGAAATCGTTACTCAAGCATAGATTTGAGTAGAGAGTTTCATACAAAAATCGATGCTTGAGTACGGATCAGTGCTTGAGTAAGGCTACGGAATACGGGCCTTTGACTCAAATCTTTGATTGAGTGACGCTAATATCTGTGGTTTTTTTATCAGAATACGAGCTTCTTTTTCTAACTTAAGAGCTCAGCTCTTGTCGGTGTAATTATGCAGTTCTCGCCATTTGTTCCTTTCCAGTGCAGCTTCCTTGACGTCCTTATACGACATGACAGCGATCTTTTCCTTCAGCTGGCTCGTATAGCTTTTACGCGGTCTTCCCCTTCCTCTCTTTCCTTCTACCTTTCCTTCAATGATATTTTTAATCAAACTGTCATGTCGTATAAGGTGTCCCATCATTTTTCCTCTCCGGTTTTCAATAACCCTCATAAGGGCTCTTTCTTCATTCAGCCTACTCAGTACTTCCACGTTAGTAACTTTCTCCGTCCAGCTTATCTTTTCCATTCTTCTCCAACACCACATCTCAAATGCTTCCAGATACTCTCTGTCTTTTTGAGTCATTGTCCATGTCTCATACGAGCATAAACATTAAATTAGCTGTGACCTCAACTGTGACTTTTCATTGCAACCATCTTCAATAAGTTCAAAGGAAATATTTGAAAGCAATAACTTCAAAGTGTATGACACTTTAGAAACGGTAGGGTTGTCGCGTGTTGTATCTCAGTTCAAACTACTTTTTAGCGGAACTTGTCGTGTAGTTTTTAAACCGACTTCAAGAAGGACGTTCTCATTTCAGTTGTATTTTTTCAAATTCAAATTCAAATCGTTTATTGCACTTGTGTTGTTATAAAGATGTTGTACAAAAGAGAGTGTAGCAAACATAAACCCTGTTAGGGCACAGCAATTTGTTGAGGTGTAGGTACATAGGCACTAGGTGGCATATATGTACTTAGATAGTTTTAAAGATAATTTTCACCTAGAAACTATTGTTTAAGTTAAGAAACTATTTGTTAGTAACAAACAAAAAAATACAGAAATCTCAGAACTCTGACATTTTTATTCAAACGTCTACTAACATCGTATTCAAGCAGTAAAATGTTACTCTAGTTTTCACAAGAAGCGTGTGACAGCCCTAGAGCTCAACCCTGATGATTGATGCCTGATGTTCGAGAGCTCGCGACCGACGGAGTCTCTGTGACGTCACGCGCGTGACGTCATCGTGACGGTAGCGGGACTGGATTGCTGAATTTGGAACGTAAGTGATGTGTATGGAAAAGTGTTGTTAAAATCTAGCATGATAATCTTACTGACAACTTGGGCAAAACTGCTTTGTATGTTTGTTCTTCGAGATCTTTTGAACCGCTTATTCGATCTTCACAGAATTTGGTAGGTATACGGATATTACTTTTAAATTTTACTGGTTTGAAAAATAAAGTAAATCGGTCAAGGGGTTGGAAAGTTATGAGGTTCCAAAAGGACTAAAAAAAAAATTAAGTCGTACCAAAATATCAAGGGGTGTTATAAGATAGGACTTTGTTGAGACATTCCAAAACCGTTTTTATTTTGATTCTAGGTCTAATAGTATTTGAGTTGTTGTAAAAATTATAAAATTGGCAAATCCAATATAACGTGAGCTACCATTTCTTGGGAGTTTCAATGATTTTATAGTTCAAGTAAGACTGGTACTTAGCTAGACGGCGATTTCGATGCGATTTGCAAATTTTATTGCAACCATTGGTCAATAAAAATTGTTTGAGTTTTATTAACCTCCGACCATCACGAGATATCTTGGGGGCGAACTACTAGTTAGCGATGACTTTTCTAGAGGGGGTATCATTGTCTTATGTAAACCTTACTGAACACTTACTGAACAGTTTTCATACTAAAACATTGGTATTCTGTGACTAAATAGTGACATTAGCGCGTTTCAGTGCGTTTTTTGGCGTCAAAAGCTTCTTGTGTTCGTATATCTGTGGCCACGTCACTTGACATTATGCTGGGCAGTGAAAGCAGTTCAGAGCTTGCGATGCGCTTAGTGAATGCTGATTAAAAGTGTTTGACGGACTTGCCTCTGTTTATGAATTAAGGGGCTTATAACCGCTATATTTTGGTGTCTAGATTATTTTTTTGATGCCTGAGACTCTTAGGCCCGTATGCCGATACAGAAATCATTACTCAAGCATAGATTTGAGTACCTAGAGATTTTCACACAAAAATCTATGCTTGAGTCCGGATCAGAACTTCAACAGTAAATCAGAATTCTAACTATATGCAGCATTAAAATGTTTCTTGAATAAAATAAGAGCTACATAACACAGGTAAATGAACCGTAGCTTAAACGACGCGTGACGTCATTGATGCTGTCAGTGCTACGCTTCCACTTCATCCATCACTGATCCAGGGTCAATAACCTCGGGATAGCACGTATCTAGTTCGAAAATCCATCTTTTAATGGATCTAGTGACGTCAGTGGAGACACTGAAAAATGGGGGTATGCTGGAGTTTTTCCATTACATGCTTTGCTTTCAACATTCTAACATTTGATCGTAACAGGGTAATTAAAAAAAATATTGATTTAATATAACACACAGTGCACATGTATTTGTAGGCTTGCATGTTCATTAATTGCTCGAGCACTGATTCCGACTCAGATTAGCCGAGCACAGATTCAGACATAAATCTTAATCCCGAACACAGAACATAATTTCTACTTAAGCGTTTTTCTTAGAAACACTATTACCCTCCTCTTTTAGAAGTTGGTTAAATATAGTGTCCAAGAAGGTAACATGAGCGGTCTAGCAGACGTCCCCAGTGGCTGTGAGAGTGGTCGCGGTGACCTCACGCTTCGGCTCATTTAACGGTCGCGTGCTGGCGGCGCGCGGCGCGCGGCGCGCGGCGGTCGATACTTGAAGGTCGCTCGCTAAACTTATACTTTATGCACTGGCTTATTAACCCGACTTTACTCGCATGTGCCAATAACTAGCTTAATGTCATTTGGATGTGCCTCTGATTAACCCCTGAAGCAGCCTATCTGGTTGAGCCTCTAGATTCTTTAAGAGTCTTTATTCTTTTAAAAACCTATTAGGGAGATAATAATATTTAGCATTATTGATTACAAAAGTGGCAAATTAAAGCTGGACTTTATAAATTTTACAAGCATAACCCTTCCTTGGACGTGTCCTGTGAGGTAATTAAATTATTCTATACTTTTATTATGTAGGCCATCTTCTTGTTCCGCAATTTTCATTTATTTACAGTTGAAACGATGTGCCATTCCAACAGCAGCTGACTGTAGCCAATACCTTTGATAAATCTGCATAAACAATAATTTCAAAACACGTCATAAATCTCACCGTAATTCTCCGGCCCGGACTATATGACCCCATAACAGTTGACCCTACAATACTGCGCCTTAGCACTCAAGTCATAAAGACCACATTCAAATGACAAACGACTCAAACGTGCTATAGGAAATTACACCTTAGTGTGTCGGTTATAAGGTTGATAGTGGTATGTTATAGTTGGTGAGGGTAGTTGGTTCAATTTACGGGTTGTATAAGGCTAGGCCAAGAAAGCGATCTCGTAGACAATCATAAGTTAGCTTCGTTCGTGCTCAATTGGAGGACGTTTTTGCGAATTATGACTCGATGCGTGAAAATTGGGGATATTCTTATTAGTCGTATGAGCTGATCTAGCTGATACTCGCGACTTCGTATGCGTGCGGAACTTTCCACCATAATATCTGTCAACCAGCTTACGATGAACCCCGTAGCAAATGGCTGCTTTTGGTTTAGAGAGTTCAAGCTGTATCTAATAATCCACATCATTGATTTTACTAAAATATAGCCTATGTTTCAATCCAGAAAAAGGGCTTCCGAATGGTATAAGTTTTATTGAAATTGTTCCAGTAGTTTAGGCGAACAAAACAACACACAAACCGAGTAGCTCGATTTTCGAAATAAGAATCGTCTATTTAGTAGAACTGCATATTATATAGTTTATCAATATCTTTAATTTAAAATATATTTCACTGTCTGTGCTATAATTATTTCAACTTAACTAAAAGCTGCAAAGTTCGAGTGCATCGGAACCTCTCAGCAGTGAAGCGCTTTAAAACACTAATGGCGATGCCGAAGCGCTTTATTGCGGTAACATTTAACATTATGAACAGTTTTGAAAGTGCTGTTTAAGTATTATAAATCTCTGAATATTTTGAACTATTTTTAGCATATTCTTGCCGTTATAGAGTCTAATTTCTCATGAAAATTCACAGAATACGTTCGTTTCAGATGACCCACTTAATGCAGAATGCAGACCTCGGTCTATAATAATTTAAATAACGTTATTACGTTATTACCACTGAAAATAAGTTAAAAACTAATTTGAACGAGATGGGTTTTTTGTCTAATGAAAAAACTCTTTAGAAAAAACCAGTGCGTGGAGTCCCTACGCGCGGAAGAAGTTATACTTCGAGTGCCACGCATTCACTCTCGCTCTGTGTTTAATGTGAAATTAATTTAGTATTTATTTTTATGTACTTAACATTGGTTAAGGTAAAATTTAGTACTGCATATTGATGCAGTACTAAATTTTCACTTCAAAATAAAAAGTAAAAAGTTGCAAACAGTCTATAATGTCGGTTTGGATTTGAACTCGTATCCCGTTGTCGGTCTGACCACAGTCCAACGGTATCACCGTTCCGCCAACAGAGCTCGCTCCTGATGGTTGAAATTTACGGCTGTTTCTTTTTTTTTGTTTGACGCTGTCAGTTGGAAGTCGTATAACTTAAAAAAACATGGGCGGTCAAATGCTGAACACTATTAACGATAGTTAGCAGCTAGTCTCTGTCTTTTTCTATTCCCCCGAATAGAAAGAGACAGAGACTATGTCCTCCCGTATAACGCAACCTGGTTGGAAGTCGCATTAGAAGTATGACTTCAAAGAGTTTTTTTAGTATTCCTTTGTATCACAAAACAAAGTCCTGCATCATACATCACATCAAATGTTAGCCTCGTCAGCCCACATCCAGTAATTGGAATGACGTAGAGGCTCTACGCCGTAGCTCGCTACGAACCTTCGTAGCGCTACGAAAATCAATTATGCTGGTATCCCTTTGACGGGAACTTGTTTATTCTAGACCGTCCAACCTAAAACTGAATAAGGACTTTGGACATTTCAAAGTAAAATTACACGTATTTCTATATATCGTATAAGCTGAATGCTCAGTTACTATACACCCTGCCTTTCGTACTATGGGTCATGGGTTCGATCCTAACTAAGAAAAAACACTTGTGTGGCAAACATAGATGTTTGTTCTATGTCTGGGTGTTACTATGTACTAGTGGCTCTGGGAGCTGTAGACTTCGCGAGCATACTAAATATTCCAATATTCAACATCATCAATCAACATCATCAATGTCGTGTAAGGTGTTTTCTGAAAGTCTTTAAAAGGCTTATTATTATGCTGATGCTCTCATTCAGTGAAGGAAAACATCATGAAGATAATTATCAGTTAGTATTCTAACAGCGACGAAACGCTTGCAGCCTGTCACCTATTGAAAACTAACTATAATGCAAAATGTTGTGTGTGTGTGTGTGTGTGTGCGATGTGATGTTTTTTCTATTTAATTTTGTAAATTTTTGAGGAATGTAATGTGCAAGTGTTATTTCCGTTTTGTGATTTTTTTGATCTTTTTGATTTTTTTTGCATCATCTTGTGTAGAATGAGGTCCTTAGTGTTTCTCTCAAATTTGATTGAAAACCATCGATTGTTTGATGAGCTATCCTGTTCATCATGCTGAAGATCCTTATCAGATCTTCGCCAAACTTTTATGAGACCAACTTATAGTTACTACCTTTCAAATAAAAAAAGAATAATCGAAATTGGATCTCATTTGGTGGAGATATCCAGTATATCAAATAGCCCCCTTTTTGCCCTTTTTTTGGGGGAAGTACCCCTCCAATCAAAAATCCCCGACGACAAAAAAATTCTAATAAGTCATATAACCTGTGTACCAAGTTTCGTCCAGATCGGTTGAAAAATGCGACCTGTAGAGGAGAACAGACAGACAGACAGACATCCGGACAAACGCATTTTTGGCCAATGTGGAAACTGAGACGCTTCGCTCGCTTCGCTCGCTCGGTCAATTATAAGTATGTATTTACAAAAATAAAATTATATAAATATTCTTAATTTAGGACTAGAGGGCGCTGTGTGAAACACTATAAATATTTATTTATTTGTCATGTAGATTAGATTTAATATACTAGGTGATTTATATACTAGTTCCTCGCGACTAGAGCCTAGAAAAACTGACAAGATACTCCACGAAAAAAACTATTAAAAAAACCTGTGCGTGGAGTCCCTACGCGCGGAAGAAGTTATACTTCGAGTGGCACGCATTCACTCTCGCTCTGTGTTTAATGTGAAATTAATTTAGTATTTATTTTTACGTACTTAACCAATATGCAGTACGTACTAAATTTTCACTTCAAAATAAAAAGTAAGAAGTTGCATGAACACTGCCATCTATTATATTTCGATTGTAACGTATTAGTCTCCTTCTATTCCCCCCGCTGCCAGTTGGAACTAGTTTATCTTCAAAAACACGGGCGGTCAAATGCTGAATTGCTGAACACTGCCATCTATATTTGATTGTAACATTTGTAGCGTATTAGCCTCTCTCTTTCTATTCGGGGGGAATAGAAAGAGACAGAGATTATGTCCTCTCGTAACGCAACGTTGTTGGAAGTCACATTAGAAGTATAACTTCAATAGTACTTGATATAAGAATGATATAGGGCAGTGGCACACTTGCACTGCCTAGTGTCGGGGTCTGTCTGACCCGGCTCACTTTAGACGAGGTCAGAGAGACCCGGCTCGCTTTAGACGAGGTCAGAGAGACCCGGCTCACTTTAGACGAGGTCAGAGAGGACGGTTTTAGACGAACTCATTCGATAGTTTTAGCGATACACTGACTATAAGTAAGTGTACAGTGACAAGCGTCAGTAGAATCGATTCTCTTGTTGCATTTTTATTATAGCCGTCCTTGTCGTTTCAGTTTATAAGAAAGGGACGCCAACATTTTTAATGCTGTCAGGTTAGTTTAGAAAAATGCAACAAGCGTATCGATAGCTGTGATATTGTATTTTATTACTAGCTGATACCCGCGACTTCGTACGCGAAACTTTCCACCAAAATATCTGACAACCAGTATACGATAAACCTCGTAGCAAATGGCTGCTTCTGGTCTAGAGAGGTCAAGCTGTATCTAAGAATCCACGTCCTCGATTTCAATAAAATATAGCCTATGTTTCAATCCGGAAAAAGGGCCTCCGAATGGTATAAGTTTCATTGAAAATGGTCCAGTAGTTAAGGCGTGATCCCTGAACTAACAAACAGACCAACAGACAAACTCGATATTTGCAAAAAAATATTTTATCAAATATCTAATCCAAATATTATCTTTACTTGATTTCTTATAACAGTCTATTTACTTTATATTCGTAAAATACGGAGCTTTTCCACACGAATTATAGTAATAATATAATAAGATTATCCGTCGGTAATACTCCTTAGAGTGCCGAACTGTAAGGGCTTCGTAATAAGGCTCTTAAGGACTAAGACCAAATACATTGTATAGTGTTAGAATAATGAAAAACAGAAAAGAAGCTCAGTTAGCTCTGCCTACAGAGCTGTGGGTCGTGGGTTCAATCCCCGGTGAGAACATAGAACATTAAAATTTGTGTGTGGCAAACATAGGTGTTTGTTCTGTGCATTATATGTATGAAAAAAATAATATAATTATTGAATTTATACTTCTAATGCGACTTCCAACAACATTGCGTTACGGGATGACATAGTCTCTGTCTCTTTCTATTCCCCCCGAAAAGAAAGAGATAGAGGCCAATACGTTACAAATGTTACAATCAAATATAGATGGCAGTGTTCAGCAATTCAGCATTTGACCGCCCGTGTTTTTGAAGATAAACGAGTTCCAACTGACAGCGGGGGGAATAGAGAGAGACTAATACGCTACAATCAAAATATAATAGACTAGCAGCGCCTCGCGGTTTCACCCGCGTAATTCCCGTTCCCGTGGGAATTCCGGGATAAAATATAGCCTATGTTCATCAGGGATAATGTAGGATTCTAATGGTAAAAGAATTTTTTTAATCGGTCCAGTAGTTTCGGAGCCTATTCAATTCATACAAACAAACAAACAAACAAAAAATCAAACCTTTCCTCTTTATAATATTTGTATAGATGTATAGTATTGTATAGATGGCAGTGTTCATGCAACTTTTTACTTTTTTATTTTAAAGTGAACATTTAGTATTGCATATTGGTTAAGTACATAAAAATACATAAATACTAAATTAATTTCACATTAAACACAGAGCGAGAGTGAATGCGTGACACTCGAAGTATAACTTCTTCCGCGCGGAGGGACTCCACGCACAGGTTTTTTTAATAGATAGAGTGATTCAAGAGGAAGGTTTATATGTATAATACATCATTATCATCACTGCATTGCACCCGTGCGAAGCCGGGGCGGGTCACTAGTTGTTTATAAAATAATGCAGAGAAAATATTTTCTTATTTGAGTTGAAATACAAACATTGAATCGGAAACTGGAACAAGTTAATACTATTTATTGATATTTCGTAGCTGCGAGACGGCGTAGATCCTACTACGACGTAGCTATATCTACGACGTAGCTGTGTCTACGACGTAGCTGTGTCTACGCCGTAGCTTGAAGTGTAAAGTTTGACTTCAGCGCAGCGGGATGATGGTTTAATTTCTGTTCGTACATAAAAATTACTCATGATCTCGGTAATTTCCTGTGACACTACTAACAGCGACATAGTCAAATTTAAAAAAAATCTAATGAAAAGTTACCCTAAAATGTGTTGTGAACTGAAGAAGCGTCGGTGTGCGCATAGCTTTATGTATCGAGTAGTTAGGGGTGTCACTTCTGTTCGATGCGCGTTTCTTATTAAGTTACTGATTTCGATCAATTTCCAATTTTGCCCTAAAAGCCTATTTATTTTCATTTCCGTGACTAAATTTATTTGTGTAACATTGCCTTTAAGAGTAAGAAGTCCACATTTACCATTTTTTTTGTAAATACACAGGTTAGACTAAATAATCCATACTAATATTATAAATGCGAAAGTAACTCTGTCTGTCTGTCTGTCTCGCTTTCACGCCAAAACTACTGAACCGATTTGAATGAAATTTGGTACACAGATAGTCTAGAACCTGAGAAAGGACATAGACTACTTTTTAATGCGAAAAAAAGGGTTGAAAGGGGGACGTGAACGTTCTTTAACCTTTTTTTTTAATGTCACATTTGAAATAACTGTCAGTTGTTTGACAGTAAGAGTTTGAGTGACAGGACAACGTCTGTCGGGTCAGCTAGTTCTTAATTATATCAGATGCTTAGCATTAAGTTTATTTTAAACGTAGATAAGAAACTACTTGTTACACTGTAACCTAACCTCTTCTGTAAATCAATTTATTCTTAAAGTTAACACAACCCAGTTGAGTAGGCATTAGTTCCAAGTAAAAAAAAACTTGAGAGGTGTCAAGGGACATCCGGATAGAACGAAGTTCCTTGAGGTATAGTTTTCACCTAAATTAAAACCAAAACTTCCAACAATACCTACATTCATTTGTAGGTATAGTTGGAAAAAAATAAAAATAAAGTTGTGATTCCGGCTAGGATCGAACTGGCGGCTTTCTGCGTGTAAAACAGACGTGCTAGCCACCACACCACGGAACCAGTTAAACTATGCGCAAAATTTTATATCCACTGACACATTAATGTATTCGAAAGACGTTGTCAAAGTTTGAAAAAGTGTCGCGACAACTTTTGGTCTTAATTTTTTCCGTCTAGCCCCCTTTCGCAACGTGCAATAAGGAACTTCGTTCCAAAAATTACCTATTGTGGTGCCAATACAATGAGAGGCAATTACCCCAGACTTCGTTGCAGTATTTGAGACAATCACGAACGGTATCGCTTCAGGCCGCGAGTGAAACGGACCGAGGTTTATGACGTCGTAAAACGGAACGTATAATCGACAGTCAACCGACCGAGACACTACGACTTTTAGCTATACGTATTGTAAAATATTACGTAAGCAGTTGAAATAATAACAAGTTTTTGTTACAGATTGGACCCTACTGTGTTTATGTACGTTTGTAACCGACTTCATAAAATGTAGGAGGTTATGTTTTTTGTGGTTATTTTGTTTATTAGAAATGTTAGGAGAAAAATATGTCAGGATAATTTTGAATCGTCTTATAAACCAGAATCATTCATATCATTCTAGGAGTCATTTCATCATAACCTGAGCTGAGAAGAACGGACGAGAAAACAGTGCTCGATTTCTAGCGATTTTTTGTATGATCCTTCTTAGAAAGATGCCATGCCATATCGTGCACATTGCACATTTTCTATCGGCCGATAGCTTCGTACCGTTACATTATGTAGAGGTGTGCATATTACAACGATTAATTGGCCAATCAAAAGCCCAACCCGACCTAACTATGAGTCAATACACAGTATGCAGTCTGCAAAGGACCTAAACCCAACTCAATTTTGTCGTTTTTACTTTACCCAAGATGTTTTACAAGACAATATCATTATTATTGAGCAGGGTTGCAATTTATCCAAGTAAAGAACGTATGCTTGAATCTTTGTCAAGTAAAAATTCAATTTCCTTGAGCTAGTTCCGAGACAAAGGGCTCTCAATTATCTGGTTTCCATGGGTCGGGACTCCAATCAGTCAAAAGGTCTCAACCTTCGACGCAAAATGTTTCGAAACTATTTATGTATAGGCGACCAAGAAATTGGTTTACCACTTTTGATGACATCTCCCAGTAACATAATTATTCGCTAAGGAGTTTAAATAAACAGGAATGACAGATTCTGACGTAGCAGCTATAAGTAGCTGCAATCTGTCAAGCGAAAATAGCCCTTGATGTTTTGTACGTGCAAATGATATTCAGCCTTAGAGTGGTAAACCAATTTCTTGGTCGCCTCTACCTACATAGACAAGCTAGTTAAATACTATCTGAAACAGATAAATTCTGAAAACCTGGTGAGATTAGATAAGCTCTTTACTTACTAAAAAGATTCCTAAGTGGGCTCTTTTTAGTTTTTATCTATTTGACCTTCAAACAAAATAGTGGGGGTTTATTTTTATACTTAAGCGTTTTTCATTTATTATGATGTGGAAATAAATTGACTTGGAGGTATCTAAAGTGTCTTGTAGCTTTCCACCTATTACTTAAACCCTCAAATTCATAAACGATGGCTCTTATTATGTTGGTTGAAATGATTTGATGAACTTTTCAGTATTTTTGTAAATTCGGAGGTTGTTTTCATCAGAAAAAGGAACGGAGCCAGCAAGTTCTCATCGTCATTATGTGTTTTTAACTAAATCTCCACAACTCTTTAGTGAAATGTGCTTTCTTTCCATACATCGCTGTCACATTATATTTTCTCATCGCCTATAAAATGTATTTTAAGTACAGACTAAATACATACATTTTCAACGTCATTAAGTAAACCTACTAATTATTCTAATTTCACTCTCATTGATTAAGTAGGTAGGTACATAATGATATTTCATGATATTGCATATTCCAGTCGGCAGAGTGCGTGGCTATCCTCTAATCCCCAGTTCGATGAATGTCACTAATTAGATCTATTCCTAGTATTTGGGACGCGTTTCATTGAAGCGTGATTTACCATCGGTACTATAGTATAACTACTAGTATAGTATTATATGATCTGCCCCCGTATCGTAAGCTCTGAACTGCTTTCGCTGTCCAGCATAATGACAAGTGACGTGGATACAGATATGTTTATAAATAAATAAAATTAATTATAAATATTCACGGACATTTAATACAACGCCTTCTAGTCCCAAACTAAGCAAAGCTTGTACGATGGAAACTAGATGGCTGATAGAATACATACATACATTTTTTTTGTAAATACGTACCTACTTATAATACATAGAAACACCCACATTACACACACATTATTAGTCACAGAATACCAATAATTTGGTGTAAAAACAGTTTAGAAAACCGGGTTTTCATAAGACAACAATACCCCCACTGTGGTATAGCCAATGATACTGACGTATAGTATACAGGCTCAATAGTATACAGAATGTGACGTAATAAGCCTGAAGGGGAGGGGGGGGTGTTCTACACGTCATGGCGAACAATTCTTTTACGTTTAATTTCGTTGATGTTTTTTATTTCTGAAATACGGGTATTATGTTACACTCGATACTAACAAGGACAATGTCATAGCTCTCAAAAATTAGCAAGCTGAAGATGCCTCCGAATAGGAAGGCGGTAAATGCCGGCAGTAAGCTGATGACATTAAAATCACTACCATTTATACTTTAATTTTACTCAGTTTTGTTACTAGTTAGATTCTGTATACACATACCGGTACATTCATTTAAAGCAGTGCTTTCAACTTTGGAGGTAATCCCAAACCCGCCCGAAAAGCTTAAATGAAGTTGCTCTTGAAATTGAAATTATTGATTTATCGATCAGTTGAGTCGTTTATACTTTTGTGAACGTATGGAAAGGATAAAAAGATTTTGTTCACTTTCATATTGGAAGCTGATAGCCCACCTGATGTTAAACTGTTACTACTGCTTGTAACAATCCATTACTGAAGCGTAACGGTGCTGAAAGTCTCATGTACCATTCACTGCTTAGTGGCATGATATAGGAATTGGTAGTCCCTTTAAAATCTTTAATACTACTAAAATAACTGATATATTCCAGAAATCCCTACCAGTGCGAAAGAGGCTTTGGGAATAGCCTATGTCACGTAATCCTACTAATATTATAAACGCGAAAGTTTGTAACGATGTATGTATGTATGTATGTTTGTTACTCTGTCACGCAAAAACTACTGATCCGATTTGGATGAAACTTGGAATATATATTTTCCGTGACCTGGATTAACATATAGGCCACTTTTTATCCCGTTCCCGGAGAAAAAATGAACATCCAAAAAAAATTTTTCAGTAAAAACATCAGTCCAGCCGTTCATTTGTTAGAAATGGTACATATATCAAAACACAACTGACAGCTTGAATAAAACCTTTTTATGTTGGTGGGTACACAACCTGGCCGTAAATAATCAAATTAAGAAAACAATATTTTCATTCTTAAGCTACGTGTACAAAGATAAAATTTTTACAAGCGATTCGATTTGGATGAAACTTGGAATATATATTGTCCGTGACCTGGATTACCACATAGGCTACTTTTTATCTCGAAAACTCAACGGGATCCAACGGGACGCAAACGAAGTCGCGGGCGGAAGCTGGTTACCTATACTTTTTTTCAAATTATAATTTAAATCAAATCAGGATCAGTTTGCCGTCACACAAAATGTTTGTTCTCGGTGGGGATGGAACCCACAACCCACTGCACAGAAGGCAGGCTCGACTATAACAAAGCTGTGACGCCTGTCAGATAATAGCCTCTGTTCTTAACTGTACAAACGTCTTATCTATCTATCTATACCTGTTGATTAGTGGTAGATTAGCTGCAGTTCAATGATGCGGATAACACACGTCAGTGCGGGATGCTGGGAGATAAGCATCGCTTGAGATGTGTGTATACACACACTATCTCAATCACTGCCTACCCCTATGTTGTGTAGGAGTGCGCGGACACACCTACCGGTCATAACAGCGCGAAATTATGTGGTTACACTAGACGTAGAGTTTTCCTAGATAAAACATTGAATGGGTCGTAAATACCGTCTATTGCCATAAGATTGAAGTCGTCGACCACAGTCATGTCATTATCGCTTAGCATTAGATGAGAGAATTATCAAACAGCTACGTATATTGTATAACTAGCTGATACCCGCGACTTCGTACGCGTGCGTAACTTTCCACCAAAAAATATTTGTCAACCAGCATACGATGACCCTCGTGTCAAAGGCTGCTTTTGGTTTAGAGAGGTCAAGCTGTATCTTAGAATCCACGTCTCTAATTTCAATAAAATATAGTCTATGTTTCAATTCGGAAAAAGGGCTTCTGAATGGTATAAGTTTCATTGAAATTGGTCCAGTAGTTTAGGCGTGATCCGCGAACAAACAAACAAACAGACAAACTCGATTTTTTGAATCAGAATCGCTTATTTAGTAGAACTGCATATTTAGTTTTCCCATATCTTTAATTTTAGTTTTTGGCTTTTTTACAGTTTTATGATAGTATAGAAGATTGAAAAAAGATTGATCTGTAAAACAGTGAAAGAAAACATTTGTGTGGAAATCGTACAGTAACATCCAAGGGTATATATACCACTAGGTCAACTGAAAAATGTGGCAGTGAATAAGGTACAATGTTTGGGCGTGGCTTTGACCCTACAAGAATCTTAAGGTGTACCAAAAAATGTACGTCCTAGGAATATCTACCGTGTTCAGAGCTCATAAAGAATATCCAAATTATTATTTTTTAAATGCTACCTGTGTTTTTTTTAGGCAGAAGATTCCCGGATTTCTGGGTATCCAAAATAGTGGTAATAAAATTAAAAGATGTGAAAAACAACAGTGATGGATGAGCGAAAGCTGCAGAAAAACAACCTAAAAACTCTTTTTATGGTTAACATTTAGTTCAAAAAGTATTCACGAAACGAGCCTAGTTGAAATGCCTCCAGTGGCCCAACTCGAAACGAGACTATAACAGTTACTGGGCAAGTTGTTTTACTACATTTTTACAATGTTTTTATGAGTGACGCAGTCGGCTCTAAGCGATGTGATTGGAGTGTGAAGGTTTTCGTGACGAAAGGACCAATCGGAAGGTTTAAGAAAATTTCTTGTTTCTATAAATAAATATTCTTGGGCATATCACTTATAGGTTACAGTGTCACCATCATTTGCAGTCTTAGATCTGCCTCTTTCTGCAATACCACATGGATGCCTCTAAGGTATAAGGTATATTTATACTGAATATATTGTTAGGAATCAGAAGCGGTTCCAAATAAAAAAAAACATAAGAAGTAGTATTTGAGGTAAAAACACACAACTTTAACAGCTGACAAACAGCTAACTTCCATAAATCGCATTAATGCTCATAGAAATCAGGATATGGCACTAAAAATGACGAGAAATCATCAGTTTACACAAATAACCTCACAGTTTACATTTAACCAACAAAACAGCGTTGACTAGTTAAACAATCTAACTAACTTCGTAACTGATCATCGTTACCGACCAATCAGTTAGTCTCGCACAATAATTAGCAACCCTAGAGCGCTATAAAGACATTAAAGACATGTGCATCGGACGAAAGTCCGATCAAGACTGCCCGGTCGCGCCGCGCGCATCGCCTTATAAAGGAGTGCGTAAACAAGTGACGTTACATAATCCAGGCTTCTTCGAGGGGCTTCCAACAATATATAAATCAAAATAATAATTTCAATCACTATACTTCTAATTTCAATAGGACCTTTGTGAAACTTTAGTGGATTAGCCGAATAAAGGATTATACAAGGTGTAACATAATTACCCTATAAGTCCTAAGGAGGCGTAATCAGACCGATCACCTGAGTGCTTGGACATGTGCAAAGGGTCATAAACCGTAACTGAAATTTTCATACAAAAGTACAACTTTTATTATTTTATAAATTTGCGACAACCCTAAGTGTTTGTTAACTATTTGCGTACACCCGTACACACGCATGCACACGTAGGTACCCTCCTACCGCGTCGCACGCACACACTAGAAGTGTGTAGGTACATTTTAAGTAAAAGTTACGAGTTCATTTTATGAATGAAAAACTTCGAAATCTCAAAAGTCGTAGAACAAGCACTGCTCACCATGACCTGTAAAATACCCCCCTTTCGGACTTATAGGCTATTTATGTTACACCGTGTATAATAGATAGGTAATAAAAAATTCAAGTTGATAATATCAGAATATCGGAATCACAATAATGTTCCATAAATATTGGCTCTACTGAAGCCATTCAGAATAATGTGGAATGGTTTATTTTAATAACGTTATTATACGGAACAGTATTATTTTGACGACCTTTTCAATGAATGAATATTTGATGAATAATAATTCACTTTATTGTAGGAAATTTAGGACATTTTTAGGAAAAAATAACTTAAATAAATGATTAATTGACATATTAAATATAGAAATGAGGAAATGTATTGGTCAATTTGTGGTACATTGATCTATTACAAACATTTAATTGATACACAATAGAATTTATTTTATCATATCTTAATATGTAGATCCAGCAGTCCAGCATGCCTTCCGAAGAAAACAAATACTAAGTACTTATATTCTTATTTGTAGCTCTACATTTTACGTTTCACACTGTGCGTCTCTTAAATCTCTTAATAGTAAAAATGTTCTTGGTGGCTTGGAAAAATTATCAAAGTGATTTAATGTGAAAAGTCCACATTTGAAAAATGTCTTCCGATGAGAAACAGTCTCGGTAACCCAGTTTCCTGGTACAAATCACTTAGAATAAACTTAATTCAATTCTAAGACAACCAACAATGCCTGCGAGCACCAGGGCCGCAGACGTGGCGAGGAGCCAACTCGACAATTTGGCAGTGTGCCAAGCACATCGATTGCTCATCGGGTGGGTCAACGGACGCCCTTCGAACGCAGCCAGAAATCTACGTCTCTTGAGCTTTGATTCGCATCTGAAAGCTATAGCAAAAGCTGTAAAATGTTTCTATGTTTCGAGAAATTCAAAACATAGTTGTAGTGTTTGCATCTATTCAGTAGATGTGTTACCCTGTCTCGCTTGCACGAGTGGTTAGGTAACTGTCATGTGTCAAACTCCCGACCTGTCAATGTCTCCCGACGTGAGGGCGGGAGACGGGGGGGTCGGGGAGTTAGCCGACATATACGGTGGGTGATGGACAGAGGACAGGAAGACCAGCTCGGTGTACCAGTGAGCCAGGGATGCAAAGTACAGTATTTTACAATGGCGACGAAGATAAAGGTCTGTAGAAACTATAATTTTCAAAAAAGGAGGAAAGGAGTTCAGGTATGTCTGTTTTTTCTTTGTTGAAATTAGTGTTTTGGCCGTGGGTGGCGTGCGAGCTCCATTGATACGGCACGATGTTTCACTGCCAATAAATTAGTATCTACTGGTTCATTTGTTTATGTAATATAACGTACATTACCTGTGTAGTCTAATTGTACCTATGCCTTATTCAACTCGATGACAACAGAGAAAAGTTGAGATCAGCGGTTCAATTCCACACAATGTTTTTTCGTTCTAAGTATGGTTCGATTGATCTGCTGCTGGCTGAAGCGTTACTGAATGATTGGATCAATCAAGACAGTCTAAAGACAGGTAGGGAAATTATATTTCGGCTGTGTTTCAGCTGTCAAAGCTTATCTAATAAGTATTAGAGGGTGAAATGGCCTGGGATAGAAGAGGGGCTTCGGTTCGGCTGCGTTTCGGATAAAAAGTTCGTTTGTAGAATTGGCCCCGTTAATCCGGCAGCAGGAATACGTAGGAAATAAAAAAATAATAATTAGTAATATGCAAGGTTTACACAATGCCAGTGACTGGACCTAGTTGCTTTGGTTTCGGATCCGGTCACTGCCGGCACGGCGCAGATTTATTGTTTGCATGGAACCAGTGACAAGTCAGCGCTGGACTGAGTTACTGTACTGCCATGTTACTGACCCCGTATAAACCTACCGTAAACCGGGACTTCGGTTCTACCAAAAAAACAATATTAGGTACGTGTGGTTTGAAGTTTACTCAATATTGATTTGTCACACAAAATACACTTTTCACTTTGCATTGTTTACCACAACCTAACTAGATGGCGCCATAGGTAAAATTAGCACACGCTATCGTTGCGTTTTGGGTTTTTATCCAGCCAGCGCAGTGCATAAATACAATAGAGCTATTTACTAGTTATATTATAAAAGCTCATAAAAGGTATTTATTTATATAAAATAAAAATTAAAGTGTTGGTCACCTCACCCGTCACGTCTTGATCGTGTAGGTAGTAGGTATCATACCTAACTATTATACTGTTAGACGTGATTTGAAACGAGATGTGGGAAAAGTGGTGTAATAGCGATTTGCCTGTAACAAGACTTACAAGTACCTACCTGTTAGGTTCATAGTATTATATTGTATAAAAAAAAATATATTATTATACCTGCTTAACTCACAATACAAAAAAAAAGAAGAAGTTTTTCGATGATTTTCTGTAAGTACATAATGACCTAAATTCAAGGTGGGACAGTTCGATAATATCAGGCAGGACCATCGTAGGACTCGCAATAATGTTGCCACATTCTGTCTGCCAGTGATGTTCAGTGGCGGATTTGTAATGTGATTAGATTGATTTTAGATAGATAGATAGATAGATAATACTTTATTGTACACAAGGATTAAATACATAAAAATCTTAAAACTAAGTATAGTACAATGGGCGGCCTTATCGCTGATTTTGTTTTAGGTCATGTAAAAGTTGTTGCTTGTATTGTATACGAATCTACACAAAGATACCTACCGTACCTACCTATCTAGGTGTATTTATTTTACCGAGATTTTACTAATGTAGGTACATACCTAGTTACTTAAGTAGGTATATGGAAGTTTTAGAATAAAGTTTTGAGGCAAATGTGTTCGATGTACGATTCTTATAGCTCTGATAGGTATCAAGTGTTTTCTGGTACATTTAGAAACATAACAATTGCATCGGCGCGTATACGCAGCGCAGCCGCCCGCCGCGCCGATGAATGAGCCTTGCTGGTTAACTTTTGTTGACAACCGAGAGTTTGTAGGTATGTCACGGGAATGCGCGCGCTTATGAGACGCGTTCCGAGCACAACTCGTAGCATTAAGCCTGCGGTAAATATACTAAGCTGTTAGTGACATCACTACAAGTGTAGTATAAAGCAAAGTCGATTTCCGCGTCTGTCCTAATGTATGTATGTATGTATGCTTAGATCTTTAAAACTGCGCAACGGATTTTGATGCAGTTTTTTTTAATGGATAGAGTGATTCAAGAGGAGGGTTTGTATATATGGTAAATCAGCATCATCACTGCATTGCACCCGTGCGAAGCCGGGGATGGTTGCTAGTTAAATATACATAATTTCAAATTGGGTTTATCTAAGTATGAATGTATTCACTTCTGGTTTAGTCCTAGTATCGATGGCCTACTACTAGTAAACTGTTACTAATGAATTCAGTAGGTAAATTAAATATTTAAATTTTACCTAGGTACCTACCTTCTATTATTTGAACAGGCGCTAGGCGATGGGAGAGTACACCCAATTTATAATAGTATTAGCAACTATTTGGTTACTAGTTAAGCTTTACTTAGGTACCATTGAACTGGATACGGGGTTGTTGATCAAGGGTTACCATTAAATTGGTTGCACAGACAGCGGTCCAGGCTTACCATTAAATTGGTTGCACAGAGGTCCAGGCTTACCATTAAATTGGTTGCACGGAGGTCCAGGCTTACCATTAAATTGGTTGCACGAGGTCCAGGCTTACCATTAAATTGGTTGCAAGGACAGGCTTACTGTTAAATCGGTTGCACAGGCTTACCATTAAATTGGTTGCACAAAGGACCAGGCTTACCATTAAATTGGTTGCACAGGCTTACCATTAAATTGGTTGCACAAAGGACATTGCTTGCCCAGGCTTACCATTGAATTGGTTCCTGATGATTGATCAACCCTTTGTTCAAGTTCAATGGTGCTGTGTTGTGATAGTGCTGACTTAAAAAAAAAAAGAAAATTAAGCATAACTAGTGAAAATAATAAGTAGCTAAATAAATAAGTAGGTAACAAGTTATCAATAGGGCTACTAATATTGGAAAATATGTTACATATTATGTAAAAAAGTAAAAGCATAAGTATTCAGACATTTTCAAATGTTTTTTATACCTAAACAGCAGCTTGAATAGAAAGTAATAGGGGAAGGCAAGAAGACAATGTAAACTCTCTAGATGACACTGCGGTTTACAGTTTAATGTAGCTTCAGATGGAACCGGTTTATTAACTTTGACTACACGTGTAATTTAAAATGAAAAGTCTGTAAAAATAAGCCAAGCTGTGTGCTACACGTAAATAACCGAATAAAATTAGTTGAGATGGCCGTAAAGCACTTTGAAATAAGAAAATGACAGGTTAGATTAGACGAACTAAATCAGACCAAATAACAAGGAAATAAGAGGGTTTTGAACTATGGTGACGGTTTTGAGGAGTTGTATGTGCATTCAATGGATTTCATCGACTTTCGATCTATCTATTCCTTAATAAAATGGTGATGTGCAATTTTATGAGTGGGTTAGACGTAAAAAATGGTTTGGTGTAAAAGATTCAGACTATCAGTGGGAACAACAAGAAATATCATTGCCAGTCTGGTTGTCAGACTGAAACGGTGTAGTCTTTCATGCTCTTGAACTACCAGATAAAGAGAAGCTCTTGTGATATATATAAAAAAAAAACAGTTTAATATGGACACGCCAGGGTATCCAATGTTGATGAATCAACGACGTGTAGGACAAGCGATGTGTGCATAGGTACGGGAAGAGAAGATCTTACACTGTGCGACCTTTTAGAGTTTTCGGAGATATTGTAAAATATCACTTGTCTTATGCTTGAACTCTATCCTTGCGAAATGGAGAACCTCTAAGAGGTCGGGCGATCTGGTTGTATAAATGTCGTTGATAGGTATCGACGAGCGACAGTATGCTCTATCTTGCGTGGAACTGAACAGTGCTTTGTAGAATATACTATACAGTTATAGTGGTCGATAACACTTGAAGGAAGAGTTCAGTGTTTGTTCGGATTATTGTGCAATAGTTTTAGCATTATAAATCTTGGTTCTATAATGACCACTGATAAATGGATTAGTCAAACACTAAAACAGAAAATTTAGGAAAAAAACTATATTAAGATACTTTATGTAAATACTTGATAGGTATAGTAAGTATATGCCTGTAAGTATATAGCTGTTCGGCTTGTGACGTAAACCGCGATTTCAAACTATTCATTGCAAGTAAGGCAGATAAACGTAAGATTTCTGTGCTTAGAGCCCTATATAGACATAGATGTCCGATAATAAGATTTCAAAGAGATCGCCATAAGTGACAGATGAAAAAGGGGAAGGAGTATGGAGGATGGATATAAAGAGCTGAAGTGCTGGCGTAATAGAAAAAGATAGTTTATAAGGCTACGGAGAAGAGATAGACAAATGAGTGTTCTCTATAAGATCCTATGCTTTAAATAAATGGATTGAATGAATGAAAACTGAATGAATGAAAAACGCTTTATTGTACATAAATAACACCGAACCATATTCCTATGATATAAACAAAACAGGTTGCATTGGGTGTACAATGGGCGGCCTTATCGCTCAATAGCGATTGAATTAAGCTCGTCCCGAAATTGCTATCCAGTGCCGTATATACTTGTGAATGTTTAGGCAGAAAGACGATAGCATGTAATGAGGAAACTGGCTAGAAGATACTTAAGGAGAAACACAGCTATTTGTCTTTAAGTATAAAGTAGAAGGCCAACAGGAGCCAGTCACGCTCAAGCCAAAAGTTATCCACATTCGATTCAATGGTATTGTAGGTAATGTATGTATACCTACATGATGAAGCTGTCTTTATGGGTCCGTGTTTTGATCAGTACTAAATTGCATAAGGCTAGTGACAACTATATTGTAATCTAGGGCGTTGTGCGGAGGTGTGCGTTTACACCACAGTATGATTATATACAGGACAGCTTAAAGGCTTTGTTGATAAAATAATATTTAAATAAGAAAGGGGTTGTAGTGTTTGCATCTATTCAGTAGATGTGTTACCCTGTCTCGCTTGCACGAGTGGTTAGGTAACTGTCATGTGTCAAACTCCCGACCTGTCAATGTCTCCCGACGTGAGGGCGGGAGACGGGGGGGTCGGGGAGTTAGCCGACATATACGGTGGGTGATGGACAGAGGACAGGAAGACCAGCTCGGTGTACCAGTGAGCCAGGGATGCAAAGTACAGTATTTTACAATAGTTTTCTTCTTTGAAATCTCTACTGCATTTTGATCTAAATATTATATTTGTAACATCAGTAGTACAAGGTTTGGTTTAGAAAAAGTGAAGAAAAGAATAAGATTTTGTTCCCTCAGTTTGAATGACTCTGACGAAAAAAGTTAACAAAAAGCAGCGTAAATCGTAAAAGAACGCCGAGATAATACATCTTTGTTTGTAAACTTTATGAGTAGCAGAAAAGTTGCAAAAAAGAACAAAGAACCATCAATTCGGGGCTCGTTGCAAATGGCGGAGGTGACCGATGTCTTCTCAAATCGCTTACAAAGTTTGCAGTGGTGGTGGTTTATATCAATCACCTGAGGATTATCATGTCTCATTTTACGAAATCAGTGGCACTTTAATCAACGAACATTTTTTTGTACAATCTTGAAAAGTAAAAATATTTTTTTTGTATTTTTTGTTTTTCTAAAAAATTGGCATAATATATCTATTAGGTGCAAATTGAAATTCAAATCGTTTATTACGCTTATGTTGTTAAAAAGATGTTGTACAAAAGATAGTATGGGTACCAAACATAAACCCTGTTAGGGCACAGCAATCTGTTCAGGTGTAGATAGGCACTAGGTGGCATATTTATGCATCTAGTTTTAAATATTTTAATAACTTTCATCTAGAAACTCGTGCAATGAATAAAAACAGTTTTTTATTAAATACTTTTTTAACATATTTTTGAATTTTATTTGTACATTCTCGTTTATTTAAGTAAACGCGTTGGATTTATTAATACTTTACTTATAGAATTGACTTGTATCTCATATTTAGTTCCCTAAGAGTAGACTCTACTACGCGCATATCTATCAATTCCGTTTTCTACGTAAAGATAACATGAATTTCCCCAATAAATCGCGAAGACACACCCAAAATCGTTTAATTCCGCCCCAAAAACCATGCCACAAATCTACCTTGTCTATGCCACCTTAGATAATATACGATTCCTTATAAATTAGACCTCTGTATAAGAAAAATCTTCTTAGTAGCAAAGGTCAACAAAAACTGGATATCGACCGACAATCTTCCAATTTCCTAAGACCTTCTCATTAGTAAAAGATTCTCTGCGGTAGAGCTCAGCAAAAAGTGGATTTTCTCACCAGTTTACGTAGACCCTTGACTGGGGGATTTAAGCTTGTAAGCAGGGCTCAGAATGTAGTGGATGAGTGGTCCCAAGGAAATATTTTGATAAGATCAGGGATGGGATGGATTTACCGTTATAATTTAGAGGTAAAGTTTTGAATCTCTCACGCGCTAGTGGACCGACCTCATTTATTACTCACAATAACAAGGCTTTATGGGACGGGTTTGTTATCCTCTTAATTAAATAATAATCATTTTACTTAGGGCTGAATTTACACACGAATATCAGTTCTAAAGTTATTTAAATTTAAACATAACACGATTAAAAACATACCGACTCCTAAAATCCCTACAAAGCTAGATATTCTTGTTCATATGCCAAACGAAATATTTCATATATTCTAAACCAATTCTATACATAATAAGTATAATTGACCGAGCGAGCGAAGCGTCTCAGTTTCCACATTGGCCAAAAATGCGTTTATCCGGATGTCTGTCTGTCTGTCTGTCTGTCTGTTCTCCTCTACAGGTCGCATTTTTCAACCGATCTGGACGAAACTTGGTACACAGGTTATATGACTTATTAGAATTTTTTTGTCGTCGGGGATTTTTTATTGGAGGGGTACTTCCCCCAAAAAAAGGGCAAAAAGGGGGCTATTTGATATACTGGATATCTCCACCAAATGAGATCCGATTTCGATTATTCTTTTTTTATTTGAAAGGTAGTAACTATAAGTTGGTCTCATAAAAGTTTGGCGAAGATCTGATAAGGATCTTCAGCATGATGAACAGGATAGCTCATCAAACAATCGATGGTTTTCAATCAAATTTGAGAGAAACACAAAGGACCTCATTCTACACAAGATGATGCAAAAAAATCAAAAAGATCAAAAAAATTGCAAAACGGAAAATGCACTTGCACAGTGGGGGTTGCGGGTGAGGGATGGGTGTCAGGTGAGAAGTAGTGGGGATGGGTATTTTCTACTTCTCTTCAACATTGATAGGTTTCTTTCAAAACTCTGAAATAGCTTTTGCTAAGGCAGTAAATAGCTCACTTTTAGTAAACTCGCGAGGTCTACAGCTCCCAGAGCCACTAGTAATAGAGATAAATCCATAATTAATTATTATAAATGCGAAAGTAACTCTGTCTGTCTTTCTCCGCTTTCACGCCAAAACTACTAAACCGATTTGAATGAAATTTGGTACACAGATAGTCTAGAGCCTGAGAAAGGACATAGGCTACTTTTTAATGCGAAAAAAGGGTTGTAAGGGGTTGAAAGTTCCATAACCTTTTTCATGAAAACTTTTTTTGTCACATTTGAAATAACTGTCAGTTGTTTGACAGTAAGAGTTTGAATGACAGGACAACGTGTGTCGGGTCAGCTAGTTTAATCATAAAAACGTAAAAATCAGTTCACATTTGAGAAAATCCAACTACAGAATTACGAATAAGCAAGCGACCGCGAAACGCAACGAATCAGAATACCTCTGTCGTTCAAACTCAGAACGGTTCCTCTAATATCTCAAATATGAGATTTCGCTACAGGATTTCTTTTATTGAACATACCTTAATAAAATCTACGATGGCAGCAACTGGAACAAAAAGATTTGATATTAGCCGAGAATCTCCGTTTTCACAATGCCGATACGACTCTAAACAAAATATCGTTGGAATGTTAATGTCATATTATTATTTACCTAGTAATAGACTCTAGCATGGTGTGCGATACCGGATGCGGACAACGATATTTTTGTCAGTATCGTGTAGGTGTCGTCAAGTGTGCAAAAGCCCAATGTTTGGTTGACGTAGTTTTACGAGGGATCTCTTTTATGTAAAGGCTTTTGATATTTGGGTTCGCAAATTAACGTATAAATAGGCTCCGAGGAATCGGAATATTTTGGCCTTTTTGTTAACAAATTTATTCGTAAATAGTAATAAAATAAGATATAAGTTACCTTGATAAAATAAAATACTAAATTGTCTAGCCTTCCAAATAAACCACTTGCATGAAGAAATTATTTCAACTGATAAGGCTATCCACTTAAATAAACTTCAATCTAACACATACAAAGTGCACGTACTCGTAGGTAGCTAAAAGCAATCTGAAATGTTAGTTATTTATTAAATCATAATCCTACTCTGAATTAAAAAATCCACGTTCATTTTATAGAGTACTCGGTACGTGGTATTCCCATTAGAACTATTAAAAGTATTCCGTTATCCAAGCTTAAAACAACATCCCTCTAATTCCGTAAGTCGGCTAAAACTGAAAGCCAGTTCAGAATTATTAAAGAGAGAAAATAATCCCATCGCTAAAAGTATATTCATTTTACAAAGCTCATATTTTAGAAAATGACTGATAAAATTTTTAAATCTGCATCTCGAGCAAAACCTAAGACCCTTTTGAGTTACTCCTTCAAAACACAATTCTGTAAATATCACAGAATATAATATCTCCCCAATCATTCATTCATTTAGACCACCTGCACCCGAGCGGATCTCGCAGAAGCACTAGCATCCGCCATCCAAGTTGCCACTTTCTGGCAGAAACTAATACGTGTGTTAGTTCCTCGCCACCGAGCCTAGACAATCACATACGTAGTGGGGATTTCAAGAAAAATGATATTATTGAAGTATTTTTGTCATATATTATAAACCTCATGGGGATTTCTAGAATATATTAACCTATTTAAAATGTTACTGTATAATGTTGCCACTTGAGTACTGTACCACTATGTTCATGTGATATTGATTCAGTTTGCAACAGTTCTGCCGACTACATGGTTGGAGCCGTGGTAACATACCGATATCCGGCATCGGCGGTCATTACTCACGCGGACGGCAATTAATCCGCTGCATTGTAGCTACTGTGACGTCACCGTTATACTACCTACTGCTATTACTAGAACAAACACGAGCACACTGCGGCTTGCTTGCAATAGCTATTCTAGCGTTTAGCTACAGTCGCTATTTTTTATAAATCTTTAGGCACGGTACACCAGTAATTGGTGGCCACTCGCCCAAGCACTCCCTTCATTGACTATTGATCGAATGAGCGAAGCGAACGAGATCTTAGTGACAACTTGGGCAAAAATGCTTTGTATGTTTGTATGTTTGTTCGTCGAGATCTTTTGAACCGCTTATCCGATCTTCACAGAATTTGGTAGGTATACGGATATTACTCTTAAGTTTTACTGATTTGAAAAATAAAGTAGTCAAGGGGTTGGAAAGTTATGAGGTTCCAAAGGGAGTAAAAAAAAATCGTACCAAAATATCAAGTGGGGTGTTATATAATAGGGCTTTGCGTAGACATTCCAAAACCGTTTTTATTTTGATTCTAGGTCTAATAGTTCTTGAGTTGTTATAAAAATTATAAAATTCGAAAACCCAGTATAACGTGAGCTACCATTTCTTGGAGTTTCAATGATTTTATAGTTCAAGTAAGACTGGTACTTAGCTAGACGGCGATTTCGAAGCGATTTGCAAAGTTTATTACAACCATTGGTCAATAAAAATTGTTTGGGTTTTATTAACCTCCGACCATCACGAGATCTCAGTGCGGGGCGAACTACTAGTTTATACATTTTTAGGCACGGTACACCAGTTATTGGTGGCCACTAGCCCTAGCACTCTCTACATTGATTATAAATAAAAACTGACTTTAACTGACTCTAAATAAGGTCTAATATAGTTTAGCTATACTGTGGTGCGTTTGCCGCGAGCCTTCACCTAGTTGATCAAGCCAGCCTATACATCGATAGTGTCTTCAAAACGGAAGACGACGACAGATCCCGAGCAGAGTGAGGCGGAAAGAATAGTAGTATAATGGTCGATACATGTCAACTGTCATTGTAAACATTCCGATAGTGAGGAAGAGGCTTTAGCGAAAGCTCTACCACGGTAGCAAAGCACTAGGCATTTAATCTTGGAACTGAATATGATATGAGCTACTTTTATCAAAATGCTAATGTTTTTTTTTTTTTTTTTCCATTTATTGTTTAAAAATACATAATAACTTATTTTGTACTATAGCACTAAGGAAACCACAAGGTTTATAGGAATAATGCTACATGAGTCTTAGCTTCGATAGCCATTAGGTAGGTATAGCAACTAGGTTGTTAACTTGTTATGTATTGACATTACATGTAATACTATTGCAATTTTTTATTATAATCCATAGTGTTACTATGACATATCTAATGTGTATTTGATATGTACTTATTTATAATAAGTAACCACTATCAATATTGCTATACTCTGATGTGTAATAAAAATTATGATTTATGATTATGTACTAGTGCATCTGCCATGTTTTTGTGTCCATCCGCACAGGATGGTCCAAGTCAAAGATTCATGTTGTTTTTGACGAGTAAAATTATACAGGTTGTAATAAAATCACTTTTAGGGACTCAATATGATCAACATTTTCTATTATGTAAACTTATATATAATATTTGTAATGTAACACAATTTCAAATAATTATTATTAAATAAATGATATAATATGAATAGTGTGAGCGCGAAAGAAAATATTTTTTAACTGGTAAAAACTGTTTCATATGTTTTAGCTACTAATCACAAAAAACATCTACATAGCAATATTCGTCTTCAAGCCGATGATGATGATAATAAATTGAAAACCGCATGCGTATTTTAGGTTGTATATTTATTTAGTTATTTATCTAGAGTGTACGGTTCTATCGGCAGATATCACGATTGATAACACAAATCATTGTTTACATTGATATGGATATAAATGGATTGACCTACTGGTTTGTGTTGTAACTGTGATACACGGCAATAGGTTTTTGACCCGTCACGTATGAAATAGTCATCAGCCTGTTTAAACTCACTGCTGCCCCCATATCGTAAGCTCTGAACTGCTTTCGCTGCCTAGAATAATGTCAAGCGACGACGTGGTCACAAATATACGAAAACAACAAGCATGACAGGCGTCATGGCTCAGTCGGTAGTAGCTCTGCCTTCCGTGCTGTGGGTCGTGGGTTCGATCCCCACCGAGGATAAACATTTATGTGTGGCAAACATAGATGTTTATTCTGTGTCTGGGTGTTACTATGTATTATAAGTATGCATTTACAAAAAAAAATGTATATATGTATTCTATCAGCAATCTAGCTCCCATAGTACAAGCTTTGCTTAGTTTGGGACTAGAAGGCGTTGTGTTGTGTTAAATTTCCGTGAATATTTATTATTTATTTATTTATTTGACGGCAAAAAACGCGCTGAAACGCGCTAATGTCACTATTTAGTCAGAATACCTATGATAAAGTATGAAAACCGTTCAGAAAACCTGCCAGGCTTAAACATGGCATGTTTTTATGAGATAACGATTATACATGCTTTCCCAAAGATATCCAGAAACGAAAACCAGTTCCCACGATTAAAATACTAATGACACAATTCTTTTACGAACACTTTTTAAAACTTTTTAAGAACATTTGAAAATAGCGCGAGTGATCTCGTTCCCGCCCAAGGGTTCCGTCGCCGAGGGCGGCTCACATTTTCTAAAACATCAAAACAGCCCTTCGTCACAGATTACAATGTTACGATCAGAGCATGTCTGTTTGAACTGATATTATTTATTTTTAGTGGATGTTTTAAGGCTAGTAGTACTTTAAGGTTACTATATTAGAAATGACACCGAAAATAATTATGTTAGAAAATATGTTCTGAGCTAAGTTGTAAACCAAATAATATAAAAAAACCTGTGCGTGGAGTCCCTACGCGCGGGAGAAGTTATACTTTGAGTGGCACGCATTCACTCTCGCTCTGTGTTTAATGTGAAATTAATTTAGTATTTATTTTTATATACTTAACCAATATGCAGTACTAAATTTTCACTTTAAAATAAAAAAGTAAAAAGTTGCATGAACACTGCCATCTATTATATTTTGACTGTAGCGTATTATAGTCTCTTTCTATTCCCCCCGCTGTCAGTTGGAACTCGTTTATCTTCAAAAACACGGGCGGTCAAATGCTGAATTGCTGAACACTGCCATCTATATTTGATTGTAGCATTTGTAGCGTATTAGCGTATTAGACTATGTCAACCGCGTAACGCAACGTTCTTGGAAGTCGCATTAGTAGTTTAACTTCAAAAAGGCTATTTTGTAAGAATTGTGACGTCACTGGATGTTATTATATGAAAACATTTTATTTACTTTAGAAATTACTACAAGAGTTATTTATTTCCACTTAAAAATTACCCCAGTGCAGTGTCCTCCGCCATGGGAAGGGGGATGGGAGTCTGAAGGCCGCTGACAAGTGCCGGTGACTTATTGCACAACTTGTCGACCGCTCGTTAGCGTCCGTCTATTGTCCTGTGGATCTATGTAAGCTGGTTTGTTGACTGCTGGGTAGTAGGTATTATTTTCTGATTGAAAAACTATACAGTTGTAAAATAGGAGTGTCCAGCGCCCTCAGCGGAGCGAGTGACTTACGTCCCAGCCTGCGCGCCACGCTGCGCGATCTTCCCGATAAAACGAGTTATCACTTAAAAAGTACTAAAGCGACTTCAAAACCAAAAATTACTTTATGTACGTTAATATATAGCTCAATATCAAATGACGAATCTTATCTGATGGAAAATGAAATCTCGTAACAATATCACTGGAATATTATTAACTCTTGAATAATATTATTTTTGACACCGACCTGATATTGAGCAGTTATCTCTGCCTTACAACTGCATTACCACATAAAACACGTCCACCGAATACATACCCTTTAAATTAGTACCTACCTAGACCTTTTTATTTCTCTCGCTCAAAAAACTAGAGTTTCACTAAACACATGATTTATCTTTTAAAGATCATTTGACGGAACACCCATTTACAAGCAGCCGATTGCAAGAGGTCGGCCATTTTTCATGAATCCCTTCGCAAGGAACTAAGGAACGTGACAAATATCCCTTTATCCTGAGTTATTGCGCAACTTTAGTACAGTCAGCTGTGACTGATATACTGCTGGGACCCCTCACCTAGTACTTCGGTACAGTCAGCTGACATACGACTGTAAGCTTACTTGAAGAAAGCTTTTGGCTTACATTTTTATAGGGTACAAAGTTTTTAACTTTGTTTATTTACGAGTGCGAGCTTATTTATTCCCTTTTTCCCCATTCTTTTTTTATTTTTTAAGTAGGTATATCCGGTTGGCCAATCAGTGCAGGTTTTGTGAGAAAACTTCACTTTAAAACGCCCAAAGATTTTTGCATTCAGTGAAACATTGAAATGTCAAAGACTCCTTAAACACGGGAGTGTTTGACAAAATTGCAAAGTGAGCCACTTTAGTTGCATCAAATTGCTTATTACAATACGTCAGAGCTCGACATCTGTCAAATTTCGATACCAGAGTCTTCACCCTGCAGCAAACAGAGGGCGCACATTGAACGTCGCTTTACGCTTGATTTTTTACATTATACCTAACTAATCTTGGTACTTGAAGATTAGGTAGTTAGAGTCATCAAATTAAATAAATGTCACCAATATTATTACACTCAGGCTGGAATACTCAAGGGCTGAAATACTCAAAAGTCATTAAAATTTGAGCACCACTTAAAATTGCTCTGCCTCTGTTTGACATTACTCATTTGTAAGAGATGGCAATAATTTAAGCGGGACTTAAATTGAGTGGGGTTTGAGTGGCGTTTGAATATTTGAGTATTAGTTTGTCAAATACATACATGCATTTTTATCCATGTATATACTCGTATACTTGTATGTATTCGTATTTAGGTCTATATATGCGTGTATACGTATATTTCGTGTATGAATATACTAGCTTCCGCCCACGTCTTCGTTCTCGTCCCGTTGGATCCCGTTCATTTTTCGGTGTCAAACATCAAACGGCTATATCTCAGAAAGTATTCACTCTAGAGTTCTCGTTCCAAAACCAAATGAAAGGTGTGATCAAGATCTAACATTTTGATGACAGCTGTCAAATTTCAAACGGCTATATCTCGGAAACTACTCATCGAGTAGTTTCTAAGATATAGCCGTTTGAAGTTTGACAGCTGTCATCAAAAATTTAGATCTTGATCACACCTTTCATTTTGTTGTGGAACGAGAACTCTAGGGTGAGTAGTTTCCGAGATATAGCCGTTTGAAGTTTGACAGCTGTCATCAAAAAGTTAGATCTTGATCACACCTTTCATTTGGTTTTGGAACGAGAACTCTAGGGCCAGTAGTTTCCGAGATATAGCCGTTTGAAGTTTGACAGCTGTCATCCAAAATGTAGATCTTGATCAGACCTGTCGTGTGGTTTTGGAACGAGAACTCTAGGATGAGTAGTTTCCGAGATATAGCCGTTTGAAGTTTGACAGCTGTCATCCAAAATGTAGATCTTAATCACACCTTTCATTTGGTTTTGGAACGAGAACTCTAGGGTGAGTAGTTTCCGAGATATAGCCGTTTGAAGTTTGACAGCTGTCATCCAAAATGTAGATCTTAATCACACCTTTCATTTGGTTTTGGAACGAGAACTCTAGGGTGAGTAGTTTCCGAGATATAGCCGTTTGAAGTTTGACAGCTGTCATTAAAAAGTTAGATCTTGATCACACCTTTCATTTGGTTTTGGAACGAGAACTCTAGGGTGAGTAGTTTCCGAGATATAGCCGTTTGAAGTTTGACAGCTGTCATCAAAAAGTTAGATCTTGATCACACCTTTCATTTGGTTTTGGAACGAGAACTCTAGGGTGAGTAGTTTTCGAGATATAGCCGTTTGAAGTTTGACAGCTGTCATCAAAAAAGTATATATACACGCATAATTATATACACGTATGTACGAATACATAAACATATATAAACATATTATATACATGGATAAATATGCAACCATGTATGTGACAAATTAGTCTAATAACATAGTACATGTCAAACCATAACAATGCATCACAGAGCACGTCCTCATTGGACGTGACGTGATGCATCGTTATAGGTAGTGGTTACCACTTAACATCAGGTGAGTCATCGGTTTGTTCCATCATTGAGTTGTACAACATGTCGCTACTACATGTCATGTCGTATGTTGTCCATGATCAAAACTAGTTAGTCAGTGTAGTCATACTATGCGTTTCATACAAGATTACGATCGATCGTTGGGCGCGAAAATTGACATAGGTCCGACCTCCACGAGCGCTGAAGCGCTACTAAGTTTGAGCGGGCCGACGCGTCTCATTTTATACCATTTTAATATCGTTTATTTTAAGTTTTATTATATTTTCTAAGAAAAATAAAGTATGCAGTCTTGTTCGTAATGAAGTACTGTTTATTTTGGTATAAATTTCATTCACCAATATGAATTTACTATGGAGATATTCCCAGTTAAATCTGAACGTTTTTAGGAGTTTTATGGTTTTGGAATTGGTGTTTTTTATGGATTTCCAAGACATTGTTCTGAATTCCAAGGCCGCTATGTAATTAACCAGTATTTAAGACATATTATTGTATACTTTTCATTTTCTCTGCTTTGTACAGTTGTGCAGTCTAAGAGCTTGAAAAAGTGCCCGCGCGAGTTTTTTTCAAAAACATGCTTCGGAATATTGGCTGTAAATAAGTATATAAGACAAAATCGGGAAAAGCGAGGCCGCTATGTACTATTTTTAAAGCTGTTCTTCATTATACAAGTTGAAATTGTCGAAGAGTTACAGTTTCTCTGGTTCAGAACGCCAAACATAGGTAAAATCACGGTTTCTTTGTAATAGGCCTCTTAATTTTGACGAGGTATTTTACGAGGCCTGTCAAACTTTTACAAGGTTTACACGTAGAAGGTGACCTACTTGGAATTTTTGCTATGGACTGTACAAGTTAACGAGCGCCAGTTTTGTAAACAGTTCGTTTGTGCTAATGAGGTGCAGGTGTGTCTCCGCCTTGAGGTGTGGATTTACTGGCTATGTCGTACCACGACACAGCCGGAACAACATGTACAAACTAGTTGGAAATGAATTGACAGCCTTCACAGCTGATGGTATGAGCTCTGCCGTCTGTGCTGTCGTGGGTTCGATCCCCACAAAGAACAAACAAGCATAGATGGCAAACATAGATGTTTGTTCGATGTTTGCGTGTTACTATGTATTAAAAGTCTGTGTTTACAAAAATATATTTAAATAATTATCAGCAATCTAGTTCCCATAGTACAAGCTCTGCTTAGTTTGGAACTAGAGGGCGTTGTGTGTCATGACCAAGAATATATAAAGAAAATGTGCATAGTCACAACCTCATTCGCAAATTCTACCAACATAACAAACTAAAAGGTTTCTTATGTTGGCAACACGTACAGGCTTTCTACCCTTCGTGAAGTAGTGAGAGGTAGTTCAGTATCGAGTGGTTCAAAAGGTTTTTTTTTTAAAACCCTTTCGATGTCGGCCGGATATAGGTAGTCCAGTGGAAGCCCACGTACGCATTGTGGGTCAGACCGACTTCATCTAACTTAAACGTGTTTCAATCTTGACGAGCCCAAGTGCAAGACCACAATGTACTGACTACTGACTTCTTTAAAAATTCATAGAACCGTTATGGTAAAAACATTTTTGAACTGGACAAGAAAAAAAGATTGTGACTAGAGACTAGAGTTCAGAGTCATGACTGAACGTAGGTAAACTAAGTAGGTATATCTTTTTATGCTTAATTAAATATTTACATATTTATGCGGGATATAGGGTCCAAGCATGCACTCAGACGATTATATTATTTCAGATTCATAGACGCAGTACAATGCTTTATAGAGCACGTCCTCCGAGGACGTACTCGTGCGCAAAGCGCTGTAGTGAGAATCAGAGCCCCGAGTCTGTGCATTTTTTTTTACTTTCGAATCAAGTATAGCACACGCAAACGCATTCGCAAAGCGAGAAATTTAGTTGGGAATTACACAATTCCCAAATCTTTCGCCTATCCGGTTTTCATACAAAATTTGTCGCTTTACGAATGCGTTTGCGTGTGCTATACTCGAGTCAAAAGTCAAACAAATGCACAGACTCGGCGCTCAGATGTAATCACGAAACACCATAGTCGAGTCAACACACGCATCTACTTTTTACATATTCATTATCAATAGAAAAAGAAATTGTGTACTTACCTACCTACATAAAGTAAAATGTATCTAAAAGTAACAATAATGTCGCAACATATTACAGAATTGTATTTAAATGAGGTCTCCTCTAGACCTCATTTATCTAGATCTACGTCTTATTTAGAATATCTAAAGCTTATTTGGATGTAGTACTTACAGAACAGATCTAAGGATTATTTAGCCAACAATACAGAGAGTAGTCTGAAATAATTACGTACCTTTAAGCAATTCAAAGCCATTTTAAGTTTTAAACATCTTGTATCTTGTTATTTGAATGTTTTCTTTGAAACGCTCATTATTAATCGCTAAAATGTCCGATGAATTTGTTACCACTAATTTTTTGACATGCACATGACAGAGATAGAATATTTTACATCATCATTTGATGATGAAGGCTTATCAAATTGAATTCAGAACTTATAAGTCATAAACAGACAAACTCGATTTTCGGAATCAGAATCGTTTGTTTAGTAGATCTGTTTATCCATATCTTTGATTTTTGTTTTTGGCTTTTTTAGTTTTGTAATAGTAGTATAGATTTCTCATACATTTGCAAATTTCGCAAATCAATACAATAAAACTCAAACTACGAGAACAAGCAAGGCAAAACTGCTGCAGGATACTAGTATGTAATAATGCATGAGCTATGTAAATCTGACTGTATGTTCGTATGCTCACTGAACCGTGAAGTGTTGAGCGCCTGAAATACTCCCGTAAACTTCTCACATTCACACGGTTGCTCGTATCTTTGCGGAAGGTAAAGGGAGAGTATTTAGGGCACTTTACGCGACAAAGTTACTAGGTCATCCTTATGAGTCCTTCTACTACTTTGACCCTAATTACTTTTTCTACTGCAACCCTACCTACTCCCAGCCATTATGACTGCGGGGTCCAAATCCATGTCCTATTTGGTCGTTTGCCTTTTGCCGTACCTACAAGGGATGACCTTGTAAACGCCACAGACGATGGGGTACAATATTCTACTCGAACCTGCGTACCGAGAGCTGCTGTCGAGACCATTGACACGCAAGAACGAGAAGTTTAGAACCTTGAAAATGACATTGCCTTACAACTGTTCATTGAGTAGGTATAACCTAATATTTTATACTGTTTTAATGATTTAGTCCTACGTCCAGCAGTGGACTGATATAGGTTGATGATGATGATGACGAATGATTCAGCCTGTGGTGATTCTTACGAAGGTATTAAAACACTTTGGGATATATTCATATTGGTCTTCTAAAGTGGCCTTTGCAGTGTTGAAGAGCTAACTAAATGATTGCTAAATCTGATGAGTCGCGCTAAAATGACAGTTGAATAATAATGAATAAAGATAAATGTCGTATTAGTACCGTTAAGTCAGCAACCGAGTGCTTGTAAGAAGGCTCTTACGCTCAATTACGTCTGCCTGTTTGATCTTCAATGATTAGGCAGCAATATGAATAGATAGGCTTTCTTAGGAAGCGTAATAATATTGCGTTATCTAATTTATTAGGGGCTTGTTCCACATTATTTTTTTCTTTATTATTTATGCAATACATCCTCAAATTCATAGACGATGAAAAAACGTCTGTAGACGCGAATATGATGAATTCGGCGCTGCGTTAGAGGAATGCTGGTTAAAACGGTTTGGGGACTGTTCAAGTGTTTAGTCTTTTGTTTGTGAATTCGGGAGATATTTTATAGAGAAATGAGTAATAACTAAAACATCCAGTAAGTATTTTTATGATAAATCAAATAAATTACTTGCATACTTACTTTCCTATATTTTTTACTATAACCCTATCAATAATAACGTTAGTGTAAGCACAGATTATATAATACTGTGTAAGTAACATTTTCCATTTAATTTTACAAATAAGTAGAACAAGTTTTCAAATCATTAAAATTAATTATTTAGGTATGTAATCTGTGTAGCTCGAAGCGTATAATTAAGCAACAGCTCGAGAAAATGAGCCCTAAACACATAATACTAAGACCCATTTTAGTGTGGACGGTAATTATAACTCATATTGTGTAATTGGTGTAGTTTCAATTTGGGGAAGTTGATGGGAGCTGATATTATTTAAGTTTTCGGAAGGAGAGGTAACATACGAAGTGAAGTGATACTTATTTCTATACAGACAAGGATCATTTTGGAACATCCAGATGTGAAACAAATTGAAAAAAAAACTAAACTTCTTTGGTTCTACTAGATTCTACAAACTTCCCAAATCTCTTAGTAATCTATATTTGGAAAATATCCAAGATAGAGATGGACCCAAATACCTATGGGAAGTAATCAAAAGTAATATTTGGAACATTACACTTGGAAAGACAATTCCATTATATTATTTACAACCCAAACATACCGAGCAATTATACTACCGTAATAACTATCATGAATTTGAGATGAAGTCTTCATTCAAAAATCACCCCAATTTACGTAACAACAGGGTCGACAGTCGCTAGTCAGTTGGTATTTATTGACTGCAGAAGTTAACAGTGGTTCTAGTAATAAACTTGATGTATCTTAAAGGAGTTGTCGAAATTACGTCACATCTTTGTTAGAATCCCTAGAAAGCGATAAATTCATCGGTGCACTACTGGATTTGAACCCACTAGGTTCCTACCATAAGGTGTCACTAGACCACTGGCGCTTCCAATCCTATATTGTGAGGATGTATGTATGTTTGTTCCTCTTTCACGCAAAAACTACTGATCCGATTTGGATGAAACTTGGAATAAATATTGTCCGTGACCTGAATTAACACATAGGCTACTTTTTATCCAGGAAAATCAACGGGATCCAACGGGACGCGAACGAAGTCACGGGCGGAAACTAAGTACTCAATAAACTGATCCCAGTCTCGAGACAAAATTATTGTTCTTGACTATGTTGGTTTATTTTCTTCAGGCTAATAATGATGATGATAAATTGGAATTCATAGGCAATAGGAACCATACTCAGAGTTATATGAAGCTCAATACCATATGGACACGTCCTCGACGTGATCTTTGAGGTAGAGCAAAGGAGTAGCATGTCACAGATTATTGATCGAGTGAGCGAAGCGAACGAGACATATTAGATATTATCTTCTTAATTATTGCACTCTCTCAGAATTGTGTGGACTTGCCTCTGAAAACCCTCTTTATAATCATCTTCTAGAAAACCTATATACATATTCGAAGATGTCTAGCGACTGACGGCTATAGAGAAAAGATCCCTAATTCTGTGCGACGGTGTCCATCCTCATTTATGACAGTCATAAACCTCCAATAGCTAAAAGAGCCTTAAAATATGTTGCGATTTTTCCGGGACATAAACGTCTTAGCAACTAGATATCTTTATATTATCCTAGGAAGGTAAATTACATGGAATAACGTAAACAGGATAAAAACAGTGTAATGCCTTCGAGGTGCGTCTGACTTGGTGCTTAGCATCCGGAGAGCCCTCATGATCATTTTATAAAGAGGCCATATCTGATACATAAAGTATTTACATAGAAAGCGTTCTGTTACGTGAATATTGCCTTAATATTCACTTAAGGCGCTTTATACAGCCCACATAAAAAAACAAAGCGAGTCATAACTCAATTAAGTGATGATTACTTATAAATAACTAGCCTAGTTTTACACCAGTAGGTAATTATGCAAGTACATAGTATCTATAGATACGTACATTTAATTTATTATGTAAATTTTGTTAATTTATTATTCCCACCTTTCTGTGTTTATATAGGTAGGATGTACTATTATATAGAAGCTAACACGACAGGGTAGTAAGTAAGCCTCCTAAAAGAGGTTAAATAGATTACTAATGCAATTAGCGTCGTTCCGCATTACATATAAACCGACAAAATAAAGGACTGCACTCAATCAGCTGTAGGTACACTACGCCATGAATCATCTTTCGCAAGTAGACGAATAAACATTGTTTTTAATAAATAAAGACTCCCAATAGTCAGATTAGCTTTGAATTTCTTGTGCGTGTGATGGATAGATTGTGCGAAAATGAGTTATGATAATCCTACCTGGTCGTGGCAGTCTCGTGGTCCGCAGGCAGCGGCGATAGGTTAAATCACACGCGACACGTATATCTCTGTCGGCGGCCGGGCGCTAACTGCGCGCGCCGATCGATACGCGCGCTGTCGTGTTACGTTCCGTTTACACCGAATTCGGATATGGAAGGCCTAGGCTCCGAATTGAAATTTTATTGGGCCTTCTTTTATTTTAGATTCGTTGCACGCAGAAATTTGGATACGGGGCTACTGAAATGGTAGAGAGGATACGAAAAAAAACTCTATATTAGAATTGTTTGGTGTTTTTGCACTAGATATTAGATCGTTTTACAAAGTTACTTGAATACCTGGTACTGTACTTTATTGAAACTCGAATGTATTTTAATTTTCAGCATGATTTCCGTTCCGTACTACGCTATTAGAATAATAATCTGAATCTCTAGAGACTAGGTAGGTACATAAGTATTATTAGGTAAAGACCCAAACGGTATGAAAGGATCCGAATTCAAATGTCGTTGGGTTTTTCTCTGAAGAAGCAGATTTCTTTTGTTTGAAGAAATAAGTTTTGTCTTTTAAGTTAGTTTCGTAAGGAATTACTTTTTTTAACCTCTCGTCTGGCTGTGGTAAGGTAATGATCAGTTAAAAAAAAAGAAAATGAATTGTGTATAGAGTCTCAAGTCTAGAATGTAGAGTTTATTAGAATAGATATTTTTTGTAGTTTTAATAATAATAAGTACGCTTGAAAAGTTTCGTAAGAGACGCTGAAATAACATCATCAACTACTTTTAAAATATTCGTTGAAAAAGGTAAAAAAAGAAGTTGAAAAATTTCAATAAAAATTGTCAGCCGCAGCTCGCTCATTTTTCACATCTCTGCAAAATTCCAGAATTTGCAGTTGCAAAGTGGAATTATGCAATTATTTTCACCGACAATTTTTTCACTTGTACCTTAATCGATTTTCTTTTTCACGAAAATGTCACGGTAAGTTGTTCTATGAGAAAATCTTACCTTGATTAGATTATTTTCTTGTGCTTCTTCAGTTTTTCTAACAGCCACGTCGCGCGTCTTTGTAAAGGCTATGAGCCATATTACCTATTTTCAGCAAAACATAAAAATAATGCAATGGTAGGTACAATTATTCTGATCCGCACAACACAGAGAGAACTATTTACCTAGCTATGTAACAATGTGATTGTTTATGGCATACAAAGAAGTGTGTTGTGTTACAGTTGGTCCCCTTTCTGAAACCCCTGGAGATAACGTCCCCAGGCGGGGCGTGCGGTCCCAGCCTGACCCCTCACATTTGGGATTGGGTCAGGGCCGAGAGCCCCTGTGTGCTCTTTACAAAACTGACGAATTCTTTTGTTGCATATGCTGGTGGAAACTATGGCTTTTGTGCTCTTCGTCTGCAATAAGGAGGCTTAAGGCGGCCTAAAAACTCTGCCACCAGATGGTCACTAACTCATATTATGAGCTTGTTTTAGGATAAATAAATAAAAAAACTTGAGAGGTGTCAAGGGACACCCGGACGGAACGAAGTTCCTTGAGGTGTTGTTTTCTTATAATAATTTTCTATAAGAACCTCACCCTAAAAACAAAAACTTCCAACAATACCTACATTCATTTGTTTCGGTTGAGAACGTACAGGCACACGATATTAAAAAAAAACTTCCGGCGCCAATTTATTCGAATGACGTTGTCAAAGTTTGAAAAAAGTGTCGCGACAACTTTTGGTCTTAATTTTTTCCGTTTAGCCCCCTTTCGCAACGCGCAATAAGGAACTTCGTTCTAATAAACAATAAAGTACACGTTACGTTGGTTAGACTGTCTTTTGTTTTGTTTATGTTCTCAGCATCCAGCTCGGCTTAAAGTTATTAGTAGAGTCAAATTACGAGTCAGTAGTGTAGTTGGTAACGCATTCCCATACTTTACCTCTACCTATAGTTGTCTTAGGTCCATTGAGGATGTACCATGTGAGCCAATACGTTTTACGTCTGTAAATATGCCGGTACTCATGCCCTTCAAATCGGAACACATCAATGCGAGAACTTTATGGGTATTTCATTAATACTTTGTATTTGTACCTGCAATAAAATGATTTGATTTAGCTATAGGTGCCTTAGATACTGGCAGTACACTCCCGGACGATCCCTTTCACAAGACAACAAGCCTTCCTTTGTTTCAAATAGAATAAGAGACAGCAAGTCAGCTTTTCAGAAGTCGCCATTGCAGTTGTCGTAATTAGCAACGTGTAATTGCTAATTAGAGACTTTCTGCGCGTTGCTTTGTTAAAACTATCACGAAGCTTCACAATGCACGGAATATTTACAAATTCTTGTGAAAATAAATAAAATTCCCAGTAAATTCAAATAATTTAAATACGATGATAGATTAAATGATCTGTGGCCATCATGTTCTGTCTGGCTAACATTTTCTCATTTTTTTTATATTAATATTATAAAGAGGAAAGGTTTGATTGTTTGTTTGTATTGAATAGGCTTGTTTGTGACCGATAGCAATAAATTTGCTAGTGTATGCAACTGTGTTAGTTTTTTTTTTTAGTTAACTTAGCTGTAAACTTTACGCCAAAGCCATTTCTAACTTTATACCGATACAATTAAGTCTGAATTCCAGCTGTGCAAAACTAAACCCCAGAGCTCTGGCAACCGAAAATTGATCAAACTTTATTTAGACGATTCACTTGGAGAACTAACCGAGATGTTAGTCCGCGTTTTGCTAAGTAAATATTTTAATATACTGTTCAGTCGAGATCTTTACTGAAATTCAAAATATCGGAATGGTAAATAACGTGTGTTTTATTTTGTGTAAAAAATCTAAGTGTTAATGAACCTAACTAATGAAGATGGTTCTCAAAATACTAGAGGTAAGGTTTTGATCTGTTTTAATTCGTTGTATATAAGGTCATCGGTGAGTTAAGAATGTCCAAAAGAACTCTGAAGAGCCTTTATACGGAACACTTCTTCCAATGCGATTTTCTTGATCTCGATTCTTCTTCTTCTTCTTACGATGAGTTGAAACCAAATCCTACAGAGTCATTACCTGGCGCCATAAACTTGGAAGACAATGAACCTCCAAGAGTTCCTCATAAGCCACTTCAAGAGCTGGAGGCCAACAGCACCCGAGGTGATCTCCAGAACCAAGAGAGATATTACCCTCAGCTGGGAACAGGAAGACTATGCATTTCTTAAAGATGACCTCTTGTATCGAGTGGAGAGGAACAACAAGCTGCCGAAGTGGGTTCTAGTATACAGGTATCAACCTATTTCTTACTTCTTTTTATGTCAAGTACTTAATATCGAAGTCTTATTTATATTATAACGTGAAACAGAAAAAAATGTTAGACTGTATAGATTTAAATATATGTTTCGATTTAATGAACAACAGCAAGTTACATTATTTACATTTCTGATATTACAGTGGTGGTAAAACTACCAGACGAATAGACGACCTGGCCCCGAGCCATCCTTACAAGTTCAAGCTGCAGGTCCTCCTGAAAGCTACAGCAGTTCAGCACCTTGCTGACAAGGCTATACAATATTTTGGTGATGAGAAAACAGTTTTCGAGAAATTTGGTGAAGACCTCAATGATACTGACGGTGAAGATGGAGAATTTAGAGACGCTGAAAGTGGTGGTGGAGATAATAGCACAAACATTAAAGTAATCATTGAAGATGCTTCTGAAATAGATTTAGAAAAGTCAACGTGTAAAGAAAATGCCGGTATTGTTGAAAATGAAATTGAACAAAACTCTATCACTAAGTAAGTATCATTTTAACAGTGACGTGAGTACTCCACACAAAAGTAAAGTGTTTTGTACACAATTTCAGAAACCTAAAGGAGCAGAAATGGATAGAGTCCCAACACTCCGAGGAAACCTGGAGCAGCACTGATACTGACGGTACATCAGCCTTGTGCTTCTGCATGGCTGTCAAATGTGGATATCTTAAGGAAGTTAGTAACTTTTTTTACATACATTTTACTTAAAATCCTACTTCCTACTAATATTATAAGCGCGAAAGTTTGTAAGTATGGATGGATGGATGGATGTTTGTTACTCTTTCACGTAAAAACTACTGATCCGATTTGGATGAAACTTGGAATATATATTGCCCTTGACCGGAATATATATTGTCCGATAAAAGTACACGCACTCGCACTGGTCAATCAAACAAGGAACTGAGTAAAATCCCTAGCATTTACGCAGTAAAAATACAAGAAAAAAGAGACCACTAGTTTCTCGCGACCAAAGGTTGAAATAACTAAAAGTCCTATTGCGATTGCAGGTACAAAGTATGCTGGACGAGCGGCCAGAGCTGCTGGATATCGTCAATGCCAGCAACGGGTTCACACCACTGGCCACTGCTGTACGTAAGGGTAAGTACCTTTTACTAAAACACGACGGAGACGCCCTTAGAGTTGAATAAATGACTCACTTGGACTAGGTTAGTGTTCAAATAGAGATGTTGAAACAGAAATAAAAGGGGTTTTCAGGTGACATAAACACAACAAAGTTCCTGCTGAGTCTCGGAGCATCCATCGACCAGCCGTCGTCTGCTGGACAGACGCCACTGCAGTTAGCAGTACTGGCGGGACATGTACCCATCGTGGAGCTCTTCATCGAGAAGGGAGCTGACTTGAAGGTTGGAACGCTAAAGGTTGAAATGGGGATACAATAATCTTATGAAATTAGTGTATTGTCATCGGTCCTCGATACATCTACAAAGTTTAAATGAAATATGGCCGTTTAAAGTGGGTCAAAATCGCGCCCAAAAAAGTCGGTTACAAACATACAAACAAACATACAAGTGAAGCTAATATAAAGAGTGTAAAAATCGTTCATCCTAAAATTGTATGAAGTCCAGTTAGTAGTCGCCCTAAAATTGCATGATCATGACCTGATAATGTTACTACGGTGAATGTGGTCAGGCTCGGGACTGGAACGGCCTGCGTGTGGAACACTGTGCTGTAGACTCCTGCAGTTTGAAGATGCTGCGATTGGTGCTGGATCATGGAGGAGACGTCAGGGTCAAGGACAATAACGGGTGGACACCGTTGTTCAGAGCACGTGAGTTTGTCTTTCTTCTTTTGCTAGAATACATTGCATGGCTTTAATTCTTTCCTTTTCATTGCTCATAGGTTGAACTATTCGCGTTCTATTATTTTTCTGTTTTAGTGTGTCAAGGAGCTAAGACAGATATGGTAGAAGAACTGGTGGCACGGGGCAGCGATATAAATGCCGTCGACAACGCAGGGCTGCCACTAACATCAGCAGCGAAGCTCTTGAAGAACAGACAGTGAGTGAAAATTATTTTGCAACAGCGAAGAGAAAATTAATAGTTTACGGAAATTGGATTGACTTACATGATCATGTTTCAGTGGCCGCAGCCGAGACTCGATCCTGCGACTGGTGGATGCACACTACCCTCATGAGAAGGCCCTCGCGAACTTTACTAGACTCACAAAGAAGATTTACAACGTGAATACCCTACTCAAATTGACATAGCAATCCAATCGGAAAAACCCGAGAAGACTGCTAGGATTTAATGAGGGTTTGCACCAAGTAATAGCTACGTCAGTAGAAACCGAGGACGGCAGTAAAGAGAACTCCAAACTAAGAAGAACGCCATGCATTTTATGCTAGATAAGGTAAAAAATGTAACGGTTTGAAAACCTATTTATAAGAGCACTTTTTAGAATTATAACACCAAATAAAACCATATCGTAAATTAAAACTAACTTTATTAAGATTAACATCATAAAGAAAATATTTACAAAACCCTAATATACTAACGGAGTATTGAATTGCATTGCATAAGTGGTAACAGATGTAGCTAGAATAAAAAAATACTATTAAAATGTAGAAGGAACAGAATACAATGCTCAGACCAACATCAGACCTGCACGATTATCTACCAAATGAAATGCGTTCATGGCAAGGCTTAAATAGTAATAAATAATTTAACCTCTACTTTAGAATACCTTTGTCAATAAAGTTAATAATACTATTTGTGTCGTCCAAAAAAGTCTTTGATTTCTCACTGCAGTCGCTGAGTTTACTTCGTCGTAATTCATTTGGCTTTTTACCAAACTGTGTCCGTTTGTATGGACCGGTTCAACTTCGCCTCTTTCAAATTGTGTCGTTTTACTTTCCCTTTTTCGCCTTCTTTTTGTATTTTCTTCTTTTTCTTCGTCTTCGTCTTCGTATTCTTCTTCTTCTTCCTCCTCAGTTTCTAGTTTCTCAGTAACTTCATGGATTTCACTTTCATCAGCTTTTAGATCATCTAAATCTACTTTATCAGGCATGTTGATGTTGACCAATTTTAATTTAGTTGTTCTCATGTCTGGAAGTTTAGCTGAATCTTTAACGATAGAATCGTCTACTGGAGGCGGGATTTCTCCTTTGAACGGTCCGAACTGAGGTGTTCTAAGCAGTAAGGCAGTGTTGGCTGGAAGTTTAGAAGAGAACAGTTTGTTCATAGTTTTGTTGACATCGGGAACGCTCGTCAATGTAGCAGCCGATACAGTTTTCCCGTCATAAGTGGTGAAAGTTTGTTCGTCTGACAGTTTTTGGGAATGTTCTTTGGGCAACTTTGGGTCAGGAGGTAAGTAGTGGGGGCTGACTCTATCGGACTCCATCATCATATCAGGAACATCTCTTTCCATGTTCTTTTTACTAAATAAAGCATTTAGTTCAGATTCTGTTTTCACGTACACTGGATGTGGTCGATCTACTTTAGCATGATTTTTGGGAAACACTTCCTTAGTCTTATCATTGGTTGGGATGGATGGCAGCATATGATCCTCTGGTGAAGGAATGAACATTGGCTCAAACGATTGAGTTAGTTTTTCACTTGAGAATGCGTGATTTGTAACGATATTCTGAGGTGACTCTTCGTAATCTTCCTCAACGTCAGTATCTTCACGTCTATTTGAATTGGTTTCGTATCCATCAGCAATTCTGTCTACACCAGCCATCAATGGCTCTCTAATGATTGGTTTAAAACCGCTTTCAACTACAATAGAGTCAGGTTTGAAGCCAGTGTTGACAGCTGGTTGCAATGTTGATGATTCTGACGATTCTCCGATGAAATCTGATGATTTGATTTCATTGTATTGCTGATGCTCATTGCTTAATTTTATACGAAGAGTTGTTGATGGATAGTATTGTGGAGGAGGAGTAGGAGTCTTTATAATCTGTGGTTTGTTCTGCATCATTTGCTGGTCTAGAGGGATCGGATTATCCATTGGTTTTCCTAATATTATTTGTCCAACATGTCCCGGTTTTAAATATGTTTGTGGAGAGTTATGCTGGCCTACCGAGTCAAAACTGTGTTGAATTATAGTGTCGAAGCTGTGTTGGGGTATTGTATTGTGTTGGGGTATTGTCTCGAAGCTGTTCTGACCGGGCGTGGTGATGACGCCCGGCAGCGTTATTTGACTCTTAACCACTTGGTTGGCAATGATGTCAGTTTGGCCCAAGCTCAGTGTCTGACTCTTTGTCGGTAAATGCATTTGGTTATTACCATGTAACGGCTTGCCTAGGATAATTGATTGAACGGGACTGGTCTGTTTGGGACCGTGATACTTTTGTGGTCCTTGATTGAACTGAGGCTTTAAATGTAAGGGAGGCATAGGTTTCATCGGGGGAGCGTTGCCTATGGGTGGCCTGTTCATGTTCATATTTGGAGGTGGTCGGTTGTTTGGGTACTTTTGCGGTTTCTTCTGCATCGTATGGGGACCATGGTGATTTTGATGGTTCGGCATGGGTAAGGGGTACCCATTATTCTTCTGGAACATCGGTGGAGGCCTTCTAAGCTTAATTTCTGGAGGCACTGGCCTCCTGAAAGGTGGACGTAGGTTTCCACTAGGTTTAGGACCGTTCGGTCGTAAAACTGTTTGAAGAGTCAACGGTTTTTGATTAGGTGGCAAGAAATAACTCTCGGGTACTTTTCCTGTTTCGACAGTGTATTCATCGTCTTCTCTTATCGGCTGTTCCTGTGCGAACGACTCCTTAACATCCTCGTGCACCTGGTATTGGCCGAGGGGTTTCATGGTAGACGTGTTCCGTTTGATCTCATCCTTCATTTGGCTTTCGAGGCTCTCTACTGTTTGGATGACTTCCTTTATTTGTACGTTCGATATCGGCAATTCATACTCCTGTTCTTTCGCATACAACTGGTTTCGTTCCTGATCGAACACTTCACCCGTGAGTCCGCTAATGTTGCTGAAATTGTCATAATTCGTTTTCGTGTTTATTATTTTCCCTACTTTCTTGCGCAGATCTACAACGTTATCTGGCGACTGCCGACTATGTACCTGTATGGACTCTTCACTCTCGAGGTCGTCTGGGAGGGCTACTTTCTCAATGACGCGACTTTCTTCACCCTCGACCTCATCGCATTCGTCTAGAACGTTGATTTTCCACCCGAGGTGGCGGTGGGTATAGCACTGAAAAATAAAACTGAATAAAACAACGCGCTTGTATGAGAGCGACATACAAACACCATCTGATAGAACGTTATCTCATGCACATGGAAGGCTTGGAAGGCTGAAACAGAAAACAGATGATAGATTATGTACATAAGGCTATAATATATGCAGTGATAGAGTTAGAGGTGTGAACCTACCGGTTAATCATGATAATTATCAACCTTGCAATGGTACGAGTACATCAGATAGTTATATTATTAAAAGTGATAGTTACATTCAGTCAACAGTCATACATTTTGACTTAGGTATCATCAGAAAAACAGCATAAAATGATCATAACTAAACTACTTTTTCAGTAAATACGAACTACGATACACAAGTAAATAATACTAATGCCATAAATTATGCAGATAAATTAATTCATGCGCTTTTCATCCAATAATTTTTCAATATGCAAAACTACCTACAGCAAGTCATGCTTGAATTTTGAAGCTCCTTCGATTTCTACCACACGCCTAACATGAGCACCCTTCACAATGTTCTCTTTTACCGAAGAGAAGACAAATTCATCTCCTTTTGTTTGTAAGAAGAGAACAAATAATTTCGTCATTTGTTTTTTAATAATTTTCCCACCCAAAATTGTCATCTCTTCAGAAGACAAATCACTGCTTCTGACGCTCATGCTATGCCAAAGTAACCCTGCGTCAAGTGATATATACCTGATAGTAGACAGTATCGGGAGTGTTTGTATCCGGAGTCCAGGTGACCACGCCAGGGTTGCCCTCCTCGCAGACGAGGGTGAGTGACCGCTGGTAGGCCCCGAAGGAGGGGTACGCGTCGGCTTCAGGCCCTGACGTGTCGGGAGTCCAGTTGCAGAGGCGTCCCACACCCGCGGGGTGCAGCTCTCCGTTGCGAGCGCGACGAACACCCGCGTAGATCTCTACACCCTAAAGCATTTTAAGATGTCTTTTACATCTCTCATATTCGGTAAGTAGGTCCTTATTACCCCCCAAATGGGGCTTGTGGGTGACCAATTAGCGCTCTAAGGTAATAATGTAGCTAGAAAAGCCCTAGAGCGGTAAGTAATAAAAAAAAACACTTCACTCTTTGAAAAAAGTCGCGTACATCTAACCATCATACTGGCAATAGACATCGTGCATTCAGCCCAATGACAAAAAAGGTCGCTTCGCTATTCAGCCTTGTCTTCGTATGAGTAAAATAGTCGTCAATTTTAAATATCGAACGGTTTGCCGTTCGATACCGTTCTTTAAAAAAAAAAAAAAAAAAAAGATGAAAAAAGGCGGGAATAGAAAACTTTTTCATTAAATATTGTTTGTTTTTGGGATTTTTTTATAATTACGTGCTAATTAGGAAAAATACATGAGTTCTGCAAGTGATGAAGATATAAGCTGCACTCCCGATTCAATGAAAATGGAAGCTGAAGCAGCAATTAACAATATTTTATTCTTGTAATGCCGGTTTTTTTCTACTTTCGTCACAATCGAGATGTAAAGCAGAGTAGTTAGCTCGGGTGTAAGCATCAATTGCACCCTCGAACTATAGGCGCCCTTGCTGTGCTCGTGCGCCTAAATATCTCGGGCTGCAATTGATGCCTTACAGCCCTTGGCTACTAATCTACTATTATTTCTCTTTTATTCATATTCAACTGTCATTTTAGCGTGGCTTTAAAAATGCTGCCTACATATCGCAAGCTCTGAACTGCTTTCGCTGCCCAACATAATGTCAAGTGACGTGGCTACAGATATACGAAAACAAGAAGCTTTTGACGCCAAAAAACGCGCTGAAATGCTCTAATGTCACAGAATACCTATGATTTAGTATGAAAACAGTTCAGAAAACCTGCCAGGCCTTTCCAAGGTACCTAGCACACCGATCGCGCCCTTGTATCATTCATTGTCACTTGCATGACAACGAAAAGAGATGACAATAGATTTAGCAAAAATTCTAGTTAGCTCAGCTTTAGAAGACCAATATACCTCGAACCGAGAGATGAGATTTGCGAAATGCTTGATTGAGGGATCCAGTTTTTTGATTTTAAACTCTCGTAGATACCTACGTTCGTTTTAAAGATTGCTATTAGTTCTATAAATAATTTGAGATTATTCGAAATGAACAATACTATCATCATCATCAGATTCACCTTTAGAATTCCACAGCTCGACATAGGCCACGAGACCTTTGAAAAACCTGAAAAAAAATCTTGTAAAGTATTTACTATAATTATTATTCATTTTGTACCTTTTTCTCGTCATCTGATTTATGGAAGTACCCGCCGACGGGATCATTGGTGATGTAGAAGGGGTGGTACCGTGCGGGCACGTCGGGGTTGGACCCGCCTTCCACTACGAACGTGTACTTCTTGCCGCGGACCACGTTGATCTCCGGGATCAGGAGTCCGTTGATGTACCACGAGATGCCCCAGCCCACGTGACCTGGGGAACGACACACACACTCCATCAAAATATCATTTAGTTCGACAACTGGGACTGTTGCAAGTACTGGATTGATCATAAAAATGTTGAATTTTTAGACCTGGATTTCGTCCTAGCCTACTTTGGATAAATGAATACTGGAGCTAACGTTCAGCTCAGAGTAGCTAGAATCCTAAACAGTGTAACCGGTCAAAAGCTGCCTAAACCTCAAGTAGGGTAGGTAAGTAGGTGGTAGATGGGTAGGTAGGTAGTAGGTACTCTGAATTTAGGTACTTGTAATGGTTAAATCAAAATAACACAAAGAAATTTCAATAGTATTTGCTGACCAGTAATAGCGGAGTACCCTTGCTTCCCCCCAGTAGGCCCCATCTGTGCGTAGAACACTCCATCTGGGGGCTCGTAGCACTGGATGCCGGGGATCTCCCAGGGTTCTGTCTTGGGCACTGGCTTCGGTGTCGGCACTGGGTTGGGCTTTATTATATGCGTTTGGTGTGTCTGAGGAAGATCAGAATGTTTTTAATCGTTCATGTCAACAATCCCCTTTATTTAAAATTTACAGAATCAAGGGGAACTTGAGACAAAAAGTCTCAAAATCCCCTGAAAGGTAACAACTCAAAGGGGATTATAAGACTAACCGAACACGTCATTGGCTCAAAAATCTATGAAAATGTTTTCTTACATGTTCTTTGCTAGGCTCCCGGTGCGACTCCTTGCGCAGTGGTTGAGGATGATGCTCCTCTTCTCCCTCAGTCCTGGGACAGTTCCACACAGGAGGTCTTCCAAACTCGATGAATTTGTCACCCTGTGGAACATTTTAATTCTTTTTCCGAGGTCTAGATAATTCTTATACACTGTGCATTACAATTATTTAGACCACGGTGAAGACCTCGTTCAAACGATAAAGAGAAACATCGACATAAAACTGGCACACCCGAGAATAAAACACAAGCATGAGTACTACCTGTGATCAGTTTGAGAATGTGCGTTTCTCATAACACATAATACCTTCGAACATATTTCTGAGGCTGAGAGAATAATATAGTTGCTACCAGCCTTCTCCACTTATCCGGACTTCGTGGTACCTACTTTTCCTCAACTGAGGATAGTACAAACCTACTAGCCACTACCAGCGTCTCATAAGCATAGGGGTACCAAAGGTGGTCCTGATCACTGTATAAATCCACTAGCTGTCGCCCGCGGCTTTGCTCGCGTGGTAGCAGCATACGAATTAATTGGTTCAAATCTTTGATCCTAATTTTAGACCCTTTAGGATGCGACTTTTCAAAATTCCTTTCTTAGTGCACCCCTACACTATATAAGGATACTACCATCCAAATTTCATACCTCTATCGGCCTAATACTCAAACGTCACTTAAACTAAGTTCACGCTTAAATTATTGCCATTGTCAAACAGAGGCAGAGTTATTTTAAGTGGTGCTTAAATTTGAGTGACGTTTCAGTATTCCGGCCTATAACTTATAGTTTAAGCTGTGCGTTGATTGTCAGTCAGCTTCAAAAGAGTTTTAGAAGATTAGTATGAGATAGAGTACTGACCTTGGTGAAGTGTGTATGGTAAGAGACCTCGTTCCTGGAGTTGAGCGGCCCGACCGCCCAGATGACGGGCTGGCTCTGGTTCGTCAGCACCGGCAGGTCCAGCTCATCACCAGCGCGCAGCGTGCGCTGGTACGTCACTATGGAGTACCCGTTCGCGAGGACCGAGTTCATGAGCTTCACCGAGTTGGTTTTCTCCTGTATAACATTTTAATGTGACTTCCACTGTTCCACTGGCATGTTTAACCTACTGAATTACATTTGATAACTTTGGCAATAACAGAGGTTATTTTTTTATGGGCAAATCAGAACAGGTAAACTTCACGATGAGTTTAGAGAACTAGCAGTCTTTTTACCTCGACTCACTTGACACCAGGGTCGGGCACTAACTCATAATGAGCTTGCTTGCTTACTACTTGATACCGCCCTCAGCCTACAATTGCTTTACCTCATTCTCATAGATTTATTACTAGAGTCAATAATCTTTATTCAAAGAAAACAGAGTTCTATAACAAATCAAACTGTGGAACCACAGCTGGTTCCACAGTTTGATTTGTTATAGAACTCTGACAGCACCACCTCTTGTTATATTCTGAATTCGGTCCTAAAAATTCCACTTGTTCCATACATTCTAATCTCCCGAACTCATAGTTGGCTGTTGATGTAACTATTCTTTCGCAAACAAAATCAATTTTCAATCCGCACGTATCGCCGTGTAAGTGAGCCCCTGAAAGCCTATAAGCTTAATTTCACAGGCTGCCACCTTGTTGCCTTACTACCTACCTAATTGGATCCCCGTAATCCTAAGGTGGAACTCACTAGCGAGAAATGTAACGGTATGAGGGGGTATACTACGGAAACCGGTGGACCTAAGTTCAAATTAACTATTTTATTGTACCTCTATAGTGATTGCTAAATTATAACTTCACTAGGGACCCAGTGAGTACCTAAAGCTGTATAGTGTGTAACCAGCCTTATAAATCCCCCTTTTCTCAGCGTTCGGTAATATTTAGCGGGATAGGATATGAGCGCCGCCGGCGATTGGGGCGATACGTAATCTCGAATAGATTGCTTTGTAGCAAATACAGTAACAACGGTACCGAGACTTGTTTAGTTTATTCTGTTGCTGCTTGTGTTGGAACTCGGGGTTTTATAAATGGAAAAAGTGTAAAAAGACCTTAGCTTAGGTAGGTATACCTCTTGGTACTCCTAATTTGAATGAAAACATGAGAACATTCAAGCCTTGCTCTACTTCCGACAGCACTTCGAGAGTCCATTCATGCAGGTACTTCAATAAACCAAACACATTACATTATTTTAAAATACTGGGAATTTTTTGCCGTATCTGTTTACTGCTAAACCTAAAGCAGTCTTCAGTAGAAGCTAGTCCAAGCTGTCGATGATGATTGGCATTATTATTTCATTATAATTTCCGCTCGCTTTGTTCGCGTCCCGTTGGATCCCGTTGATTTTCCGGGATAAAAATTATCCTATGTTACTTTAATACCTCCAAGAATATGTGTACGAAGTTTCATGATGATCGGTTAAGTAGTTTTCGCGTGAAAGCGTAATAAACAAACTTACATTCGCATTTATAATATTAGTATGAAGTAGGATATTAGTTGGAAGATAACTAGGTATTTACTTACCGCTAGTCGTTCATCGGGACAGGATCCCCTTACTCCAGCGCACTGGCTCTTGGCATCCAGGTAGTAGTCGACTGCTTCTCCCTTCAGCGTGGTCTTGTCGACCCAGGCCACTGTGACGTCACCGCCTACCATCCGCGAGTGATCTTTGTCTCCGGATATACCGAATGACATGTATTCTCCGTCCTCTGCAAGGTAAAAATTGAAATAAATTGAAATAATAAATTTTAATTTTAATTTTTTAAATGGGTAAAAATTGTCTAAAACATCAGAATTGTTCATACGCAACTGTTCTCATGATGTTCCTTGGTTACAAAGCATGTAATGGTAGTATGTCCAACTTACGGTTACAGGAGGTTTACGGGTTGCGGATCACAGTTACGGGCTATAGGCACGCACCCAGTTGGACGCGTTACAGGCTGTGGGTCATGGGACACAGGATACGGGTTATGGGTCACAGGCCACGTTTTACGGGTTACGGGGTCACGAACCAAGTTTGATGAGTTACGGATCATGGGTAATGAGTCACGTACCTAGTTTAGCGACGAGTTGCACCACGATGCTGTCCTCAGCGACGGCCCAGCGCACTTCGAATGCAAGCTCCTCGTGCAGCACCTCGCAGTTCAGCTTTGACTGAGAACATCAAATATTAAAAGACTTCTAAAATAACAAAAAAAAAACAGGAGATTGGCGTGTATTTTTTATATCGAGGCGTGATCTGCTCAAGAAATCAGATGGCAAAAGCTAGCAAAATTCCACACGTGAGTTCTCTAGGTTTGTCTTTATAGAAGCGCTTAGCACAAGTCAAAGGCTCTGGCGGCCAAATCCCACTCAAAGTCAAAGTCAAAAATCTTTTATTCAATAAAATCTCACTGATCACTTTGAATCGTCACTAACGAACTTGTCAGCTGACACGCAGCTGAACCGTAGCGGTTCATCTGTTTTTTATTTTGATCGAGTTGCAATGACGTTTCAGCTAAGCTGAAGATCAATCGAACCGTGAAACAGTATGAGACGCCAGCCGATGTAAATGAATAAAATTGACCCCAAGGACAACTGCCATAATTGAAATTGTTTATTTGCTAGAAACATGGTATAAATAATGATATTTCCACTTTGTATTTTTTATGCGTTCGTTTATTAATATTATACCTACTTCTTCCATCGTGTCGTGTTACTTTTGACGAATAAGTAAGTCCAGGTACCTTCTTCAGACTCATGACGATGGCGACAGCCGCTTCAAACACCAGAAACCTACTTATTGCGTCTTAAATCCAATCTGAATGGTGGTCGGGGTCCGACCCAGCCTCGGGGCGTGGTGTACTGGACGTGGCTATTTTCCACTAGATTTAAACGGTGCGGGTACCTACATACCTTCTGACAGGAAAACCCTGACTCTAAATAAGACGATTCGGCCTCTACGGTAAAATATAATGGTAATAAATTGAATGTTTGCGTCTGGATTCAAGTTTCAGCTTAGGTGCTTATCCTAACCTAGTCGTACTACCTTTATTAAATTAAAACAGTTATTGTATTTTGTCTCATTCAATTGAAATAAAACAGAAGCGTAATTTTCTTTAAAAAATCAAGTAAAGATATGGTTAATTGCGATTTATTGAAATGTCATAAAAATTTGAAATTCGGCGGCCATTTTGTGACTTGTATGAGACCCTATAAATAAAATCCCATTGATATTTCAACGACATTTTCGTGAAAGAATTAACTTCTACGATCAATAAAAAACATCTTAACTATTTCGGGATTATTGGGCGAATACTCAAACGCCACTCAAACCCCACTCAATTTAAGTCTCGCTTAAATTATTGTCATCTCTTACAAATGAGTAATGTCAAACAGAGGAAGAGCAACTATAAGTGGTGCTCAAATTTAAATGACTTTTGAGTATTTCAGCCTATGTCACATTGATTGATTGATTGTATCTTGTTCTTGTATGTAGGGTATGTCAGCCGAATCGTGAGGTCTAGAATCGCAGTGGTAACCCCTTGGGGTAATCGAGCGATAACTTACTAACTGACCCACTAGTTTTGTTTGAGTTACATTTAATATATTGTTGAAATAATGTCTTTACATCGATGGAAAGTTTTACAATGGTTTTCATCAAATCGTGGAAAACCGGTATTATCTGCATAATTTTGTATATTTTTTCGTCGTATTTTTAACAATGTGGCTTTTTTGGTGAATAAGGAAAAAATAAAAATAAAAACAGAAAACAAATTACTTTTGGTAATCTTTATTACCCATTTGAGTTAATTAATATCACTTTTAAGTATCAAAATTAATTTCATAGCTATTATAATAAAGTTATCATTCCTGGAATTTCCACCAACAAATCCCTCTGGTGGGGATAACTCACGATTTGTAAGTATTTGGAACTTTGTCAAAATAAAATATTATATAACGTAGAGGGTCTACGCCGTAGGCCATCTACGGCGCAGCGTAGACCTTTTACGAATATCTAGTGGAATATATTTGTACGAAATTATAGCTGTAAATATCACAGATAGATAGAATATCATAAGAAAAGTATACTATTTTAATAATATTGTTGAATATTTTGTACAAAAATTATAAAATAACATACATAATTATAAACTTTAAAGTGTTTTCTATAAGAAAAATAAGCAACAAATAATAATCTCATCAAAATCAACTGTTAAAAGTACTTAAAATTAGGTAAAATTATTTTTGAAGGATTGCCTATCATGTTTTACCCTACCAACCCTCAACTGCACTAAAAACTGAAATTATCAGACTTGACAAAATGTTTGGTAAAAGAGGACATTTTGCATTTCACAGATATTAATTTGTTCATTCAAGTTGGCAACATAAGTACAATAACTAATTGTACAGTTGTGTAAAACATGGAAAAGCAATCCTTCTCAACTGGCACTAACATGTTTAACTATTGTTAACTAGTGGTAACTACTGGACTGGCCTGCGACGGTTGTAACCAACGTAATACTTGGAAACTGATCTTTAAGACTTCCTCACTATTTACTAATAACTACGGCGAGTAATAGCATTTAAAAAAAATCAAGTCCTCCTTTGTTACTAAACTTTTTTTAAAAGTAGAGATTAGTTCGAAAAAAAATTACAATTGTAATAGTATTTGAAGTTCATTGCGCGGTAACAACAGTTTGGCTGCAGAGCTTTGCCGCGTCACCACGCAGTGTATCTGCGTGCTGTTCAATTGCATCAGGGCTGCCGTATCGCCTATGCAATAGCAACATGACATATTGCGCGATAACTAACACGATACAAGCCCCGGTATCAGAGATGTCTTTATACATCCTACAAGTTATAGCTGATAATACTCGGATGGGCTTATCAATGGACATGGAATACGTACCACTCCAAAATAAGACTGGTAAAAGTAAGTTAGGTATATTTACTACTAATTCGTGTCAGTTTTAATAATTCTACAAAAGCTGTCTTAGAAAAATCTCAGTAATATTTCAGTCACTGATTTTTACTACGAGCACTCATTGATACGACTCTGCTAATTTTATTAAGCGCAGTAAATATTCCTAACATTCACACTAAGACTAAGTGTGAAAGAGCAAGGTTATGACACAACGTTTTTTTTATTTTGAGCTATGATTGTTCATTATTAAATTGTTGTCCAGTGACTAGTGGTTCACGTCAGCTTGTTACCTACCTACCTACCTACCTACCTACAAGAACGCTGAATCGTGTAAAATCAATTATTACAAATATTGGAAACGGCCCGGAATGAAGTGCCAACGCAGCAAAACGGATGTGACCCCGTTTTGGACAGCGCGGCCGCATCGCAACCTCCAGGCCAATGCACTCTTCGGTCACCCATCGACCGTTGACGACACTTTATAATTATAATTATTAAATAATAAATTCAGTTTTAAGCAAATTAGCGTTTCATATTTGCACCTCCGTGCACTCGTCATAATTGGCGCAGGCGGTAGGATATCAAGAAACAATATAAAGGAACCTACGGCGAGACTACGGAGGTGATCCAAAAATAGATCAAGCAAATACTAAAAGCAGAATGCGCATGTGAGTACTTTAGTTTCTATCTAGAGTTGCTTCCTTTTATTCCTTAAGATTTCCATAATTTTCCAAAATTTTCCATCCAAAGCAAACTCGGACTAGGTTAGATAGTAATAGTAGTAGTCGTAGAAATTCTTTGCAAGACGCAAATAGAGAAATTAATTTAGAGGAGAAAATGACCGTAGACGTAGACATAATTTTTAAAGCGCTCCGCTTAGTCCCAGAGTTCGACGGGAACGCGAACGTTTTAACCCGATTTATTCAACTGTGCGATCAACTGGTAAAACAGTATGTCAAAGATGATCCAGCTAACGCCTTGGTAAATATCGCCTTAATAAATGGTATTCTAAATAAAGTGACCGGTCCGGCAGCCCGTCTCATAAACTCCAACGGTATCCCAGAGAACTGGGATGGCATTCGTACCGCGTTAATAAATAATTTTGCCGATCAACGAGACGAAACATCATTGTATAATGATCTCGCTCTACTGAGCCAAGGCCAATCGACCCCGCAAGAATTTTATGAAAAGTGTCAAAATCTTTTTAGCACTATAATGACCTACATCAGTCTGCATGAAACGGTTTCGACTACTATTGAGTCTAAACGCTCTTTATATAAAAAGTTAACATTGCAATCCTATCTTCGCGGTCTACGCGACCCGTTGGGATCTCGAATTCGTTGCATGCGGCCTGATACTATAGAAAAGGCTTTAGAATTTGTGCACGAGGAGGTTAACACCTTGTATCTACAGCAGCGCAACGAGTATCTTCCCGAAAGGAAGGCACCCATGCAGGTTAGTCCACTTAGGTACAACTATGGTCTCACATCGTCCTCTGCCGCTATGCCGCCCCCGCGACCTTTTGGCTTGCCCTTGCAGCCTCCACGTCCATTTAATATGCCTGGACCATCGCGACAGATGACTGCACAGCCTCAACCTAGGACTGTACCAATATTCAAAGGACCGACCAGGACACAGCAGATGTTTGGTGCGACCCCACCAAATTACCGACCACGTAGCAACGTATTTAAATTAGCTCCCCGTAATGAATCGACAGGCCCTCAGCCTATGAGTGGAATAAGTCACCCAGCTCCACGTCAACCCCATGATTGGAGTAGGTTTGGTAACCCACCACCTTCAAATTATTTCAAGACACGGGAATCTAATTTTAATGACTATTATGACCAACCAACATACTATTACGACTATCCGACTGAGTGCTACGACCAATACCACGACCACTGTGAGTTTCAGCTCCCTGAGTATCAACAGTACGGGTATGAACAACCTCAGTACTCAGATAGTTACTGTGTTGAAGAGGTTCAGGTTCAACCTACTACTGAGAACGAGGATTTTCAGAAAGACACGAAATCCGTCAAGTTAAAATAGAACTAAACCTACAGACTCAACGACAGTTACCGTACATACAAATTTCAGATCCCCCTCTTAAATTCCTTATAGATACCGGTGCTAACCTATCTTTTATTAGTCCCAAGGCAGTACAGTATTTTTATCCTGACGTTCCTCACAGGTATGAACCTATAGAAGTGACGAATATTCACGCCACCACTAGGTGTAATTACTCTGTGACCATACCGTGTTTCTCAGAATTCAATGAACGCGATACTATGACTTTATCGGTTTATAAATTTCATAATTACTTTGACGGACTAATTGGTCTCGAATTACTTGAAAAATGGGAATCCAATATTGACTTGAAAAATAAGATCCTAGTAACGCGACACGCGACTAACCCACTACTCATGTATGACTCACGTAACTGTAACCTATATGAGGACATTATACCGGCCAATTCATCTAAATTAGTTAGAGTCCCGATAAACTTTCAGGATGGTGAAGCCTTCATCCCAGAGCAATCACTATCGAATTGCACAATAGGCGACTGTGTTACTACGGTTAAAAATAGTCGTGGTATTATAGAAGTAACAAACCCGACGCGTCACGACTTAGTATTTTCAATGGATCGCCCCGTGTGTGGCGAACTTTTCAATACTGAGTGCACGCGCACTGAGCCGCTATCGGATCGTGCTAACGAAGTACTATCGCGCTTACGCACCGATCACTTAAATGTAGAAGAACGAACTAATTTAGAAATTCTTTGTACTCGGTATGCCGATGTTTTTTATATAGATGGTGAACCATTAACTTTTACAAATCAGATTAAGCATAGCATACGTACCAAAGATGAAGTACCAGTTTACACTAAGAGTTATAGGTATCCATTCATACACAGACAAGAGGTTCAAGATCAGATCTCTAAAATGCTAGAACAAGGTATTATTCGCCCTTCACAGTCAGCTTGGAACTCGCCAATCTGGGTTGTTCCCAAGAAAGTAGACGCTTCTGGAAAGACCAAATGGCGTTTAGTTGTAGATTTCAGAAAGCTGAATGAAAAGACTATAGATGACAAGTACCCTATTCCCAACATCGCAGACGTACTTGACAAACTAGGCAACTGTCACTACTTTACCACTTTGGATCTTGCTAGTGGTTTTTACCAAGTAGAAATGAGCCCTGAAGACATTCCAAAGACTGCTTTTAGCGTAGAACACGGACACCTGGAGTTTCTTCGTATGCCTATGGGTTTGAAAAACTCACCATCCACGTTCCAACGTGTGATGGATAACGTACTAAGAGGCCTTCAGAACGTAATATGCTTAGTATACCTAGATGACATAATAGTTTTCAGTGTCTCGTTACAAGAACATATGGTGAACTTGGAAAAGGTTTTCGATCGACTCCGATCATCCAACTTTAAGATCCAAATGGATAAGTCGGAATTTTTAAAACTAGAGACAGCTTATCTCGGACATATTATTAGTAAGGACGGTATTAAACCAAACCCTGACAAGATAGCAGCCATAGAAAAATTTCCTATTCCAAAAACTGCAACTGAAATAAAACGATTTCTCGGATTACTAGGTTATTATCGGAAGTTTATTCCTGACTTTGCTAAAATAACAAAACCAATGACTCAATGTTTAAAGAAAGGCTCTAAAATAATACTTAGTGACATCAATTACATAGACTGTTTCGAAAAGTGTAAAACATTACTGACCAACGACCCTATTTTACAATACCCTGACTTTCACAAGGACTTTATTCTGACTACGGACGCATCCAACTTTGCTATTGGTGCCATACTATCCCAAGGACATGCAGGAAGTGAAAGACCTATAGCTTATGCTTCCAGGACTTTAAACTCTAGTGAGATCAACTATAGCACCATCGAAAAGGAGCTTTTGGCTATAGTTTGGGGAACGAAATACTTCCGACCCTACTTATTTGGTAGAAAGTTTAAGGTTATAACTGATCATAAACCGCTTCAATGGGTTATGAATATTAAGGAACCCAGCTCAAGGCTAACGCGTTGGAGATTAAAACTAAGTGAATATAACTTCGAACCAATTTATAAGCAAGGCAAATATAACATTAACGCTGATGCCTTATCTCGCATCGAGATAAATAACGAAGATGCTAGTTCCACGGCGGTAAACCCTTCAGGTACTGAAAAACCTCTCTTAGATTCTAGATCTACTACTTTAACGGCTCATACAAGTACCGAAAACCCAATTCTAGAAATACCTATCTCAGACGACCCTCTTAACAGATTTAACCGACAAATAAGTTTCGTGCTGGTAGGCGACATCAAAAAACGACCGACTGTAACCAAACCATTTGAGACGCATACTAAAACGACTATACAACTCTCTGAATCGAACTTAGAAGATGACGTAATTCATGCAATAAAAGAACATGTGAACCCTAAAGTAAAGACAGGAATAATCATAAGTCCCACTCTGGCTATGTATAAAATAATACCTATAATTCAAAATTCATTCAAAAGTTCAGCCATGAATTTAGTGTTAACCAAAATTGAATTGGAAAACGTTAAGGATTATATACGACAACAAGAAATTATTAAAGGTTATCACGAGGGTAAAACTAACCACCGTGGTATTACAGAAAGTTTCTTAGCTCTGTCGCGTAGATATTACTGGCCCAAGATGAAGGAAACCATCTCAAAGTACATCAATGAGTGCAGTATTTGCGGTCAGGCTAAATACGATCGCAATCCTATTCAACAAAGGTTTTCCATTGTACCACCACCTACTAAACCTTTTGAAATCATTCACCTTGATCTTTTTACGGCCCAAAATGAAAAATTCCTTACGCTAGTTGATGCGTTCTCTAAATACGCTCAAGCTTATCACTTGAAAGATGGAACTGCCCCTAGCGTCATCCAAGCTCTTCTAACATTTTTTACCCATCATGGTGTTCCTTTGACTATAGTGACTGACCAAGGACCCGAATTTACGAATGCACTATTCTCTGAATTTACTCGTCTTCACAAAATACAACACCATAAAATCCTGGCATACACTCCTAATGATAACGGCATGGTAGAACGTTTTCATTCAACAATCCTGGAACACCTTAGGATCTTAAAACTTAAGGAGAAACATGAACTAGCTCCTAATCTTATGCCCTATGCAATTTTGGCCTATAATAGTTCGATACACAGTTTCACGAAATGCCGACCTATAGACCTTATTACTGGACATTTTGATCCACGTGACCCACTTGACATTAATACAACTGAGCACTTATTACAACAATACTTACTCGAACATAAGACTCGGATGACTCGGGTATATGACGTAATTAACGAGACGTCATTAAATGATAGGACTCAACTGACTGACAATAGAAATAAAAACCGTGAATGTGAAAAAGTATACCACCCTGACCAACAAGTATTTGTACGGAACCCTATGGCAAACCGACAGAAACTAGCACCGCGTTACACACAAGATACCGTGCTTGCTGACTTACCTATTCATATCTATACAAAGAAAAAACGCGGTCCGGTCGCAAAATCTCGCCTAAAGCGAAATTCTAAGGACCCTGTTTTGTTACAGGATACTACTATCGTTACTGCTACGGCTGACTCAAGGACAAGATGTAATGATTGATTCGCTACGAGATGGCCCAGGCTTACTCCCGTTCAAATTAGGCGCAGCTAAGGTCGTATCCCACTATCATTCCTTCCTAAATTGTGTTAATTTAAATGACATCATTTCCCGAATTGAACTTGTAAAATCCCAGATATTTCAGCTTAAACCCCAGTTAGACAATAAAACTGCATCTCTTTACGAACCCCACATTACTTACCTCAGCGATAAGCTGGACCGAATTTCAGACCAGTTTCAGTCGTTTGAGCCCAGTCGCGCAAAAAGAGGTCTTATTGACGGACTAGGTTCAGTAATAAAAAGTATCTCGGGTAACTTAGATTATACAGACGCTATAAAATTCAACAATGCCATCCAAACCCTTAACAGTAATGATAATAAATTAGAACTAGAAATTAAAAACCACATAAGTTTAGACAGAGAATGGTCATCAAAAAACTCAGAAATATTAAGTAACATTACACTTAATCAAGATAAAATAGAAAAAGTCCTTAATCTTATCATGGCTAGTGAAAGCACCAACGATAATGACTTAGTCAAATATGCCCATCTCGCGCAGCATCTTATGATATTAGGTGATAATATCGATAGATTATCGGAAGAACTCTTAAAGCTAGAAAATACCATAGCTTTTATAAGAATATCGGGTGCTCCTCATTCAATATTAAATATAGCAGGAATAAAGATGATGTTAAGTAAGCTAAGGATTTTGTATTCTAAGAACGAAATCCTTAACATAGATTATAGATACTTCTACGATATAATTAAGTTAGGCTATTTTTATATTGATTATCAGATAGTTTTAGTATATAAAGTGCCAATTGCTTTTCCCTTGTCCTATGATCTATATAAATTATCCATTGTTCCCAACAAAGTTAATCAAATCCTTATACCTACCCTACCTTACATAGCAATCTCTGGAGATGACTCTATTTACATGGAGACAGAATGTCCCAAGGTGGAATCATGGTATCTTTGCGAGAAAAAATCCAATTATAATATTCGAGATAATCCGGACTGCATCCACCAGCTCATCATCAAACAGGAACTGAACCAATTCTGCAAACATACCTCTGTTACCCTCACGAGAGAATCCATGGAACAGCTTGACGATAAGCACTATACTCTAAGCCTTCCGAACCAAACCAAGGTCAAGACATCTTGTGGACAGGAGCAGTATAAGACCCTCCAAGGAAGTTACTTAGCCACCATTCCCCTAAACTGCTATCTCAAAACGCCCCACTTTACCATATTCAACTCTGATGACCGCATAAAAGGATACCCATTAAAAATGTTGGATATATTATCTACACCCGATGATCGACGACTTGGCAACGATCTCTCTATCACTTTAAACTCCATTAACCTCAAAGACTTGCACGACATCAATGAGAAGATATCTTTGCAAGCTTCCCCCGCTTTGGAAGAAATTTCAAATAATAGTCTATATCACACCACGATCCCAGTCTACACTGCCCTCCTCCTAAGTGCCACCGCACTCGTCGCTGTACTCCTTTACCGACGGATTCAAGCAAACCGGAAACATCCAATAAACCAACAAATAACCACCCCATTACCAGAAATGTATGCCGAGATCCCAGAAAAGGCAAAAAGAAATCCCCATACCATCATAGTTGACCCTACTAACATTTCAGCAACTCTCACAAAAAACCTTTAAGATAGTTGCCGAAGTAAGGGGGGAGGTGTTACCTACCTACCTACCTACCTACCTACAAGAACGCTGAATCGTGTAAAATCAATTATTACAAATATTGGAAACGGCCCGGAATGAAGTGCCAACGCAGCAAAACGGATGTGACCCCGTTTTGGACAGCGCGGCCGCATCGCAACCTCCAGGCCAATGCACTCTTCGGTCACCCATCGACCGTTGACGACACTTTATAATTATAATTATTAAATAATAAATTCAGTTTTAAGCAAATTAGCGTTTCATATTTGCACCTCCGTGCACTCGTCATAATTAGCTTGCTCTATGGATTTATAGTTCAATTCCAACAACACTTCTGGAACATGCATACCAAATGCCGAAGCTTTTCAAATATTGGACTGTTGTATATTTCAATACAAGCAAGATTGATTCAGATGTACTGTGCTACTGAAACTGTATCTCTTCCAGGTTCCTGGTTTTAGGTCATTGTGTAACTTTGCAGATTCAAAAAGATCATATTTACTATTCACATCCAGGTGCTATACACAGAGAACCGGTGGTCTAGTGGTACCAACCGTGCCCTCCGATCCCAAGGTCATGGGTTTAAGCCCAGTCGTGTAACAATATATTTTTCTATTTGATAAAATTATGTCCGCAGTGCGCTTAAACAATGAATGAAAACATCGCGAGGAAACCCTTGGTCAGCTCGGCGCGTATTGACCTTGTCTTTCATAAGGATAAGGCCGACTAAACTGAGAGCGGTATAAGTGCTGCAAGTCTCCATCTAAATCATGTCCCAGGACTGCAGCGTTCTGTTCCTAGGGTATAAAGTGGCCCCTGACCTGTATAAATATCTAGATTAGATGCAAAAGTGTGATTATTGTAGGTATTTATAAAGATGGTCTCCTTCGATCTGCAGCGTTATTCTGAAGACACCGCTTTGAAACTGTCAATAAAAGACAAAAATGTTAGCACGCTAAAACGATTACGCAGCAATTATTATTGTTGCAGTGTGAAGTGTACCAATAAAGTGTATTTGTGTGTGTGTGGATAGGGACGGGTGAATGATAAATGTCAGAAGGAAAGGATTCCGCAAGAGGTTACACAACCGCCGCTCTATGACCCCGAGAACTAGGCCAAGGTCATCCGACCATCTCCTACAGCGCTATCACTCCCTGGTACTTCTATCGGCCGTAACTACCCGTGTTGTATGGAACCAGCCGGTACTGCAGGTGTTCCACCAGCGGCTGGTACTGACGATGGTTCAGCAGTTGAAACGCGCTGTGTTCGAAACCCCTGGGGTATAACACTTGAGGTTGGAATGCAGTTTGCTGGTAAGGGTTCGGGAACTGGTAGAACGGTTCTTGGTAGTGCTCCTGGTAGATTTCCTGACTTTTCTCCTGTTGGTAATACGCGTTCTGTGGCTCGTTCTGGGTTTGAGGACTCTGTGCTTGCTGATTCTGTCCGATTGCCGATTCGATTATATCTGAAGGATGCTCTTGATGCTGAGCTACAGTTTGAGTTTGTTGATGTTGTTGGAGAGGCTGCGCGTATTCATTCTGAGCTACTATCTGCAATTTTGTTTGGGGAATCTCTGACTTTTCTTCATATTTTTGACTTTGAAAATTTTCTTCTAGAGTTTGTTTCTCATCTTGTTGCTTCTCGTTCTGGTTAATGAGCTGAGCGGTAGGGGGAGTATAGTCGTCAGCTCGGCGATGGAGTGAGATGTGCGGTGAGGAGTCAACGACTGCAGCTAGTGGGAAGGTGCCAGGTTTCAGCTGAGGTCTGTATGTGGTGGCGTCGAGTCGGACGAGGGGCCGGCGGGGGGAGGGCCGGCGGGCGCGGGGGGTCGAGTCCGTCACCAGCTCCTTGTTGCGGCTCTGCAACACGAAACCTGCGCTCAGATCCAACGGGAGGGGAGGGGAGGCTACTGATTGGCTCATGTGTGTGTCTCATGTGTAGTTACTGCTTTGTGCTTTTGTCTCGGAAAAATTTTATGCATCTTTTTTTGGTCAGTTATAAAAACGTAGCGTTTTGCATAAACCTAAGCCGCAATATTGATGGCTTCCCAACGAGTTACGGTTTATTTTAACCTAAAGTAAAATTCAATCTCGTTTTGCATTTCGTTGATGGCCCCGACCATATTTGTACCCGGATCCGAGATAAGGGATGAGTTATGATTCACATCGATAAAAAACTGTCAAATCTTACAAAAGCCATGAAAAACTGATCAAAAGAACCGACATCAATCTTGAAGGTAATGATGCAGAGCGGTCATCGACCCCGTTTGAAAGGAAGGCCGCAAGTGTGTACATCTGAGGATGCTGCGACCTTCAGAACTGATCTCACAAGCTTTTACTTGCCCACATCTGTTCGTTTGTAACCGAGGGCATGTTGCCGCAGGAAATAGAAAGATTTTTTTATGAGAATGTGATGGAACATTATTGCTTAATATCAGGTGAGATTGTCGTCGAACGGTTGCCTACATTATACAAAAAAAAATGATGATTCCTGATTTTGTAGGTATGAGGTCAACAGAGACATAAAATGAACCCTTTAGCATTGATATACTTTTTGTAAGAAGGATCATGAATACGTTCAAATAATTACAGTTACCAAGACGTAAGTTTTCTGTCCGTTCTAAGCGCTAGTCGCAAGGTAACTCTTGTTTTTCTTTCGTAGTGTCTAGGTTATTGATCCGAGTAGGTACTTAATAATCTCGATGAGCTAACTGTGATTCTGATTTCTGACTTTCACATTTTTTGTCAGTATCAAATGTTTCACCGATTACGTCAACAAAAAGCTATTTTCTGTTACTTACAGTAATCAGTTCAGGAATATTTGTAATACAACTTCATGGTGGGACAAGTGGATGGCCCACCTAATGTTAATAGGTAATAGGAAGTTCGTAGCATTAAGTTAATTAGGTCCCGGAAACAATGCATGTTAGCAAAACAACAAGCAGCTTCGTATAATGATATCCGAGTTCCGGAAACCATTCATTCCGTTTCAGCACGTTTCAGGAACAGCGCATGAAGCATTTATCACTCGCTGAAAACATTCTCACAGTTATGTAATAAAGTAATACTGGAGAAGCAAAAGAGTAGGAAATATTTATATTTGATTTTCAAAACTGTAGCGTTGTTTGTCAAACGGTGTACTTTTTTTTCAAAAACTGTCGCACGGCATTTTGTTGTGGGGGAGTGCTGCAGACATAAACACCATATTTGTGTTGCAGAAGAGGACTATTCGTGCAATTTATAACATGGGTCCCAGAGAATCACAAAGAAATAAGTTTAAGGAAATAAATATAATGACAGTACCTTGCCAGTACATCTATGAAAACTTATTGTATGTTCAAAAAAATATCAATCTATTCAACAAAAAAAGTGATAATCATAATGTTAACACTAGAAATAAAGACAATCTCGCTGTTCCCACCACTAGGCTCACAAAAATTAGTAAATCTTTCAAAGGGCAATGTGTACGCTTCTTTAACAAAATCCCAAGTGATGTGTCTCAGTTGTCGATTGGCAAGTTCAAAAACGTAATAAAACAGAGACTTCTTTTAAAAGCATACTATAAAATATCTGATTATTTAGAAGACAAACAAGCTTGGGACGAACTAGCTTCAACTCATCCAATAAAAAAAATATGTAATCATACCTAATCATACAAAACGTAATGACGATTCAAAGTGATCAGTGAGATTTTATGGAATAAAAGATTTTTGACTTTGACTTTGACTACGTAACTTTCAGCTGACTGTATTTCACATACGTTTAAAATAAAAAATAGTGACAAACAATGCTTCACTTCAACGCTTATGTACTTGTTAATACATTACTCGAACAGCGTACATAATATAAAACTTTTTCTAATCTAAACATCTTTGGTGATCATCCTATATTTCTGTTTATCGATCTCAGAATATAAAAGAAGCTATGTAATCTATTTCCAGGAACTATACTTGATAGCAAACAGAGAGGTACTGTGACCGAACTCTTAGATCATAACATAGGCAGTAGATTGCGGCAGAGGCGTCGCCAGGCGATGTGTCACAGCACGTTATTGTGACAGCCTGCTGGTAGCATTCTGTTGGAGACCTTCCAAGATAAGGATGGAAGTTCTTGCGGAAAACTAGAATATACCTACATCGTCTTCTCGGGCGCTAAAGGTATTATGCAGTGTAAAAGATTATTCCATAAAAAAATGTACCAGTGGTATCACATTTGCATGAGATTGAGATAGTAGAAATAAATAGAAGTAGAAATTATTGATTTCACGCAACACTACACATACATACGCACAAGAACAGCCATTAAATTAATCAGAGCAGATGCGTAAAAAAGAACCCGACTCAGCAAATGCTAAAGGTGGCTTCTATAGCGCTGGTTTTCAGGAGTTTTGGTATTCTCAAATCTACAAAATGAAGCTCTAGGTACATATACCTAATGGAATATTGAATAATATGTCGCAACGCGAGTTATTAACGAGCCCTATGCATAATGTTTTGATTCACAAACTGAACCCATTATTTGAAAATTGAAACCCACAAATCTCTGCGTAAACTATTACTGATTTTGCGTTCAAAACAAATTGAATTTGGCGCTCATCGTCGCAAATTGCTCCATTAATTCGTAGATGCCACCACTAAATCACGATACAATTTGTGTTTCATCGACTAACTTCGGTTTCGTCGGATCGATATCGATAAATACAATCAATTAGTGCCACATCACTAGCAGCTGTTCAATATTTTGGCGTCGCTTCCAATGAGGAGCTTATTGTACCTACTTGTCTGATTGGTTATTATTTGGGCTCGGTTTTAGAGGTTTCGTCTAGTTTCTGTTTTAGAAATATTTTGTTTTTGTTTTTGGTGAAAACCAACTATTCAATCAGCCCTCAGACACAGAACACGTGCAAAGTACTTTTTCAGACTGAAAGTAGAGTAGGTATTATATTTTCTATGGTAGAGTTCCTCGACTACCTATGGCACTAGAACTAGACTAGTATGCCTAGAAAACTGGGTGTTCTTACATACACAAATAATACTAGTTACCTAGCCTTTTCATTTATTTATTAAAATGTGTATTTTCTATTCAAACAATCGTATAGAGCTATATAAAGCTAACGGATTAATATCGTGCATAAAGTAATATCTATTCCGGTCAGTGCACCTCAAAGGCTAGTAATGTACTACAGTAGTGTTGTGCCGATGAGTCGATTTAGTAGGTGAACATTATAAATATTCATGAACATTTCACACGACGACCTTGAGTCCTAAACTAATACAAAGCTTGCACTACGGAAACTATTATATTGCTGATAGAAAATTTATATAAATTATTATTTTTTAAATACATACTTAAAATGTGTTTAACATCCAGACACAGAGCAAGTGCTTATGTTTGCCACACACAAATGTTCTTGGTGAGGATCAAACCCATAACCCAAGCCATTTTTTGAGTCAATTAAAATAAATTTATTTATCTCTTATAAGTGATTTACATTCATAAAGCAAATCGAAATTTTTGAATTTATAATTTAAAAGTCATTTTAGACATTGGTGTAGTTTTCAAAATGGCGTACCCACAGTGCGTGCATAAGAAGGCTACCTACAGCCAGCAGTGGGTCATAGATAGATATATTGAGAACAGCGTTTGAAGGCAACACGAAAATAACGAGTTGATAAAAAGCTGTCATCTAAAGGATGGAAAGCGTCCGATTTGTTACACAAATTCTGAATTTCACGCAGAAATATTTGGCGAAGAGTTTCAATAAAATTGTATTCTATTTGATAAATTATATTAGATATCGACAGGTTCGTTTGTCCGCCTGTTTAAGTAATATATTTGCGGTACCGATATCATAATTATCATCATCAGCAGTGTGAGAAGTCTAGATCTGGACTAGTCTAGACTAGTGACCTCATCTAGATAATAATGACCTGAAGCTTTGTTCAATTATTTATTCTCGTAAGAATGCTTTTTCCAACGAGCGACTACCCGAGAAGAAACAATACAAATTCAGTAAACTCAAAAAAAAAAACCATTTTTCTTACAGAATGATTCCTATAAGTGAAAGCTTAAAAAATAGGCTCACTTAAATGTATCGTGTCCCATCCCTAGATAGCAATACCTACTCTTAGCATCACTTTTAGTTTATTATATAGGTAGGTCAACGGGAGTCAAAATTGAATGAAGTTTTAACACGTTTCACGATACTCGTTTGTCGATGTCAGTACATCCCTAGTAATGGTTTCAGTGTCCGTTTCAGTTAACACTTTTGGCTCCAACTACTTATAAACGCATGGAACTGCACTTAAAGCGGTCCACCTATACATTGAAAAATGTTGGACGTCGGTTTTAGTACGAGTTGACATTTTGACGCATGCGAATGGCGCAAAAACTCGAGTGTGGACGATACATGAGCTTTAACCTTAAACGGTGATTACATGCGGGCATAAAGGGTCTTCTCTTAGTCTACTAGGTCATGATTTCGCAACGAAATCAAGCTTTTAGCGCGTTCCAGTTTTAAAACGGTATTTTATTGTAACTGAATATTTTTTTATCAAATGATAAACACTTTTAAAAGCGCAATTTTGGAAGGTATTTAGATAAAGCTCGTTACACGTAGCGTTTTTGAAGTAACGTGAAAACTTAGGCAAATAAATTTCATGTGCAGATTGTAAACACCCTTGAGATTATAAACTCAGGACAAGATTTTTTGCCAATTTTGTATGAGAATCTCTACTAAAATCATTTTGAGACTGAGTTTTTTTAGGTATAAATGATGTTAGAATATTAACGGCATTGAAAGTCTAACGAGCCGCGAGAGGTCATTGACCCCATTTTTTTTTCACATTGTACCTATCACACATTGCAATATCGCAACTCATCATTTCGACACTTATGCCAAAACTACGACTGGCTTTGTTTTGAACTCACTCGCAAATCGCCAGTGTGATAGAGCCTCGAACGAATGAGGAACGAATGATTTGATTGATTGATTGCTTTGAATAGGTACTGTCCTGACCTGTAAGATTGGCAGGCAGAAAATGCTTTAATAATTGTACATATTTTGTTATTTTATGCAATATAGTTAAATAAATAGAACACTTTAGGGTCTATAAAATTAATTATCATACGAATTAACATGACAGGGTCAGATAAATAATGTCAAATATCCAGGCTATGTACAGGAGGTAAAGAGTTGGTAGGTATACGCCACAGCTCCATGGCTTTTGACTCAGTTTCATAGAACTCACTATGTTAATTCGGTCCCTCGGAGCAACAAATAAACAATACGCCATGAACATAGATGAACTGTTACTTTAAAATAATATTTCATTTGTGTATTCCCATTCGTCCTATCTGTGGGACAAGACGAACGGCAATGAACGCTTAGACCAAGTCTAGTGTGACTATTGAGTTTTTACTCATGATTATGAGGGGAAAAAAATATTTAGCAACTAGGACCACTTGGTCCAACTTAAGTCAGTTCAAAATTGATTTTATTTTATTAACATTATAATCACCCGGTCCAAAGCTGGACATAGACCTTTTCCATAAAGTTCCAGATATAACTTTTTTCTTGGAATAAATAACTTTGAACTATAAACTATTTGCTGTTCCTGTATTTTCGATCAATACTAGGTACGTGCAATTACCATGTGTTTAACGCGTCCAAGGTTTTACCATAACTTAACGTGCTATATATCTGAAAGCGTCAGTTCATGGTGATAAATAAAAGAATAAACCTAGACTACACTAGTCAGGAGTGTACCGATAAGTTCGCTACTCTTCGACAGCCGTTTACTCGGAGCGCCGAATCTCTCAACTGAATATATTCATGACGGAGCTCTTTGTTATAAACTTTTATTTACGGTCGCGGACAGCTTATTTGTTATTATAATGGCTTTAGTGTACTTCATACTAGTTTCTGACTATCCTGATAATATTCTAGAGGATTTAGTTCACCCAGAGGTTTGAGTGGTCAACTATTTTCCAGAACTATCGATATCGGATTTCTTAAATAGACTGGACTCATTACTAGCAAATAAATGAAAAGTGTGGGTACCTTCTAGCAGCTGGCAGCACCCGCAGCTCTTAATACGGAACAGGAAACAGTGTGAGTCTATGCTTTGTGATTGTTGCGTGTGGAAATCTGCAAAGACGTACCTGTGGAGAGACGCCCAGCATCTTCAGACTGGGAGGGATGTTGGAGAGCTGAGCGCGCGGCAATGTCACGTGACCGAAGTTCACGGTGAACGCCTCACACCACACCGCGAAGTGACCGATGTCGAATACTGTCAGCTCCTGGAGATATATTAACATGAGTCGGACGATCACCACCGACTCCGCCAGTGAGGTTGACGGCGACTCTTTATTCTGGTACGTCTAAGCCAGTTAATCTGATAGTACTACCTACGCTGGCGGCAGCTATATCTAAGATGGAATTCTATTTCCAAGTGCAACTACGATTTTTAAAAGCATCATTGGTGAGTGAAAAGACTTGTATTTTCTAAAGTCAATGCTTACCCCAGGTAGAGTAAGCACGATGGTCTTTCTGTCGTATTTCCTGAGAGGCTCCTCCTTCCCATGCTCGTCGGGAATGCGGATGCCTTGCGGGGAGGGCTTGTCACCACGACCCACCCAAAACTTTGCATCTGAAACAACAATCATTATTATTGGATAACGCACAGCACTTTTTCTTCTGTTGTTGCCGTAAAGCCCACATTCACGGTTTTTTACGAGTGGGACATCAGATTGTTCTATGTGCATAATTACTAGGTTACTAGCTGGGCCCACTGATGATGGTCCGAGTGGGCCCAGTTGATAATATTTATTTCAACTAGGCTATGGGCTCGTTTTAAAAAAATAAGCTGAATGTAAGTAATATAGCAACTAAAGTCTACATAAATACCAAATAAATATCGCAGGAGTACCCACAGCGTGCGAAGTTATTTGTAAACTACCCTCACACGGCATCGATTTAAAACTCTCATGTACCAGTCCCCGGCTCGACAGACCCAGTTAGCAGTTACAAGTCCTTTAAAGTTTTCTAATTTCCTCTCCACAAGTCGGAGTATGCAAAAGATTCAGTTTACAGCGCGTCGGTGTGACATCGCTCGATATGATGAAGCACCAACACTGACTTAAAACCTATATTGAATAGCCTGTTCAATTTAAACTTTAGTACATGAAAACAAAGTTCATATTCGAGTACGGTTGGAACTTGGCAAATAAAATGTCACGCTCGGTGCCAGACCGTCCATATTCGGAACTTCCACTTGCATGTGTAGGGATAGTTCAGTGTTTCAAAGCCTAGGAGGAAGTTGAATTTTTGGATACTTTGAGATACTTGCTTAGGAATTTGTGCCTCGTAATATGACAGGTATCTAAAATGAATAAGTAGGGAAGTACTTCAATATAAAGATTATACTTAAACAAAAATATGACTCTACATTACTAGATTTCTAAAAGAACACTTCTCCGTTCTATGTATTTCAATGAACTCACGAACACCTAGAACGTCTGTTATCTAAGAAACCGACACAAAAAAATTATAAACTCATCAAAAATCTGACGGTGAAAAATTACCTATTGTCTGAAGCAAAACGCCTTCATCAAGACTTTCCCCGTAATGGTCCAATCTGGGACAACAAACGATTACCGCCGTACAACCCCACACGACACGATAAGCAAGCGTTTCCTACAGGATGTCATGATCTCGCCCCCCTAATAGGGAAGCCCCGTAACAGATACTCCCCCTAAATAGGAAATTAGGGGAAAGCGGCACGCATGGAGCCTTTTGCACCTGAGCGGGGTTTTATGGGCTTTCGCGAATGAGATGGCGGGAGGCAACGGCCAAACGCTATGCCATAATCTATTAGAAAACGTTGGAAAATAATAATGAAATTCTTTGGTAGTGATCGGTACAGTAATAGAGGTTTTTATCAAAATTTGAACTGAAATTCGACTACTCGAATACCAATAAACTCTTGGGTTATTCCCACAGAGCCTACCGGCTAGCCTACTGGTGGGCCAGATCGATAATTTTTACGTCAAAAATGTAGCGGTGTCTGGATCTGGCCGTTTTACATGTTCAAGGTTGTTCTTCTTGGAAATCTAGAAGTCCTATTCAGTCTGGCTTCTTCCAGCTGATTCCAGCTGATTTACACTAATGTCATAAGTTCCTCCATATTTCATAGTTACCATTCAAAAGTAGATTGTACAGTACAAGGCAATGCCGGTGTAAATAATGCCGGAATGAGACGTTAGCACGGCGACGGCTTTATGGGCCATTCCTGCCGCGTAATGGTCACTTTACCTGACTTCTTCATTGAAACATATTTTTTTGCAACAGAATTGTAATTATCTCAGTGTACTCTATACTAAAAGACTTTCAATGCCACAATAATATTCCAACTGTACTGAAAAATATCTAACTCCCCTTAGAAATTAGGATCTTGTGTTATTTATGTCTTTAAAGATGCTAATTGCTGATTGTTTAAAGTATATTCTCTATACTTAGTTTCTTTCTTGTCTTACACCTTTTGGAGGGACCTACTCTCAAACCTTTACACGCTGTAGGTACATACAGGGCGATTAGACGAACTTTCCAAAAGTCACAAAAATTAGTAAATCTTTCAAAGGGCAATGTGTACGCTTCTTTAACAAAATCCCAAGTGATGTGTCTCAGTTGTCGATTGGCAAGTTCAAAAACGTAATAAAACAGAGACTTCTTTTAAAAGCATACTATAAAATATCTGATTATTTAGAAGACAAACAAGCTTGGGACGAACTAGCTCCAACTCATCCAATAAAAAAAATATGTAATCATACCTAATCATACAAAACGTAATGACGATTCAAAGTGATCAGTGAGATTTTATTGAATAAAAGATTTTTGACTTTGACTTTGACTTTGACATAAAAGCTCGAAAAAAATATTGTTCGAAATGTCATCAGCATAAATATCCAATGTTCCAATATTGTCCGTCGTTTTCATAATATTCAGTGAGTATATGCCGCTCTCGACTCGAGGCCTTCGTCGCTTCCAAATTAATTATGTCCCGAAATTAATGACTCTCCGACAGCTTCATACGTTTCAGCGTGAATGTGTTACAAAAATCCGCGATGTCAAAGCGCCGGCCAACCAGCTGGTTCTCTCTATAACTTACGTATGTGGCACTAACTTCAAATAAGGTGTTTTAGAGCTTCGACTATGATTCTACACCGAGATTCTATTTCAGAAACTGCCTTATAAAATAAAAAAATATTCACGTACAACACAACGCCCTCTAGTCCCAAACTAAGCAAAGCGTACTAAATTATGCTATTACTACGTGATGTAAACGACTCAAAACTTAGGTAGAAACTGCTACTGGTGATAGTATAACTCGGTTCTCTAGTCAGTCTTCACCAGCTGTTTTCAGCGCACTGTGCCACTACGCTTGAGCTAACATCGTAAATTGTTACTGTCCGCTGTTTCCCGAATATCGTGCATTTTATATCGAGAACCCGTTTAAACAAGGGATTTATTATTTCGTTCAATTTTATTACGCATCCCCAAAAATGCTAAAGTAAAAATCACTTTTGGTTTTTTTCACTGAGCACAATTATTAAAAACAAAACTATTAAACTTAAATATTAAAAATTATGATAAATAAAACTATGCGAACCCTTGTGGGCCCAGTCATTGATTTAAAATTATTTACCCAAGTGGGCCCATTTTATCTGGTCCCAGCTACTGATCGACTCTGATTATTCATGAAAGTCAGGGGCTTTTACGCTTAGAAACATTCTATAATAGTAGATTATTATACAAGGGGATAAAGCAGTGTCTCCTGTCGCGGGTGACGATTTAAATCGCGAGCGTAACGAAGGACTCGAAGTTTACTCCCGAGCGTAGCGAGGGTGTTAAAAACTTAAATCACGAGCGAAGCGAGGGATTTAAGACGAGTCCTGAGAGTAGCGAGGGATTTAAGTTCACCCAAGACTAAGACAGCTTTATCACCGAGGAAAATAGTCTACTTTTCGTACCATTTGCGAAAAAATTAACACAATAATAATATGAGCTAGAATTTTAGAACATTAACTTATTTATAAAAATAAATTAAAATAAACTTAACGTTTATGTATTTGAAGAAAACAAAAACGCGGCATTTTCATAGACTAATATTTTTTTGTCGGAAAAGCAAAGGCATCAAGCTCATACGGCCCGCATAATAAATGCGTATTCCTTTTTCAAAAAGATGTATAATGCTTTGTATACAAACTCAATGGTGTAAACACAGATGTAGTTCAGTATAAATTGTATTCCAAATTTAAATCACTTTCTCCCCCTAGAGGATGAAAGAAATCCAGTACAATTTTCTCTCCCTGTTTTTAACAGATTAAAAATGACTATTGTTATGTTCGCTTTTTGTGGCATAGAATGTCACTTTTTTGAGCAAGTGGTACGAAAAATATATTTAGAAATCCGATAAATGCCTCCACTTTGTCAGTGGCAGCTACAGGGTGACTGTTTTCAAATTCGTAATTTGTTGATTATCTTAAACTTTTTTATGCTGTCCAATAATTGTGGCTGTCTGCTAGCGGAAAATATGATGTCCCTAAAATAATTGATCATTAACTCCCTAGTGCAATATTTACCCGGTTACACCCTCACCACCAAAAATGCAATCACCAGTTCAATTTGGGCGTTAATTAAGTGTCCGTTAAAATCAGCATATTCACGACCTAATAATAATATGATTTACACGAGGCTTGTCGACACGTCACACAAATATGGCCGCTGGGTAACTTGACTTTTAATATTTCAAACTAGGTGCCGCCCGTGACTTCGTTCGCGTCCCGTTGGATCCCATTAATTTTTCGGGATAAAAATTATATGTGTTAATCCAGGTCACGGACAATATATATTCCAAGTTTCATCCAAATCGGATCAGTAGTTTTTACGTGACAGAGTAACAAACATCCATCCATCCATCCATACTTACAAACTTTTGCGTTTATAATATTAGTAGGATATTTATATTACTTGACACTGGCGAAATTGTTTGTCGAAATGACGGACTGAAGCCATATTGAAGGAGAAGAAGAAGAAGAACTACAGAGGTTATGCGCGCATTCGAGGGACAAACAAGCGACCAGTGATTTAGATCCCTCGCAGAGTGCTAGCTTTCTATCGAGAGAAAGAAGCTTTCTTGCAACAAATTCAATGCCTTTACTGCTTTATCATACCCGTTAAATCATGTCTGGGTTTAATCAAAATTGAAACGTGTGTGGCCGGCATTAGGTCGATATTTTGATTCAGTACGAGTCTATTTTTTACTTTAGGCTACTTTACTACCACAGCATATACATCTGCGCCTACTCATAATTATCATAAACAGCCGGAAACAGGCCACTGCTTAAACAAAATCTAAGTAGAACCAAAAAAAAAGTGGTAGAAGTGAAACCTTCTAAAAAAAGTATGGGCAAAAAGTGAAAGAGTTTGCTCGAGACTTGAACCCACGCACTACGAGCTAGTCTCGATTCGATCCAATCCGTTAGACCGCTTGGCCAGCAATCTCCTTAGAATGCGTACGATAATTAGCTATGGGATCTCTCTTCTCGTTTCCTCGCTTTTTCGTTTCATTGACTTTCAAATCACAATCGGTGCTAAAGAAGTTTTCACTTCAATAAATAATTATATAATTTTCAATTGCCTGTTTGCTACGCTTGCTATTGTAAAGGTTAGTTAGGTTATCATCTAATGAAATTAAAAAAAAAAATACCTGGAGCCACTCCATCATAGGAGAAGTTGGGCACAAGCAGCGTCTGCGCGTCCACGACGATGATAGGGTCCGAGGAGACGCCGTGGATGCCGCGCAGACTTCCAACCTTTACTGACTTCGGGTACTCCAGGTCCCGGGATATGGACACGTCTCCGAAGTTCACCTGTTGGACAATAGTATATTATGTAACTAGTGAATAAAAGACGGATGCCATAAATGAAACACGAGCAAGTGAAGGATTCTAACTCAAGTGTCAGAATCCTGAACGACGTGAGTGGTTCATGGCCCTCGGTATAAATCCGTTTTATTCAAGAGTTGCATACTATACTTTATACCATGACTACGAGAAAAAGAAAGATTGAAGGTTGTATAGCTAATGCTATACAACCTCCTTGCGCAAAAACAATAATTAGATGGAGCTCAAATATATTAGTGTGTTCTAAATACACCAAAACAGTGAGTAAAAGTGCTTTTTATTCACTGTTTTCAGTGAATAAAATAAGCTTTTTAGAGGGGGGAATGGTATAAAATTATATTTTTTATGAGAAAGTACTGAAACAAACTAAGTGCACTTACTTTATTTGGTTGTTCCTACTTAGCACATACATTTTTTTTAACGATTATCTATATTTACATTGCATTACAAGACAAGTTTCAGCCTATTGCCGCTGCTAAAAACTATTGTTACCTACCTAGGTACTATATGAAAGAACAACCAATCAATATTGTATTCCACTGATGTTAGTAAAAGTTTGCGTGTACCTACACGTAGGTATGTAATTGAATAAGAACTCAGTAACTAAGACAGTGTTACACACGCGAGATAAGTTGAGAGTTAATTTATTAGTAAAAAAATCTCCGCTGACTATTATTATAGAAAACTAAAACAATTCAATAGATTCTCGAGTTTTCGAATTACTTACACACGCTTTTATAAAAGTTACACGATTACAATAAAAATTATACCTATTACAGTGTTATAACATGATCTGTGTTATTATTACTCATACGCACGAGATTGGTTCCGTGGAACGGTAATTTTATACTTCATGATCGACCCCTAGCCACTTGTTTAGGCGCCTATTACACTGCCTAAAGGTCTCTGCACACGAGTTACTCGCCACCTCGCCACTAGTGGCTAACAGCCATTTTTCAATAGATTTCATATTCTAGGCGCTGCTAGTCGTGGCGGCCGCTTGCCACAATAGTAAAGTGCCAGTAGAAGTTCGATATTGGAAAAAAGTCATAAAAGCATAAAATACTAGTGTATTTAGGCTGTAGATCTTGTATGTAACACTACAAGATGAAAGAAAACTAACAGATAAAATTGCAAACTCAGAACTAAATATTAAGTAAAGTAATGGAAAACTTAGATAGGTAACCAGGCGAATACACCATCTACGCAAGATAGTTTATATAAGCTTTGCATATAGTTTGAGCTAAACTAGCTAATACCCATCTGGCATTTTGAGTGCAGGATTTTAATTCTTTTTCATCCAGTTTTACCGCAGTGTCACTACTTACCTAGGTATTCAGTAGTTATTTCAGTTTTACGATTCTCACAGCTGAGCAGACATATGACTATCGAAGTGATAAACCCTGGATAAAACCTAGTTTAGTGCTTTCTATACAAGTACCTACGCATATTTTATCATGAACATGAAGCGCTGCGCTTAGACTTAAGGCAATTTCAAATTGTGACAAGACACATGTTAATGGTGATCTTTCCTAGCATGCCAACTTTGATTTGAAAAGATAGATTAAATAATTGGGGTATAGAACTTCTTTCAAACTTTGTGATCACGTCTTCGGCTATAACTCAATAGTTACAAGAGTCTAGTATCTACGTCATAGCACACAGATCATTAAAGTACTAAATAAAATACCTATAAATCAACACATGAAGCTGAGATTAGGTAAGTAGGTATATAAACCTCAAAGCAATCCAACTTTTAATTAGATTCTAAACTCTTTAGCAGCGTCAGGTATCCGGGTAGAAATGATTCACTCCGCTGCAGTTCCTCTCGCCAAATGGCTTACATTTTACTAGTACGTTCATTTTGAGAGAACGTGATAGGAATCTAAGTAGCAAGTCTTCAAAACAGCAGCACTCGTAATTTGACGTATGAAATTATGACGGTGGTAGTGAGACCTCAAACTTAGGGACCCTAAAGTGTAAAAGTTGAGAAAGTATACGGGATCTGTATACAAATGCCATAGACCCTGAAATTCATGCAAAGCATTGCTGCTTTATTTTCGTAGTAAGTTATTAGTGTGAGTATAACTGGAATTTTTTTTGCTCACCGCTTGGGAATTCTCATAATTCTCACAGTTCAACGTTCAACCATTTTCATTCAACATAAAAACACGCTGAAACTCACCTTCTACTATCGAGATCGCGGAATCCTCAAAACCCTGTGGTTGAATCCTGAGATGTGACGTAATCTCTCGCGCTGGCATATGATCGAAAGCTGTAGAAACTTGCTACGTCACGGTCGTCTATCACGGACCACGCTATCTTAGGTAACCAAAGCATCGGTGATCTCACTTAACTGCACTTAAGATTTCTTGCCAGTGACAATATCCGATCTGATCTAGCTAGACAGAGCTGAGGAAAGGACTTCTGAATGAATAGTTTTATAACTTTCATCCCAAGCTATTTTTATAAATAATGTGAATTAGAGGGTAGTCTAGTACGTGGTCACGTTTCACAGTATTTTTTTTGTCGTTCAAAACTAACGACGATTGATTGAGTTGTAACCGGTGGAATACTAATTTTGACGATAGAAATAGTGTACACTCTAAACGTAATGACTAATGGAAATTTTTGAGCAATAACTTCGACGGACTAGCTGAATACCTCCCCGAGTCTTAAAAATACGTGCGAGGACTAACTAAATAACCTTGAATTAGATAGTTGAGTTTTCTTGTAAACAAGCTGTTCCACATGGAGTGTATAATGAAAAGTGCAAGCCCTGCAGTCGCATGCCGACCCGCCATGATTGCGGTTTCATTAGGCCGCTTGTATCGAGCTGCGGTCGCATGCACTTTTGTTTAGTCGAGTGCGCCTTGCCTACTGCTTGGTAATAGTGAGGTTACACCAGCAGTTATGTTTGAAACTTACTAGATGTAGAGCAGATATGTGATCTAGATCATTTGTCAGCATCAGATTGTCAAAATGTCTACACAAACTGTAACAGGACGACGCGCATCAGACGGCATGGCTTACTGCCACCATCAGGTACACCATCAGGTATGCCAAAAAACATCTAATACAAAATGCAGAAACATTGCATATCGCCTGGCGAACATCTTTCTGAAATATTATTCTGTTATTAGATGACTAGAAAGCAGCCGACCATCAAATTTTGAAATTCAGGTAATCCCATCACATCTGCAGTTGTGGAAGTGCAAAGTTTGCCGTCCATTAAAACAAATCAGAAAACAGCATCGTGTGTAAACCTCCTTACTTAGGTATGCTAGGTATATTGCGTAACTTCGTAGTATGTACCAAAAGTCTAGGTCAAATAAAAGTTGATGCAAATCGTGGCAGAAGTTCCACTGCAAAGTTGCACGGTTATTACTAGATATGAGGAATTACTCAGAATTATGCAGCGAAGTTGTAATCCAATCGCTTTGTTGTGGATCAGCTGAGCTGTGCTATTTGGAGTAATTGAAATTGTTGAACGAGTTGGGATCAGAAACAAACGAATTTGCAGATTAAGCTAAAGTTGCGGAAAAATCGCTTATTTTTATGGCTAAGGGCCGTAAGATCAAAAGCAGTTTAAACTATGGGTTTCGTTTATGCAAAGATCTCTGCTTTTACCATTTGTTGGTGTATTATTTATTTTTCAGTTTCTGTTATTTACTTTGAATTTTTGTCTCCTTCATAAAACTACCTAGCCGATTAGTGTAAAATTAATAGCATTTAATTTGTCCATTTTAATTAATAGGTACATAAAATAATAATTTATCGACTTTCATAGATTCTCAATAACACGAGGCTTGCTCTACTGGAATATTAATGAAGAAAATCACTGAATATAGCGGGAAAGGTTCAGGCAGATCTTGAGATTAAGAGCCTCTTGGGATATGACCAGTCCCGCTACGTTCCCTGTGAATTGGGCTTTTTTGGCTATTTGAATTGATTGCTTGCTGGAGGTTTTCTTTTCCAATTGCTAATAATAATAAAGATACCTAAATCAAGATAAAAACTTAATTAGTGCGAAAAACAAAATGCAAAATGGAGACAGTTTCTTAGCCCATGAAGGCATTGAATGCTTTATTGCATAGAAAAATATTGTATTCGTAAATTAGTATCTTCAATAGATGCACAACTCTTACCCAATTCTTAGAATAACCGAGAAATAGAGTACTTAGGTAAGCAACGTTTTCTTGAGGGGTCATAGTAAAGATGATTGAGTCGTTGCATCGACCATAGCCGCTAAAACCTTTAAAAGTTCTTGACTAATGTTTTGTTAATTTTCTGCTAACAAAACGCATACTAACCGCATACTCGTCGCACCAGACCGCAAACCACTTGACGTCTCTGAGCGTCTTGCCATCAGGCAGCGCCAGCGTGAGTCCCTCGCCGCGGTAGCGCCGCAGCGGGCCCGCGCCGCCGCGCTCGTCACGCAAACGCGACGCTCCCGCTGCGTCGGGCGTCTTCGATGTTCCCACGTAGAAGTACGCCGCTGAGGAAATAATTGTGGTTAATGTTTTTCTATACATCTATTTCTAGACAATTTGAACAGAATCGGAGGACTTTTTAAGCACTCGCAGGCGAATAACTTGTGGGGACCACTAGTGGCCAGTGACTTTTTTACATTTTAATAATTTGGTGGACGCTGACATTATGAGACGAGCCCCTAAAAAATGACAAAAATTTGTTGTCAGCGGCTACTAGTGGCTGTAGTGATTTTCCCGTGAGCACATGTCCTTACAGGCCTTTTTACAGTGGTTCCACTTATCAAAGTAAAAACGAGTGCTTTTTCTGAATACCGACATGTCGAAATAATTGTTGTAGGTACTTAATAAAGGAAATGAAAGCTCAGTGCCCTTGGAACACACCGACCGAGCATTCATCATCTTACAAACGAAAGTGGCCATTATCATAACACGACGTACACCTTGACACGGGGGAATAAGGCTGCATTTCAGCTGAGTGTCGTGAGAGCAGAAACAATTATCGCTAAGTACCTAATAACCTATATAACTTATCTACTGATAAGTTTTGTTTTTTTTTCAAAAGTTGTCTACGTAAAGGCTTGTATGTATGCTGAAACAATTACTCAATTCTGAATCAAGAATCCAGCATAATAATATAGATAGGTACCTACTTGTAGATTATTCTACACTTCTGAATACAAATCTTGAGCTTGAGTCTTCTTGAGTGAGTCGAAGTTTTTTTAGCATACGAGACTATGATACTTCGATCGGCATGGTCTGATTTTTTTCTGCTAGTAGGTAATATATACGGGATGCTTTTTACATCAAGATCGTATGTCCAACGTTTAGGTACGGTACGTAAACGTTGGACATACGATCTTCGTACAACAAACATTATTGTAGGTACCTTACTATTGTACCTAGCTAGGTAAGTGGATGAATTATATACCTACAACAATGTTGTTAATGAATGGAATAGTGTTTCCGTTCGTGTAAAGTGAAGTATTCCTGGTATGTGGAGCCCACGCAGTAATCCTGTGTGCCTCGAGCTGGTCAGGCTTTCAGGAATGCTTTGTCCTTTGTATTCTGTTTGCTGATGCCGAGGTTATAATTTACAATACATGCCACTTAAATGCCAGTACACAGTAGGTACTAGGTACAAACATTCAATTTTTCTTGAAAAATTCGCTAGATATTTCAAGAAAAATTGATGTTTCTACTTTCCACTGTGCTAAGGGTTTAATTTGTCTAACACCTATTCGTTTTCAATTTTAGAAATTCTCCACCAAAACGGGGAGCTTGACTGTATCTATTCTATTGCGTCTGAAATCCCGGCCGAAAAGAAACAAGATGTGGATTGTGGATGCTTTTGAGTACAAAATCATACTAATATTATAAATGTGAATGTAAGTTTGTTTGTTACGCTTTCACGCGAAAACTACTTAACCGATCATCATGAAACTTTGTACACATATTCTTTACGGGATCCAACGAAGGGACGCGAACGAAGTCGCGGGCGGAAGCTAGTCAGTAATAAAGGTACGTAGGTACTAATACTGTCAATACTTTTTTGTTAAAGTAGATTGAGCCATAATAAAGTTAAGTTGTGTTAAGTGTCGTGAATATTTATTTATTAATAATATGTAGATACTTATATAATACAACGTTATTTTAGTTATTTGATAGCATAATGTTGAAATGATCTATGAATAAGAGCAGCTCATTATTCTCAATTTGTAATATACAATAAATAGGACGCTAATACAAACTGACAAAGTTGTTGGTAAACAGCGCCTAGCGCCAGGAGCCGTCGGTCCTCGTAAAAACTTTTCTTATTTCGTGAGAGGGAAGGGAACCTCCTCAACCTCCTCACAGCTGGCTCGTGTTCCTCCTCTACGTATAAATAATAAACTAACTTGCCATGTTTTTATGTTTCTTTAATTGTTATGTTTGGACGTGACTGCCTACTACTGAAATCCTAAAAATGTCTCATGTACCTAACCTAACAACCAGTGATTGTAAAATTCATAATATATACTTTAGAAATCATCAACTGGGTTCACTTGGGTTCTGGGGTTATAAATAGTGGGCCCAGATAGCAAATCAAGTAATCATTATAATTTGCAATTGCGTTTCCTTTATAATAAGCATATCTTCATATATCTTCAAAATGAAATACCATTTTTTGTTTGTAAGAACTTTGTAGGAAACTTTCACGCCAAACGTGCGGCTACATCTGTGCGCAAACAAAATGCTTACAAACTTGCTCCCGGCTCGCACTTCGAAAATGAATCCGTTACTAAAAGTAATTTAATAACGCATATTTTCAACAATTATTATTGAGGAAAATGACAAAATAAAGTGCCGATTCAAATTCGCAGTGCAGCTTCTTCTAAAGTTCAATTGTCACTGGCGGCAGTGCCACAGGTAAAGTAATTGACTCTAGAGGCCTTAACTACTGCCTCCAGGGTCTTTACTCCGAAAATTGATTAACGTATATTCGGTAGTGACGTTTGTGTTATACTGCGCGGTCGCCTCGAGCGATGATCCACGCTTTTTCAAAGTCACAGCGTTACTGCGCAGTGTACCACAAATCTTCAGAAATCAATATTCGCAGTAGAGGCCCAGGCAATAGCCGCAGTGGTATTAAGTGGTGATACTGACCAGGTCCTTCTCCGTCGTAGTGGAAGTCATGAAGGTAGAGCGTGCGGCTGTCGATGGCGTAGACGCGGCCGCGCACGCCGTGGTGCAGCTCGGTTAGAGGACCCACTTCCGCACCGAAGTATGCGCTCTCGCACTCTGTAACAAACAACACAATGGTTAGTTTAATGACATCAATGATCAAAATAATAAGGTCAGTAATCCATGCGTTGTTGCCAAAACCAAAGCACACTTGTGTTGGGAAAGTCGGATCCGATAGCCAAAATCAAAAAGGTTTAGTAGGAACATCAAGATTTTTATAACACATTTGCTCGTAAAGGGTATCTTATTTCAGCAATTTCAGTATCGTAATGTATGTCATTACGCACTCGTGCGTTATGGTAATGTAAAACGCACGGTTTATCAAGATGCTCCGCGCGGGCGGGGGGCGCGCGCCGCGCTCTACGATAAAAAATAAGCATTTAATTCTTTTACAAATTGTTCAAAGTTTTCTAACTGCTTCAACAAGTAAATAAAGATTTATTCTTTGAAGAGAGTCCGAGGTTTATTTATTTCCTCGCAAATGTGTTGTAAAACGTCGCATGACATACGTGCGCTTTGAAAATTACAGCCTCTGCTTTCTTGTAGCCCTCGCCTAGGGCTCGGGCTGGCAATATCGCCTCGGCTGTAATTTTCAACTTACCGCACTCATATCATAATGTACTATTACATCACGCAGTTAACTCTTCAAGGTTTTATATTGCACTAACGCATTTGAATTCAGTTCAATTTCTATTCATTTCAATTCAGTTCAATTTCTATTCAATTCAATTCATGTGGTAAGATTATCAATTTGTTTTGAACTTGGTAAATCATGAACTTGCCTAAAAACATTACAACACGGCTATACATATAGCCCTATAGCCTACTTCTTATAAGTACGAGGAGGTTGACAATTGGCTCAATGCCATTAGATTATTCACAGGCATATTCTGAACTTAAAGCATGAACTCAATAGACCATGGACAGCAAACTCGTTCGCACACGGATGGCATTTGACTCCAGCGTGTCTCGCACGACGTGAATGTCGACCGAATGCACCGCTCACCTTGTCCCAGATCTGACACGCTAACTATACCATTTGGTTCCGATGCCTGTCTGTCAGCCTTTATCAAACTAGAGCAAGGAACTTATCCGAACCCACTTAAAGGGAAAAACTCAAAGGGGATTTGGAACACCGTCAAAGATGCCGCCGGCACCGTGCAGCGCATCCAGAGAGTATGTAAGTTGGTACTGCCTGCCTGGGAGAGTCTTTCAATTAGGTTAAGTTACTAAGTTAAATTAGATTGCTTTAGTTTTTCACAATCGTATTTTAAATTGTGCGCGAAGTCGGAGCATTCAGCTAGCGTTACTTATGAATATGATAATGTGACCGCAAGTTATAATTAAGCGCACATTAAAAGCGCAGTTAAAGCATTTAATCGTTGTGATGTAAACTCAGCGTGTGAACTGCGCCAAATATTTGGAAAAGTACATTTTAATTTATTTAAAAGAAGTGCGCGTATTGTTACGGTACTTCTATAATCACAAAAATTTTTCATCTCGGCCCTTTTCTCAACTCCACCATTCATATCTTAGCCCATTGATTATCTCGGCCCACAAACCAACAAACAATTGAAAATCATGATTAAACCTTAGTCTTATTAAAGTAGTCAATTTGCAATCATAATGAGGTCGATGACTCAAGTAAATTTTTACAAGAGCTTTAATAGCTGCCAATGAAATGCAAAAAAAATTTAAGCATAGCTCTTTGTTTTACTTGCCTTGGAAGCAATAAGTATTAAAGCACATTACGCAGATGCTACACTTGCGAGAAAGTGTTCTAGAAACCGGAGACTCATTAGTGAAGAAAAAACAGAGGAGGTTACTGAGAAAGTCACCATTCAATCACTTCGTTTCAATTCCGTTCTACACTGTTTTGAGTCATCATTTATAGCGTGATGGGTTATCTTTTATTTCATAACCTTGATCCAACTTAACTAAAGAAATAAATAAGTCTGTAGGTATATTAAAAATGCCTATAAATTAAGATAAAGTACTCATCACTCTTTGCTGTTCGCAATTTTCGAGACTTATTACAAGTTATAAATGAGAGAAGACACGTCATAAACAATGCTACGTGCTTCTACGATTCAAACTTTCAAAATTAATTATACACTAAAATAACAAAGATCCTTTAGAATCGTCTATGTACCATGTGATGGTAGGTGAGAGTTTCTCGCGACCAGAACCTACAGGAATTTCTCAGAAGCCGTTCTTCTGGAGAATTCATCTAGGCTCCTCTAGGCCAGAAACATTACCGTGATAATAATTGGCATAGCCATGATAGCGGAGGTCGCGAGGCGGTCAATGGCACTCGGGCGAATTGGCCCCAAACTCTACTTTCTACTCACATGCGCCACAGAGACTGGTAGTAATCAATTCAAACTAAAGTTTCACTCTAAGCTACATAGCTTTTAATCCATTCATATACGAACATTTTTTTTAATTTTATCTGCATTGGTCAAATATTGTTACTTTTTCTAAGGTTGTCAACTGGGCCCGTTTGGCCTATAAAAACCGGGCCCAGTGAGTGAGTTAATGCAAAACTCTATACTCAAGTCACAGATTATATAATACTATCTCAAGTATAAAACACGTATATTTAATTTTTTATTTTAATTTTATTGAGACAGCACGTGGAGTTTCATCTATATTTCTACCAGATTTGCCCGAAGCCTAAAATGGAATGACAGCATAAACTTAAGTGCTTAAAGCTCATTTTACAGTGAGCTTTGTTTCAGAGTGATAAGGCTGGCATATAATAAATATAATTACAGTACAGGTACTTCTGGTAGTACCAGTTTTGTTTTTATGTTCACTTTCCCTTGTTGTTATTTTGTCCATAGACAAACGAGTTTTACAACAACTTTGGCAGTAAAAGTTATCTATACGCCAGAGTAGTTAAGATAATTAACCTACGTTTTACGAATGGGAGTATTGTAGATTATTGTTTCAACAATAAATTTGATTAAGTAAGTAAAGTAGGCACTTAAACCCTTTAAGCTATTTGAGTAAAAGGCGTATTATATAAGAGATACGCTCTGCACATCAAAGCAGAATAAAATAATCGTCTGTATTGAGTGTGCATAGAGACCGCAGCCCCTGCCTACTGCCTACCCCGTAACGAGGCCTCATTAGGGAGCGCCATCATTATGTAGATCGACGATTACATTACGGATCAGAAATTGTCTAATTTTCTATTAGAAACGTAATCAATTTAATATAATGACTACAGGAGAAATGCCTTTTATTTTATCAGCAAATCAATGGAGTAATTTACTATTATAGGATTATTTGGACATTAAAAAAGTAGCTTCGATTTTCAGTTTCCTGAAACAAGGGCAGTAATATTGTTAAATACAAAATGGGCCTAAACAGGAACGCACTGTTTGTCTGTATTACGGTGACTTCATGTTCATTTGATTTTTTAACTTATTTCGGCTATTTCAGTGGAAATTCATGTTGATATCTCTTGAAAAACGTGCTACACGTGGTGGTCTCACATCATTATTTTTTTAAAATTATTGGACACTACGTTTTAAATTAAAATAATTTTACTTTTCGTAAAAAAATAATTTGCCAATATTTAGAACTATCTCAACTCGGCCCACGTGGGTCTAGTTTTATGGTCCCAGTTAAGGATCAATTTTTTATTACCGATTAAGCCTACGTACTTAGTTTCCAGTCTTTTTTAGGTTAATTATTTATGAAGTAGGCAGATTATCCACCATGTAAGTAATACTTACAGTCATACTAGAACATGACTTATGTGACACTAGTAGGTCGTTCTCGCTAAACTTGCATAACTAGCAGGAAGGTTTCATAGAAAATAATAAAATATGAATTGAAGACACAACAATTGATCATTTTTCTTTTCAAAGAGAGATGACCAAATCGCAGCTTCCTCATCCACTAACTACTTTGAACTTTGCCAGTCACAATAACTTGCATACATAACGATAGTGACTGTTACCTCACACTTGCGTAATTGATGTACAAACAGAGCACTGCCTGCAGAAATTACTTACATGTACTAACTTATTTCTATTCTGTGCTTTTGAGATGCACTTTCCTAATTCGCGTTTGGAAAGGAAATATTATCACTATGAGACTATCTTCTAAAAAGTTAGAGTAGACATTATTTCTAGATAACCAAGCGTCTTTTTGTTTTCTCGATTCGTCTTACCACCTATCTCAGTGGGACGAACTGGAACAAAATAGTTATTCCTAAATATGGGACGACATTTGGTGGGACGAAAGGGAGCAAACGAACTTTTAAATTAAATAAATAGACAGTGTAAGCTACCACATAATTAGAAGTAGTCATGTTTTTTTTAAATTTACTAAATAACTTATATAGCAAAGTCAGCCCACCTTCACTGAAAGGTAGCTAACTCTGATAGAACGGAGACCGCGTCGCTTTCTGGTGGCAAGGGGATATTAAAATACTTTTTGCAGCAAGAGTTGCTCCATAAAGCTCAGTCTACGTCACGTCAGTGTGGACAAAGCTTTAATTTCCTCGTTGAGTTGCCTTTACGCATAGCAATGAATGCTAACGACTACGTTTACTGTAGCACAAATTAGAGGGTCTTCATTCCTATGGGGCTTTCAGTTGCAACTGCAACACTGGCGCATGCTTTCAACTACTCACTGTAGCACAAATCATCGTGTTTATTTCCACGACAGAATTGTTCTTAAATCTACCCTCGATTTCATAAACGATTCAAAGGCTCCTCTAGGATAGCTTGGGGCGTTACGCTTGACGAATAATGCTGGTTGAAACAATTTAACGGACTCTTCAGTGTTTACTAATTCAGGGGCTAGTATAACTGCCCCCGAATTCATAGACACTGTAATACATTTGCTCTGAATACCGAGCTCGCAATATCTTGACATGGGAAGTCTCGAATGCTCCGACACTGTCGTATCAAGCACTAGACTTCCTTTACATGAATGAATTTCAATAAGCACTCGATAAGGTCCCACTCTACCATAGTTCTAAGAATTACCATTTATATAGACTTGGCATTTTAATTGATCGAGTGAGCGAAGCGAACGAAGATCTTAGTGACAACTTGGACAAAAATGCTTTGTATGTTTCTATGTTTGTTCGTCGAGATCTTTTGAACCGCTTATCCGATCTTCACAGAATTTGGTAGGTATACGGATAATACTCTTAAATTTTACTGGTTTGTTAAATGTAGTAAATCAGTCAAGGGGTCGTGAAGTTATGAGGGTCCAAAGGAAGTAAAAAAAAAAAAGGCGTATAAAAATATCAAGTGGGGTGTCATATGATAGGGTTTTGTTTAGACATTCCAATAGTTTTTGAGTTGTTGTAAAAATTATAAAATTGGAAAATCCAGTATAACGTGAGCTAACATTTCTAGGAGTTTCAATGATTTTGTAGTTCAAGTAAGACTGGTACTTAGCTAGACGGCGATTTTGATGCGATTCGCAAAGTTTATTACAACCATTGGTCAATAAAAATAGTTTGGGTTTTATTAACCTCCGACCATCACGAGATCTCAGTTCGGGGAGTAGAGTTGGCATGATGCATCATGGTCGTTCGTTAGTTTACCAATAAAGTGGCAATAATCAAATCAAATCTCGTTCACACTCAATTGGTGATTATTTTCTCTTTTACGGTGTCTGGTAGTTTTTAGTTCATGTCTCTTTCCAGCTTAGATATCGCAACCTATTACATCGTCTAGATATATGAAAGCACCTCTTTTAGAGCTTCTATATCCACCGGCAGTCGACACCGGAACGCCCCGGCTATATAATATTAGCGAACATGAATCAGTGTTATGAACAGAACAGCTGTGATGTCGTCAGTTTGCTCCGAGTCACATCACAGGAGCGATGAGGTGCTATCTGGCAGCGCCTGCTGGTATTACTGCAGCAACTGGTACTTTTCTAACTGATCAATGTATTTAAAGTCCACTTAGCCAATATTATTTTAAGTTTCAATACGATTTATTAATTTGATAACTTTAAAAAATTCTTTGAGGCAGTCATCTGAGCATTATTATCTATACGAAATGTTCATGCAAATTGCCAAAAACGAACCAGTGTTATATCGGGCACACTGCTAAACATAAGCCAACAACCAACGTCTAAAAGCACATTTTTTTTGTACAAAAAAAGTGACGTAATCAAATTGGCTCTTTTTCATTTTGAACCTTTGCACTAGACTAGACTAACCGCATAGTCCAGGCTATCGTATGGTACTATAGTGTCCACATGTATGACGCGGAATGAGAGACAGCTGATTACTTTCGCCGCGCGCGTGCGTGCGCGTGCGCAGCGGACACTTTCACGCATTTTTGTGAACCGCTACAGTTGATGCTGATCTCATCTAGGTGACTTGAAGTACGAGGATACCATATAGTGTCAGACAAATAACTGGTGCTAGGAGATGGCGGGAAGAGGGTCAACAAAGACAGTACTTACCGAGTCTTTGGGAGAGACTATCTAGCAGTGTAGTGGGACGAAGTAGATTAGAAAAAATAAGTTATGTTTATATAGATTTTACATTTTACAAGAGATTTTTATTTTTTAAACTAATATAATAATAATATGATTATTGGCAAATAAAAATATCTTATCTTATCATAAATCTGCTCTAGCTTTTTTTTTTGTCTACCAGTCTTAGTTTTCTATAGTAAACAAAGTGGGTGCTCCGGGATACTGTCACGTGACACTATGGTCACTGCAAGGTCATTGCACCCGCAGCCTCCACACATGCAAAGTTCATCACTCCCTCGTAAGAAAGTGTAAACTCACCTTTAATGAGTTCACTCTCAACCGGACCGTGCATTCCTTTTCGAAATACCTACCGGTTTCTTTAAGTTGTACGACATTGCACGTAAATTTCATTTTTTTTAAATACTCTTACATTTTAAAACAACCTGGAGATCTGCTAGGACATGAAAACAAACCATTAGGTACACAGCACATTTACCTAGATACCTAATAAGGCAGTATATTATTATCTGCTCAGTTTACTCCGCCTAGAGCTATGGCCCCGAGACCTAACAGATCAGACCAACCTAATAAGCCGTTATTTTCACTCAGCTCGATCGGCTGTATTACCATCTCGACCTTATATTCTGATGGATACGCTAGACTGGTTGGCTAGACTACATTATTCCGCTAGTTGCGACGAATAGCTTAATATCATATGAGTAGATAACTTGAAATCTACAAGGACCTATCACCACGCGATGTATTTAAAAAACATGTAACTAGTGAAACATATAGGTAATCTTTCATTGTTCCGCGTAAATAAAAAAATTAAAATTAAAATTAGCAAATAAATCCATTCCCTTTAGTTCCAACTTTTTTTTGTAATTTTTAGGTTTAGAAATGTCTTCAAATGAGTACTTGTATTGATTGAGACAATGCTCTTGATAGATACCAAAGGTCTAACCTAAACCAGCATTCTTTAGATAAATAAAAGCTGTCAATAGAATGCGCATTTAGTTAGAGAAGCTCTAGTGGGAGTTATATCAGCGTCACTTCCAGCGAGCACAATCGAAGCCTCTTCAGAGGTAGGAGGTAGCTGTGCTACTTCCGCCGGAAGTTTGCTCAATGCCGGTGATTTGGAATCCACGGAACTTGAAGAGACACGCTCTAAAGTTTGATTCACGCTGAAACTTGTTCATTTACGATATTATTCAGACAACGCCAAATGATTGAGCTTACAGATTTTATAAGGAACTTTGTATATTTATTATGTCTTTGTTCCCAGGATATCAGCCCCTCGCTGTGTCTCATAATCGTATTTAATCAAGATGACGTAGTGAATTCTCACATCTTATCCTCTAATTAAATGTAAAATGTCAATTTGGCTCCGAGCTACGAAGGGCCGTCATTTGGTCGTTTGGCCGTCAGGCTACTCCTAGTGGTAAATAATTTTAAAGCATAAAAAGTTTCACCGGTATGACAACAAAGTAATGCCACCATCGAGCCGAGACAGCTAATTACAAGACCAAACAGCTACAAAAATAAGCAGGACACGACCGCAACATCGATAGTTGTCAGCGAACAAAAGACTTGAACGCGCAAAAACTGGCGAACAGCGCCATTGTGGACGAGACAACTTGTTTTATGCAATTTTATAACAAAACTAGCTGTCGCCCGCGGCTTTGCTCGCGTGCAACCCTTATCACTAAGGGGTATGAAAAATAGATGTTGGCCGATTCTCAGACCTACTCAATATGCCCACAAAATTTCATGAGAATCGGTCAAGCCGTTTCGGAGGAGTACGGGAACGAACATTGTGACACGAGAATTTTATACATATATAAGAATATTGTCTTAAAATGTTAAACATTTAACTAAGTACTTTTGTTTGTTAGGACCATCGGTCCATAAAGTAGGTGATTAAGTAGGTATGTAAGTATTACATTTTAATTTGAGTAAAATTATTATTAAATTGATCGGTCAACTGCAATAGTGACAGGATACAATTAATATTACACAAGTTTACACTTTCTAACTAGCAAGTAAACAGGAAATGAATTGACATGGTTTTGATAAATGACACAAAATTAAATGTAACGATTATAAACCTTACCTAACTAATTATGTTACGCTTTAAGGTACACAGTAAGTACTTCGGTACTCGGTCCCACTTAGAAGTCTAGAAATGGTTATTTCGACTTGCTGTCGATTCGGACAAAATATATTGGGACACAATGTCCCAATTGACACTTTTTGACTGTTATTCCTTACCAATATTCAATTCAAACAGTCAGAGGTAATTGGAATGTACTTATATGATTAGCTTAATGTAGCTTTTGATCAAACGTTTATAAATAGGTAAACTGTAAAAAAATGGTTGCATAGATTAGGAGACTATACTTTGTAAATACAACAAAGTACTTCATGGATGTGCTATAGTAACTTATGTAAAGGGAAATTGAGCAACCACAAAATGTGACAGAAGCATTGTTCTCAGGTTATCGTCATGGTGGTGGTCTGCGGTGAATGATACCATCTCGTGATGAAAGGCGTGCAGAGCCGGGGTATGTCGCAGCACGACGCGTTACGTGTGACCATCATACTGTTATGAAAGAGGCTTTTATGTGGGTTTTGTTTGACAAAAACATAGTGAGGGTGTGTGTGTGTGTGTGTGTGTGGCCTAAATGGAGCACTCAGAGTAATAAGTATAGCTAAAACTAAAACTTCCGCTAAATCTATGCTTGAGTATAGCTGTGAATACGAGCAAATCCGTGTGTAACAGAGTCACAATGCTGTACGCAGCGCTTCGCTTCACTTGAATGCATAACGATGACCTGCCGAGGGCTAGGTCACTAGAGCACTGGCACCTGACTTTACTCGCCAGCTTTCTCAACTGTATTCATATGGAGAATGTAACAGCATCGATCTGGTCACCTTATTTGCGATTTAAAATAAAACGAATTATCTGAGTGGTATGCCTACAAGCATGGGCTTAATCAAATACTAGAACTTTAGCCTTTAAATAGTTAATTAATAATAATTTAAGAATGATCCAGTAATTAAATTAGAATCTGAGATGATCACATAGTGACATCACGCTCCAGCTGGTCTGTTGCGAGCTGATTCTTAATTAGTATGGAAATGTGTGATTAATTATTGAAACTAAATTAGAAATGATGGAAGTAACCGTCACCGCGCTCCGGGAGCTCTCCGAAAGATGATCCAACGCAACCATACCTAACCTAACCTACCAATCAATAAAACAACTAGAGACTTAGATTCAACCTTTGTTTTTATTCGAGCGAAACTGAAAGTCAGGCGAAATATAATAATATGTTAAATACTTAGATATTAGTTTTAAAATTGTATAAATCGATTTGAAGTAAACATACATCTCTATCTATATTTATGAGAAAGTATATTGGCTCAGTAATGGATTTATTCAATCAACGATCTTATTTTAGTTAATAATGAGCTGAATAATTGTTGTAAAAATAACAATTTTGTTAGAATTACACTTCAAAATAAAAAGAATGATGTAATAATGTTCTTTATCGCTTTTTTTATAGTATTGCCAGGTGTTTGTTGTTATTAAAAGTTTTCGAAACTCGAACCAACTAATTTAATTACAAATTTTCTTAAAAACGTTAAAAATTATTGTTATATTTGGTAAATGAGTCACAGCTGTTGCTTTTATAGCTGCAGATTACGCGTTTTATAGCGGTGTTCGGTTACTTAATTATATTTATTTAAATTAAACTTAATAGCATTAGATTAATAAACTATTAATCAATATCACGAGAAGGTGTAGTGAGACAGTGAGTGACGCCATGCAATGCTTTTATACGATGATGTTATGGTAACTGTCGAAGGTAACATCGAACTTGTATATTTGGTAGATTATATATTTAAAGTTATGATTTTACTTCTATTTTGTATCTATGCGTTTTTTTTTAATAAAACTCTATACATGAAAAGCTCACAGGTCTTCCAAGTTAACGTTAGAGATTTTTCATTTATCAAAAGAAAATAACATTTCACTAATATGTTGAGTACCTCTGCCCTCCATAATAGTTATAACGTTGATGCTCTGACATGAAGGTATGTGGATGCAGGTGAAGGCCCTGCTTTCTCCGTGAGTGGTGCGCTTGCGCTTGCGCCGACATCGCGATGTGATCATATCTACATATGCGCCAACAATTACCTCGCGATGCTCTGCGTATTGCCATTTTAATGATTAAATAAGATATATCAAATTACTGGCAGATTACAGGTGTCGTGTTCTCAGTCCTGGTATATGACTCTACCAGGCTCTACCTGCTCTACTTACCTATATTGTGGTCAAACTTAGCATTTTGCCCAAAAAATTCTTCTTCTTTTGACTCTGAGATACAACTTGATCTCTCTAAACTTCATCGTATGCTGGTTGACAGATATTTAGGTGGAAAGTTTCGCACGCGTACGAAGTCGCGGGTATCAGCTAGTGGTTTAATAAAATGAAACCGATCGACGTACTACGACTAAACAAGTCCTAGGACGAGAGCGTGTTGTTACTAGATCTAAATAAGAAGTAGATATGATCACGTCATCCTCAGCACTGGCATACTGAGACAGTTTTTTATATAATTATGCTACATCTACCTATACCTAGGTACGTAGTGGATGGTTTGGCAGCTGAGCAGTGAAACGCGATGTAATAGTGATCAAACCAGGTGAGAATCAACTTACTATCTGCAAACAAAAGTCGAGAAGAAACCTTATTTGCAATAAACTTTAGTTCGTTGCAAAACTCCACATTTGTAGATGTTCTTGCAAAACCGACATTCACATTTAACTTACCTACCGCTCTATCATCGGCAATAGACTCTAACCACGGTAAGTCAGCAGCGCTTAAGAAATGGAATTTAAAAAAATAGTTGGAAGCAGCGCGTGTGTCTGATCTGTGAAAGCGATTTGAGAAACTTATTGAACGTTATTGAGGTCGTCGGTAAAATTATACCTTATTGTTGATTTTTCATTTATTCTATACAGATTCAGTGTGGTCAGAGTACGTTTGCAGACAATCGCTAATCTCCAACATATTCTAATTTGTCTAAATCCAAACAATACGCTATGTTTTGTGCCATTATGGCGGTCCCGTGTGAACCTGTCCCAACATGGGCATACAACATCGGCTATCGATATTGCGTAAATAAATGATGATTTTATCATTAACTCAGAATCAAATAAGCGCAACTCCAGCTTATCTATAGATGTGACTAGAGATTTTCAAAAACTTCAGTATATTACTTTTCCATCAAGTACCTAGTGCAATTAAATAAGTAGAGTTCTTGGATAGGTACTGCCACGTACTGCCAAGAGTTGCGCAACTTCTACTCGTAAGTAGAGATTTGTAACTTAATTCAAATTATATCCTTATACCAATAGTTCTCTAATTAGGCTTCCCACGGTTCGTAGTTTTTAGAAATAAACACGAAATTATGGAACATTGAGGTCGTAGATGAAGTAATATAACGGATATGGAAGAAATGGAGGATTGGCCTTCTCAATTTAGTATAAATAATTAATCAAGAGTGATTCTATTCAAATTAATATTTGCAAACATAGTAAGTACCACGTAAGTACATAGAGGTCTATTGCATAACAAAATAATTAACCCCGTATCAAGATATAACAACATGAAGACAAACTCTATTATTTTACTTTGAATACTATAAATTCAGGCACTTAGGTACACTTAGGCTATCCACATACGACTACAGTAGGTATAGCTACATAATGTATAACGACGTTATGTTTTCAATATTATATATTAAACAGCAGGAGCTCGGAGTGTCCGATATCATAAAATGTTATCGAACCTGATATGAGAGGACGCACTAATTACGACTCCGGGGAAATAAGGCAAGGGATTGCCATCAGATCGCCTTTGAGAATCATTATGTTATCAATTAGATAGGTGGTTCCAAATACCCTATTATGATTTGATAGAGTTGCGTTAGAGTTGGAGATTTTAATTAAACGAGTTGAAGGTACCTAGTACATACCCATCATTAAACATTATTTAGTAACCCGGTGTAGCAGTTCAAAGAACATTGCATCACATCCGATGATTTATAAGGTTTTTGAACGAGCTGTAAGTGAGACATGTAAGCCTAATAAACGTTTTGATTTCGAAATTAAATCTAAGCAACGAGGTCAGCTTCCATAAAAATATATAAAGAACAAGTACATATTTTGTACATAAAAGTAAACATCTAACAGAACTATTTATAGTACAAGAATGCCCCCAGCTCCTAAAGTCCACAGTGAGGCCCAACATTCCCGGCATGCAAGTATGATGGAGGAGACCTCTTCAAAGCCACAAAAATGTTCCTTGAGGAGCGATGGTCCACAGTACAGAGATAAACCAGTAATACAACTTAATCTGCAAAATAATATGCGGCATATTCATAAGACTATTCAAAACGTTTATAAGATTTTGTAGCAAAAAGTAGCGGAACAAGATATAATTATTCTCTCACTGAGCAATTCCTCCAAGGAACTCTGAAAATATACAAGTAATGATGAATTGAATATTGTAAATCTATCGGCTTTGACCTGAAATGAATTTCCATCTTCATTGTGTGAAATACCGACTATATTGGTAATCTGAGGAAATACCTAACCCTCTCAAGAATTTGACGTCAATCTGATCCCGTGCTATGTATCAGTTAGTACGTCAAAGACATTCCCGCGCTGGATGTGTAACGTACCGTGGCTCCAGCACCGCTGCGGATACCGTACGTGACCCACTCCACTCCTCGCGCTGCCCGACGCCACGCTCGGCGCTGGCGCTGGCGTCCTCATGTAACACCTCATTACACGATTACACTGAGATCATACATCCATGGTTATTTTGGTTCTTAGAACGGCCAGAGACAATATGCAAATTGGTACTTAAACTTCTTAATTCCTTTACAAGTCTTATACAAGTTTTTAACCCAAAAGTTTTGAGTTGTACCTATTATTTCTATCATAACTTTATTTCACCAACGTAAGAAAGATACCGAAAATTCAAGAATTAGTTATTTCTAAGTAGGAACTGAAAAGGTAGGCTTAAATTTTCTTTGACTCATAATATTTCCGCGGAATTCAGAGCAAAATGAAAGGAACGAGATGAAAAGATCGTTTATGAATAAACTCCGAAGTGGCAACGACTTGAAGGACTCAAAAAGTACAAGTTTTCGCAAGAATTTGAGCATAAACTTTGTACACACGTCGCATACATTGCTCGTTATCCAGCGCTGCTTCCACTTTTATGTTTTTCCTCGCGCAAATACGACCATATGAAGTTGTAAATTATAACGGTCAGTGGCATTACACGATACGATACGGCATTACTGTTGAATAACCTGTGTTACGCTTTATGAGAGTCGTCAGTCTCCAGCCGACTGGGTTAAGGTCGCATTGTAAACCGCGTTCTGTATGGAGCTTTGTTTGATGGAGCTTATCGTAGCTTGTGAGAATTTTGTCTCAGGGACTGCGGTAGACAAAAAGGCTTGAGAAAAACATACCTCAAATACCTGCTTATTATAAAGTGTTTTTTCGATAATATAAAAAAAATCTGAATGTTGGTTATTTTTTATACAATTGCATTGCCTCACTGAGCACGTCCACTGAGGATATGCCCTATGATGCGTTGAAATTGCGCCCATCACACTGAGACATAAATGTGCTTGTAATTGTACCGGCACGGTAAAGTACCCCCTTCAAACCGGAGCATAACCATGTACAATTACGTCGATCATTGTACGGCGGAAGACATAGGTACTTACCTAGTTAGGTGTAGTACCTACTTGCCCGGGACAGCTCTGCCCAGCTCTACCACTAGAAGCTATACTCTGATACAGCAGTCAAATACACACACATACAACTCATTTCTCAATTCCTACATGAGTGCGTACGACCTTTAAGTAAAGAGTCATTTTCATCCCAAGATTCAAGACTAGACCGCAGAGTAGCGGCTGAATTAGGCCCTTAGTTTGAACAGACTTGCCAGTAACTTGCAAGTTTCCATGAGACGTGTAAATGGTTCGGTAACTCTGAGAGGCTAACTAGACGTCTCTCTAGAGCAGCGGACGTAGCCGAGGTATCATGCATGGGGCAGTTCTAAACACAGTAATTACTTGAGCAAAATTACAAGGATCACTTTACGATCATTCTGAATGTCAGATTGGTGTTATAATTATGTTTCGCATTACTTTACTCATATCAATTATTTGACAAAAAATATTCGTCAATTTGATGAATCAAATAGTCAGAGTAACATAATAGCTGATTTACACTTTGTTAAGTGCAAGTGCGAAGTGCTAAGTGGATAGTTAACGTGTTTTTTGTGTCAAGTTTTAAGTGTATTCAGAACGTCCACACAGTGTTTAGTTGATTCTGCTATTTATTACTCCAGATTGATCCATTCGTGTTGCCGAGCAATTATTGCTCAATAAATTGCCCGTATACGTATAATCACACCAAGTTCGGGCGGCGCTCCGAGTGCGGGGTGAGCGCGGGTGTGCGGGGGAAGCTACTTAACAGTAAAAATAGACACAGCTTGTAACTTTACTTCGCACTTGCACTTGTTACCTGCACTCATCACTTAACAGGTATGCGTTTACACGCTGATTTTACTTATCGCTTAACACTTGCACTTGTCACTCGCGCTTGCAAAGTGTAAACCAGGTATAAGGTAAGCCACTTGCTTGTACTGCCAATTTCTCTTATAAAGAAAATACTTAACTACTACAAATAAGTTGATTTAGAATTACTTTCAATAAATAAATAAATCGCCTTTATGTACAAACTATGCTATCAACTGCCGCTGCAGTTTCTTAAATAAATAATAGTATATTTCATTACAAGTGCGGAACGGCTGTCATTGCAAAGAGTTCCGACAAATGTGTACCCGAGCCGAGGCGCAGCCGAAGGCGAGGGTTGACAGTCGGAACAAGTTGCAATGACGGTTCCGCACGTGTACTGAACGACTATTTTTAATACAGTTGCGAAAAAATGAAGCAATTTAATAAAAAGAAAATTTCTGAAAAATGGCAACCGTAGAATATGAGCAGAGATTTTTTTTCTTCACCCATTCTGGTAGGCTAAGGGAACTATGCCCATATAGCCAAGTCTTCAGTAGAATTTTTTTATTGATATGAAATGAAAATGAAATTTAATGAGATGAAATGAAATGAAACCTAACCTAACTCATTCAATCAAATCATTAAATCTGATATTGAAACAAATTAGTAGCTTCTTTTTAGAAATATACGTATTTGCATGAATCATAAAAAGTTCTATGAATTTTTTTAGTAAAAACTTCATGGTTGGTTTTTCTTTTTAATAGACATTATTTTGACAGTTGGGAAAGAGAACGCACTAGTTCGGGAAAGGTAAAAAAAAGCACGAGTGTGTAATAGCCCACATCCCGAACGCTATACGTCCCTGCAATACGCCTTTTTTTTGAGCAACTGTATTAAAATAGTACATTATGATATGAGTGCGGTAAGTTGAAAATTACAGCCGAGGCGATATTGCCAGTCCGAGCCGTAGGCGAGGGCTACAAGAAAGCAGAGGCTGTAATTTTCAAAGCGCACGTATGTCATACGACGTTTTATAACACATTTGCGAGGAAATAAATAAAACTCGGACTTTCTTCAAATAATAAATATTTACTCACTTGTTGAAGCAGTTATAAAAATTTGAACAATTTGTAAAATAATTCAATGCTTATTTTTTATCTCCCAAAGTCAATTTTATTCCTAAAATGTTGACCACTTTACTGACATAAAAACTCTTTGCTAAGATTTAAAAAAGGTTCCGTTCGTTTTAGTGGGACCATCTTGATAAACCGTACGTTTTACATTACCATAACGCACGAGTGCGTAATGACATACATCACGATACTGAAATTGGTGAAATAAGAGACCCTTTACGAGCAAATGTGTTATAAAATATATAAATATTCACGGACATTTCACACAACGCCTTCTAGTCCCAAACTGAGCAAAGCTTGTACTATGGGAACTAGATGGCTGATAGAATACATAATATACATTTTTTTTTTCTTCTTGCTGAAGTTAGAAGCTTACAGTGAGTTGTACCCCTGTTACAGCCTCCTCACACCACTCCTGAAGCAGCATCTAAACACAACAGCAAGTCCTAAACTAAAGCGCCTGGGAACAGTTTGGACACACCAGCATCCATCTTACTGACGTGCAAGCCTTAACGAGATCCGAGGGACACTTGAAACGATGGCATTGGTGTTTACAAGTCTACTACAACTCGCTTTCAACTGCTGTAAAATTCATTATAATCAGCATTTGGTTATTTGATATTGCCTTTACTTGGTAACAGGCAATCTAAACCGTCAATTGTACAACAAGTAAAACCTAGGTAATACCTAATCAAAAACGTAGTGTAAGGTTTACTGAATTTCTCATACAAAAGATTACTTATACAAACTGTCCTGATGGCTATGCGGCGGCGGCGGTGGAACGAGGGAGGGCTGGAGTCGGAACCCGACAGGGGATCGGAACACTCGTCATTAGATTTTGAGAGCGTTTAAAGATTGGTTTTTGAATTAAGTCTAAGTTAATGTACTGAGTTAATTTGCTGTTGAATAAGTGATATGATGCCTTTACATCTATTGAAGATGATTTAAACACCGTCAGGAGGCAACATAATATAATGGGTTAATATGCCTACACTTATCTCGTCTGCCAGCTATGGCATAAAAAAAAATTAAAAAAAACACTTAACGACACACTGTAGTGCCTGGGACAATGTTTAGATGGAGTAGGCTTGTAGCTATACCATCCTCTCAGCATAGTCAGCCATATCCACAGGAAAGACAAGGTCAATACATAAGGAGCTGACTAGGCCGCTAGCTGTGATATGATGATGATGATGTTAATATAAGTTTTGAGTTATTTCACTGGTTGTTATTTCTGAGATAGTTTTACAGTAGGTATGTCCTAAATCAAATCTTCTGCATTCTTGACCCTATAGCCTCACGGACTTGGAATGAGTTTATATTATACCTACTAGTTAGATGTATTCAGAAACAATTTATGTGTTCGATCGATTAGTAGACCCCAAACATGTAGAGATATTATTTATTTATTCTCTAGCCAAAATGTCAAGGTCTTTAAGAAGAATGCAACATTGGCGCCACATTGTTTGCGTGTGTTGTTCCTCGGAGACGCACACTCACTCCTATTTCAGGGTTCCAAAAACCAGATTCGGCTTTTTAATTATCTTTTATTTGAACCCAAATTTAAATTCTATCTGTCCTCCACTAGCATTCATTATTAAACATTCGTGTTAAACTACATATTATGTGTAATGCAAGCTCATTCAGAGTTGGAAAATGCTTTGTCATGCAAAAGAAATCGCGCTCAGACCACTTTCCTCTAATATCGCCCACTTTCAGAAAATTATGTTATTCATAACTTTTCTTCGTAATCTGTGTACCATTATCATCGTAGGTAGGTACCTACCTACTTGACGAGTCTGAAGCTCGTACAAGAAAACTTGAATAATGTGAGATCATTTTAGGAAACATAAAGAATGTTGGTAGAAAAGAGATCTCACGCGATGACACACATAATTCGCACATTTCTGTCCTCGTATGTAAGTTAGACGAGTTAACTCGTAGTTAATAATCACCGAAACTACCAAAGTTTTGTGCTTTCTCTACTCGTAGGTACCAACTAGACCACTTTGTTTGCACTTATCTCTAAATCTCATTCGAAACAGTGCATAAAAACTATCGGTCACGGAGAGCTATGAGTGGGCAACTATCATCATATCTACATAGAATGTAATTGTTTTTGTTTTTGTTTTTGATCGAGTGAGCGAAGCGAAAGAGATCTTAGTGACAACTTGGACAAAAATGCTTTGTATGTTTGTTCGTCGAGATCTTTTGAACCGCTTATCCGATCTTCACAGATAAGCGGTATAATTTTTACAACAACTCAAAAACTATTACACCTAGAATCAAAATAAAAACGGTTTTGGAATGTCTATGCAAAGCCCTATCATATTATGACACCCCACTTGATATTTTGGTACAACTTTTTTTTTACTCCCTCTGGAACCTCATAACTTTCCAACACCTTGACCGATTTACTTCATTTAACAAACCAGTAAAACTTAAGAGTACTATCCGTATACCTACCGAATTCTGTGAAGATCGGATAAGCGGTTCAAAAGATCTCGAAGAACTAATATACTAACATACAAACATACAAAGCATTTTTGTCCAAGTTGTCACTAAGTTCGCTTTGCTCACTCGATCAAATATTTTTCTTTCACATTAGAGTCACCAAATAGTAAAAGCATAAAATATTAGTACAAATAGTAAATGTAAGTAATTGGTAACTTATAACATTATAACTTACCTAAACCTTTACGTGATACCTAGTAATTCAACGTTCCACGAAAAAGCGTAAAATCCGAGAGTGTCCTGCTGTGCACAAAAATTATGACAATACTACGAGTAGCTTTCTCTCATTTATCTTCACACACTTTTTGTATCATTTGATCTCGTAATTAAATGATTGGCTTCGCGAACATTCTATTCGGGTTCTCCGTTCAATTCCTCTCAAAGTATTTTTAGAATAATTTTCCTACCTATTGCAAGCTCGTCAGAGTGAAACCATTACATGAGGTGTACCTATGTAGATTAGATAGCATGTAACCAATGGTAGGTAGGTAGGTATATCGAGAATATTCACCACAAATTATGTAAACAAAATATCTATCTTAAATCTATAGAATCTTCATTTAAAAATTTTGTAGAATTTATTGGTCTGCTATAAATTGTAAATCAGGTTTAGAACCACATACCAATAGTAGAGCCACATGTTCGTAAATAAACATGGCGCCTATTGTTACATTATTTTCATCGCTTGGCCGCCAAACAATAATTTACCTAAAGAACTCCGTCACCAGAGTTGATCACTAACTCATACAAACTTACTTTTTTATCTACAGAACCAGTCGAAATTGCAATAAAATTTAGTAGGTAAGTAAAATGTCATCTCATATTCAGTTTTGTGGACAAGGCATGAGATCCTAACGATTTAAAACCCTTAAAAATATAAGAGGTGCTTCTATATCATGAAAACATTAACCTTTGCTTTTTAAAGTCGGTTAACAACAATGTAATATGAAAACGCTGGTCGAATTGTGGACCTAATCTAATAGAGTAAATTCCCACTCGGATTTTTTGTCGTAAGACTCTGCTCTACCAGAAAAAAAATGTCTGATTAAAATGCAAAGTGTCTTTGCCGAAGGGATACAAACGTGAGCGAAGTATTTTGGTTCTTTGTACTTACTACTCTAGTTGAAATGAAATGAAACGATTTATTTGCCAGAAATATGGTTACAAGTTCTTTAAGATACATGTTTAGTAGGTTCCACATATCTATATTTCACCAAACACATTGGCATGCAAATTATATTATTTAAACTTTGTCATGCTCCAGCTGTTATTTAGTTCCTATAACGCAAGATGTCGCTTTCTAAAGGGATAGAGCACATGCCAGCAGACATTTCTTACTTAGCACCTAGTTCTACCAGATGATTTGCGCATGTAACTTTGAAAATAATGTACGTAGGTACTAGAGAGATACGTGTCTGGACTGGGCACCGAATCAACCAGAGAAGTTGAAGTTATTTGCAAAGTGCTCTTGGGGCTGGCACAAGAGGCTTTTTGCCTACGCTATTAGCCAAGTTATCCGATAATGTCGCCTATAATCTCTGAGCAAGGGTATCTGGTTGTACGACACTGCAAGGACTAGTTTTGCTTCCGCTCGACGGCGCTTGTGCAATCACTCCGGGAAGACTTCATTTGTATTTGCGTAACCGACGGGTTTTATCTGATTTTCTTTCAAATCGACTTCAACAAAATTACTGCCTTACTACACTTCTTGCGAAAGACATCTTGGCAGTCAATCGGTGGGAAGATTCGGAGAATGCAGACTATACTCAATGTGTACTGAGAGATAAAACTAAATACATAGTCAAACGTTAGATCTTGATTTGCATAATCACGAAACCTACACCTTTTTCAGCTTCTAATATTCTTCCTAGTCGGACACTCATGATAGAGTGGTCGTAGTTCGCGGTAGTAACGGCTCTAGCGATGCGCCTCCATTGGCCTCTGTTGGTGGCATTTTGAGACCTTATAGAATTCAAAAAACACTTTCGATGAACTACGAGAGCACGCGTTTCTTTAGTACCTATATCATTCAGTGGTTAGTGCTAATTTGATTTGTGAACTTGTACTTACGTAACCGATTGAAAAATTCACTTTCTCCTTTCATTATATCTCGTTCGCTCTACATTCTACAATTTCTGATCCGATGTGATTTGTGTCGCACATTATAGCAGGTAGGTACCTACCTCTCTCTAGTCGCACTCTGCGCATGTGAACAGACGATCGTGATCATTTTTATGGTGAAGAATGAAAGAGAAAAGAAATGTCAATCAGAAATGTTACGCAAAAAAATGGCAAGTCTAGTCTAGGAAGATGACGATAACTAGTACGTAACATAACTTGCCTACATTAGTCAACAAGCTATCGATGCAAATCCTATTATGGTTGTAAGACCACCATCATTCTACTCGTTTGTGAATTTTTAGAAGCTATTTTTTCTAATTTGTAGTTCTTCCTAAAACATTCACTAGGTGCAATATTCACTTGTAAATCTCTTAGAAACTGCTTGCTTAGATCTAAAGAAGAGCCAGTTCTCTTGTGTCCTAATAGTTGTTCTTGCTTCAGCTTATGCCCGTTGAATCTTACAAAATGACTGTTCGGTCAGTATAGCAGTCATAATTCGGACCTCTCTCAACTAAAACACTTCCGTTCAATACATTATAGTGTCTTACGAAACTCATATTACGTCAGTTTTTGGGGTAGAACCTATCATTATAGTTCACAGATGCTATGACAATGTTAGAATGTGGGCTTAGAAGGGTGTGCCTAAGGTCGTCTTATCATGTACCGACCTCTGTCTCTGTCCTCTTAATCTGAGTCACGAAACCGCGATAAGATCGCTCAGCTGTTCTGAGCTTTCCAAATTATTTACTCGGACTCGAGAGGTTGAGTAAACACGTGGCTCGTGGAGCTCTCATGTAATATACCAAGGTCTGCAATATTTCTTCATCTAAAACAGGCAGATACAAAGTAGAGATGATCTTTGCGGGTAAATTGGTTTCGTGTCTTGCTTTTGCCCTCGTTTAATCTTGTGGGACGTAAATAATGGAAATTCTTCTTAGGTCTCATTTGCGCAAAGAATCTCACTGCTGGATATCCCAACACCCTGACGAACGCTTTAGTCTCCCTCATCCGGCGTCTTTACAAAGTCGTCGGTAGTAGTTACTTGGGCTTAGAGGTCGTCGATGGTAAGTATTGCTTCTAGATCAAAAAATGGTAGCAAAACCCCGATATTCTTTGTATTAGACCACAAAGGCAGTGACGGCGCCGGGCGCCAACATTCCTCTTGGCGCCGGCTGCTGCCCGCTGCTCGCTCGCAGTGACCCAGTGGCCGGACCCGCCGCCGTCGCCGAACTCTATGCTAATGTCATTTATTTGCCTGTTTGTGCGACACCTCCGAGACTAAATTAGAGGTTTTTTTACTATGACGATTTACAAAGAAAGCTCTACATATAACTATTTCCGACTATTTGCAACTACCATGAGTCCTTCTAGCTCTAGAGCGGAGACCATGCGATCACTTTAGCGATAATTAAAAAATATTTTTTGTGACTGTGAATTTCGGAAAGTAGACGAATAGCTAAATGAAGCAATCATTTCTACAATAATGTGCCATGGCAATGTGTGGTCATGTCATTAGTGCTTCGGTAAATGGTTATTATAGCTATCTAAACACGAAGAGGTCCTGGGGGCGCCAGCACGTCGCAATTAAGACACACTCTCGAGGGAGGAAGCCGGAGTTTGATTGGCTGGTTTCTGATGCTGCCCAGAAGGTAATATTACCTACTAACCCAACTATTGGATCTGTTATATTATAACAGTACTTTCTGCAGTCGCTGCTGTTTCGATTTTCAATTTCAAAAAGCCAAGGTTTTGGAATGTGACCTTTTGAGCTGCTTTTCATAGTGTTCCATGTAGGTAATACATCTGCATCCAACATCATCAGAATGAAATAGGTTGCTTCGTTCCATTGCCCAACACGACTCAACTTTTGAGCAGAGCCACTTTATAATTGAATGTGAAATTTGATTCAAAAAGCAATACCTAGGTTCCGATCGCTGCGATATTGAATCACGACTTCAATCAAGTTTCCCTTCATAGAAGAATCAAATGTACCTACCTAACTACCCAGTGCTTAGATAGTAGAGTAAATCTGTCAAAGGGCAATGCGTACGCTTTGTGATGTGTCTCAGTTGTCGATTGTCAAGTTCAAAAACGTAATAAAACGAAGACTTCTTTTAAAGGTATACTATAAAATATCTGATTATTTAGAAGAAAAACAATCTTGGGACGAGCTATATCCAACTCATAAAATAAAAAAAGTTTAATCATACCATACCTAATCATACAAAACGTAATGACGATTCAAAGTGATCAGTGAGATTTTATTGAATAAAGCTTTTTGACTTTTGACTGTTTTTTTTTACTTTTATTGTAGGTAAGTAGGTAACTACAGCTACTCGACACGTGCATACCAGTTGTAAAGCTCTAGCATAGTTCAAAGGTTGCTGTGACCCGCTTTCAAGGAAGGTGGGGCAATAAGCTTCGATGTAGGTACCTACAGTACCTACCTACGTTCATTCTAAAGAGTACCTAGGTAGGTACCTAATTACATTAGTCTTTAGCAAGCGATCACATCACCTACAGCTTTACTCGCGTAAAGCTTTCGAAGAAACAAGGATGGTTTCCAACGTATCTAATGGGCATCGCATTCGTGCGAGTAACTCATCGGTTTTTATGTTAGGTATCCTAAGTACCTACTTACACCTACTTACTCTACCGTGCTCAAATATTTTGGTGAAATGAGAAAGTATTTTCCCAGAAATCTTCAGTATTTTCGATAAATGCAGACAAACAGAGTCAGTGCTTCGCTGGGCAGGGAGATTTACTCATTGCTATGCGAACAGAGGCGAGTAGTCTATAGTTTGTGAATCGAGGATGCCTATGAATGCCGGGTCACTGCAATTTGTAATCCAGCTTTCTTTTGTAGCGCATGTGAATACTTAGGTAGGGTAGACGTACCTTTAGAAAAGTGGGTAAGAGCACGAATGTGGAATGAATGTTTATTCTACCGTTGCTTGCTTGGTAGGTGCCTGTAGTAGGTAGGTACCTAATACTTGATGAAGTAGGTGATGCATTAGTAAAACTGTGGGTAACCTAAGTTTTACCGGTCTTAACGATGGGTGGGTTCTCGAAACATATGTATTTGACACAAAATTGAACATTGCATAAAATATTGCTGCATCCGTGGATTCTTCGCGTCCAATATGAATTCCATGCATATTTATTTGTCCCAGAAACAACTTTAACCCGCAAGTTATCTCAAGTGGTGTAAGTAAATTTAAGATGAATCTGTTATTTTATGTAAGTGGCTCGACCGTTAGGCCTGCGGTGCGGTGCGCTCCCAAACTTTCTAAACTCACCAGCGAAGAGTGCGAGGAGCAGGGCGAGCGCTGCGGCTCCTGGAAGCGTCATGGCGATGTCGGCACTGACACTGGTGGCGAGTGACTGACGCGACTCACTAGCTGGTAGTACAGTCACAGACACGAGTGGCGCGCGCGCCGGTTCTCTCGAGACTGGTGCGCGCGCGACTGCAAGCTGCTTTTGCTCGGAGAGCGGGTTATGCAACCCTTGCTCTTGCAATACTGAGGATGATGCACGCTCAGATGATGCTCTTTAATTATCTGTCTCGCCCATGTATCCGTCCTCTCCATAGGCACCTACCTTACCTACCCTCTGTTTCGTAGCCAGGAAGGCTGAACGGAGGTGATAGCTATGCTTAATTATGTAGATCCCTACTACCTACCTATAGGTACCTAGTTAGCAGTGGTTTTTCTTCAAAATGTATATAACCTAGGTAGGTAGTACCTACTGACCTACATAAACACCTCGCAGGTCTGTACCTGACCTGCACCTACCTAGATGTGCAGGTAAGGCCTGTATGCCGAAACAGAAATCGTTACTCAAGCGTTCTCGATAAAATGTGCTCAAGCATAGATTTTTGTACGTATTGAACGTAGGTACAAAAATGATGTTTGTACTCAAATGCTCGAGTCCGGATCAGTGCTTGAACAGTAAATCCGCGTACGGACCTAAAGTCAGCCCTGGATCTTCAATTTTTTGTAGGAGGGGGGCAAAAACTGAAAAATGCCGCCCCTGCGAGTATTTTATACACAGCACAGGATAGGATTTAAAATAAAAATATGTAGGTATAATAAAAATAAAATATGGGTATTTCTACATTTGGGAATTGAAATTACAAATATACTCTTCGAGCTTTTTGTTCAGCAAATAAATCTTGGCCTTGTCATAATTTATCTCGTGTGCAGTTCGATTTTCTATAGCTAAGATTGCAAGACTCGATAAGCGTTCCTGGCTCATAGAAGATCGCAAATAATTTTAACACTCGCTCGGAACGACATTTATTATTTTAAATAAAATGCAGGATTTTGCAAACAGCCATAATAATAGCGGCGAAAGGACTAGAGGCGCTTGTACTATTATTTAATCTGTGGTCAAAGTCAAGTACCTAAATTAAATGATGAGTTGTCAATAATTCATCTGTAAAGTGTAAATTTTGCCGCCCCCCTAAACTTGCCGCCCGGAGCATGGGCCCGGCTTGCCCCCCTCCTAGATCCGGGGCTGCCTAAAGTCTACCATGAACCCTGAAACGTTACCTTACCCGCGCAGCGGTAATCAAACCGGAACCTCTGCCATTCCATCTCAGCTGTATTCGACGGTTGTGCCATTGAGGTTTTCTTTTGCATGGACAACAACGCCAACAGGCACTAGACCAGTTTCCTGTAAATAAATGGGTTAGTTAGTACCTAGATAGGTACTAGATAGGTACCTACCTATGTACCTTACCTACCTACCCACCTACCCAAATACCTGGTAGACAATTCTTCCCAGGTTCTTACTAGGTAGCTAACTATGGAACCACAAAGATCTAATAGGTTATGGTCTGTGTAACAAAGGTGTCATTATTCTTTGTTATAACCATTGACTTGAGGTAGTACCTATGTAGGTAGCTAACGGTCGAATACTCAAACGCTTCTCAAATATTTGAGAGCTGCTTAAACGTTTGAGCAGCTCCTAAACTTTAATTTCGTATACCTAAACGTCTTTTTTGAGTATCTGTTAAATATAAGAGCTTCTCAAAATAAGTCCTGCTCAAACACCACTCAGTTTAAAATTCGTATACAGGAACGCTACTCAACGTTATTTATCTGTCAAATCAACTGTCAAACTGATTTGAGCAGCCCTTAGATCTGAGAGTGGTCGCGAGGTCTCTCAAATCAAGTTAAATCTATAGAAACTTTTCAAATAGTGATAAAAAGTGGATAAAAATGTCTCTATCGTCCATGTCTTCACTTTCGGACCCTATGTTGAGGAGAAACCCACAGTACAACAACCTATAGGACTTGAGGCAAATCAAAGCTTTACTGTGAGGACCAGTTTAATAAATACACATTTTTCCACTTAAAAATATTTTTATTTCAATGCAATTTAGATTACAGTTTCTGTAGTTTCAATTTCTTTATTCATGTTCATAGAGGTGCCGGAGTTGTATCCATGTCCTGCAGCCGCTTACAGCGACAGCATTATTCAGTTGGCACACTATCCCAAGGCTCTCGCTTCAACAAAAGTATTAGGTGGCAGCTTCTTTATTTTCAATTTATATCTTGATATCTGAAATATGTAGCATATTATTTAAAACATGAAACAGTTTGGAATTAAGCTTAGGATCTGTGAAATGTTCAGCTCAGTATGTATAAACATAGGAAAAAAGTACTTGTACATAGACATAAATCATGTATTTATTCTGAGCCTTTCAAATGGTAAGTGGTCACAAGTTTCAGTGCTTGATACAGACAACGGTTGCCCTGGCCACCCCTGTGCGATGTACGATTACCTATGTTATAGCCATGTATTGTACCTATACTAACAAACTTACATGTACCTACCAGGCTCTTGCGGTTAAATAAGTATAAAGTACAGCATTTATTGTTTATGTAGGTACTTACTTCTTTATCAGCTCCAAGAGGAAATCTTTCTCTGCAGGGGTATAGTTGCATCCACGTTTCTTCTTCTCCTCCATCGTGAATCAATCTTCATAAATATAAAAATGAATTGCTGTTGGTTATTCTCGCTAAAACTTGAGAACGGGTGGACCGATTTGGCTAATTTTGGTCTTGAATTATTTGTGGAAGTCCAGAAAAGGTTTATAAGGTTTGAAAATTAAAATTGAGGCAGTAGGAAGTCTGCGGGGTCAGCTAGTTACATAATAAATGCTAATACAGATCTTGTTGAATAATCGCGCGTAAAATGTCAAGTTTGACGTTCCAAATGTTCCAATCTACGAAGATTATCTCAAAAAATTTTCTTTTCATAAGACCGTCTTCTTTTGATATTTATTTCAATAAAAACATAATTTCAATCGTAATTTAATCCAAACCTACATGACGCTGTTATATTTCAACTTATTAATAATTATACGCTGTTATATTTCAACTGATTAATAATTTTAGAAAATATTTGTTCAAACAAAACTGCGTAAAACGAATACGAGACATAAATTAAATTATTTTGTAACTGAGAACGTGCTGATGCACAATTTTTGAGCAGAATGTTGCCATGATGTAAACATTTGAGGGCTGCTTGGCTAATCATGGTTTCGAATTGCTTGAGTGGCGTTTCTGTATACCATTTAAATTTGAGGGATGCTTATATTTAAGTAGCTTTTAGATGATTACTGCTCGAATACTCAAACGCCAGTTAAATCTCGTAATCATCAAGAAGCTGCCACCTAATACTTTTGTTGAAGCGAGAGGCTTGGGATAGAGTGTGCCAACTGAATAATGCTGTCGCTGTAAGCGGCTGCAGGACATGGATACAACTCCGGCACCTCTATGAACATGAATAAAGAAATTGAAACTACAGAAACTGTAATCTAAAATGCATTGAAATAAAAATATTTTTAAGTGGAAAAATGTGTATTTATTAAATTGGTCCTCACAGTAAAGCTTTGATTTGCCTCAAGTCCTATACGTTGTTGTACTGTGGGTTTCTCCTCAACATAGGGTCCGAAAGTGAAGACATGGACGATAGAGACATTTTTATCCACTTTTTATCACTATTTGAAAAGTTTCTATAGATTTAACTTGATTTGAGGGACCTCGCGACCACTCTCAGATCTAAGGGCTGCTCAAATCAGTTTGACAGTTGATTTGACAGATAAATAACGTTGAGTAGCGTTCCTGTATACGAATTTTACACTGAATGGTGTTTGAGCAGGACTTATTTTGAGAAGCTCTTATATTTAACAGATACTCAAAAAAGACGTTTGGGTATACGAAATTAAAGTTTAGGAGCTGCTCAAACGTTTAAGCAGCTCTCAAATATTTGAGAAGCGTTTGAGTATTCGACCGTACGAGATTTAACTGGCGTTTGAGTATTCGAGCATAAGGTACCTACCTAACTAAACAGTAGAACCTCCGTATTCGGGGGATGGGATGATAGCTGAATCGCTGAATCTGTAGTTTTGTAAATTGCGCCATCTAGCTTGCAAGACAAGAACGAAAGCTTCCAAGATGAAGGCGCTGCGCTGCCATGAAATAAAATACTAGAAAATGTGTGCAAGACCACGCAAGACTAAAACATTTTGTCGCGAAGCGCTCTTGCCTGCTATTATAAAGGGAAATAATTCGGAATGAACTCAACCAGAACTACCATTAGAGGCAAGTCACTTCGCGATGCTGCGTGAAGAGAATAATGCATGAGATCTTACCCTGGCTCCTAGTAGGTTCCGTCACCATTCAACATATTATTCCTTCCGATTCGCATTTGTTACCCTCAAGATGTTAGGCCTCTTGGATGGTAGTGAGTCAATATCTTCCACCTGAAATAATATTATGTCCCCATGATTCTACCGAAGTAGAACCATGGGAACTTAGTCCTTAAGACTTTTAGTCCTAAGCTAAATGTCATAGTATAAGATAATTCAACTGAAAGGTGTTCATGATAAGTTGATACAAAGAAAGTACTAATTTCCTGAGCGAGGTCCAATGGATATTTCCTATTTAACTTTGGACGGGCAATAAGATTACCTATACAATGGTAATTCCTAGACATATCACTTTCTTGGGCTCTGCCTCCTGAGTCACGCAAACCTCAATGGACAGGTAAGCCAAGCATCAATTTCTTGGGCTCTGCCTCCTGAGTCACGCAAACCTCATTGAACAGGTAAGCCAAGCATCAATTTCTTGGGCTCTGCCTCCTGAGTGACGTGAACCTCAATGGACAGGTAAGCCAAGCATTAATATCTTGGGCTCTGCCTCCTGAGTCACGCAAACCTCATTGGACAGGTAAGCCAAGCATCGATTTCTCGGGCCCTGCCTCCTGAGTGACGTGAACCTCAATGGACAGGTAAGCCAAGCATTAACTTCTTGGGCTCTGCCTCCTGAGTGACGTGAACCTCAATGGACAGGTAAGCCAAGCATTAATATCTTGGGCTCTGCCTCCTGAGTGACGTGAACCTCAATGGACAGGTAAGCCAAGCATGAACCAACAACACAAACAACGGTCACTCATGGACATATTAGTTTCTTAGCGAAACACTTTTGCCTCCTGAGATACAGAAACCTCAATGGACAGGCAAACCACATATCAACCAACAACACTAGCAACGGTCACTCATGGACATGTCAGTTTCCTGCAGAAACTCTTCTGACACCATAAGGGCTCGACAGGCAAACCAAGCAACACTATACAAGGAATAAGGAAGTTAAGGAATTGATACTTGGGTCAGGTTACATTTGAGATTTCAATTTGGTTTCTAAATCAATAGGAATACTAGTTCTTGTGTCAGAGATTATTCCCAGAGACAAGCAGTTCAACACCTTCAAATAATAATTTAGTAAAACTAAAATTAGTAGGTACAAAGGGGGCTGTCGAAGCATTATGAATATGGGTTAGAATATATCAACCTCGCCAGAGCGCTAGAAACGTTTAGTTAGGACTATATAGTAATATTAAGAGACTTAGCTTTCGTTTGGTTCCTTTCCAGTTTTTCTCGAGAACACAACCTACCCACCACTTATCACCTTTCGCGCCATTACGAAACTAAAAATGAGACGGACGTCATTTCCTACCATCGTGCCTAGAGCGTTTTAGAGTTGCCATCGAAATTAATACTTTACATTCGCGACTTTCGCGACACATTTCTTTTATCCACTTTTTTATTTGAATCCAGCCTATAGGTGATGTAGAAGATAAAAGACGAGTTTCCTATTTAAACTATTAAAAAAAAACAATAGAATGTTCGTTTTAATGTTCAATTGTTTATTTAAAAAAAAAAAACAATTTAATGTATAATGTAACAGCTGGCAACACATTTAGTTAGCATGAGTCAGTTTCAATTGACGTACAATCCGACACTTCACCAAAGTGAAAGTACTTTGTAGTGATTGGCTTAGCTTTGATCTTAGACGAGGACAGAACCAATCAGTGCATTGACCTTGTATTCTAATAAAGTAAGTTGAGCAATCAGAAACAAATTCTTAGAGCTGTCATGTCAACTAACCGGAAATAAAATAAGTTAGGCTCACGCCACGCGAAAGGTTGTGCGAAATAAGTTGAAATGTTTGAACTTGTATTTAATTTAGGTGTTCTAAAAAGTAAATAAAGTATTTATTAGATAGAAACATGCTTAGAGTATGGTTTGTGGTGTTCGCACTAGTCACACGAGGTACGGAACACTGTTTATAAAATATATATTGGTATGGCACAGTAAACTTTCTCTTGCTTTGTATTTTGAGTTCAATGCCAGCAAATTATGTATTTCAGAGTGCTCGTTACAAGAGCAGGATGGTCCATACAGAGGAAAGTTCATTGGGGCTATCAATACGTACCATCATCAGGTAAATTATTATTTTATTTATTAATACTTTATTGCACAAAATTATAAATTTGTTACAAAGGGTGGACTTAATGCTGAAAGCATTGTCTGCTAGCCAACCCAAACGTGGTGGTGTAGTGAGGAGGTTGGCGTGCGACATTACAGACATTATTATCATCACTTTCACCTAAACTGGTAAACTTAGTAGCTAAGTAACTAAAGTGTTTTTGACTAAGTATAATGTAGATACGTAAGTAAGTGGGTAGTGTAGGTAGTAAGTGCCTAAACTTGCATTTATCGTGTCCAATGAGCTGTATCAATAAATAATTTATATGGATTAAAGTTTCCCAAGTTATTAATAAATCCTGATTTTAGCAACAACGTTATCTGCTGTCACCCCATTAGGTATGTATGTATGTGTGTACAGGTGTCGGGTGAGGTGTATGCGGTGGACGACTGGACTATATTGTTGGTGAACTTCAACTACGACGGCACGGGGGACGACACATTCTTCTGGGCGGGGGACTCGGTGCGGCCGGGGCCTCAGGGCTTCATCGTGCCCGACCAACATGGAAAGTCAGTATCAGGACATTTTTATTCGTTTATGGATAAGTTTTCATTGATCCTTACTTTTACTTTATTGCACATTGGCAGGTAGGTACCTCGGTAATAAGATTTATATCCAACGGTTAACACATTTAAAAACAGACTAGATAAACCAAGTGCACAGACAATATTAAGTGATATACACGTATCAGCTTTAAGCTGCCTGTGTATAAAATAATAATAATAATATTTTCTCATTAAAAGTTGGATCATTATGTTTAACTTTTCATTAAGAAATTGCATCTAATAATTCTGTGCATTCTGAATTATTTTATCTAATCTAATTATATTATAGACATTACAGTCCACTTTTTTGACTTCTAGTTCAATTCTGTAAGAGTTTGTACACAATAAGTATGTTCAACCACAGTTCTTTGTTTACCTAATCTTCTTTATTTTCTGTTGCCTTCTGACCAATAACTGCCTGCATAGGTCCACAGCATTACCTGAGCAGGCCTCATTTTAATCATTATGGGACAAATTCAGAATAACACTTATACCATTCCCCTTCTAAAAAGCTTATTTTATTCACTGAAAACAGTGAATAAAAAGCACTTTTACTCACTGTTTTGGTGTTTGAATTTAGAACACACTAATATGTTTGACCTCCATCTAATTATTGTTTTTGGGCAATCTTTCTTTTTCTCGTTGTCATGATATAAAGTATAGTATGCAACTCTTGAATAAAACGGATTTATACCGAGGGCCATGAACCACTCACGTCGCACAGGATTCTAACACTTGAATGAGTCGTTAGAATCCTTCACTTGCTCGTGATTTATTTATGGCCCTCGCTTTAAATCCGTGTTTTATTCACTAGTTGCATAATATACTATTTCATACCCGTTTATGTCACTTTCCATTCACACTACGAAACAAAATGATGCTAGCCATCGGATTATACCACAATTAACCTGATCATTGAAATAGCGCAATTTGTCTGCCAGTCATCATATCACTCATACTCCACCTGCCTAGGTTCTAAAGCGATCAACTTCAGTTTGTTATATAACCATATAGCACTAACTATGTACTTAAATGTTGTTAAAACAGAACGAACATCTTGGAGCGGTACATAAACCAGGAAGTTCGTCTCCGGCTGCCGGAAGGCAAGCGCGTGTCTCGGCTGAAGTGGGTGTGCGTGTACGACGTGGAGTCGCAGAACTCGTTCGGTGACGTCTACATTCCGGATGAGTTCTCTCCGCCCGCGCCGCACGTGCTGCCTGCGCTAACCGGAGCTGGCCTCTCCAGCCGACCGCTGCAACTACTCACTGCTACCACCATCCTGTCAGTTACACTACACTATTACATACTATACTATACTATACTATTGAGGAGAACACGGTAGGATATGTATCCTCCTACGAAAAGGGAAGATCTTCCATGCTGAGCGACCTTTGTCTCGGGGTCTGAGGACCAATGGATGGTATTCGATAGTATTGCTTGGGTTCAAGCTCCGTGATAACTTCGCTTGCGCGATCTAGGATAGTTCTCATGTAGCGAGCTAGATGGCGCTACGCTATTGTGTCTGGGTGTTACCTATGTATCAGTATATTTAAAAAAAATATGTATTTAAGTATTCTATTAGCAAACTAGTTCCCATAGTATAAGCTTCTCTTAGTTTGGCACTAGAGACCATTGTGTGATATGTCTAAGAATATTTATATTTACTTCTCTCTACTACCATGCATTTAGTTTTTACTGACCAACATCACAAGGGATGTCCCTCATAAAAGCGCTCTAGAGACCTCTCCACAGCCTTGTAGTTAGTTTGCAACTAAAGCCAAATGGTAACCAATTAGTTTCAAACTCGATTAAAAGAGAGCTTACATTTACTCCAAGCTTATATCGGGTTCGGTAATGCAGTAGATGCAGTAGATCTATGGTGTTAATAATGTTGTGTTTGTATTCCAGCATCCCTGAGTTCACGTACGACGGTAGCGGCGGCGAGGTTTACTTCTGGACGGGCGTCGGGCCGCAACCCTCGCCCAAGGGAATGAAGATACCCGATGAGGATGGATAGTAAGTATTATTCACTAATACCTAGTTATGGTTTCCATTCTTGATCATTATGGCTGGATACCTGTGATTTCCATCTGCACCGGCTTGCTCTGGATAAAATCCAATATAGAATGTAGGAGATATTCTCCTATTAGGTTCTTAATTGTCTGTAAAATGTACTTTTATACCATTCTCCCTCTAAAAAGCTTATTTTATTCACTGATAATAGTGAGTAAAAGTGATTTTTATGCACTGTTTTGAGTGAATACCCCCAGGGTATAATATAGTATTGTTGTTGGTAGTGTTGTTGTTGTTGTTGTTGTGATATTGTTGTTGTGCAGCTTGGAGCCGCTGCGCGTGTACTCGGGCGAGGAGGTGCGGCTGGAGCTGGCGGGCGGCGTCACCGTGTTCGACGTCACGTGGCTGGCGGTCTATGACGTCACCGCCAGGGCTGCGCTCGCCAGCGTGCTGCTGCCGGACGGACTCAACGTGCCGCCCTCGCACCAAGCCACGCATCCATACCAGTCAGATATACATATCTACTCTACTATTTCTCTATTATACACTCATTAGACTGCTCCTTCTAATTTTGCGGGGTTATAGTACCCATCAGTAGCTCCCAGATCAACAATTTTAGATAAATTGTACTCTTACTACCTACGTTATTTGATAAGTAGGTACTCTTACTATATTTGTATTGAAGGCAGGCGATGGTTCCTGCGACACAGTTTAACACTTCAGCAGATATCATCGTTTCACATCCTATTTGTGAACTAGACTTGTTTCCTGAATAAATTTTTATTATTATTTTAAATAAATTAGATAAATAGTACGTACCTACTTTATGTTTCAGATCGAAGATGCCTCACTGTAAGCAGCTGCACCGCGACTATCAGGTGTCGTGGGAAGTGTTCGGTCCACAAGTCACATTCGAACTCGCTGGACAGGTGACAACATCACTTATTGCTTATTTTGTACTAGTTAGGCGTGAAGTAATACAGTGCACTTTCAATTATTAAAGCATCAATGCCATTTATATTTGAAATAATATTTATATGCGCAGTAAAATGCGATAGGTACGTATGGCATCACTGATATGATACGTAGCTAAGGCTAATCGCGCACTAGGCAGTCACGCCACCGAAATATTAGGATCAGTGATCGACTAATGCGCGGGCTCCCACATTACACTGTCATAATGTTGGACTGGCTGTCTCATGATGAAAAGCATCCAAGGCTATCTTCACGGTTGGTGGTATTAAAGTGTAAAATTAACTTTTTCTTGTAGTCATGGTATAAAGTATAGGATGCAACTGTTAAATAAAACAGATTTATACCGAGGGCCATGAACCACTCACGTTTTCAGGATTCTAACACTTGAATCACTTGCTATTAAATGTGTCTTTTATTCAGTAGTTGCATAATATAGTATTGTTAGATAGTGCAGTGTAGTGCAGTGCGTAATAGTGCATGTTTCCAGATAGGGTTGGATGAGTACATGGCGTGGGGCGTGTCGGGCGCCGCGGACCGCTCGCAGATGTAGTGCAGTGCGTAATAGTGCATGTTTCCAGATAGGGTTGGATGAGTACATGGCGTGGGGCGTGTCGGGCGCCGCGGACCGCTCGCAGATGTAGTGCAGTGCGTAATAGTGCATGTTTCCAGATAGGGTTGGATGAGTACATGGCGTGGGGCGTGTCGGGCGCCGCGGACCGCTCGCAGATGTAGTGCAGTGCGTAATAGTGCATGTTTCCAGATAGGGTTGGATGAGTACATGGCGTGGGGCGTGTCGGGCGCCGCGGACAGCTCGCAGATGTAGTGCAGTGCGTAATAGTGCATGTTTCCAGATAGGGTTGGATGAGTACATGGCGTGGGGCGTGTCGGGCGCCGCGGACCGCTCGCAGATGTAGTGCAGTGCGTAATAGTGCATGTTTCCAGATAGGGTTGGATGAGTACATGGCGTGGGGCGTGTCGGGCGCCGCGGACCGCTCGCAGATGTAGTGCAGTGCGTAATAGTGCATGTTTCCAGATAGGGTTGGATGAGTACATGGCGTGGGGCGTGTCGGGCGCCGCGGACCGCTCGCAGATGTAGTGCAGTGCGTAATAGTGCATGTTTCCAGATAGGGTTGGATGAGTACATGGCGTGGGGCGTGTCGGGCGCCGCGGACCGCTCGCAGATGTAGTGCAGTGCGTAATAGTGCATGTTTCCAGATAGGGTTGGATGAGTACATGGCGTGGGGCGTGTCGGGCGCCGCGGACCGCTCGCAGATGTAGTGCAGTGCGTAATAGTGCATGTTTCCAGATAGGGTTGGATGAGTACATGGCGTGGGGCGTGTCGGGCGCCGCGGACCGCTCGCAGATGTAGTGCAGTGCGTAATAGTGCATGTTTCCAGATAGGGTTGGATGAGTACATGGCGTGGGGCGTGTCGGGCGCCGCGGACCGCTCGCAGATGTAGTGCAGTGCGTAATAGTGCATGTTTCCAGATAGGGTTGGATGAGTACATGGCGTGGGGCGTGTCGGGCGCCGCGGACCGCTCGCAGATGTAGTGCAGTGCGTAATAGTGCATGTTTCCAGATAGGGTTGGATGAGTACATGGCGTGGGGCGTGTCGGGCGCCGCGGACCGCTCGCAGATGTAGTGCAGTGCGTAATAGTGCATGTTTCCAGATAGGGTTGGATGAGTACATGGCGTGGGGCGTGTCGGGCGCCGCGGACCGCTCGCAGATGGTCGGCGCCGACGTCGCCGTCGCGCGTTACAGCGACGCGCTGCACCAGGGCATAGTGCAAGACTACAACATATCCGCCCAGGCACCGGTACTCATTTCATAACTACTACATTACTGCAACAGACCCAGAACGTGTCACCACGTCACCAATGGGTTTTCATACATTTTTATTTGGCCTGCTCGCATTATTTGGCCAGTACTACATTTTCGATTTATTTCGAGGAAGGTTGTCAAAATAATGCTCTAATATCCAAGCATGTTTGAGAAAGATACATTATTCATTCATAACTCTAAGCAATCCCGGGACCTATAATAATGAAATGACGTGATAATGTTGTGGTGAGCCAGTGGTGAGATGTGATGGATGTGCGTGTTGTGTTCGTGTTCCAGTGCGTGGTTGTATTGGACCGTCGTGCCGGCGTGTGTCGGGACGACGTGCTCGGCGGAGTGAACTCCTTCCAACTGTTCATGTCGCGTCGGGAGGACGGACTCACCATCATTACCTTCAGGCGGTCGCTCAAACCTGGTATGTACCACACACCTGGAATGTACTACACACCTGGGATCTGGTACCATTTGTAGATATATTAGCGCACGCATATCACGATGAAAAAATAAAATAGGTGTAACATTATGTTGCGTGTCCATGTGTGTAGTGTTTGCATCTAGTCAATAGATGCGTTACCCTGTCTCACGTGCACGAGTGGTCAGGTACGTGTCAGGGTGTAGCTGCCGACGTGAGGGGGTCGGGGGGAAGGCCGACGGATGCGGCCATGGACGGGAGGACAGTGGAAGACCAGCTACCGAGCTGGTCTTATATAGACCCAATATCCAGGGATATATGATACTGTTGTAAATTTCATCAGAAATACTTAAAAAGAGACGCAGAGCATCAAAATCTTATTGATTTTACTTGAATCAGCATTACACGATCAAATAATGTTGACATAATGTTGTCATTATGTTGTCATTATGTTGTCATTATGTATAAACATAATGTTGACAGGCGTCATGGCTCAGTCGGTAGTACCTAGCTCTGCCTTCCGTGCTGTGGGTCGTGGGTTCGATCCCCACCGAGAACAAACATTTGTGTGTCGTAAACATAGATGTTTGTTCTGTGTCTGGGTGTTTCTATGTATTATAAGTATGTATTTACAAAAAATAATATGTATGTATGTATTCTATCAGCCATCTTGTTTCCATCGTACAAGCTTTGCTTAGTTTGGGACTAGAAGGCGTTGTGTTAAGTGTCCGTGAATATTTATTATTTATTTTATTATTTTTAAATAAACAAATCAAAAGCGCAACCCAAAACCACCAGAACACAATCTTTTCCAATTCAGATACCATAATAACTATTATACCTAAGCACAGACTCTCCCTCCTTCTCTAAGTCGATGGTGTAGAACCACAGACCAACAATCTCGAACGTCTATCTCTATGGAACGAAACTACTGCGATGCTTCTATCACGAGAGCGAGCGCGTGTCAACGTCAACCTCTTGGCCTAACGTCTAGATGTCCTCTACGCCACGTCATGACAGCGGCAAACCAAAATATTAGGAACAAATAGAGTATTTAAGAATGTGTTTAGACGAGCCGATGGACCGGGAGTGGTCGGTGACGGCGGCGCAGTACGCGGTGTGGGCGGTGGGCCGCCTCGACCGCGCCAGCGAGCCCGCGCTGCACCGCCTCTACCACAAGCAGGACCTCCGCATCCACCTCAACCAGCCCGCCGACATGAACGACTGCTTCAACTTCAACATGTAAGCACCTCCTTTACTTTACATTCATCGATGGGGTGGGGTACCTTCAATTCCTCGGAGAAATTGATTTTTTCAAGTTATACTTTTAATGCGGCTTCCAACTGACAGGCGTTAAACAAAAGAAAAAGAGACAGCCGTTATTTCAACCATCAGCAGCAGAGCTACTGTTGACCGAACAGTGATACCGTTGGACTGCGGTCAGACCGACAACGGGAGCAAGTTCAAATCCAAACCGACATAGACTTTTTCAAACTTCTTACTTTTCATTTTGAAGTGAAAACTTAGTACTGCATATTGGTTAAGTACATAAAAATAAATACTAAATTAATTTCACATTAAACACAGAGCGAGAGTGAATGCGTGGCACTCGAAGTATAACTTCTTCCGCGCGGAGGGACTCCATGCACTGGTATTTTTTTTCTAGTCCGAAGTTACGGAGCTTTGGAGGATTCAGGATACTAGATTTTTTTAAGTTTTGTTAGTAATTAAATCGTAATCCCCTGGTTAAGGTGTGCAATGAAGTATTTAGGATGTAGGTACGTTGTTATATTCCAGCGGTTCCCGTCCAGCAGTGGGTCCGTGGGAGACGGCCCAGCTGTTCGACCCGTCGGTCCGCGTGTTCAGGTTCACGCTGGGGGCTGGAGGCGGCGCCAGGGGGCTGGCGGGCCGGCCGGGGGGCACCCCCACGCCGCTCGCCTGGTACGTCAACGGACAGCTGGCGCCAGATCTACAGCTCAGGCGGGGGCTGCAGTACAGCTTCGAGGTTAGTTCCACCCACCTGCTCTGCTCTTACGATTACATTTTAGCGGTCCCGTAATCGTTACTAACCGTGGGCTTCGTTCCATTTTAAAAAATTGCTTCGGGCCTCCGTGCCGGACCTGGGATTTCCGACCCGGGTTTTGAGTTTATTACACTTCAGAACGGAAGTGACGAAAAGTAATATAACGTATATCCCCCCGAGTGTACGAATTTTTATACCATTCCCCCTCTAAAAAGCTTATTTTATTCACTGAAAACAGTGAATAAAAAGCACTTTCACTTACTATTTTGGTGTATGAATTTAGAACACATCAATATACAGGCTCATCACAGACTCATCGACAACCGAACTAGCTAATGCTTTAATAGACATTGTCCAGAATAAAGTAGACGCGTGTTTTCCACAAAAAATATCACTAACCGTCAAAATAAAATAGCTTGGGTATCAAATGATCTGGTAACACTGGAGCACTTGCTACGCGAAATGGTAGGAGTCGCTCACAAAACCACGAGAGATATATATGACATCTCCATCTCGCTACTACATAAAGCCGCCGCTCCAATATCGGCTATTCTTTCCGTGCTATTCAACAAGTGCCTAAAGGAAGGAGACTATCCTCAACCACTTAAAAACGTAAGAGTGTCTCCTCTATACAAGGGCAAACGCACTACCCGAAAGTGTTAGAAGTGCTACTTCAATGCAATCATTCAAAAAAAAGCTAAAAACATGGCTTGTGGATCAGGCGATATATAAGTTCGAGGATTATTTTAAATAAGAATTTTAATGTTAATTTTTTCAATTTTGTTTATTTACAATTATCATAAAGTAGCTGCATTGTGTGTACCTACCTACCTATTATGTACTTGTAACAGTTTTTTGTTATCAATAAAATACTATGACTATGACTACTAAAAAGGAGGACGTAAATAACTACCGACCAGTGAGCATAATAGCAGGCATAGCTAAGATACTCGAGCACGGCCTCAGTGCGCGGCTCTCGGAGTATTTGTCGAGTACAGCCGCGCTGTCTGATAGGCAGTACGCAGTACGATATCGGACGGGAAGGTCAACGACTGTCTGATAGGCAGTACGCAGTACGATATCGGACGGGAAGGTCAACGACTGTCTGATAGGCAGTACGCAGTACGATATCGGACGGGAAGGTCAACGACTGTCTGATAGGCAGTACGCAGTACGATATCGGACGGGAAGGTCAACGACTGTCTGATAGGCAGTACGCAGTACGATATCGGACGGGAAGGTCAACGACTGTCTGATAGGCAGTACGCAGTACGATATCGGACGGGAAGGTCAACGACTGTCTGATAGGCAGTACGCAGTACGATATCGGACGGGAAGGTCAACGACTGTCTGATAGGCAGTACGCAGTACGATATCGGACGGGAAGGTCAACGACTGTCTGATAGGCAGTACGCAGTACGATATCGGACGGGAAGGTCAACGACTGTCTGATAGGCAGTACGCAGTACGATATCGGACGGGAAGGTCAACGACTGTCTGATAGGCAGTACGCAGTACGATATCGGACGGGAAGGTCAACGACTGTCTGATAGGCAGTACGCAGTACGATATCGGACGGGAAGGTCAACGACTGTCTGATAGGCAGTACGCAGTACGATATCGGACGGGAAGGTCAACGACTGTCTGATAGGCAGTACGCAGTACGATATCGGACGGGAAGGTCAACGACTGTCTGATAGGCAGTACGCAGTACGATATCGGACGGGAAGGTCAACGACTGTCTGATAGGCAGTACGCAGTACGATATCGGACGGGAAGGTCAACGACTGTCTGATAGGCAGTACGCAGTACGATATCGGACGGGAAGGTCAACGACTGTCTGATAGGCAGTACGCAGTACGATATCGGACGGGAAGGTCAACGACTGTCTGATAGGCAGTACGCAGTACGATATCGGACGGGAAGGTCAACGACTGTCTGATAGGCAGTACGCAGTACGATATCGGACGGGAAGGTCAACGACTGTCTGATAGGCAGTACGCAGTACGATATCGGACGGGAAGGTCAACGACTGTCTGATAGGCAGTACGCAGTACGATATCGGACGGGAAGGTCAACGACTGTCTGATAGGCAGTACGCAGTACGATATCGGACGGGAAGGTCAACGACTGTCTGATAGGCAGTACGCAGTACGATATCGGACGGGAAGGTCAACGACTGTCTGATAGGCAGTACGCAGTACGATATCGGACGGGAAGGTCAACGACTGTCTGATAGGCAGTACGCAGTACGATATCGGACGGGAAGGTCAACGACTGTCTGATAGGCAGTACGCAGTACGATATCGGACGGGAAGGTCAACGACTGTCTGATAGGCAGTACGCAGTACGATATCGGACGGGAAGGTCAACGACTGTCTGATAGGCAGTACGCAGTACGATATCGGACGGGAAGGTCAACGACTGTCTGATAGGCAGTACGCAGTACGATATCGGACGGGAAGGTCAACGACGGATGCTGCGAGGGAAGTGGTGCGCCGCGTGTTGGAAGCGCGGGACCGAAAAATGCAAGTAGCGGTCGTGTTCTGCGACCTCTCGAAGGCATTCGACGTCGCGGATCATGACGTTCTTGTCGCGAAACTAGCTCACTATGGTATATGTGGTCCACCTCTACAATTGATGACTAGTTTCATGACTTGTTCATCTCAAACGGTCACTGGTAAGGGGAGTAAGGTAAGATCACAACCATTGTCGAACGATATTGGAGTCGCCCAAGGATCCTCTCTTTCAAATATTGTTTTCAGCCTACTCCTCAACGACCTGCCTGCATGGATTAAAGTCGCGCACATCTTAATGTACGCAGATGATGTGGCGGCTGTAGTAGAGGCTCCAACAGTCGACGCGCTAGAAGTTAAGCTGAATGCTGTGGCGGGTAAATTAGCTGTGGCAGCTATAATGGATTTATTTTGAATGTCCCTAAGACAAATTTTATACACTTTAACTTGGCTGGGCGAACTTACAGGCCTATGTATGTGGGTATCGAAGGGAGGGCGGTTAGTCAGGTTAGCGAGACTGTGTTCTTGGGCTTCACTCGGGACCGGGCACTGACGTGGGAGCACCATATCGACGCGCTGAATAAATAAGGAACGTGAAATTACATACCCACCTACACTATAACAACCTACCTATACTTCACATTTAGTTTTTCATAGGTAGTCTAGCTGACATCCGTCCGGCTAAGATCTTGCTCATACCTCTCAAATTATCCAACCTGACGATACCCTACATACCTACATAATAATGATATCTACTTACCTACATCTATTTTATCTCACTTTATTTATATGATTAATTTGTAACTCATTTAATTACCTAGCTACCTACCTACACTGTGTCATTACCGACTAACCTACCTACTGCATGCACTCCCTAGTGGCTAGAGGTAAGTACCTACCTACCTACCTTACCTATACTATACACGTGGTAGACAGGTAGTTGTTACCCTGTACCCTGTTACGTACTTATTAGCTAAGTACCTACCATCTTATCTAGGTAGACACCTACCAATTAGATAATATAAGTCAATTAAGAAACCATACCTACCTACCTATTTTAGTTTGTATTTTAGTTTGTATTTAGTTTGTACATTATACTTTGGAAGAGTACCTACTATAATACGTTACTATTAGATAGTTAAGATAGTATTATTTGGTTAAGATATTGTACCTACGCCCGGAATGGGTAGACTGTTGAAACTATTCTAAGATAAGATCTCCTGTACACAATTCTACAATAAATGTTTCTTATTTCTTATTTGTATCTCGCTTCTTACACAATGTGTGCCTCTTAAATGAGAATATTTGGGAACCTACCTACCTATATGTTTCATTTACTCAGCAATTCTTGTAGAAATAGGTAGGTATATGTACCTACCTATTTGTACAATGATACCTGTACCTATAAAGGTACTTACATTTCGTACATCTTTCTTATAGTATGGATAGGAAATGGAATAATAATACCAAGAGCACAGATTATATAATACTATAAAGAGTAAGAGAGATGCAGATTCACATTTATAAGAGTGAGGAAAAGGAAATATAAATGTTTTGTCCTTATCGCGTTTCCGACTGGTGGTTTGTGTACAGGACCATTTTGATGAAAATTTTTCCTAAACAAACTCGCGATCCTACAGTTTTCGTGATGTTTTGTGCGAATTTTCGTGATTTTTCATAAAAACTGTGTGTCTGGATCGCGTCTTCTATCGTAACATAATGGTGCATTGTTGTGTTCTTACTTGTAAAAGTAACGATGCACGAAAAGATTAAAATATAAGCTTCCATCGGTAAATAGTGGTTTTGTGCTATAATTTGTCAATAAAACTTTATGACGGAGACGGCACAGTGTCCAGAATTATACATGTAACGGTTGTTTTTGCTTTCTATCGCTTATTTTATTAGATTTCTTATGATTTTCTTATTTCCAAAATTGACTATAGGTTATTGTCAAAGAGAATGCAAAAAGTTATCGTAAACCACACTAATGGCATAGCTTTTCAAACCAATGCAGTCCTATAGAAAAAAGTATCCATCTAGTTTGGCTGGCTGGGTTACACGATTCAAGACCGTAGGGAGTGATTCAAGTGTTAGAATCATCATGGAGATTCATCAAGTGATACATTAGAATCATCAAGTGTTAGAATCATCATGAATCACGACCGTTAGAATCCTTCACTTGCTCGTGATTCATATATGGCCCTCGCTTTAAATCCGTCTTTTATTCACTTATTGCATAATATACTATTTTCTTTGAAGTCGTCCGCCCGCGGGGTGGGCCACATGGACGCGTCCACGTGGGCCACCCCGTGGCCCCACTCATGCAAATAGTTGTTGTCAGGTGTTCGGCGGCAACAACCCGCACTCGGCCACCGAGTACCACCCGCTGGTGGTGACGGCGGAGCCTGTGGGGGGGCTGGAGCGGCTGGAGGGGGGGGCGCAGCGCGCCGTGCGCGTGCTCGCCGGCGTACACTACACGCGCAGGGACCGACTCACTCCTACGCACGGTATGTATACTACAACCCGCGCCGTGCGCGTGCGCGTGCTCGCCGGCGTACACTACACGCGCAGGGACCGACTCACTCCTACGCACGGTATGTATACTACAACCCGCGCCGTGCGCGTGCGCGTGCTCGCCGGCGTACACTACACGCGCAGGGACCGACTCACTCCTACGCACGGTATGTATACTACAACCCGCACAGTGCGCGTGCGCGTGCTCGCCGGCGTACACTACACGCGCAGGGACCGACTCACTCCTACGCACGGTATGTATACTACAACCCGCGCCGTGCGCGTGCGCGTGCTCGCCGGCGTACACTACACGCGCAGGGACCGACTCACTCCTACGCACGGTATGTATACTACAACCCGCGCCGTGCGCGTGCGCGTGCTCGCCGGCGTACACTACACGCGCAGGGACCGACTCACTCCTACGCACGGTATGTATACTACAACCCGCGCCGTGCGCGTGCGCGTGCTCGCCGGCGTACACTACACGCGCAGGGACCGACTCACTCCTACGCACGGTATGTATACTACAACCCGCGCCGTGCGCGTGCGCGTGCTCGCCGGCGTACACTACACGCGCAGGGACCGACTCACTCCTACGCACGGTATGTATACTACAACCCGCGCCGTGCGCGTGCTCGCCGGCGTACACTACACGCGCAGGGACCGACTCACTCCTACGCACGGTATGTATACTACAACCCGCGCCGTGCGCGTGCGCGTGCTCGCCGGCGTACACTACACGCGCAGGGACCGACTCACTCCTACGCACGGTATGTATACTACAACCCGCGCCGTGCGCGTGCGCGTGCTCGCCGGCGTACACTACACGCGCAGGGACCGACTCACTCCTACGCACGGTATGTATACTACAACCCGCGCCGTGCGCGTGCGCGTGCTCGCCGGCGTACACTACACGCGCAGGGACCGACTCACTCCTACGCACGGTATGTATACTACAACCCGCGCCGTGCGCGTGCGCGTGCTCGCCGGCGTACACTACACGCGCAGGGACCGACTCACTCCTACGCACGGTATGTATACTACAACCCGCGCCGTGCGCGTGCGCGTGCTCGCCGGCGTACACTACACGCGCAGGGACCGACTCACTCCTACGCACGGTATGTATACTACAACCCGCGCCGTGCGCGTGCGCGTGCTCGCCGGCGTACACTACACGCGCAGGGACCGACTCACTCCTACGCACGGTATGTATACTACAACCCGCGCCGTGCGCGTGCGCGTGCTCGCCGGCGTACACTACACGCGCAGGGACCGACTCACTCCTACGCACGGTATGTATACTACAACCCGCGCCGTGCGCGTGCGCGTGCTCGCCGGCGTACACTACACGCGCAGGGACCGACTCACTCCTACGCACGGTATGTATACTACAACCCGCGCCGTGCGCGTGCGCGTGCTCGCCGGCGTACACTACACGCGCAGGGACCGACTCACTCCTACGCACGGTATGTATACTACAACCCGCGCCGTGCGCGTGCGCGTGCTCGCCGGCGTACACTACACGCGCAGGGACCGACTCACTCCTACGCACGGTATGTATACTACAACCCGCGCCGTGCGCGTGCGCGTGCTCGCCGGCGTACACTACACGCGCAGGGACCGACTCACTCCTACGCACGGTATGTATACTACAACCCGCGCCGTGCGCGTGCGCGTGCTCGCCGGCGTACACTACACGCGCAGGGACCGACTCACTCCTACGCACGGTATGTATACTACAACCCGCGCCGTGCGCGTGCGCGTGCTCGCCGGCGTACACTACACGCGCAGGGACCGACTCACTCCTACGCACGGTATGTATACTACAACCCGCGCCGTGCGCGTGCGCGTGCTCGCCGGCGTACACTACACGCGCAGGGACCGACTCACTCCTACGCACGGTATGTATACTACAACCCGCGCCGTGCGCGTGCGCGTGCTCGCCGGCGTACACTACACGCGCAGGGACCGACTCACTCCTACGCACGGTATGTATACTACAACCCGCGCCGTGCGCGTGCGCGTGCTCGCCGGCGTACACTACACGCGCAGGGACCGACTCACTCCTACGCACGGTATGTATACTACAACCCGCGCCGTGCGCGTGCGCGTGCTCGCCGGCGTACACTACACGCGCAGGGACCGACTCACTCCTACGCACGGTATGTATACTACAACCCGCGCCGTGCGCGTGCGCGTGCTCGCCGGCGTACACTACACGCGCAGGGACCGACTCACTCCTACGCACGGTATGTATACTACAACCCGCGCCGTGCGCGTGCGCGTGCTCGCCGGCGTACACTACACGCGCAGGGACCGACTCACTCCTACGCACGGTATGTATACTACAACCCGCGCCGTGCGCGTGCGCGTGCTCGCCGGCGTACACTACACGCGCAGGGACCGACTCACTCCTACGCACGGTATGTATACTACAACCCGCGCCGTGCGCGTGCGCGTGCTCGCCGGCGTACACTACACGCGCAGGGACCGACTCACTCCTACGCACGGTATGTATACTACAACCCGCGCCGTGCGCGTGCGCGTGCTCGCCGGCGTACACTACACGCGCAGGGACCGACTCACTCCTACGCACGGTATGTATACTACAACCCGCGCCGTGCGCGTGCGCGTGCTCGCCGGCGTACACTACACGCGCAGGGACCGACTCACTCCTACGCACGGTATGTATACTACAACCCGCGCCGTGCGCGTGCGCGTGCTCGCCGGCGTACACTACACGCGCAGGGACCGACTCACTCCTACGCACGGTATGTATACTACAACCCGCGCCGTGCGCGTGCGCGTGCTCGCCGGCGTACACTACACGCGCAGGGACCGACTCACTCCTACGCACGGTATGTATACTACAACCCGCGCCGTGCGCGTGCGCGTGCTCGCCGGCGTACACTACACGCGCAGGGACCGACTCACTCCTACGCACGGTATGTATACTACAACCCGCGCCGTGCGCGTGCGCGTGCTCGCCGGCGTACACTACACGCGCAGGGACCGACTCACTCCTACGCACGGTATGTATACTACAACCCGCGCCGTGCGCGTGCGCGTGCTCGCCGGCGTACACTACACGCGCAGGGACCGACTCACTCCTACGCACGGTATGTATACTACAACCCGCGCCGTGCGCGTGCGCGTGCTCGCCGGCGTACACTACACGCGCAGGGACCGACTCACTCCTACGCACGGTATGTATACTACAACCCGCGCCGTGCGCGTGCGCGTGCTCGCCGGCGTACACTACACGCGCAGGGACCGACTCACTCCTACGCACGGTATGTATACTACAACCCGCGCCGTGCGCGTGCGCGTGCTCGCCGGCGTACACTACACGCGCAGGGACCGACTCACTCCTACGCACGGTATGTATACTACAACCCGCGCCGTGCGCGTGCTCGCCGGCGTACACTACACGCGCAGGGACCGACTCACTCCTACGCACGGTATGTATACTACAACCCGCGCCGTGCGCGTGCGCGTGCTCGCCGGCGTACACTACACGCGCAGGGACCGACTCACTCCTACGCACGGTATGTATACTACAACCCGCGCCGTGCGCGTGCGCGTGCTCGCCGGCGTACACTACACGCGCAGGGACCGACTCACTCCTACGCACGGTATGTATACTACAACCCGCGCCGTGCGCGTGCGCGTGCTCGCCGGCGTACACTACACGCGCAGGGACCGACTCACTCCTACGCACGGTATGTATACTACAACCCGCGCCGTGCGCGTGCTCGCCGGCGTACACTACACGCGCAGGGACCGACTCACTCCTACGCACGGTATGTATACTACAACCCGCGCCGTGCGCGTGCGCGTGCTCGCCGGCGTACACTACACGCGCAGGGACCGACTCACTCCTACGCACGGTATGTATACTACAACCCGCGCCGTGCGCGTGCGCGTGCTCGCCGGCGTACACTACACGCGCAGGGACCGACTCACTCCTACGCACGGTATGTATACTACAACCCGCGCCGTGCGCGTGCGCGTGCTCGCCGGCGTACACTACACGCGCAGGGACCGACTCACTCCTACGCACGGTATGTATACTACAACCCGCGCCGTGCGCGTGCGCGTGCTCGCCGGCGTACACTACACGCGCAGGGACCGACTCACTCCTACGCACGGTATGTATACTACAACCCGCGCCGTGCGCGTGCTCGCCGGCGTACACTACACGCGCAGGGACCGACTCACTCCTACGCACGGTATGTATACTACAACCCGCGCCGTGCGCGTGCTCGCCGGCGTACACTACACGCGCAGGGACCGACTCACTCCTACGCACGGTATGTATACTACAACCCGCGCCGTGCGCGTGCTCGCCGGCGTACACTACACGCGCAGGGACCGACTCACTCCTACGCACGGTATGTATACTACAACCCGCGCCGTGCGCGTGCGCGTGCTCGCCGGCGTACACTACACGCGCAGGGACCGACTCACTCCTACGCACGGTATGTATACTACAACCCGCGCCGTGCGCGTGCTCGCCGGCGTACACTACACGCGCAGGGACCGACTCACTCCTACGCACGGTATGTATACTACAACCCGCGCCGTGCGCGTGCGCGTGCTCGCCGGCGTACACTACACGCGCAGGGACCGACTCACTCCTACGCACGGTATGTATACTACAACCCGCGCCGTGCGCGTGCGCGTGCTCGCCGGCGTACACTACACGCGCAGGGACCGACTCACTCCTACGCACGGTATGTATACTACAACCCGCGCCGTGCGCGTGCGCGTGCTCGCCGGCGTACACTACACGCGCAGGGACCGACTCACTCCTACGCACGGTATGTATACTACAACCCGCGCCGTGCGCGTGCGCGTGCTCGCCGGCGTACACTACACGCGCAGGGACCGACTCACTCCTACGCACGGTATGTATACTACAACCCGCGCCGTGCGCGTGCGCGTGCTCGCCGGCGTACACTACACGCGCAGGGACCGACTCACTCCTACGCACGGTATGTATACTACAACCCGCGCCGTGCGCGTGCGCGTGCTCGCCGGCGTACACTACACGCGCAGGGACCGACTCACTCCTACGCACGGTATGTATACTACAACCCGCGCCGTGCGCGTGCGCGTGCTCGCCGGCGTACACTACACGCGCAGGGACCGACTCACTCCTACGCACGGTATGTATACTACAACCCGCGCCGTGCGCGTGCTCGCCGGCGTACACTACACGCGCAGGGACCGACTCACTCCTACGCACGGTATGTATACTACAACCCGCGCCGTGCGCGTGCTCGCCGGCGTACACTACACGCGCAGGGACCGACTCACTCCTACGCACGGTATGTATACTACAACCCGCGCCGTGCGCGTGCGCGTGCTCGCCGGCGTACACTACACGCGCAGGGACCGACTCACTCCTACGCACGGTATGTATACTACAACCCGCGCCGTGCGCGTGCTCGCCGGCGTACACTACACGCGCAGGGACCGACTCACTCCTACGCACGGTATGTATACTACAACCCGCGCCGTGCGCGTGCTCGCCGGCGTACACTACACGCGCAGGGACCGACTCACTCCTACGCACGGTATGTATACTACAACCCGCGCCGTGCGCGTGCTCGCCGGCGTACACTACACGCGCAGGGACCGACTCACTCCTACGCACGGTATGTATACTACAACCCGCGCCGTGCGCGTGCTCGCCGGCGTACACTACACGCGCAGGGACCGACTCACTCCTACGCACGGTATGTATACTACAACCCGCGCCGTGCGCGTGCTCGCCGGCGTACACTACACGCGCAGGGACCGACTCACTCCTACGCACGGTATGTATACTACAACCCGCGCCGTGCGCGTGCTCGCCGGCGTACACTACACGCGCAGGGACCGACTCACTCCTACGCACGGTATGTATACTACAACCCGCGCCGTGCGCGTGCGCGTGCTCGCCGGCGTACACTACACGCGCAGGGACCGACTCACTCCTACGCACGGTATGTATACTACAACCCGCGCCGTGCGCGTGCTCGCCGGCGTACACTACACGCGCAGGGACCGACTCACTCCTACGCACGGTATGTATACTACAACCCGCGCCGTGCGCGTGCGCGTGCTCGCCGGCGTACACTACACGCGCAGGGACCGACTCACTCCTACGCACGGTATGTATACTACAACCCGCGCCGTGCGCGTGCGCGTGCTCGCCGGCGTACACTACACGCGCAGGGACCGACTCACTCCTACGCACGGTATGTATACTACAACCCGCGCCGTGCGCGTGCGCGTGCTCGCCGGCGTACACTACACGCGCAGGGACCGACTCACTCCTACGCACGGTATGTATACTACAACCCGCGCCGTGCGCGTGCGCGTGCTCGCCGGCGTACACTACACGCGCAGGGACCGACTCACTCCTACGCACGGTATGTATACTACAACCCGCGCCGTGCGCGTGCGCGTGCTCGCCGGCGTACACTACACGCGCAGGGACCGACTCACTCCTACGCACGGTATGTATACTACAACCCGCGCCGTGCGCGTGCTCGCCGGCGTACACTACACGCGCAGGGACCGACTCACTCCTACGCACGGTATGTATACTACAACCCGCGCCGTGCGCGTGCGCGTGCTCGCCGGCGTACACTACACGCGCAGGGACCGACTCACTCCTACGCACGGTATGTATACTACAACCCGCGCCGTGCGCGTGCGCGTGCTCGCCGGCGTACACTACACGCGCAGGGACCGACTCACTCCTACGCACGGTATGTATACTACAACCCGCGCCGTGCGCGTGCGCGTGCTCGCCGGCGTACACTACACGCGCAGGGACCGACTCACTCCTACGCACGGTATGTATACTACAACCCGCGCCGTGCGCGTGCGCGTGCTCGCCGGCGTACACTACACGCGCAGGGACCGACTCACTCCTACGCACGGTATGTATACTACAACCCGCGCCGTGCGCGTGCGCGTGCTCGCCGGCGTACACTACACGCGCAGGGACCGACTCACTCCTACGCACGGTATGTATACTACAACCCGCGCCGTGCGCGTGCGCGTGCTCGCCGGCGTACACTACACGCGCAGGGACCGACTCACTCCTACGCACGGTATGTATACTACAACCCGCGCCGTGCGCGTGCGCGTGCTCGCCGGCGTACACTACACGCGCAGGGACCGACTCACTCCTACGCACGGTATGTATACTACAACCCGCGCCGTGCGCGTGCGCGTGCTCGCCGGCGTACACTACACGCGCAGGGACCGACTCACTCCTACGCACGGTATGTATACTACAACCCGCGCCGTGCGCGTGCGCGTGCTCGCCGGCGTACACTACACGCGCAGGGACCGACTCACTCCTACGCACGGTATGTATACTACAACCCGCGCCGTGCGCGTGCGCGTGCTCGCCGGCGTACACTACACGCGCAGGGACCGACTCACTCCTACGCACGGTATGTATACTACAACCCGCGCCGTGCGCGTGCTCGCCGGCGTACACTACACGCGCAGGGACCGACTCACTCCTACGCACGGTATGTATACTACAACCCGCGCCGTGCGCGTGCGCGTGCTCGCCGGCGTACACTACACGCGCAGGGACCGACTCACTCCTACGCACGGTATGTATACTACAACCCGCGCCGTGCGCGTGCTCGCCGGCGTACACTACACGCGCAGGGACCGACTCACTCCTACGCACGGTATGTATACTACAACCCGCGCCGTGCGCGTGCGCGTGCTCGCCGGCGTACACTACACGCGCAGGGACCGACTCACTCCTACGCACGGTATGTATACTACAACCCGCGCCGTGCGCGTGCGCGTGCTCGCCGGCGTACACTACACGCGCAGGGACCGACTCACTCCTACGCACGGTATGTATACTACAACCCGCGCCGTGCGCGTGCGCGTGCTCGCCGGCGTACACTACACGCGCAGGGACCGACTCACTCCTACGCACGGTATGTATACTACAACCCGCGCCGTGCGCGTGCGCGTGCTCGCCGGCGTACACTACACGCGCAGGGACCGACTCACTCCTACGCACGGTATGTATACTACAACCCGCGCCGTGCGCGTGCGCGTGCTCGCCGGCGTACACTACACGCGCAGGGACCGACTCACTCCTACGCACGGTATGTATACTACAACCCGCGCCGTGCGCGTGCGCGTGCTCGCCGGCGTACACTACACGCGCAGGGACCGACTCACTCCTACGCACGGTATGTATACTACAACCCGCGCCGTGCGCGTGCGCGTGCTCGCCGGCGTACACTACACGCGCAGGGACCGACTCACTCCTACGCACGGTATGTATACTACAACCCGCGCCGTGCGCGTGCGCGTGCTCGCCGGCGTACACTACACGCGCAGGGACCGACTCACTCCTACGCACGGTATGTATACTACAACCCGCGCCGTGCGCGTGCGCGTGCTCGCCGGCGTACACTACACGCGCAGGGACCGACTCACTCCTACGCACGGTATGTATACTACAACCCGCGCCGTGCGCGTGCTCGCCGGCGTACACTACACGCGCAGGGACCGACTCACTCCTACGCACGGTATGTATACTACAACCCGCGCCGTGCGCGTGCGCGTGCTCGCCGGCGTACACTACACGCGCAGGGACCGACTCACTCCTACGCACGGTATGTATACTACAACCCGCGCCGTGCGCGTGCGCGTGCTCGCCGGCGTACACTACACGCGCAGGGACCGACTCACTCCTACGCACGGTATGTATACTACAACCCGCGCCGTGCGCGTGCTCGCCGGCGTACACTACACGCGCAGGGACCGACTCACTCCTACGCACGGTATGTATACTACAACCCGCGCCGTGCGCGTGCTCGCCGGCGTACACTACACGCGCAGGGACCGACTCACTCCTACGCACGGTATGTATACTACAACCCGCGCCGTGCGCGTGCGCGTGCTCGCCGGCGTACACTACACGCGCAGGGACCGACTCACTCCTACGCACGGTATGTATACTACAACCCGCGCCGTGCGCGTGCGCGTGCTCGCCGGCGTACACTACACGCGCAGGGACCGACTCACTCCTACGCACGGTATGTATACTACAACCCGCGCCGTGCGCGTGCTCGCCGGCGTACACTACACGCGCAGGGACCGACTCACTCCTACGCACGGTATGTATACTACAACCCGCGCCGTGCGCGTGCGCGTGCTCGCCGGCGTACACTACACGCGCAGGGACCGACTCACTCCTACGCACGGTATGTATACTACAACCCGCGCCGTGCGCGTGCTCGCCGGCGTACACTACACGCGCAGGGACCGACTCACTCCTACGCACGGTATGTATACTACAACCCGCGCCGTGCGCGTGCGCGTGCTCGCCGGCGTACACTACACGCGCAGGGACCGACTCACTCTTACGCACGTTATAAAACATATAAGCTATATTTTATTGAAATGAAAGACGTGGATTCTTAGATACAGCTTGACCTCTCCAAACCAAAAGCCGACTTTGGCACGAGGATCATCGTATGCTGGTTGACAGATATTTTGGTGGAAAGTTTCGCACGCGTACGAAGTCGCGGGTATCAAAAAATAATTTTAATTTCTATAATTACCTACCTAAGTTTAAGCCCCAAAACCTTTGCGATACCTGGCAGAGGTGAATAAGTTCTATAGTGCCTCCTATAGTTAAGACCAAATTGTAACACTTACTTATGCAACTAAAAATTTTTTATCTTAAAATTAAAAATATGAAAAAACTAGGCAAATATGCAGATCTACTTTTTTCTAGGGGTTTTCCTTGATCTTTCCAAGGCGTTTGACCCTGTGTCAATCCCTATCTTACTGCATAAATTAGACATGATCGGGATGAGAGGTTGGTTCAACAATCTATTTCGAAGTTATTTATCTGACCGCTCCCAAGCGGTAGTCATTGATGGTCAAATCAGTGATGAACAACCTCTTCTTTATGGCGTCTCCCAGGGAAGCGTTCTTGGCCCCACTCTCTTCTTGTCTTCATCAACGAGCTGTGCAAACTCTTCTTGCCGAATTGCCAAATTATTACTTATGCGGATGGCCCAGCGCTTCTCGTTGATGGAAAAAGTTGTCAAGAGGTACAAATCCTTGCTGACACTGCCCTCCGAGCTGTGCTCAAGCGGCACTCAGAAAATTTTCTAACCCTTAACGTCGCTACGCTAAATACCTTATAAGACCTTTTCCCGTCTAATCGCACCTATCCTAGTTCCTTTTCTTGCTGCGTTCACTTTTACTTAGCACCAAGTACTAATCCTTGGTCCTGCCAACCCCTAGAACGAGTAGGGTTCCAAAATTTAGGTGGTGCTATCGGGCATAAGCAGGGTACCTAATACCAAGTCAACGTCGCTGACGCTTCGAGGTTGCGGAGGAGTCCATTCTTAAACCCGCAGGCCCGACGCGATGAGGCCTCTCTTACGATAACTTGAGGTTTCTAGTCAGGATGAGGCTGATGTTCCTGATGTTTTCCTTAAGAAAAACAAAGGGATCCAACATCCGACTAGTACGTAGGCAGGGATTATCCCAATCATTATTTAGAGCAGAGAGACTATCCCAGGTAAGTGGTTGGGTAAGGTATCGTATCAGATGATGTAAGTGTGCGGTTGTGTTGCAGCGGGTCCGCTGTGCGTGGGCGCTGTGCGCGACACAGAGGACTTGCGGCGTGCGCCGGCGCATACGTTCCGCGCGTGGAACCGCACGCTGCAGTGGAGCTGCGCCGCCGGCCCGCCCGCCGTGCTGCGCCTCACGCCCAACTCCTCCTGGCCCGACATCGTCTACTATCACTCCTTCACGCACACAGGTAATACTACTACTACTACTACTACTACTACCACTACCACTACCACTACTACTACCGCGTCCTCTACTCCACGTGAAGCGCACGCTGCAGTGGAGCTGCGCCGCCAAGGTACCGAGGTGAAAATTCCCAAATCTAGCACATTTACCCAAGTGAATTGATATTGCTTGTTTCGTGGGTAACTCCCATTTGTTCTATAGGACTGTTTTTAAAACTGTTTTTATCCCTGTAGTTCCATGGTAGGACTATTAAAACTAGCCCATTAGGGCTAGTTTTCGTTTCAATAGTCCTACCCAAATGGAAGTTACCAGATATTAGGGATAAAAAAAGTTTTTTTCAAACATGCTAGAAATTAAAGCATTATTTTGACAACCTTCTTCGAGATAAATCGAAGATACGATAAGATACTGGCCACACACACCCATGCAAGCAGCGGCCAGATAAAAACTAATATATAAATAATAATTTATAAGTTTAAAAAACTGGAAAAACAGACTTCAATTTGATACGCATTTATCATCAAATGATGATGATGATGATGATGATGATGATGATAGCAGTTCATTGGGACTGTTCTATTGATCGTAAACACCACAGAAAAGCAAAATACGCAATGTCGTGTACGTGGATGACGTGTTTTTTCCAGTTACTCATAATCAACTGACAAACTACTGAAAAATATACAACCGAATTGATACCTTTTCCTTTTTTGAAGTCGGCAACTTATACTTATCGAGAATCCATCTCATGACTTACCTTCCGGTTTCACGATCAGATGATGATGATGCTGATGATCATAAGATGCATTGGGAATTGTCATAAAATTCATGGGAACTGACTTCTTTGAAACGTTGAACCTTCATCATTAAATAATGATGATGACGATGATGGAAGTTAATTGGGACTATTTTATTGATCGTAAGCACCACAGAAACGTCACAGGAAAGCAAATACGCAGTGTCCTGTAAGTAAATGACGTGTTTTTTCGAGTTATTCTTCTTTAACTGCCAAACTCCTGAACTGATTTTGATAAAAAAATTATGGGACCAATCTGAAGCATACCCTTTCAGATAAAAAAAGAATTTTTCAAATCGGTTTATAAATGACTGAGTTCTGAGGTAACAAACATAAAAAAAAAATACAACCGAATTGAGAACCTCCTCCTTTTTTGAAGTCGGTTAAAAATCCATTACTGTCGTGTTTAGCGGCCAGATAAATTACATACAAAACTCATTACTGTCGTGTTATTTAAAAGTGGAACGATCTTTTACTCCATAACATGGCAACCAAAGAGGTAACTTATCAAAGGTTTTATTCAAATTTCGAACAGGCTTTCAAATAGAAAAGTGATTATAGAAAAAAAAATTAACACTGTGACTTCGTTGTTCGATAATGGTTTAGAAAAGTAATTGTATTTGCAACTACAAAGTTTTGCCTAGGTACTTAGTTTTAATTTCCGCGCATTATTTGAGAAAAGTACTATACAAGCCTTGGCCACAACTAGGCAATGAGGGACTCACGTATGTGTGCCTCGTCTTCCATTGCCTGTTGCGGGCCGCTGCTACATTACTATGTACTATAACAGTTCTAGACGTAACAGTTCTATAAAACAAATGGGAGTTACCCTGTTTCGTCATTCGTAAGACTAGTTAGAATGCCTAAATTTGATTAAATACACATAATGACCATCTAATCTAATAAACTTAATGGAAAATAGTATATTATGGAACTAGTGATTAAAAGACGGATTTAAAGCAAAAGCCATAAATGAATCACAAGCAAGTGAAGGATTCTAACGACTGAAACACGTGATTCAAGTGTTAGAATCCTGAATGACGTGAGTGGTTCATGGCCCTCGATATAAATCCGTTTTATTCAAGAGTTGCATACTATACTTTATACCATGACTACGAGAAAAAGAAAGATTGGAGGTTGTATAGCCAATGCTATACAACCTCCTTGCGCAAAAACAATAATTAGATGGAGGTCAAATATATTAGTGTGTTCTAAATTCAAACACCAAAACAGTGAGTAAAAGCTTTTTATTGACTGTTTTCGGTGAATAAAATAACCTTTTTAGAGGAGGAAAGGTATAAAGTATAGTATGCAACTCTTGAATAAAACGGATTTATACCGAGGGCCATGAGCCACTCACGTTGTTCAGGATTTCAACACTTGAATCATCATTAATCCTTCACTTGCTCGTGATTCATTTATGGCCCTCGCTTTAAATCCGTCTTTTATTCACTAGTTGCTTAATATACTATTTTTTCCATTTACAAATGGAATTTTACCTACGGTTGTTTTTTTACTATTTTTTGTTTATAGTTGTTAAAGCGTTATAGTTTGTGTGCAGGTATGGGCGGACGCATATTCATAGTGGACCGACACAAGCGCAATCTCGGCAGGAAGGGCGCAGAGTCGGCCGCCGCTCTCTCCCTCTCGCTCGCGCCCGTGCTGCTGCCCGTCGCGCTCACTGCTGCCGTCTCACTCGCACGCACGCGCTAGCTACCGCACTTGTAGTTACCGCTTTTGCATTTGTAGCAGCTCAAATGTACTGTGATTAAGAATTAAGTTTTAATCCGTCCAGTTTATGTACCTACTTAGATTTAAGAATACAAACCCTTGACCTGCTCATTATGTATACTTGGGCAGAAACATTGCTGAAATGATCAGTGTATAACAAACACTGCTCTAGATAACGTAAGTCAAATAAATGAATTATTATTCACAATCAAAAAGACTCGTCACAAGTAGTGAAGTCTATTCTGAATATTCTGTCTTCCAATTTACAAAGCTTTATACTATTTAATATGTTTGCTATTATTATTGAAGGGATCTCTATTTTGACTGTAAATATTATTTTGTTAAAAGACTTGAAATAAAACAACATTTAGATACATTTAAATGTATTTTTTTTTGTAATCAGATAGTAAGTACACTTTAAGTTCACAATAAAAAATTTTGTTCATTAACAGTTTAACAAGTTAGACTATCTACTATAGGTAGGTACTACTAGATAAAACCGTGAACAACATCCAGACAATATGATGAACACGATAGTACTACGCCGTTACATGTACTGTTATAAGGGCATGCAGTAACATAATAATTACATTTATACCATTCCCCCTCTAAAAGGGTTATTTTATTCTCTGAAAACAGTGAATAAAAAGCACCTTTACTCACTGTTTTGGTGTTTGAATTTAGAACACACTAATATATTTGAGCTCCATCTAATTATTGTTTTTGCGCAAGGAGGTGGTATAGCATTAGCTATACAACCTCCAATCTTTCTTTTTCTCGTAGTCATGGTATAAAGTATAGTATGCAACTCTTGACTAAAACGGATTTATACCGAGGGCCATGAACAACTCACGTCGTACGGGAGTGATTTCAGTGAATAAAATAATCTTTTTAGAGGTGGAATGGTTATAATATACTACTATACTTCTAGTTGTAAGTCTGATACCTCCGCGGATAACAACCTTACATAATTCCTCTTCTACATTTAAATATATAAAATTTGACAAAAATAGAGCTTGACATTATTTACAAATAACAAAGCAGTTATTTTGAAATGACAGTTCTTAGTACTGCATCATTTGATCACAATAACATTAATAACTACCAAAAATATTATAATTTCGAGCCTTCGACAGTAAACTACGTGAAACCAAAAATTATGATAAATCACTTCTTTTCAATTATGTACATATCTTAAGACGCTATTTACATTATGCTAGTGAGATCGAGTTACTAAGAAGAACCTCTACTGTTATACTAAAGCTCTGCTATTAATAAACTGGATTTAAGCTTGCTATACACCGTGTTTTATCTCCTTCCATTAGATTTTAATGCGCTTGTGAATGCAAAAGACATTAGTATTCCAAGCTTACATCGAGTTTATTAATAAGAGAGATGAATTTTGCCCTAAAGATGACATGGATGAATGTTTTTGTGTCGTGAATATCGAGTTGGATGTACCAGCTGGCCGAGACAAAGTCGAATGTCGACTTATTCACATTTTAATTCACATACATTTTGTGGCTGTGAGACCCACGTCCGTTATTAAAGCATTTAAGTAATAATTACCTGCTGTTTCAAAGTCGAATAAACTCATCGGACAAGTGGTCGAAAGGATATCAAGCAACCAGCGATAATCGCGCAGAACGTGACTACCGACTCCGAACAATCTGATAATCGCAATAGAATCGTACCGGCAGCGTAATGGTGACGTCACACGGCAACCTCACCGCACTGTGTAGCGCTCCGTCTGGCCTGCCCACTAGTGGGACGTGCATTATACGCAGTACACTCAATGCACGCCGCACGACACGCGAGTGTCACGTGTACCTGCATATGTACATACAGGTTTCAAGGCAGGTGCAAGTGCAGGAAGGGTCGCAGTGTGGCGGGCAGACGTGCGGCGACGTGCGGTGCGGCGCCGCGCGGCACGGCACGCAGCACGGCACGCGCCGCACGACACGCGAGTGTCACGTGGTGCAGCGGACGCACGCTGGAGTGCGGGTTCAGTTGCACGAGCTCGGCCGGAGAGTCGCCGAACCGGTTCGGCTGGTCCAGGTGTGCGCCGCACGACAACAGCGTCTCCACCAACTGTACACAAGGACAACAACAACCTGTTACTACTTGTACTGAACGCGGCTCTCACATATAGCATATAGCGTACGCATTGTTAATGCGTGTGTACACTGCTAGTATACCTCGGTAGTGAAGTTGTTAATGCGTGTGTACACTGCTAGTATACCTCGGTAGTGAAGTTGTTAATGCGTGTGTACACTGCTAGTATACCTCGGTAGTGAAGTTGTTAATGCGTGTGTACACTGCTAGTATACCTCGGTAGTGAAGTTGTTAATGCGTGTGTACACTGCTAGTATACCTCGGTAGTGAAGTTGTTAATGCGTGTGTACACTGCTAGTATACCTCGGTAGTGAAGTTGTTAATGCGTGTGTACACTGCTAGTATACCTCGGTAGTGAAGTTGTTAATGCGTGTGTACACTGCTAGTATACCTCGGTAGTGAAGTTGTACGGTATGGCGGCGAGGTGCAGCGGTGTACAGCGCGCTCGGTTGCGGTGCGACACGTCCGCGCCGCACGACACCAGCAACCGAACCACTTCCGACGACGGAAATACTGCTTCCTGGACATTACACAACTACTATATAACTAGCAGTTCGCCCCGAACTGAGATCTCGTGATGGTCGGAGGTTAATAAAATCCAAACAATTTTTATTGACCAATGGTTGTAATAAACTTTTTAATACAGTTGCTCAAAAAGTGGCGTATTGCAGGGACGTATAGCGTTCGGGATGTGGCCTATTACACACTCGTGCTTTTTTTTACCTTTCTCGCACTCGTGCGTTCTCTTTCCCAACTGTCAAAATAATGTCTATTAAAAAGAAAAACCAACCATGACGTATTTACTAAAAAAAATCATAGAAGTTTTTATGATTCATGCAAATACATATATTTCTAAAAAGAAGCTATTTAAAAGAAGCCCGTCAACGAACAGTAGGTATGAATTTGAACCAAACTTGAACGCCCCGGGGCGTTTGCGCCGGTTGACGGGTTGAATTATTTTACAAATTGTTCAAATTTTTATAACTGCTTCAACAAGTGAATAAAGATTTATTCTTTGAAGAAAGTCCGAGTTTTATTTATTTCCTCGCAAATGTGTTATAAAACGTCGCATGACATACGTGCGCTTTGAAAATTACAGCCTCTGCTTTCTTGTTCTTGGCAATATCGCCTCGGCTGTAATTTTCAACTTACCGCACTCATATCATAATGTACTATTTTAATACAGTTGCTCAAAAAAAGGCGTATTGCAGGGACGTATAGCGTTTGGGATGTGGGCTATTACACACTCGTGCTTTTTTTTACCTTTCCCGAACTAGTGCGTTCTCTTTCCCAACTGTCAAAATAATGTCTATTAAAAAGAAAAACCATCCATGAAGTTTTTACTAAAAAAAATCATAGAACTTTTTATGATTCACGCAAATACGTATATTTCTAAAAAGAAGCTACTAATTTGTTTCAATATCAGATTTAATGATTTGATTGAATGAGTTAGGTTAGGTTTCATTTCATTTCATCTCATTAAATTTCATTTTCATTTCATATCAATAAAAAAATTATACTGAAGACTTGGCTGTATGGGCATAGTTCCCTTTGCCTACCTGAATGGGTGAAGAAAAAAAAAAATCTCTGCTTATATTCTATGGTTGGCGCTATTTTTCAGTATTTTTTTTTTTATTAAATGGCTTCATTTTTTCGCAACTGTATTAAAATAGTCGTTCAGTACACGTGCGAAACCGTCATTGCAACTTGTTCCGACTGTCAACCCTCGCCTTCGGCTGCGCCTCGGCTCGGGTACACATTTGTCGGAACTCTTTGCAATGACAGCCTTTCCGCACTTGTAATGAAATATACTATTGCAAATGGCTTCGAAATCGCCGTCTAGGTAAGTACCAGTTTTACTTGAACTACAAAATCATTGAAACTCCAAGAAATGGTAGGTCACGTTATACTTGGTTTGCCAATTGAATATATTTTACCGGCTCGGGCATGTCGTCCGCGAAGTACGTGGAGCGCACCACGGTCAGGCGGCTGCACGCCCAGTGCAGCAGCGAGTCTCCCGTAGCCGTCGCCTCCAGCTGCAGCGACACTAGCCGCGACACCTGCAACCACGACACAAGCGCCTTTACAACACTGCAGCGACACTAGCCGCGACACCTGCAACCACGACACAAGCGCCTTTACAACACTGCAGCGACACTAGCCGCGACACCTGCAACCACGACACAAGCGCCTTTACAACACGGTCAGTGTAAATAGATACTCCTCATAGTGCCAGTCTCTAGACAGTCTGAAGATCTCAGGAGTACTCGTGGACATTACACACAACGCCCTCTAGTCCCAAACTAAGCAGAGCTTGTACTATATGAACTCGATTGCTGATAGAATACTTATATACTTTTTTTTTGTAAATACACCCTTATAATACTAGAGTAACACCCCGACTCAATACAAACATCTATGTTTGGCACACACAAATGTTTGTTCTCGGTGGGGATCGAACCCACGACCCACAGCACAGAAGGCAGAGCTACTACCGAAAAAAAAGGTGAGAGGGTGTGTGTGTGTGTGTGTGTGTGTGTGTGTGTGTGTGTGTGTGTGTGAGTGTGACCTGTGCGCGTAGTTGGAGAGGTGTTGGTGGTATGGGATCCGGGTCGGAGTGCGCGACGTGTATGAGGTGCAGCAGGCAGCGCAGCGTGCGGTCGAACATGCCGCCTTGCACGCGGCACATAGGACGGACCGACAGCAGCCGCTGACATTCTGCAAACAGACATCATTCTCCTTTACATCTGCGTTAACTGCGCAGGACGCGGGATGCAACACGGGAACGGTCACTGCTACTTTCATGAAGTTGTACTTCTAATGCGACTTCCAACAACGTTGCGTTACGGGAGGACATAGTCTCTGTCTCCTTCTATTCCCTCGAATAGAAAATGTAAACGATGAATGTAAACGACTTCCAACTGACAGCGGGGGGAATAGAAGGAGACTAATACGCTACAATCAAAATATAATACATAGTGTTCATGCAACTTTTTACTTTTTATTTTGAAGTGAAAAATTAAGTACGTACTGCATATTGGTTAAGTACATAAAAATAAATACTAAATTAATTTCACATACACAGAGCGAGAGTGAATGCGTCGCACTCGAAGTATAACTTCTTCCACGCACTGGTTTTTTTTGTTTACTTACAAGACTACCAGAAACTTCTTGGTCTAGAAAACAAGGAAGCGGAACCGTAAGTATAACTTTCGTGTTCGTGTAAATCAGTTTGAGCTGTCTGCTTTTAACGTGCAGTAAGATTACGCGCAATGTTCAATGCTTGTGACACACGTACCGGGCAGCGCCTGCGCCAGCCGCTTCAGCAGCAAGAGGGCGTAGTACGGCGTCGCGGTTCCAGCGTCCAGCAGCAGCCGCGTCAGAGCCAGGAGCGTCTGACACGTCTCTGTAACATTCAAGTTCCCAATTAATGACAACACAACTAAGCGGGCTTCGGTAGGGTTCAGAAAAACCTCGCTAAAACTCTCCTTCACAATGACGTTGGGTTTTAAATCGTGCGCCAAGCCTAGCTAGACCGGGCAGATCGTTGGTTAGATCCCGGTTCATAATGAGATTTATGTTGGTAACAATGGATCTAGGCAATCTCACCGGCGTGCAGGAGCGTGTCGCGCTGGATGCGCAGCTCCAACGCCCACATCCACAGCGACACGCAGCGCGTGAACCGACCCGCGTCCGCGTACGCAGCGCCCCTGCAACATTACAACATTACAACATTACAATATGACGCGTGATACGCATCGCGGACTGAACCCGCACACCGGCAGTCGGCTCGACGGACGGCTCACCTGTACATGAGTCGGAACAGCGTGTCATTGTGTTCGGGGCCGAGCACGCGCAGCACGACGAGCAGCGCCTGCGCGCGCAGCCAGTCCGCGTCGTGCGCGTGCGCGTCCAGCTGCGCCTGCGTCGTCCACTCTTGCAGGCCTTGCAGCGCCGCCGCCGGCGCTACCACCGGCCGCTTCGGCACCGCGCGCTCCGGGTCCTGGTGCCGCAGCGCGGTCGCGACGCGCCACCAGTGCGTCGCGACACTAGCGTCGTTGTACTCGTCCAGCACGGTCGCGCCCAGCAGCTCGTACGAGTCGGCGAGTCGCGCCGTGCCTAGCGCCGGCTGCGCCGCCACCAGCGCCGCCACCAGCCGCGTCGCGCCCTTGATGCACGCGAGCTGCAGCGCGTCGTCTCCCGCCGCCGAGCGCAGCGCCGGGTCTGCGCCGGCCGCCAGCAGCAGCCGCGCCACCTCCTCGCGCTGCTCCTGCACCGCGTAGTGCAGCGCGGTCTTGCGCTTCGCGTCCTGCGCGTCGAGCGGCGCGCCGGCCGCCAGCAGCAGGCGCACGAGCGGCGCGCTCTGCACGGCGTTCATGAGGCAGGTGCCGCCGCTGTGGTTGGCGGCGCTGGGGTCGGCGCCGCGCGCCAGCAGGAAGCGCGCGACGTGCGCGTGCGACATGAAGCACGCGGAGCGCAGGGGCGTGGAGCCCGAGTCGGATCGCGCGTCCAGGTCGGCGCCGGCGGCGGCCAGCGCGCGCAGCACGTCCAGCCGGCCGGCCACCGCCGCCGCCCACAGCGGCGTCACGCGGTGCGGCACGGGGTCCGCCGGCGCGCGGTACAACCCGCGCTGCTCGAGCTGCGCGCCGCACACCGAGACCAGGTACTCGGCGCACGGCAGGTTGCCGCGCGCGCACGACACGAACAGCGGCGCCGCACCGTGCCGCTCGCGCGACACCAGCCGCTCGCGCGCCCCCATCGACAACCTGCACCGTCCACACCTAACGTCTCAATCCACCTACCCCAGTTACACAACTTAACTCAAGCTCCATCAAATGACCAATCCACCGATGTTAGCTACCTAATGCCATCTATCTAGATCAGCGGTCGCCGTCACACTTTACTGGCAAATGGCCACACATGACAATGTAAGTGCCAGCGCAAAGTACGTATGTAACAGTGTTTCCACACTTATTGTGCAACACCTTAATTTTAACAATAACAATGACTTTAACGCTTGAAAATGTATGTAGTTTATCAACGTTGAAAAGCAAATCATAGTTATTGTTAACTGGTGCACTATCGTCCATTTCAGTTTTGTCAGACTATCAATTTCAAACGTAACATCAGATTTTGGTTTGACATCCTACTTACTATTATAAACGCGAAAGTTTGTAAGTATGGATGGATGGATGGATTTTTGTTACTCTTTCACGCAAAAACTACTGAACGGATTTGGATGAAATTTGGCACACAGACAGTTTATAACCTGGATTAACACATAGGATACTTTATATCATGGTATTCCCACGGGAACGGGAACTACACGGGTGAAACCACGGGGTGCAGCTAGTGTAGGTATATAGTTGACCATTGAAATATTTGACTTTGTCGCGGGCCGCAGTTTGACGACCACGGATCTAGATCCTATTATAAAACTGTACAAAAAGCCAAAAACTAAAATTAAAGATAACTAGATATGCAGATCTACTAAATAAACGATTCTTGTGCCATTACTGCTACTAAGCTGCCATTTGTTACGAGGTTCATCGTATGCTGATTGACAAATATTTTGGTGGAAAGTTTCACTAGTGACCAATAAGTTTATTTATTTACATTCAGTGATGCCATGGAATACGTCCAACACACTGAGGTGCTATATAAATGGATAACAAAGAACCTATAAATAGAGTGCAGCCGAATACAATGACTTTAATTTTACAAGTAGGTAGGTAGGTACTTCGTGTTCCCTCTCAAATTAGATGCCAAGAGTGATCAAATATTTAAAAATGCCAGGGCCAGATTGTTAAGTTTTTTGTTTTTTAACTTTTCTATAGAAGAAACCAACCAGGTTCTGTCAAAACATGTTCGCAGCTGTATAGAGCCTGGTAGATATGGGCACAGGTGAATAGCAACTCCAGATATTATAGTGTACAAGTAATATGAATAGATGATTATACTTTTATAGCGAGCAATTTAAAGTAGGTAGATTATGAAAAGGCAGTTGTGAATCGGTCATTTTACATTAACTAGGTTGTTAGATGGACTTACCTCTCGATTTCCTCCCGTACTTTAGCGGAGAAGCACTGTCCTTGCGAGTTGTGTCTACACTCCTGCATGATACAGTCGAAGAGCTCTGCACGCGTCCAGCCAGCGGCGGCGGCGGCTCGCTCGTCTGACTCTTCGGCCCCCGAGGCGGAGCCGGAGCCGCCGGACCATGACCCCGAGCCAACGCTCGAGCTGCGAGCGCGACCTAACCTTGCATCCTCTATATCCCCGTCTTCCGCCTCCATTTCTTACGCGCTCGACCAGGCGGGCCCACGCGACCACTATACTTCTGCTGGGCGCCCTGACAGACAGCCTATTTATACTAAGGTACCGGGACGAGAGTTGAGCGGGTGACCTCTCCGTGAGAACAGCTTCGTTCGCTCGGAACTAGGGACACAGACAGACATGAAAAACTACGGCATCGAAACGACTACGAAAAATGCTAACTCATAGATTACTAGGATGCTAGCGTGCAAAGTTCACGAGTTCACGCAGATCAATCTGGATCAATCAAAATACAAAATACAAACACACAAAGAACAACAAAGAAAACTAGTAGTTTCAACTTCAACTTCTTGGTTTGTGGCCTTTGTGGCTAGTTGTCACAATTCTGCCAGTGTCGAGTTCGCTGATGCTAGAGCACAGACGAAGTATCACAATGGACGGAGCCATAAAGACGTTGCCAGCCCGTCCGTCATGTCAACGCATTTCCTTGTTTCCTTATCTATTACTATCACGGACGAAGGATCAATGGACGGAGTGAAATCTTTGGTAGCGTGTCAGTTTTATGTTGGTATGAGTTTCTAAATTTACATTAGTGTGCGTGAGTAGGGAAGAGATACCATTACGAAATATATCGATAAAAAATGGTCGCATACTCGTACTAATCTCGAAACACACTTACCCACACATGGCTCGCTATTACTGTAATTTAAAAATAAGACTGAAACAGGGTTTTAAGTTTCAGAACCTAAATAATAGCTCTTTACTCTTTGTATTCAATGACCTAGAGCCTGTTTCATCCACAGGTTTCTTATTTCTGGACATTTCGGAAACCTAAAACAAAATATTTTATTAGTAACGAATAAATAGGATATTTCTCTATGGGGGAAACCCGTACCCTGCAGTGGGACGCATAAAACGGTTGACGCGACGCGAAATGTCAATTAATGATAAAAACTGCCATTTTAGGGTGCCGGCGTAGGTAAATAGGATTTTATTATAGGTAACACAAACAAGGGTGAAATATAAACAAAGGATAAATCAACATGGTTGTAAATATCGATAAAATCTTAAGGACGCTGCAGGCACATCACTAGCCGGGAGGCGTAAAACAATGTATTTATTTATCATGAATTAAAGCTTTAAATCCACAGTTAACTAAGACTATTTGGTAATTATATGATGCCAGGGACGTATATCTTTCATGTAAAATACATATATCACTTTAAAACTTCATAAATTATGATATTTTTGCCAAAAAAACTTACGTGTGAAATGATAATTCTGGGTCTTCTAGTCCACCTTTGGTTGTTCTTGATGGACAGAACGCAGCACAACACCACATATTTCTTTATACTAATGAATATTCGTTTGTAATAACAATCTTTCTGAATTATTTTAGCCTTTTTACGTACACCGGTAGCAATGTTGTGACCGACTAGTCGGTCACAAAATGGACACGAAGTACACCGACAGCGCGGAGTTGCCAAACTTCCTATAGCTTTCTCTTTTACTCAACGTGATTATCATAGTAATAGAAAAGGACACAAGGCAATGCGTTGACATGACGGGCGGGCTGGCAACGTCTCTATGCCTCCGTCCATTATGATCCTTCGTCTGTGATTACTATGATAATCACGTTGAGTAAAAGAGAAAGCTATAGGAAGTTTGGCAACTCCGCGCTGTCTGTGTACTTCGTGTACCGACTAGTCGGTCACAACATTGCTACCGATGTACGAAAAAGGCTAAAATAATCCAGAAAGATTGGTATTACAAACGAATATTCATTAGTCTAAAGAAATATGTCGTGTTGTGCTGTGTTCTGTCCATCAAGAACCACCAAAGGTGGAGTAAAAGACCCAGAATTATCATTTCACACGTAAGTTTTTTTAGCAAAAATATCTTAATTAATGAAGTTTTAAATATAGGTATAGGTGATATAGGTATTTAACATGAAAGATATACGTCCCTGGCATCGTATAATTACCAAATAATCGTAGTTAACTGTGGATTTAAAGCTTTAATTCATGATAAATAAATACATTGTTTTACGCCTCCCGGCTAGTGGTGTGCCTGCAGCGTCCTTAAGATTTTATCGATATTTACAACCATGTTGATTTATCCTTTGTTTATATTTAACCCTTGTTTGTCTTACCTATATTTAAATCCTATTTACCTACGCGGGCACCCTAAAATGACAGTTTTTATCATTATTTAACATTTCGCATCGCGTCAACCGTTTTATGCGTCCCACTGCAGGGTACGGGTTTCCCCCATAGAAATCTCCTATTTAATAGTTACTAATAAAATATTTTGTTTTAGGTTTATTACAACCATTGGTCAATAAAAATTGTTTGGGTTTTATTAACCTCCGACCATCACGAGATCTCAGTTCGGGGCGAACTACTAGTTTTAATTTATTATTATAACAAGTACTGAAACGATCAAGGCACTCTTGGTGGTAAGAGATCATGCCTGCCCATTGTAGTGCTATAATATAGGTATAACTTTTTTATCGTCAAACCTAAAAACTTTAGACTGTACATCTATGTTCCTACACATAAATGAGTATGTAAATATTTTATGACTTTATTAGTTTCCGCGAATTAAACCTTCTTTTCTTGCCCTAAACTCGTGTTTGATTTATTTTGTTTTCCTGCAACTTAATTTCCTTGATAGGTAAGCTATGTACGAGGGTCCAAGCGTTCAGCCAACAGTAGCTAAATTATTACATTCAATTTCTTTTTTTACTACTGACAACATAGGCCATTTGCCCACCAGCTCACCGGATGTTAAGTGACGCTGTAGTCGAAGAGGGTAAGCATGCCTAGTCTGTGAGGCTATGGGAACACACCGTTAGATGATTGGCGACAGATTAGTTTCACACATAGTTTTTTTTTTTTAGTTTCGTGTGATATGATTTTAATATTCAAATAATTATCATAATTCATAGTTGGGACTGGGATTCTCGGACCTTTAATAACTTAAGATAATTCCTTCTACAGAATTGAATGTTTAAAGGATGACCCAGGGTTAAGAACTTTCAATTAGACAGGATTTAAGTCATTGAATACAAAGAGTAAAGTTAAGTGTGTTTCGAGATTAGTACTAGTATGCGACCATTTTTTATCGATATATTTCGTAATAGTTTCTCTTCCCTACTCACACACACTAATGTAAATTGAGAAACTCAACCAACATAAAACTGACACGCTACCAAAGATTTCACTCCGTCCATTATGATACTTCGTCTGTGGAAATGACGGACACCGACGCCAAGAAGAAGAGAAGAAACCTCTGAATGAAATTCACAAACAAACCAAAACAAACAAAGTCAACAAACAAAATTTTCTTAGGTTTTGTTAGAAAAAATAACTTCGTTCGTTTTGGCCGGAGAAGGAGAATCTAAACTGATCCCTGATCCTCGAAAGTCAAGATATCTAGGTAGAGAGTACCTACCTATTTATCACACATCCGATAAAATGAGCGACGAGGAAGACTTCGAAGAGTTTCCTTCAATAACAGTGAATTCCTCCATCCATGAATCGGTAAGTAGGCTCAATTTCCTTTAGGTGAGTCGAGTTAGGGCGTTGAATTAATTTTCTGTCTACTAGATTAGTCTAGATCTTCTGAAGAAAACAACTATGTACATATGACTAAATGTTTTTTTTTTATCGTAAAGTACGCCTACTTAGGCATAGGCAGGCACGTTAGTGAATCTCCGCGCTACCTGGGGGGTAGGGTAGTCCTCCCCATGGCATCCCTCCTCCATGCTAGGTACCTACCTACTATTTATTAAATTGCCATGTAGTCTGAATTGAGCCTCAGGCAAGCATATATATATTTTTTCAGTTCTGTATTCAATGTTTTTGAGTATTGTGTGTGAATAGGGGCAGAGATGAGTGCATGTCCATTGTCTATCCGTGTGGATACATTGCAGAGTTCGTTTAGCATGCCAAGTGCTGAGGCGCTGGCCACGGAGCGCGCGCGCGAAGCCGAGTGCGAGAGCGCACTGCTGCGACTGCGCGAGGAACACGACCGCGCCGACAGAGAGGTACCCACACCTACCGCCTCTCCCATTTATTATTTTGCCACACTACCTAATAACGAATACATACATATCATACATACCACAACTATATTGACTAGAGGCTCCACACAAACTGCCCAGATTCGAGACTAGGAATAATCTAGAGAACCCGAATGGTTGAGAGCACGTTGAAAACTATAGACTAAAACATACTGTTCAACTATACACCAGCTGACTTGAACGTCTCATGACTTGTGAGATGTGTGGTTAAGTTGTTATTCAACAAATTGGTGTTTAGAATATTTCTTTGGCTTGATAATTTAAAGATTGGGTGGACTGTGGAACGGCGTCAACAGATGTTCATATCTAGCAGTGGATTAAAACGGCTCATGTTTATAATGGTGTTGATCTCCATCTGTTTATTCGTCCTTGTATGTAATGTTATTCTTTTATCTGTTTTTTTTTGACACATTTTATTTTTGTTTGTTCTATATAATTCTTAGCTTTATTATTATAATTATTTATTTTCCTAGATTTAAGTTTTACTCAAGTTTATTCACAATACCTATTATTAATGTTATTCTTATTCTAGAAATTGACTTAGGTAATTTGCCTCTTAGTCTGATTGTATTTTTATATCACTATTTATTACTATTTTTATACTATTAATTGGCCCAGGCCGTTCTGATTGTGTATAATAAATAAATAAATGGTTTTGTGAATGTGGATCTCGGTTGTGATGTGGTAATGTTACGTGGTGTGTGTGTGTAGTGTGCGGGTGTGTCAGTGAGTAGAGTGTGCCAGTCGGACTCGAGTGGGTCGGAGGGCGAGGCGGGCGCGGCGGCGGCGCTGGCGGCGGCGGTGCGCGGCCTGCGCGTCGCCGCCTCGCCGGGGACTCGCCTCGCGCCGAGCCCCGTCCTCACGCACGCACTCGCCGCACACCGACCCGCAGATGTACTACTGCCTGCATACCAGGACGCACTACAACGATCTACAGGAAACCATGCGCACTCACTCACCGACCAGGTATCCTACTTACTTACAACACAAGTCCTACTAATACTAGTAGTTTGCCCCAAACTGAGATCTAGTGGTGATCAAAGGTCAATAAAACCCAAATCAATTTTTATTGACCAATGGTTGCAATAAACTTTGCAAATCGCATCGAAATCGCCGTCTAGCTAAGTACCAGTCTCACTTGAACTACAAAATCATTGAAACTCCCAAGAAACGATAGCTCACGTTATACTGGATTTGCCAATTTTATAATCTTTACAACAACTCAAAAACTATTAGACCTAGAATCAAAATAAAACGGTTTTGGAATGTCTAAACAAAACCCTATCATATGAAACCCAACTTGATATTATTGTACGACTTTTTTTAGACCCTTTGGACCCTCGATAACTTCACGACCCGTAGACCGATGTACTTCATTTAACATCCTACATCAACAACAGGTCTCAAGCTGTTGTCGTAAGTAATTATGTGTCCAGCTGGGTTTCCATTCCCAGTGGTGTTCCTCAAGGGTCATAACTTGGACCCCTGCTCTTTTTAATATTTATTAATGATATTTCTAACTGCTTCCTCAACAGCCACTTGCTCTGCTTCGCTGACGATACGAAGATATATAAAATCATTGAATCCCCTGAAGATGTGTTTAACCTTCAAGAAGACCTGGCGCGACTTGACACACACATACTGCGCTGACAACAAGCTTGATCTTAACCCATCTAAATGTTCAGTTGTGACGTTTTCACGCAAAAGAAACATAATTAAATCCTTATATCTATTAAAACAACAAACTCTTCAGGAGTGTAAGGTCATTAGAGATCTTGGAGTGCTCCATGATTCGAAGCTTCTCTTTGATTCTCACATCGACTCCATTGTCAGCAAAGCCTCTAAAGCCTTAGGGTTTATAATGCGAAGCTCTGCAAGCTTCCACCGAGCCAAAACCTTTAAAATATTATACTGTACTTTTGTTCGTAGCATCTTAGAATATGCATCTCAAGTGTAGACCCGCGATATCTCACCTATGCAAGAATTGAGCGCATTCAAACTAAAATCATAAAATATCTCTGCTTTCGTTTAAAAATTCCATATGATTCTATCAACTACCTAGACTTATGTAGAAAATTCCACTTTCTCCCTCTCAGCAAGCGACGTGAAATAGCCGACCTAACCCTTTTATTCAAAATTACTAATAATAAAATTAATAGCCCCGATCTTCTCAGTAAAGTCAGTCTTGCTGTACCACGTAAACGAGGTAGATTTAACCCTCGCATCTATATATCAATAGTTGGAACCAACTATCGTCAAAATTCGTTTCTATGGCGAGTTGGCGATAATTTCAATAAACTATCAAAGCAAATTTATCTGGATCTGTTTTGCTCCAGTGTGGAATCCGTGAGGCGGCGGCTGAGTAGCGACTTTTTTTCGCAATAATGAGGCTAAACCTTTTTTCTTTCTATTCTCTTTATCAAGATGTTTTTACTTTTTTATCTTTCTGCTCTTATTGTTTTTATGTTTTGTTCAAATTTTTTATGTATCTATTTCTTTTCTACTCGTGAAAACCTTTAATTGGCCTACTGTTTCCATTTTTGTACCTAATCTATGTTATGTGCTGTCGGTTTTCCTATAACTAATAAATAAAATAAAAAATAAAAAATTAACAAACCAGTAAAACTTAAGAGATAGTACCGTATACCTACCGAATTCTGTGAAGATCGGATAAGCTGTTCAAAAAATCTCGACGAACAAACATACAAACTTATAAAGCATTTTTGTCCAAGTTGTCACTAAGATCTCGTTCGCTTCGCTCACTCGATCAACTAATAAATTAGACAACTTGAGAGCCCGCTACCCAAGTTATTAACATTTCCAGATCACAGCGAGCATTTCTGAAATGATCCTAGAAGCGGTCAGCTCCGAGGATGTTCAAGTGTGGGATTCGGAGGAACTCCTGAGCATGTTGGGGTGGGTGTGCTCTGCGCTGTGCACTCCCTCGGCGGCGCGGGCGGGGGCAGGCCGGCGGCGCGAGCTAGTGCGCGCGTTGCATTCACTTATAGAGGATGTCGCTACTGATGATCAGGTGAACACCCTACCAGCGCGGCGGCGACAACTCTACTCTGTCTCGAGCTAGTGCGCGCGTTGCATTCACTTATAGAGGACGTCGCTACTGATGATCAGGTGACACCATCCTACCGGCGCGGCGGCGACAACTCTACTCTGTCGCGAGCTAGTGCGCGCGTTGCATTTACTTATAGAGGATGTCGCTACTGATGATCAGGTGAACATCCTACCGGCGCGGCGGCGACAACTCTACTCTGTCGCGAGCTAGTGCGCGCGTTGCATTCACTTATAGAGGACGTCGCTACTGATGATCAGGTGACACCATCCTACCGGCGCGGCGGCGACAACTCTACTCTGTCGCGAGCTAGTGCGCGCGTTGCATTTACTTATAGAGGATGTCGCTACTGATGATCAGGTGAACATCCTACCGGCGCGGCGGCGACTACTCTACTCTGTCGCGAGCTAGTGCGCGCGTTGCATTCACTTATAGAGGATGTCGCTACTGATGATCAGGTGAACATCCTACCGGCGCGGCGGCGACAACTCTACTCTGTCGCGAGCTAGTGCGCGCGTTGCATTTACTTATAGAGGATGTCGCTACTGATGATCAGGTGAACATCCTACCGGCGCGGCGGCGACAACTCTACTCTGTCGCGAGCTAGTGCGCGCGTTGCATTTACTTATAGAGGATGTCGCTACTGATGATCAGGTGAACATCCTACCGGCGCGGCGGCGACAACTCTACTCTGTCGCGAGCTAGTGCGCGCGTTGCATTTACTTATAGAGGATGTCGCTACTGATGATCAGGTGAACATCCTACCGGCGCGGCGGCGACTACTCTACTCTGTCGCGAGCTAGTGCGCGCGTTGCATTCACTTATAGAGGATGTCGCTACTGATGATCAGGTGAACATCCTACCGGCGCGGCGGCGACAACTCTACTCTGTCGCGAGCTAGTGCGCGCGTGGCATTCACTTATAGAGGATGTCGCTACTGATGATCAGGTGAACATCCTACCGGCGCGGCGGCGACAACTCTACTCTGTCGCGAGCTAGTGCGCGCGTTGCATTCACTTATAGAGGATGTCGCTACTGATGATCAGGTGAACATCCTACCGGCGCGGCGGCGACAACTCTACTCTGTCGCGAGCTAGTGCGCGCGTTGCATTTACTTATAGAGGATGTCGCTACTGATGATCAGGTGAACATCCTACCGGCGCGGCGGCGACTACTCTACTCTGTCGCGAGCTAGTGCGCGCGTTGCATTTACTTATAGAGGATGTCGCTACTGATGATCAGGTGAACATCCTACCGGCGCGGCGGCGACAACTCTACTCTGTCGCGAGCTAGTGCGCGCGTTGCATTTACTTATAGAGGATGTCGCTACTGATGATCAGGTGAACATCCTACCGGCGCGGCGGCGACTACTCTACTCTGTCGCGAGCTAGTGCGCGCGTTGCATTCACTTATAGAGGATGTCGCTACTGATGATCAGGTGAACATCCTACCGGCGCGGCGGCGACTACTCTACTCTGTCGCGAGCTAGTGCGCGCGTTGCATTCACTTATAGAGGATGTCGCTACTGATGATCAGGTGAACATCCTACCGGCGCGGCGGCGACAACTCTACTCTGTCGCGAGCTAGTGCGCGCGTTGCATTTACTTATAGAGGATGTCGCTACTGATGATCAGGTGAACATCCTACCGGCGCGGCGGCGACAACTCTACTCTGTCGCGAGCTAGTGCGCGCGTGGCATTCACTTATAGAGGATGTCGCTACTGATGATCAGGTGAACATCCTACCGGCGCGGCGGCGACTACTCTACTCTGTCGCGAGCTAGTGCGCGCGTTGCATTCACTTATAGAGGATGTCGCTACTGATGATCAGGTGAACATCCTACCGGCGCGGCGGCGACAACTCTACTCTGTCGCGAGCTAGTGCGCGCGTTGCATTTACTTATAGAGGATGTCGCTACTGATGATCAGGTGAACATCCTACCGGCGCGGCGGCGACAACTCTACTCTGTCGCGAGCTAGTGCGCGCGTGGCATTCACTTATAGAGGATGTCGCTACTGATGATCAGGTGAACATCCTACCGGCGCGGCGGCGACTACTCTACTCTGTCGCGAGCTAGTGCGCGCGTTGCATTCACTTATAGAGGATGTCGCTACTGATGATCAGGTGAACATCCTACCGGCGCGGCGGCGACAACTCTACTCTGTCGCGAGCTAGTGCGCGCGTTGCATTTACTTATAGAGGATGTCGCTACTGATGATCAGGTGAACATCCTACCGGCGCGGCGGCGACAACTCTACTCTGTCGCGAGCTAGTGCGCGCGTGGCATTCACTTATAGAGGACGTCGCTACTGATGATCAGGCGAACATCCTACCGGCGCGCGTGCGCCGCCGCATTGGGATTTTTTGAAGTTATACCTCTAATGCGACTTCCAACTGACAGGCGTTATACGGGAGGACATAGTCTCTGTCTCTACCCCTAACTCATAGATGGCTGTGTTCAGCATTTTTTGAAATACGACTTTCCTGACAGCGTTAAACAAAAGAAAAAGAGTCATAGCCGTAATTTCAACCTTCAGCAGAAGACCAAGTTTAAATCCAAACCGCATTATAGACATTTTGCTACTTTTTATTTTGAAGTGAAAATTTAGTACTGCATATTGATTAAGTACGTAAAAATAAATACTAAATTAATTTCACATTAAACACAGAGCGAGAGCGAATGCGTGGCACTCGAAGTATAACTTCTTCCGCGCAGAGGGACTCGCTGGTTTTTTTTCTATCTTGTAAATAATTTGATACCGTGCTTCCCGAATATTCGGGATTACTAGTAGTTGTTGTTGTATTGCAGATGATGTCGATAGAAGCGCTGCTGGTGTCGTGTGTGGGCGAGGCAGACGCCGGCGCCGCCCTGCAGCTGAGCGACGCGCTGCGAGCCGCGGGCGGCGGCACGCGCGCCGACCGACTCGCGCACGCACTCACACACGCAGCGCTAGCGCACCTCGCCGCACTCACACCTGCACAGGTATCATGTACACTCACACCTGCAGCTGAGCGACGCGCTGCGAGCCGCGGGCGGCGGCACGCGCGCCGACCGACTCGCGCACGCACTCACACACGCAGCGCTAGCGCACCTCGCCGCACTCACACCTGCACAGGTATCATGTACACTCACACCTGCAGCTGAGCGACGCGCTGCGAGCCGCGGGCGGCGGCACGCGCGCCGACCGACTCGCGCACGCACTCACACACGCAGCGCTAGCGCACCTCGCCGCACTCACACCTGCACAGGTATCATGTACACTCACACCTGCAGCTGAGCGACGCGCTGCGAGCCGCGGGCGGCGGCACGCGCGCCGACCGACTCGCGCACGCACTCACACACGCAGCGCTAGCGCACCTCGCCGCACTCACACCTGCACAGGTATCATGTACACTCACACCTGCAGCTGAGCGACGCGCTGCGAGCCGCGGGCGGCGGCACGCGCGCCGACCGACTCGCGCACGCACTCACACACGCAGCGCTAGCGCACCTCGCCGCACTCACACCTGCACAGGTATCATGTACACTCACACCTGCAGCTGAGCGACGCGCTGCGAGCCGCGGGCGGCGGCACGCGCGCCGACCGACTCGCGCACGCACTCACACACGCAGCGCTAGCGCACCTCGCCGCACTCACACCTGCACAGGTATCATGTACACTCACACCTGCAGCTGAGCGACGCGCTGCGAGCCGCGGGCGGCGGCACGCGCGCCGACCGACTCGCGCACGCACTCACACACGCAGCGCTAGCGCACCTCGCCGCACTCACACCTGCACAGGTATCATGTACACTCACACCTGCAGCTGAGCGACGCGCTGCGAGCCGCGGGCGGCGGCACGCGCGCCGACCGACTCGCGCACGCACTCACACACGCAGCGCTAGCGCACCTCGCCGCACTCACACCTGCACAGGTATCATGTACACTCACACCTGCAGCTGAGCGACGCGCTGCGAGCCGCGGGCGGCGGCACGCGCGCCGACCGACTCGCGCACGCACTCACACACGCAGCGCTAGCGCACCTCGCCGCACTCACACCTGCACAGGTATCATGTACACTCACACCTGCAGCTGAGCGACGCGCTGCGAGCCGCGGGCGGCGGCACGCGCGCCGACCGACTCGCGCACGCACTCACACACGCAGCGCTAGCGCACCTCGCCGCACTCACACCTGCACAGGTATCATGTACACTCACACCTGCAGCTGAGCGACGCGCTGCGAGCCGCGGGCGGCGGCACGCGCGCCGACCGACTCGCGCACGCACTCACACACGCAGCGCTAGCGCACCTCGCCGCACTCACACCTGCACAGGTATCATGTACACTCACACCTGCAGCTGAGCGACGCGCTGCGAGCCGCGGGCGGCGGCACGCGCGCCGACCGACTCGCGCACGCACTCACACACGCAGCGATAGCGCACCTCGCCGCACTCACACCTGCACAGGTATCATGTACACTCACACCTGCAGCTGAGCGACGCGCTGCGAGCCGCGGGCGGCGGCACGCGCGCCGACCGACTCGCGCACGCACTCACACACGCAGCGCTAGCGCACCTCGCCGCACTCACACCTGCACAGGTATCATGTACACTCACACCTGCAGCTGAGCGACGCGCTGCGAGCCGCGGGCGGCGGCACGCGCGCCGACCGACTCGCGCACGCACTCACACACGCAGCGATAGCGCACCTCGCCGCACTCACACCTGCACAGGTATCATGTACACTCACACCTGCAGCTGAGCGACGCGCTGCGAGCCGCGGGCGGCGGCACGCGCGCCGACCGACTCGCGCACGCACTCACACACGCAGCGCTAGCGCACCTCGCCGCACTCACACCTGCACAGGTATCATGTACACTCACACCTGCAGCTGAGCGACGCGCTGCGAGCCGCGGGCGGCGGCACGCGCGCCGACCGACTCGCGCACGCACTCACACACGCAGCGCTAGCGCACCTCGCCGCACTCACACCTGCACAGGTATCATGTACACTCACACCTGCAGCTGTTCACACACATATTATTACACACTCAACCACACCACTCGTAAACCAACTAATTCCCTCTCTCTCACGTGGCTTCTTTCTTGTTTTATATAAATTGGAGAGGGTTTGGTATTTTGTATTCTTCTCAGTATATTTTTTTCCTTTTTTTGATTAGTTTGTTTTTATATTTCTTTAAGTTTCAAATGTTTCTAGTTTTTTATTTTTTTCTCTGTATCTGAACAAATAAATCATTGGTTCCTTGTTGTTGGGCGTTGAGGCTGTTACTCAGTTTTTATAACTTTTGCAGTCTCCTCGTTTTAATCTTGTACCTAGTGCACACTGTACATTGTTCTGAATACTGTATATTATTTATTAATAATAGTTTACAAGTAATCAGGTCGCTCCACCGGTGACTGTGATAGTGTAACTTGTACGTTATGCAGGATCGTTCAATGGAGGAGATCGGTCTTGCATTGACGGGTAGTTGGCGCCGCTTGCCGCCGCCGCAGCAGTACCTCGCGCTGCAGCTGGTGGCGCGAGGTGGTGCAGGGGGTGCGGGGTGTGCAGGGTGTGCGGGGGGTGCAGGGTGTGCGGGGGGTGCAGGGGGAGGGGGGGGGCTGCTCGGCGCGCTGGCGCAGGCCGCGCCCGCGCAGCGCGCACAATCTACTGATCAACTGAAGGTTTGTTCGCACTCGTCTTACTTCATGCGTAACTCGTTAGGTCAATCGAATATTGAATCCAACCTCCTAATGCACTGTTTTTGAAACAAAGACTTTAGTATCCCATAGCATGGTGGACGTTAGTGGACCAGCACCCTTATCGGGAAGTTAAGCTGGTAATAATGGAGTTCGAACCTTTGGACATCAATTTAACAACTTTAGCATTATCCAAACCGATTAAAACTTATGTAATGAATAATTAGTAACATGTGGCTTTAACTTATCTACTTGTTCATTCTTCATTAATGATTTGAGTCATGCTAAAGTTTACAAGTTTCACTGCTCAATAACTAGGTACGGGTGCAGTGTGGAGTTGAGTTAGGTAACCGCAACCTTTGCAATATCTGATTGAATAAGTACCTAGTCAATAAGATATTGAATAGGTCCCAAGAGATATGTTTGTGTGTGTGTGCAGGTGCTGGTGGCTGCTACCAAGCTGCAAGTGCTGTTCCATGTCAATAAGTGAAATGTATTATTCTACGTCAATAAGTGTTGCCTAATGACAAAAATGTTACGCCAAATAACAACATACTTACCCACTGTTTAGCCTACTAATTATAACTCTAATCATAACAAGTAATAAGACTGATTAAGGTACAAAAAGTATAATAAAAAGTTTAAAAATTGCAGATCATTTCATTACAACAGATCACAGATTAATTTTAGATTTAGATAAATTAGACATAATAGTTTGTTATACATGGTTATACTTACAAAATTACACTTAACTATTATTTGCTTTCATAATTTTTGTTTGGGTTTGTTTCAATGAGTGAACTGAACGTAAGAACAACAAGTTGAACACGATCAGTACAGGGTGTACAAGGTAGTCAGACGTGCGGCAAGTCTATCACGAGTCTCGCGACCGGCAACGTGACCGCCGACCACAGCACCGGCCGTCGGTACGTGTGCCGCAACCGCCAACTGTAACAACGACGTCATCACTCAACACAACGGCTCGTGCAGTACGGCTCGTGCAGTGGGCTGCAGGTCGGTGCAGGCCGCCTGCAGCGCGTGCACTCACCCGTTGGCGTGCAGTACGGCTCGTGCAGTGGGCTGCAGGTCGGTGCAGGCCGCCTGCAGCGCGTGCACTCACCCGTTGGCGTGCAGTACGGCTCGTGCAGTGGGCTGCAGGTCGGTGCAGGCCGCCTGCAGCGCGTGCACTCACCCGTTGGCGTGCAGTACGGCTCGTGCAGTGGGCTGCAGGTCGGTGCAGGCCGCCTGCAGCGCGTGCACTCACCCGTTGGCGTGCAGTACGGCTCGTGCAGTGGGCTGCAGGTCGGTGCAGGCCGCCTGCAGCGCGTGCACTCACCCGTTGGCGTGCAGTACGGCTCGTGCAGTGGGCTGCAGGTCGGTGCAGGCCGCCTGCAGCGCGTGCACTCACCCGTTGGCGTGCAGTACGGCTCGTGCAGTGGGCTGCAGGTCGGTGCAGGCCGCCTGCAGCGCGTGCACTCACCCGTTGGCGTGCAGTACGGCTCGTGCAGTGGGCTGCAGGTCGGTGCAGGCCGCCTGCAGCGCGTGCACTCACCCGTTGGCGTGCAGTACGGCTCGTGCAGTGGGCTGCAGGTCGGTGCAGGCCGCCTGCAGCGCGTGCACTCACCCGTTGGCGTGCAGTACGGCTCGTGCAGTGGGCTGCAGGTCGGTGCAGGCCGCCTGCAGCGCGTGCACTCACCCGTTGGCGTGCAGTACGGCTCGTGCAGTGGGCTGCAGGTCGGTGCAGGCCGCCTGCAGCGCGTGCACTCACCCGTTGGCGTGCAGTACGGCTCGTGCAGTGGGCTGCAGGTCGGTGCAGGCCGCCTGCAGCGCGTGCACTCACCCGTTGGCGTGCAGTACGGCTCGTGCAGTGGGCTGCAGGTCGGTGCAGGCCGCCTGCAGCGCGTGCACTCACCCGTTGGCGTGCAGTACGGCTCGTGCAGTGGGCTGCAGGTCGGTGCAGGCCGCCTGCAGCGCGTGCACTCACCCGTTGGCGTGCAGTACGGCTCGTGCAGTGGGCTGCAGGTCGGTGCAGGCCGCCTGCAGCGCGTGCACTCACCCGTTGGCGTGCAGTACGGCTCGTGCAGTGGGCTGCAGGTCGGTGCAGGCCGCCTGCAGCGCGTGCACTCACCCGTTGGCGTGCAGTACGGCTCGTGCAGTGGGCTGCAGGTCGGTGCAGGCCGCCTGCAGCGCGTGCACTCACCCGTTGGCGTGCAGTACGGCTCGTGCAGTGGGCTGCAGGTCGGTGCAGGCCGCCTGCAGCGCGTGCACTCACCCGTTGGCGTGCAGTACGGCTCGTGCAGTGGGCTGCAGGTCGGTGCAGGCCGCCTGCAGCGCGTGCACTCACCCGTTGGCGTGCAGTACGGCTCGTGCAGTGGGCTGCAGGTCGGTGCAGGCCGCCTGCAGCGCGTGCACTCACCCGTTGGCGTGCAGTACGGCTCGTGCAGTGGGCTGCAGGTCGGTGCAGGCCGCCTGCAGCGCGTGCACTCACCCGTTGGCGTGCAGTACGGCTCGTGCAGTGGGCTGCAGGTCGGTGCAGGCCGCCTGCAGCGCGTGCACTCACCCGTTGGCGTGCAGTACGGCTCGTGCAGTGGGCTGCAGGTCGGTGCAGGCCGCCTGCAGCGCGTGCACTCACCCGTTGGCGTGCAGTACGGCTCGTGCAGTGGGCTGCAGGTCGGTGCAGGCCGCCTGCAGCGCGTGCACTCACCCGTTGGCGTGCAGTACGGCTCGTGCAGTGGGCTGCAGGTCGGTGCAGGCCGCCTGCAGCGCGTGCACTCACCCGTTGGCGTGCAGTACGGCTCGTGCAGTGGGCTGCAGGTCGGTGCAGGCCGCCTGCAGCGCGTGCACTCACCCGTTGGCGTGCAGTACGGCTCGTGCAGTGGGCTGCAGGTCGGTGCAGGCCGCCTGCAGCGCGTGCACTCACCCGTTGGCGTGCAGTACGGCTCGTGCAGTGGGCTGCAGGTCGGTGCAGGCCGCCTGCAGCGCGTGCACTCACCCGTTGGCGTGCAGTACGGCTCGTGCAGTGGGCTGCAGGTCGGTGCAGGCCGCCTGCAGCGCGTGCACTCACCCGTTGGCGTGCAGTACGGCTCGTGCAGTGGGCTGCAGGTCGGTGCAGGCCGCCTGCAGCGCGTGCACTCACCCGTTGGCGTGCAGTACGGCTCGTGCAGTGGGCTGCAGGTCGGTGCAGGCCGCCTGCAGCGCGTGCACTCACCCGTTGGCGTGCAGTACGGCTCGTGCAGTGGGCTGCAGGTCGGTGCAGGCCGCCTGCAGCGCGTGCACTCACCCGTTGGCGTGCAGTACGGCTCGTGCAGTGGGCTGCAGGTCGGTGCAGGCCGCCTGCAGCGCGTGCACTCACCCGTTGGCGTGCAGTACGGCTCGTGCAGTGGGCTGCAGGTCGGTGCAGGCCGCCTGCAGCGCGTGCACTCACCCGTTGGCGTGCAGTACGGCTCGTGCAGTGGGCTGCAGGTCGGTGCAGGCCGCCTGCAGCGCGTGCACTCACCCGTTGGCGTGCAGTACGGCTCGTGCAGTGGGCTGCAGGTCGGTGCAGGCCGCCTGCAGCGCGTGCACTCACCCGTTGGCGTGCAGTACGGCTCGTGCAGTGGGCTGCAGGTCGGTGCAGGCCGCCTGCAGCGCGTGCACTCACCCGTTGGCGTGCAGTACGGCTCGTGCAGTGGGCTGCAGGTCGGTGCAGGCCGCCTGCAGCGCGTGCACTCACCCGTTGGCGTGCAGTACGGCTCGTGCAGTGGGCTGCAGGTCGGTGCAGGCCGCCTGCAGCGCGTGCACTCACCCGTTGGCGTGCAGTACGGCTCGTGCAGTGGGCTGCAGGTCGGTGCAGGCCGCCTGCAGCGCGTGCACTCACCCGTTGGCGTGCAGTACGGCTCGTGCAGTGGGCTGCAGGTCGGTGCAGGCCGCCTGCAGCGCGTGCACTCACCCGTTGGCGTGCAGTACGGCTCGTGCAGTGGGCTGCAGGTCGGTGCAGGCCGCCTGCAGCGCGTGCACTCACCCGTTGGCGTGCAGTACGGCTCGTGCAGTGGGCTGCAGGTCGGTGCAGGCCGCCTGCAGCGCGTGCACTCACCCGTTGGCGTGCAGTACGGCTCGTGCAGTGGGCTGCAGGTCGGTGCAGGCCGCCTGCAGCGCGTGCACTCACCCGTTGGCGTGCAGTACGGCTCGTGCAGTGGGCTGCAGGTCGGTGCAGGCCGCCTGCAGCGCGTGCACTCACCCGTTGGCGTGCAGTACGGCTCGTGCAGTGGGCTGCAGGTCGGTGCAGGCCGCCTGCAGCGCGTGCACTCACCCGTTGGCGTGCAGTACGGCTCGTGCAGTGGGCTGCAGGTCGGTGCAGGCCGCCTGCAGCGCGTGCACTCACCCGTTGGCGTGCAGTACGGCTCGTGCAGTGGGCTGCAGGTCGGTGCAGGCCGCCTGCAGCGCGTGCACTCACCCGTTGGCGTGCAGTACGGCTCGTGCAGTGGGCTGCAGGTCGGTGCAGGCCGCCTGCAGCGCGTGCACTCACCCGTTGGCGTGCAGTACGGCTCGTGCAGTGGGCTGCAGGTCGGTGCAGGCCGCCTGCAGCGCGTGCACTCACCCGTTGGCGTGCAGTACGGCTCGTGCAGTGGGCTGCAGGTCGGTGCAGGCCGCCTGCAGCGCGTGCAGTGCGCCGCGCGCCGCCCCCGCCTGCGCCGCGCGCACTAGCGCCCCCCCCACCCCGCGCCGCCGCCACCTGCAACACACCCGCCTGCCGTACTGCACATGTACATGCACATGTACATGCACCTGCAACACACCCGCCTGCTGTACCGTACTGCACATGTACATGCACATGTACATGCACCTGCAACACACCCGCCTGCTGTACCGTACTGCACATGTACATGCACATGTACATGCACCTGCAACACACCCGCCTGCTGTACCGTACTGCACATGTACATGCACATGTACATGCACCTGCAACACACCCGCCTGCTGTACCGTACTGCACATGTACATGCACATGTACATGCACCTGCAACACACCCGCCTGCTGTACCGTACTGCACATGTACATGCACCTGCAACACACCCGCCTGCTGTACCGTACTGCACATGTACATGCACCTGCAACACACCCGCCTGCTGTACCGTACTGCACATGTACATGCACCTGCAACACACCCGCCTGCTGTACCGTACTGCACATGTACATGCACCTGCAACACACCCGCCTGCTGTACCGTACTGCACATGTACATGCACCTGCAACACACCCGCCTGCTGTAACGTACTGCACATGTACATGCACCTGCAACACACCCGCCTGCTGTACCGTACTGCACATGTACATGCACCTGCAACACACCCGCCTGCTGTACCGTACTGCACATGTACATGCACCTGCAACAAACCCGCCTGCTGTACCGTACTGCACATGTACATGCACCTGCAACACACCCGCCTGCTGTAACGTACTGCACATGTACATGCACCTGCAACACACCCGCCTGCTGTACCGTACTGCACATGTACATGCACCTGCAACACACCCGCCTGCTGTACCGTACAGCACATGTACATGCACCTGCAACACACCCGCCTGCTGTACCGTACTGCACATGTACATGCACCTGCAACACACCCGCCTGCTGTACCGTACTGCACATGTACATGCACCTGCAACACACCCGCCTGCTGTACCGTACTGCACATGTACATGCACCTGCAACACACCCGCCTGCTGTACCGTACTGCACATGTACATGCACCTGCAACACACCCGCCTGCTGTACCGTACTGCACATGTACATGCACCTGCAACACACCCGCCTGCTGTACCGTACTGCACATGTACATGCACCTGCAACACACGCCTGCTGTACCGTACTGCACATGTACATGCACCTGCAACACACACGCCTGCTGTACCGTACTGCACATGTACATGCACCTGCAACAAACGTCTGCTGTACCGTACTGCACATGTACATGCACCTGCAACACACACGCCTGCTGTACCGTACTGCACATGTACATGCACCTGCAACACACGCCTGCTGTACCGTACTGCACATGTACATGCACCTGCAACACACGCCTGCTGTACCGTACTGCACATGTACATGCACCTGCAACACACGCCTGCTGTACTGTACTGCACATGTACATGCACCTGCAACACACCTGCCTGCTGTACCGTACTGCACATGTACATGCACCCTACGTGACGTCACCCCATTTACTCACTGCGGGTGCACGTGCAGCGCCGACAGCCAACCCTCGCGGCGATGCACCTCCCAGTGACGTGACACGCTCACTGTGCCCACCACCTGACCAGAACAACCACTATTACTTATCCATCCTCTAAAATTACATAACACCATCCAATGTCCAATGTATACCTGCATGGGTGTAGTGCCCTCGTGCTCGGACGGTGCATCCTGCAGCCGCACGGTGCATTGCCCTGGGGCCGGGGGAGGCGCGAGGGGAGGGGCCTCTGCCACCCACCCCGCCAGCTCGTCGCATGACGTCTACGAGCAACGCAACCTATTAGCTTCTCACAAAATACTCAAAACAGGGCAGGTGTTTAGCGTTACCTTGTGGTATTTTGATGAGACTTTAGTATGAAGTAGGTAGGTACCTACCTGTCGTTGAGTGTCAGCGTGCGCGAGGTTGTTGCAGAGCACGCAGAGGGCGACCAGCGCGGCGGCGGCGGCCGGCACCAGCCAGCACGCCGCCAGTCCCGCGCCCATGAAGATAAACAGCACCGCACCACCCAGCACACAGCACTGTAGCGTGAACTGTACATGACAACACACACTAATGCCTTACTCCAGCAAATATCTGCAAAGTGTACTGCAAGGACTGGATGAGAAGACCTGTAGACCGAGCTACATCGTTGTATATGTATCATCATTGTATACTTGTAGTTACCTTTGTCCAGATATGGACCTGTTTAAATTGATGATGATCCTACTAATATTATAAACGCGAAAGTTTGTAATGATGTATGTTTGTTACTCTTTCACCTGACGCGAACGAAGTCGCGGGCGGAAGCTAGTGATAAATACTACTGGATGATCCATAAGTTTACCCTTTTCCTATTACACATTCAGCAAGAGTTTTGTTAGTTCTACCATAACTATAGGCATATGTGTGGCCTGGGCCTGCAGTCACACATCACAAATAAAGAATTTATCACATAGAATAACTACTTCCCACTAGGTTTTCCCATTAATTCATAACATAGTGTATTTACTAGTGAATCTATCCTGGTGATGAAGAATTTATACCTATGCTTTAATTGAGGTAAACCATTTTATTAGTAGTGACCTAATGACAGACAGGCACTGTCTTGTCACCAATTTAATTCATAGTATAATTGAATCTCCAACTAGCCTAGAAAAGTTTACTACAAAGTAGATAGATAGGTACAGTATCAAGGTGGGTTTCCATGCTTGCCAAGGCTTAACAAGCATCCACAAACCTCGCTTGGCATTTGGAAGTTGTTTACACGCTTGTGAATGCGTCAGTGTGCTACTTACATCCAAGCATGGCGGACACCTTTATGGTTAACGTCTTCGGGATTCCAGATACACGTCGACCAGTCACTCATTTTGAAGTCAGAACTAGAGGTGCATTCGTCGCGAGATCACAGCGGCTACTAAGTGCGCGCCAACGTGTGAACGCGTCGCAAGCGCTTGCCGCAAGCGCCCTTTAATCTGTGTCCAAAAACCGACACTAGACCATCGGATACAAGGTCCACAAGCTCACGCAAGCCAAGCCAAACACCCTCTTTACACGCTTGTGCTTGTGGACGCTGGTCAAGCCTTGGCAAGCATGGAAACGCACCATCAAGTGAGGTCTGTTGACCGAAATCCTGGACCCAACTGACAACAAGGTGGAATATAATGTCCGAGTTGAGAGAGAGTTGCATTATGTAAGTAGGTACCTCCTGACAGTAGTAGTAGATGCAGGTGTTGATGAAGTGGTGCCGCAGTGAGCGCTGCACGAGCGCCGTGCGCGCCTGCGTGTCGTCGCGCCGCGCACGCCGCACCACCACCGCCACCTGCCCACCGCCACCCTCGTACAACTCGTACATTACATACTATATCTAGTGCATCAGGTATATCACACACACCACACCGTCTCAGCAGGAGTTCAATCACTTTGCTCCACCTTTGCTGCAACTTTGCTGGTTTACAGTTGCTTTTTCCTTATTTATAAAATGTACTCTGTGGTTGCTTTGCTTTGTTTACAAACTCTTTTTTCTTTATTTTTTTTATCCTTCGCTCCTCGGAGCAGGCTATAGTTTTAAAACCATACCGCCTAGTGTAACGTTATGTTTTTTTCCCATAATAAGTTAGTTTGTTTACGTGTTTGTCTTGCGTAAATGATAAGTCAAGTCAAGTCTTCGTCAAGTCGGCTGTCGATTGTTTTGAAGAGAAAATGGTCGATTTTCCCTCTAAAACCTGAATCGAATTTTCAAATTCAGAAAAACCACTTTGCACACATTTATTCCAATGGCTCACACTTTGTGTTACGACCTAAGTATTATTGGTTAAAATTCCACCAAAATTAAACAAAAATACTCACATTAACACAAGAAAAACTATTAAAATAAAAATGCTACCTGTGTTGTTTCAAAAAATGACAAAATTCGAATCGTTTAGGCCGCTTGTACACACACGTTTTTTTGGCCGTAAAAATCTACGATTAATTCGCCGTGTGTAGGCGCGGTTGTCAGTGTTGTATGGATCACTATGGGAGCTTGTACACAGTAACGGCGGCGCGACGGCACGGTGCCGCCGCCGTTACTATTTTACTATTTTCAGTGTTGCCAAGTCTGCTCGGGTTGAAGTCTCACAAAAAGGGTCAGGTGGGTTAAATTGACACTCAGGTAGGTTGGTAGGTATTGGAGAACTGCAGTTACAAGAAAAGTCAATATTACAGTACCTATATAATCACATCCGTCCTGTCTCCCCGAAGCTAAGCACTACACCCTCCACTACTCAGTCTCCTCCAATCGGAGTCAGAAACTAACTAGTAGTTCGCCCCGAACTGAGATCTCGTGATGGTTAATAAAATCCAAACAATTTTGTATTGACCAATGGTTGCCATAAACTTTGCAAATCGCATCGAAATCGCCGTCTAGCTAAGTACCAGTCTCACTTGAACTACAAAATCATTGAAACTCCAAGAAATGTTAGCTCACGTTATACTGGGTTTTCCAATTTTATAATTTTTACAACAACTCAAAAACTATTAGATCTAGAATCAAAATAAAAACGGTTTTGGAATGTGTAAACAAAACCCTATCATATGACACCCCACTTGATATTTTTGTACGACTTTTTTATTTACTCCCTTTGGACCCTCATAACTTCACGACCCCTTGACCGATTTACTTCATTTAACAAACCAGTAAAACTTAAGAGTACTCTCCGTATACCTACCAAATTCTGTGAAGATCGGTTAAGCGGTTCAAAAGATCTCGACGAACAAGCATACAAACATACAAATCATTTTTGCCGAAATTGTCACTAAGATCTCGTTCACTTCGCTCATGTTTGTTCGTCGAGATCTTTTGAACCGCTTATCCGATCTTCAACAGAATTTGGTAGGATATGTTACTCCTCCCGGGTTAGGTTAGGTTAGGTTTTTTTTTTCTCGTTCCCATAACAAGTATGTGTCAAAGATTTTTTAAACTTTATTTTTTTTTAACTCTTACATAGGAAGGCTTAAAGTACAATTAGCTTTTACTAGGTACTTTTTGATTTTAATGTCTATTTTTCTTTTACTTGTTCTATTTTCATATTTAACATTAACTTTTAGATATTTATGCTGGTTTTATATGTACATGTATCAATATAATATTATGTATATACAACAAGACTTATCTAACTGGTTTTATTTCTTACTTTAACACCATAATATGGTGTTAAAGTAGCAAAGAGGGTAATTTGTAAGAAATAAAACTTATGCGATGAGATAATTGATTATCTCATCTTATATTATGAGAATTATTATGATATAAACTTATCTCTACTAATTTTATTCACTTTAAGACTATTAACATCAGGTGAGATTGTGGTCAAACGGTTGCCTATATTGTATATAAAAAAAAAAAAAAAAAAAAAAAAAAATTACATTTTCTGCCGTTATTTCTATATCCAATTCGTTTTCAAGGGCGTATCTTTCTTTACAATAGGCAGGGCATTCAAGTAGATGTGTACAATGGTCTAGTGTTGGCTCACCAACACGAGACAGATGCACGCTGGGTTTTCCTTCAATTTGAATCGACTCAAATAAGGTTAGGTTAGGTTTTTTTTTTCCCCTAAGTGTCCCTTAGACATGGTGGTCCGAGACTTTGTTATTACAATATTAATTATTTAACCAATTTCGTTTTCCAAAAAAATGCCGGAGATAGCGAGGTTACGTGTGACGTGCCTACGCTCCCGACGCCTGTAACAACGAGCCCGGAGAAGACCGCCCCTGCCGAAGAGGTGGATGGAGCCTATGAGGTATACCGAGGCGCTACAGTGGCACTCCAAGTCGCGATTGCCGACGCCAAGGCTCGGTCCTGGAGTGAACTCTTGGAGGGATTGAATAGGGATCCATGGGGGCGCCCGTACAAGATGGTACTGGGCAAACTCAGACCGTGGGTCCCTCCGGTGACGGAAACTCTGGATCCTGCGTTCGTGGAAGTTGTCGTGGACACGCTCTTCCCGAGGGTCCAGGACGATCTCTCATCACCCCTTGTCTTTCCATCGAGCCCGACTATCTGGGACGAGGAACTGGGGGTGACCGAACAAGAGTTGGACCGAGCTGTGAAGCGCCTTAGGGCTCGGAACACGGCACCCGGCCCGGATGGGATTCCCGGAAAGGCTTGGGTGCTGGCTTTATCCGCCGGTTTGGGGGACCGCTTGAGGCGGCTGTTTGACGGCTGCCTCCGTGATGGCGTGTTCCCTAAGGAATGGAAGGAGGCTAAATTGGTTCTCTTGAAGAAGGATGGCAGGCCCGCAGATTCTCCCTCTGCGTACCGTCCCATATGCTTGCTGGACGAGGCCGGCAAATTATTCGAAAGAATAATCGCTGGTCGTGTCTGCTCGCATCTGTGGCAAGTAGGTCCTGATCTGTCGGATGACCAGTTTGGTTTCCGGCAGGCGCGTTCGACGGTGGACGCGATTCTTAGAGTCCGTTCGCTGTCGGACCGGGTAGTGTCCCGGGGCGGGAGAATGTTGGTGGTGTCGCTAGATATCGTCAACGCTTTCAACTCCTTGCCTTGGAGGGCGATCAGGGAGGCCCTCGTGTTTCACGGGGTCCCCCCCTACCTGCAGCCCATTATCGGCACCTACCTGCGTGACAGATGTGTGCAGTATGTGGGCAGGGATGGTACCCGCTATCAGAGGGAAGTGTACTGTGGGGTTCCTCAGGGGTCCGTTTTGGGCCCGCTACTGTGGAACCTCACGTACGATGCGGTCTTGCGCGTCGATCTCCCCATCGGCCTACACGTCGTCTGCTATGCGGATGACACTTTAGTGTTGACCGGTGGGGACAACTTCGAGAATGCCAAGGGGCTCGCCGAGCTTGGGGTGGCATGTGTCGTGGACAGGGTCCATGAGCTGGGTCTTCGGACAGCGCCTCAGAAGACTGAGGCGCTGTGGTTCCACAAATTCCCGAGGGGAAGGGAACCACCCAGCTTGTCAGTTCGCGTAGGTGACGTCGATGTCCAGGTTGGGCCGTACCTAAGTCCTACATAATTCCGGTCCGCCCCGGACCGGTCTACTCGTAAATGAGTTTCCTCACCGAAAAAAAAAAAAAAAAAAAAAAAAGGTTAGGTTAGGTTGTGTCGGGGTGCTATGGTCGGGGTGCTAGGTCGGGTAACCTCCAAGAGGTCTGCGCTGTTACTTGTCCCCTGGGATTCGTCCTGGGGGAACGGTAGCAGTCGCGGATTGGTGCACCCTGGTAAACACCGCTAATAACTTCTCACTCGTGGGATCTTGTTAGCGGTGGCCAATAACTCGACACGGTGGGCCTCTCCGCGTGTCCCTCTGAGTAGCAGAGGGCACAGTGTGATGAGGCAGGGTAGACTTCGGTCTACCCAGGTGGGTCCGGGCCCCCTTGTTTGGTGGCCCGGACGACCTTCTGGGACCTGGTCCCAGAAGGGGGCGGCGAAGCGCGCGCGGGGGGACGCGGAACTCTCCTGCGCCGCTTCGTGGGGGACGAGCGGTCCCATAGAAGGCGGCGAAGCGCGCGCGGGAGGACGCGGAACACTCCTGCGCCGCTTCGTGGGGGGGCCTTGGGCCCCCGAGCGGGGAAGAGGGCGCGGGACGACGCGGAACTGTCCCGCGCCGCTCTGACGCATGGTGGCGAATGGCGGGGCCGACATGGAGCCCCGGCCCCGCATTGCACACATTCGCCACCTTTGCGGGCGGACGGGAACGGCCGAGTCGCTTGCCGTTCCCAGGCCCCACCCTGCAGGGGAGGGGCGTGCGGGCCCCGCTGTAATGGCGGGCTTCGTCGGGGAGGGACTGGATGTAAAGGCTCTGCCGGTTTCCCAGTCCCCCCCACTAAGACGACGCAGGAGCGCCGCTGGGTTTTTAGTGGGTATACCGGCCTTGGGGAGGCCGGGGAGTCCCACATACCCCCCTTGTCACTCTCCAGTGGAGGGGGGATGCGTCATTTGCATTTTCCCAGCGCAAAAAAAAAAAAAAAAAAAAAAAAAAAAAAAAAAAAGGGGTGCTATGGTCGGGGTGCTATGGTCGGGTAACCTCCTCGTGGTGCACCCTGGTAACACCGTGAAACACTCCCTCAGAGTACTGAGGATGTGTTTCACGGTGGCCAATAACTCGACACGGTGGGCCTCTCCGCGTGTCCCTCTGAGTAGCAGAGGGCACAGTGTGATGAGGCAGGGTAGACTTCGGTCTACCCAGGTGGGTCCGGGCCCCCTTGTTTGGTGGCCCGGACGACCTTCTGGGACCTGGTCCCAGAAGGGAGCGGCGAAGCGCGTGCGGGAGGACGCGGAACTCTCCTGCGCCGCTTCGTGGGGGACGAGCGGTCCCATAGAAGGCGGCGAAGCGCGCGCGGGAGGACGCGGAACACTCCTGCGCCGCTTCGTGGGGGGGCTTTGGGCCCCCGAGCGGGGAAGAGCGCGCGGGACGACGCGGAACTGTCTCGCGCCGCTCTGACGCATGGTGGCGAATGGCGGGACCGACATGGAGCCCCGGCCCCGCATTGCACACATTTGCCACCTTTGCGGGCGGACGGGAACGGCCGAGTCGCTTGCCGTTCCCAGGCCCCACCCTGCAAGGGGAGGGGCGTGCGGGCCCCGCTGTAATGGCGGGCTTCGTCGGGGAGGGACTGGATGTAAAGGCTCTGCCGGTTTCCCAGTCCCCCCCCACTAAGACGACGCAGGAGCGCCGCTGGGTTTTTAGTGGGTATACCGGCCTTGGGGAGGCCGGGGAGTCCCACATACCCCCCTTGTCACTCTCCGTGGAGGGGGGATGCGTCATTTGCATTTTCCCAGCGCAAAAAAAAAAAAAAAAAAATAAAAAAAAAATAAAAAAAAAAAAAATAAAAAAAAAAAAAAAAAAAAAGGGGTGCTATGGTCGGGTAACCTCCTCGTGGTGCACCCTGGTAACACCGTGAAACACTCTCTCAGAGTACTGAGGAAGTGTTTCACGGTGGCCAATAACTCGACACGGTGGGCCTCTCCGCGTGTCCCTCTGAGTAGCAGAGGGCACAGTGTGATGAGGCAGGGTAGACTTCGGTCTACCCAGGTGGGTCCAGGCCCCCTTGTTTGGTGGCCCGGACGACCTTCTGGGACCTGGTCCCAGAAGGGAGCGGCGAAGCGCGCGCGGGAGGACGCGGAACTCTCCTGCGCCGCTTCGTGGGGGACGAGCGGTCCCATAGAAGGCGGCGAAGCGCGCGCGGGAGGACGCGGAACACTCCTGCGCCGCTTCGTGGGGGGGCCTTGGGCCCCCGAGCGGGGAAGAGCGCGCGGGACGACGCGGAACTGTCTCGCGCCGCTCTGACGCATGGTGGCGAATGGCGGGACCGACATGGAGCCCCGGCCCCGCATTGCACACATTCGCCACCTTTGCGGGCGGACGGGAACGGCCGAGTCGCTTGCCGTTGTAATGGCGGGCTTCGTCGGGGAGGGACTGGATGTAAAGGCTCTGCCGGTTTCCCAGTCCCCCCCACTAAGACGACGCAGGAGCGCCGCTGGGTTTTTAGTGGGTATACCGGCCTTGGGGAGGCCGGGGAGTCCCACATACCCCCCTTGTCACTCTCCGTGGAGGGGGGATGCGTCATTTGCATTTTCCCAGCGCAAAAAAAAAAAAAAAAAAAAAAAAAAAAAAGGTTACGTTGTGTCATGTGTTCCTGACAGGCGACGGAAGTGGGCCCGAGGGCTATAAAGCCATAAGGGGGATGTATGAGTATGCAAGGAGATTAGAGTGGAGGAATGGGGCGGGGTGATGCGCGTAACACTTGCATGCTTGTGCGAGTGCAGCGCCCCCGTCTAATGCCGGCGCAACAGTGTTGCTTATGCCGCGTGGAGGAGATTAGAGTGAATGAGGGGATCAGTATGAGAGGTATTTGCCAGTCGAGTCGCGGATGGCTTTCGTTCCCGTGGCTCGGCGTGAATGGCGCGTGAGGGACACCGGTGAAGTTTTAGTTTGGGTATTCTGCTTCGGCGGCGAGTCCCACATAATTCCGCTCCGCCCCGGACCGGTCTACTCGTAAATGAGTTTCCTCACCGAAAAAAAAAAAAAAAAAAAAAAAAAAAAAAAAAAGGTTAGGTTGGGGTGCTAGGTCGGGTAACCTCCAAGAGGTCTGCGCTGTTACTTGTCCCTTTGGATTCGTCCTGGGGAACGGTAGCAGTTGCGGATTGGTGCACCCTGGTACACACCGCTAATAACTTCCCACTCGTGGGCTCTTGTTAGCGGTGGCCAATAACCCGACACACGCCGCGGAGTAGGCGGCGGTGGGCGCGCACATCCCAATGATCCTCAAGGCTATACCGCAGGAATACCCATACGGAAAGGCTTGAGGGGAGGGATCAGCGCAGGGGGGTTTGTGCTCGGGGGGGGATTAGGGATGGGATTTTTCCCATACTTAAACCCGCCCTGACTACCCCGGGATAGGAGCTTCTCCAGGCATTCTCTGTTGAGCAGAGAAAGCGCTGGATGAAGCGGGACGTGCCCGGTGTGCACTTGCACTGCCTCTGGGTAGGCTCTGAAGAGTTTGTCTTCTTTGCCAGCGTCCTAGGGTCTTGGCTTAGCCGCCTGGGCCTCGAGGAGATCACCTCGTTAAAAAACCCTGATATTTGGAGTGGCTACGCAGCGCAACAGATCGCCTGTTCGGCGAATCCATCCGTGAACTTCCAATCCTGGAAGTCCATGGAGGGTTCGCCGACCAGGCGGGTTGGTCGGTATAATCAGCCGCTACTGCGGATCTTCGGGGACCTCACCCCTCAAAGAGGACAAAAAAAAAATGAATAAGGCCGATTGTGAAAATGGACCCCAGGCGGGTACCGGCGTCTCTGACGTCGGAGAATCCCGCAGTGCTCCGGCACTCTGCCCCTCGTACTCTGGGGGGGGCGACAATCGCCTCGTGAGCTCTGGGAGCTCACGTAAGAAGGAAGGGAGCGTCACATCTCAAGAGGTGCAGACTGCTGTCGCTGAGGCTGCCGACTGCTCGGTCCTCGACGTGCGGGTGGGTGACATACGTCGCTCTCCCAAAGCCCTGGGCACGGTATGGGTCCGATGTCCACTAGCTTCCGTGCGGAAGCTAGCAGCGGCTAAGCACGTTGTAGTAGGGTGGGTCAAGTCTAGGGTCGACTATCTGACCTCTAGACCGCTCCAGTGCTTCCGGTGCTTGGAGTACGGGCACGTACGCAGCACATGTCAGAGCACAGTGGACCGTAGTCACTTGTGCTACGCGTGCGGCGAACCCGATCATCGGGCGAGCCAGTGCACGAATACGCGCAAGTGTCCGCTGTGCGCTGACAGGGGTTGTAATGCCGACCATAGGATGGGGAGCAAGAGTTGCACCCCTCCTAAGGGCACGAGGAAGTCTCCTCGCTCGGCCCCAGCACCGGAAGACAAAGCCGCCCCAACAAAGGGGGCCGCTAGGTCGGGTCCAAACCCGCCGCCCCAGGAGGGCATGGAGGATTCTTAATGGATCACACCCTTAGAATCCTCCAGTGCAATCTGAACCACTGCCGTGGCGCGCAGGATTTGCTTCAGCAAACCTTCGCGCAGTGGTCGATTGCACTAGCCGTAATCGCAGAGCCCTACCGCATCCCGGACCATCCACGGTGGTTTGGTGATGATTTGGACTCTGTCGCTATATTCTGGGGTGGTGGCGAAGGCGACCCCCACTGTGCCCTTATTGAGAAGGGACTGGGTTTCGTGGCCACGGAATGGGGTCGCCTAGCCGTTGTGGGCTGCTACATCCCAACTGTACCCTCGTCGAGTACGAGGTGTACCTGGACGCGGTTGGTAGTTGCATACGCAGGTGCCTGCCGCGTCCGGTGCTCGTCTTGGGCGACTTCAACGCTCACTCTCGTGAGTGGGGCAGTCCCCGAGATGACGGGGAGAGACAATCGTCGATTGGGCGGCGGGTATGGACCTCCGGTTGTTAAATCGGGGGTCTGTAAGCACCTGTGTGCGGTGGCAGGGGGAGTCGATCGTGGATCTTACATGGGCGACTCCTTCGGCCACACACCTGGTTTCGGGATGGAGAGTCGCGGAGGAGGTGGTCACTTTATCTGATCACCGCCACATCTTTTTGGATGTGGCCCTCCGCCCCCCCGGACGTGCGTTCCGCCGCAGTGGCAGTCCGCCGCGACGATGGTCCCTCAAGCGGCTCGACAGAGATCTGCTCGAGGCCGCCGCCATCGTTGCGGCTTGGCCGGAAGCCGGAGAGGATCTGCCCGATCCTGTCAGGGAGGCAGCCTGGTTCCGGGCAGCGATGACGTCAATTTGCGATGTGTCGATGCCCCGAGCCGGGCCTTCCAAGCGCGGGTCGATGTACTGGTGGTCGGAGGAGATAGCGAGGTTACGTGTGACGTGCCTACGCTCCCGACGCCTGTAACAACGAGCCCGGAGAAGACCGCCCCTGCCGAAGAGGTGGATGGAGCCTACGAGGTATACCGAGGCGCTACAGTGGCACTCCAAGTCGCGATTGCCGACGCCAAGGCTCGGTCCTGGAGTGAACTCTTGGAGGGATTGAATAGGGATCCATGGGGGCGCCCGTACAAGATGGTACTAGGCAAGCTCAGACCGTGGGTCCCTCCGGTGACGGAAACCCTGGATCCTGCGTTCGTGGAAGTTGTCGTGGACACGCTCTTCCCGAGGGTCCAGTACGATCTCTCATCACCCCCTGTCTTTCCATCGAGCCCGACTATCTGGGACGAGGAACTGGGGGTGACCGAACAAGAGTTGGACCGAGCTGTGAAGCGCCTTAGGGCTCGGAACACGGCACCCGGCCCGGATGGGATTCCCGGAAAGGCTTGGGTGCTGGCTTTATCCGCCGGTTTGGGGGACCGCTTGAGGCGGCTGTTTGACGGCTGCCTCCGTGATGGCGTGTTCCCTAAGGAATGGAAGGAGGCTAAATTGGTTCTCTTGAAGAAGGATGGCAGGCCCGCAGATTCTCCCTCTGCGTACCGTCCCATATGCTTGCTGGACGAGGCCGGCAAATTATTCGAAAGAATAATCGCTGGTCGTGTCTGCTCGCATCTGTGGCAAGTAGGTCCTGATCTGTCGGATGACCAGTTTGGTTTCCGGCAGGCGCGTTCGACGGTGGACGCGATTCTTAGAGTCCGTTCGCTGTCGGACCGGGTAGTGTCCCGGGGCGGGAGAATGTTGGTGGTGTCGCTAGATATCGTCAACGCTTTCAACTCCTTGCCTTGGAGGGCGATCAGGGAGGCCCTCGTGTTTCACGGGGTCCCCCCCTACCTGCAGCGCATTATCGGCGCCTACCTGCGTGACAGATGTGTGCAGTATGTGGGCAGGGATGGTACCCGCTATCAGAGGGAAGTGTACTGTGGGGTTCCTCAGGGGTCCGTTTTGGGTCCGCTACTGTGGAACCTCGCGTACGATGCGGTCTTGCGCGTCGATCTCCCCATCGGCCTACACGTCGTCTGCTATGCGGATGACACTTTAGTGTTGGCCGGTGGGGACAACTTCGAGAGTGCCAAGGGGCTCGCCGAGCTTGGGGTGGCATGTGTCGTGGACAGGGTCCACGAGCTGGGTCTTCGGACAGCGCCTCAGAAGACTGAAGCGCTGTGGTTCCACAAATTCCCGAGAGGAAGGGAACCTCCCAGTTTGTCGGTTCGCGTAGGTGACGTCGATGTCCAGGTGGGGCCGTACCTAAGGTACCTGGGCCTCACTTTGGACAGTCGCTGGGACTTCGGAGAGCACTTCAGCCGTACCGTCCTCCGGATCCAGAAGGTAGTGGGTGCTCTGCACAGACTGCTACCAAATCTCGGGGGACCCAGGGAAGGTGTTCGCCGTCTCTACGGAGGGGTGGTGCGATCGATGGCCCTCTACGGAGCGCCCGTCTGGTCACATAGACTGGCGGGTGTTAGGCGCTATAGGTGGTTGTATAATAGCCTACAGCGCACTATTGCTATCCGTATCGCACGAGGGTATCGTACGATATCCTTTGAGGCGGCGACGATCTTGGCGCGGTTTCCGCCCCTTGACATCTTGGCGAGGATGGATGCCCGTGTATACGGGCGTCTCCGGACCGATGACGGGAGTGGAACCGCGCCCGCTGAAGTGCGGGTGCAGGAGCGCCGACGTGCGCTCGTGGAATGGCGCGAGCGGTTCGAGGAACCGCGAAGCTCGCGCCAGCGCATCGTGGGCGCCATTGCGCCCAACTTCGAAGCCTGGCTGGGACGAGAGCACGGGTACGTCACCTATCGGCTCACTCAGGTGCTTACCGGGCACGGGTGCTTCGGTGAGTACCTTAGTAGGATCGGACGCGAACCCACACCACAATGCCACCATTGTGGGTGTGGCTTCTTTCTGCGAGACGGTTTTAGTCCGGAAAGAAGCCGACGAGCGTGATCGGGAGAGGGCCGATCCCGCTCGGAGGAGGCGGCGGCGGGGTGTTGGCAACGGCCGCCCCGCACTGCCTGCCCCGTGAGGGGGCTGAGTGGTTCTCCCTGCCATACAGGGAGTCTTTCGGGTCCGTGGGCGGTCGGAGTGAGGGCTCTGGCTGGTCAATAGCGGACTCCGGGAGGGCGGCTGGCACATTGTGGCGTGTGCAGCCGTAGCACCGTTGGTGCTGGGATCGCGACTGTGGGTGTCGTTCTCCCGGGACGGGCTTTTTATTGGCAATATGCGGTGAGGGCTCTGGCGTGGTCGTTTCGAGGTCCCAGAGTCCCTTGTCAAGCATCGAGGCTGGCCACCGGGGTGGTTTTAGTGGGTCGGTGAGTGTCACCATCCCCACACTACCTTGCCGCATCCCTCAAATGCGGTATTGGTGTCTGTGTGCAGATTTCCCCCCGTTAACAAAAAAAAAAAAAAAAAAGGTTAGGTTAGGTTAGGTTTTTTTTTTTTTTTTTTTTTTTTTTTTCTCGTTCTTTTTTCCTCTGGCGAGTAAGTGTCAGAGTCTTTCTTAACTTTATTTAGTTGTTACTTTTTCTGCCGTCTGTGAACATTCGGACTGCGTAATCGCTGTGAATGTCCACCTGCTGTTGGTCTCCCAGGCTTATGAATTCCAAACATAAATGCTCCGCCGGATGAGGTGATTCTGTAGGTGGCACGACTTTTTCCATTTCCCTATCTCCTAGTTGTGGCCGGGGGACTCCTTTCCTTGCCTCGTACAGAGCGGCTGCCTCCTGTATTCTGAGGTCGAGTGGCAGAATGCCGGCCAACACCAGTGCCGAGTTAAGGGAAACGGTTCGGTACGATCTACACAATTTCTGTGCGAAGCCACGCTGGACCGCATTCAACTGCTTCTGTATGCACCATTTACGCGTTGCTGGTGCCCACACGCTAGAAGCGTACATGACGATAGGTTCAACGACTGCCATATAAATGCTGCGGATTACATCTGGGTGGAGACCCCAACTGATTCCTATAAAATATAAATATAATAAAAAACCTAAATGACGTGGGCTGTTTCAGCCGTGGAGAGGAGGAGATGTGCGCATCTGTGCGTGAGGGCGCCGAGAAGGTGCGGGACAGAAGTCCTGTGTTGGAAGAAGGACGTGTCGCGGTAGCGAAGGCTAAATCGCCGCGAGACGCTACTGGAAAGTTTGTAAAAAGCCCTTCTCAGGGCTATTTCCAGGAAAGTGACGGGAACATCCGGAGAGCAAACCGCGCTTCCGTAGATGTGGTCTCCTGCTCAGAGCAAGAGGGGACTAGCGACATGGAGACTAGAGGCAGGACCAGCAGTCGTCGGAAACGACCGTCTTCTTTGCTTGTAGTGCCTGGGTCTCTGGACTCAGACGACACGGAAGCTGAGGGGACTGCGGCTGCTAAGGTGGCTGCTATCCGGGTCAGGAAAAACAAGGGAGGGACCGTGAAGGCTGGCCCTTCTAGACAGGACTACTTGAAGCCAGCCGTGGTTCTGTTGGAGGATGTCCTGGAAAGCAGGCAGTATAAGAAGGGGCCGGCTGCTGCTGCCGCCAGCCATGCCGAAATTGAAACTGGGTCTAGTGTCTCCAACGATACAGATGACCTCAGTAGGCTTAACGCTCAGGAGTTAAAGGTGCAGGCGGGCGAGAAGCTCAACTGCATCTTAGAGGTTGCCAAGAGGTCTGGCAACCTTAAAGGAGAATTTGTCGGCAGGCTAAAGAACTCTGCCTCGACTCTAAGAGAAATGGTCGAGCTCTTGGCAAACAGGAGCGAGGCGGAAGAGACGAGGCGGCTCAGAGCAGAAAACAGCCGCCTGCTTCTGGAAGTTGAGGCCTGTAAGGCAGAAATGAAGGCACTGCGTCGTGGTTTCACCGAGGCCAAGACGCAAGCAGCTGCCGCCACAACGGCCGCCACTGCTGCTGCCACTGAGACGCAGACCTTTCCCACCGTGCTGGGAGCGGTCGATTTGGTAGAGGAGCTGAAGCGCTCCTTAACCAGTACGCTTGGCCAAATGATGGATGCTCGTTTTGCGGGGATTGAAGACCGGCTCCTACCTGCCCAGACGGTCCGTCCGCCTCTCAGAGCGGACGCCAAGAGGGCGGCAGAAACTGCCGCTCCACGCAAGCCGGAGCCAGAGATGGCTTCTAGGCCCGCCGCCCCTAAAGCAGGCAAGCAGGCTAACAAGCAGGCCGCAAAGACTACCACTGCAACTCCAGTGGCACCAGCCGCGGGCCCCCCCACAGGGACCCAAAACACCAACGAGGCTACCCCCTCCGCTGTCCCTCGGTCGGATGCCGAATGGACTACAGTGGTGGGGAAAGGCAAAAAGAAGGACAAGGGAAAGGGTAAAGGAAAGTCTCCTGCAGCTCCTGCACCCCCCACTGGAGCTCGTGCTTCCAGCGCTAAGCCGGAACCTAAGCGCAAGCCGGCAGCCAAGTCGGCGACGATGAGGCCCCCAAAGTCCGCAGCTGTCGTGCTGGCGCTGAAGCCTGAAGCCGTGGAGAAAGGGGTCACATACCATGACGTGATCCAAGAGGCACAGGAGAAGGTCAACATCCAGGAACTGGGGATTGACCAGCTCCGATTCCGCCAAACGGCCACAGGAGCTAGGCTGTTTGAGATCCCAGGGTCTCAAAATGGTGAGAAGGCGGATAGACTCGCGGAGAGGCTCCACGGGGTTCTGTCGGAGGTAGCCACTATTGCCAGGCCTATTAAATCGGTTGATTTAAGAATCATAGGCTTGGACGATGCGGCCACTAAGGAGAAAGTGGTGGTGGCAGTTGCCAAAGCGGGTGGCTGCGACGTGGCGCACATAAAGACTGGGGAGATCCGCCGTCAATCGGGCGGTGCCGGCTCCATCCTTGTCTCCTGCCCAGTTTCGGCAGCCAAAGCTGTGCTGGCCAAAGGCAGGCTCTTGGTAGGGTGGAGTTCGGTAAGAGTGGTAGCCCTGGACGCGCTTCCTATGCGTTGTTACAGGTGCATGGGACTAGGGCACACGCGCCCCCAGTGTCCCGAGTCGTCGGCTGATAGAGGAGACGTGTGTTTCCGCTGTGGAGGCACTGGCCACCGGGCGGCTAACTGCGAGAAGGTCGACCTCCGATGCGCAATCTGCGCGGAGCTGGGTAGGCCTTCTGGGCACGTAATGGGGGGTCGAAAATGTACCCCTCCAAAGAAGAAGGGAAAGGCCGCAAGGACCCAGGCCACCCCTACAGCGTCACAGCAGGCTGCCCCCGGAGGTGAACGCCAAACGGCGAGTGAGGAGGTTGTAATGTCGGATTGATGGATCAAGTCCGACATCACAACTTCCTCCAGACGAATTTAAACCACTGTGCTGGGGCTCAAGACCTGCTTATGCAGACCCTGGTGCAGTGGAAAATAGATGTGGCAGTAGTTGCGGAGCCGTATTACGTTCCCCCTCATCCCTGCTGGGCTGGGGACATAGACGGCGCCGTTGCTATTATAGGACGATCGGGTGATGCCCCCGTCCTCTCAGTTGTAGAGAGGGGCTCAGGTTATGTGGTGGCTAAGTGGGGAGAGTACGCAGTTGTCGGCGTTTACTTTTCTCCCAACAAAACCGCTGCGGAGTTAGAGGCCTTCATGGACCTCTTGGCCGCAGTGGTAAGAAGGCAGGCACCGCGTCAGGTCCTTCTCATGGGGGACTTGAATGCCAAAGCTCGGGATTGGGGCAACCCCTCCACTAACTCTCGCGGGGAGATTGTCAGGGAGTGGGCGACTGCCACAGGACTAATCCTGCTGAATAGAGGATCGGCCCACACATGCGCCCGACATAACGGGGGGTCTGTGGTGGATTTATCTTTCGCCACCCCGGCTGTAGCGGCGCATGTCTGTTCCTGGAGGGTGTCGGAGGAGGAAACTCTCTCGGACCATAAATATATAAGGTTCGTGATTCCCACCTCTCATAATCAAAGAGCAACTCGGCGCGCGGCGCGAGCTGCCTTCCCACGCTGGGCGATTAGCCGTCTCGACGTTGAACTGGCAAAGGAGGCGGTGCTAGTTCAGTCGTGGTTGGCTGCACCCGCGCACCCGGAAGTGGACGCAGCAGCGAGCCACTTTCGCAAAGCGGTGACGGCCGTGTGCGACGCGGCCATGCCGCGGTCCCGATGCCGCCCGGACCGCCGTGAGGTGTATTGGTGGAGCGCGGAGATATCGGACCTCCGAACCATATGCTCCGGAAAGCGGCGGTCTTACACCCGCTGCAGGAGGCGGCGCAACGGCCGGACGGACGATGAGCTGTCGACTGACGAGTTAACAGCTGAAGGACAGCTGCATAGCGAGTACCGCGAAGCAAAGCGGGATGTGCAACTGGCCATCAGCCGGGCTAAGTCTCAAGCTTGGGGCGAGGCTCTGGAGAGCCTTGACAGGGATCCCTGGGGGCGTCCGTACAAGGCCGCTCGGAAAAAGTTCCGTGGGCAGACGGCCCCGGTTGTGGAGTCTCTAGAGCCAGAGCTCCTAGACAGGGTCTTGGAGGGGCTATTCCCCGACAATAGCTCTCACTTTATCCCTCCGACGATGGCTCCGTCCTCTCTCGAGGAGCTGGATCCGGCCTCCATTCCACCTATTTCAGAAGTTGAAATGGAAGTAGTAGTCGACCGCCTACGAGGCAAAAAGACTGCACCAGGTCCAGACGGGATTCCGGGGCGAGTCCTCAGGATTGCCCTGAAGAAGATGAGTGGTCAGCTTCGGGAACTGTTTGATGCCTGTCTTGCGTCGGGGCGGTTTCCGAAACTATGGAAGGACGGCCGACTATGCCTGCTACGGAAGGAAGGTCGAGCTGCCGACTCACCTTCCGGGTATAGGCCTATAGTCTTGTTGGATGATACGGGTAAGCTGCTAGAGAGAATAGTAGCCACCCGTGTCATCTGGCATTTGGAGGGGCCTGGACCTGGGCTCTCTGATGCTCAATATGGGTTCAGGGCTACTAGGTCTACAATAGACGCCCTGCTGTGGCTTAAAAGGTGGACTCAGGATGCGGTTGGTGAAGGCCAAAAGGCGTTAGCAGTCTCGCTCGATATCGCTAACGCCTTCAACAGCCTCCCACACGGAACGATACGAGAAGCACTCCGTTACCATGGAGTCCCATTGTATCTGCGGAGGCTGTTGGCTGACTACCTCCAGGACCGCGAGGTCCTTGTCGAGGGACGTGACGGTCTGAGACACCGCCGTGTCTCCTGTGGGGTTCCACAGGGTTCGGTCTTAGGACCACTCCTGTGGAACATAGGCTATGACTGGGTGCTCCGTTGCACGCTTCCTACAAGTGTTCGTGTTGCGTGCTACGCAGACGATACTCTTGTCGTAGCCAGAGGAGGAAATCTCGGGGAGGCGGTACGGTCAGCAACGGTGGGTGCAACCCTCGTTGTGGACAGAATACGCGCCCTGGGACTGGAAGTGGCCATCTCCAAAACCGAGGCTCTGTTGTTCCATGGTCCTCGAGGAGGACCACCTCCAGGAACGCGGCTGGTGCTGGACGGGGTTGTGATCCCGGTCGGAACCCAGATGAAATACCTGGGTCTCATCCTAGATGGGAGATGGGCTTTTGGGGCCCACTTTGAAAAGTTAACCCCAAGAGTTGTGGGAGCCGCGGCCGCTTTGGGGAGGTTGCTGCCTAATATCGGTGGCCCGAGTTCCAACTGTCGCCGACTATACTCCGGAGTAATCCGTAGCATGGCTCTCTACGGCGCCCCGGTCTGGGTGGATGCCCTAAATCGTGGTAATAAGACCCTGCTACGACGTCCGCAGAGGGTCATTACGACGAGGGCAATACGAGGTTACCGAACGGTGTCCTGGACAGCAGGATGTGTTTTGGCCGGTGATCCCCCTTGGGAGCTCCAAGCGGAGATCCTCGCTGAAGTCTACCATTTCGTAGCGGCGAGGAGATCCGAAGGAGACCCTCCAGCGTGGGATGAGGTAGCCAGCCTACGGCTACAGGCTCGGGCTGCTCTGATGCAGCGATGGACGGAGGACTTAGCTCCTCCGGTCCCTGGGCAGTGGACAGTGGACGCCATCCGCCCGGTCCTCAAGGAGTGGGTCAGTCGACCGTTTGGGTCACTGACATTCCGATTGGTGCAGGTGCTTTCTGGACACGGATGTTTCGGAAAGTATCTGCACCAAATCGCTAGACGTGAGGCAACCCCAGCCTGCCATGAATGTGGGGCGTCGGAGGACACGGCGCTCCATACGCTGGAGATATGTCCCGCTTGGAGCCCGCAGCGACACAATCTCACAAGCGTAATAGGCCGAGACCTCTCTCTACTGAGGGTGGTAAATGCCATGCTCGATGATGAGAGGTCATGGCAGGCGGTCGTCTCTTTCTGTGAAGATGTAATGTCCCGGAAAGAGGCTGCGGAGCGAATCAGGGAGGACGATGCCCAAGCTGATGTGCTCCGACGTAGAAGAACAGGGGAAAGAAGGAGGCGGTTCGCCCGCCTGCTCTCCCCTTTGTAGTGGAGTCATGGTGAAAGGTCGGGGGACTTTTTCATAGACGAAGTGGCCCGGTCAAGGCAAATCCGGGCCTACCGCTAGGACGAGACAGTGAATTATAACTAGACCCTGTCTCGTACTGCCTCAGCGGAGGACGGCACACGGGGGGGTTTTTAGTGGGTTCGAGTCCCACATACCCCCTTCCGTCACCCCCGTGGCGGAAGGGAAATGCGAGGGCATTTTCCCCCCTTAAAAAAAAAAAAAAAAAAAAAAAGTTAGGTTAGGTTAGGTTAGGTTAGGTTTTTTTTTTTTTTTTTTTTTTTTTTTTTTTTTTTTTTTTTTTTTCCTCGTTCCTTTGACGTGTAATGAATCAAAGTCTGTTTGCTTTATTTCTATCTACGGGTGGGCTTTACATTTTTATCGTACCCATTATGGGTCTAAGAGGTGGCTATTGTAAGAGTTTACTTATTTTAAATTTAAACACTGCAAAGTTTCTTAGTTCTACAAGTTCCTTAATTAAAAATATTTTTCGCTATCATCTATTTCTAATTTTAGTTACATGCTACCGTTTTTTGATGTCTTAACTTACTTATATTTTATTGTACATTTTTACACATTTATATTACATTCCTTTGTTCTTTATGCTAATCTACATATTTTTCAAAATATATATTTACCATAATTTCCTTACTTATTTCTAGTTATTACCTTACTTATAATTTCCGTACAATAATTCAAGAAGTGTTTTCTAAGGTCTTTGTTTGACAAAATTTCGTTAAGGTTGTCTGTGGACATTTTTACGTTGAGAAGTTGTTCGGCTTCATATCTTTTCAAGGAAAAAACTGGACATTCTAGTAAAATATGCACTACCGTTTCGCTTACGTCTGGCTCGCAAATGCATGAGGGGTTCTCCTTACACTTGAACCGGTGCAAGTATTCGGAGAACCCACCATGCCCTGTTAGTACTTGGGTCATTATGCTCGTGACCTTCATTTTACGGACTGTTCGGAAGGCCTGTACTGCATCTGGGAAGAAGATTTTGGTAACACCAGCTGTTGCACTCTGCTTGTACCGCCGGTTCCATTCATCAAGCGTTTGCAGACGAATCTGCCGCTTGACGAACGAAACCGGACAGTATTCGTAGTCGGGCCTCCTCTTTTTATTCATGGCCGCCTCCTTCGCCAGCTGATCTGCTCGTTCGTTTCTCTCCAATCCTGCGTGGGCTTTGACCCAGAATAAAGATGTTTCTTTACTCTGGGGTTAGGTTAGGTTAGGTTAGGTTAGGTTTTTTTTTTTTTTTTTTTTTTTTTTTTTTTTTTTTTTTTCTCGTTCTTTTTTCCTCTGGCGAGTAAGTGTCAGAGTCGGTTTTTGCTTTTATTCTAGTTTTAACAGTTCAATCTTCTACTTTGTCGTTAACAATTTTACTTCAATATGCTTTAACTTAATTTAACAAATTTCTACTTTTATCTTATCCTGGTAGGGTATAGTGGGTTCGAGTCTTTTTAATTCTTATACATCTCACATTTCTATCCTAATTCAATTTACATTTTCATCTTATTTATCTTAAGGTCTACTTTTTTATCTTATCCTAATTTAACATACATACTTTCTTACTTTTGTGGTTTTATGCTGATGTTGTCATATATACTTCAATATATATTTTCAACATAGTTTAACTGCTACTTTTATTATTTGCTATAACTTTATTTCCTATCTTTATACAATATGTGATAAACTTTTTTCTATCATACTTGTTTTCAATTAATTTGCTTGTGTTTTCGGCTGATAGAGCCATACCTAGCTCTTGCTCGGCCTCGTATCTCTCTTTACCGTAGATTGGGCATTCGAACAAAATATGGGGGACTGATTCATTTTTGCCAGGTTCACAGATGCACGATGGATCGTCCTTACATTTAAACCTGGCTAAATATTCGGAGAATCCACCGTGCCCTGTCATTATTTGCGTTAGTACTCCCGTTGGCTCGACCTGCCTAATCGTTTTATATGCCCTAATAGCATCAGGAAAGAACATTTTTGTAATGGCTGCCGTGTCACTATTTTTATATCTGTCATTGAATTGACTGAGAGTTTCCAGCCGGATCTGCCGTTTAACAAACGATATGGGACATAAGTCGTAGTTCGGCTTAGTTTTTAAAACAAGAGCTGCGTCCTTTGCCAGTTCATCTGCTCGTTCATTACCCACTAGGCCTGCATGAGCTTTAATCCAAAATAAAGCGACAGTTTTATTTTGGTCTGTTATAGCTGTCTGTAGGTTACGGCGTATTTCAACTGCAATAGGGTGTAGAGAACCATAGTTTACTATGGTTTCGAGCGCAGATCTTGAGTCGCTGTACACTCCGAAGCTGGTCTCCGGGCTCTTCAAAATCTCCCTCGAGGCCTTGCATATAGCCAGTAATTCAGCTTGGTAGACGGTGCAGTAGGACGATAGCTTCAACTTATGGGTTTTGGTCTCGGCCGACATATTCCATACGGATAATGCTGCTCCAACTTTCTCCTCAAGTTTACTGCCGTCTGTGAACATTCGGACTGCGTAATCGCTGTGAATGTCCACCTGCTGTTGGTCTCCCAGGCTTATGAATTCCAAACATAAATGCTCCGCCGGATGAGGTGATTCTGTAGGTGGCACGACTTTTTCCATTTCCCTATCTCCTAGTTGTGGCCGGGGGACTCCTTTCCTTGCCTCGTACAGAGCGGCTGCCTCCTGTATTCTGAGGTCGAGTGGCAGAATGCCGGCCAACACCAGTGCCGAGTTAAGGGAAACGGTTCGGTACGATCTACACAATTTCTGTGCGAAGCCACGCTGGACCGCATTCAACTGCTTCTGTATGCACCATTTACGCGTTGCTGGTGCCCACACGCTAGAAGCGTACATGACGATAGGTTCAACGACTGCCATATAAATGCTGCGGATTACATCTGGGTGGAGACCCCAACTGATTCTTGCGGCTCTCGACACCTGCTTGTACACGTTCAATGCCTTTTTGCACGCATTTGCTGCATGGCTATTGAACGTGAGCTTGCTGTCTATCGTGAGCCCCAATATCTTTATCTCGTCTGACATGCCAATGTCGATCCCGCCCATGCTCAGGCGTGGGGTGTCGTATTTAAGTTTCTTTGTGATGACCATCGCGTTAGTTTTATGCGGTGCGAACTTAAGCTTATTTCTGACACCCCAATCTCGAACATGTGCGAGTGCGGCATTGGCCTGTCTTTCGACCTCCAGCGCTGTTCCTCCGTCGAAGACCAGCACCACGTCGTCCGCGAAGGCCTGGCAGTAAACCTCTCTTTGTTCCAGTTCCTTAAGCAGCGGGTCCAGTATGAGGTTCCAGAGGATTGGTCCTCCGATGGAACCTTGGACCCTTGGTTGTTGTCCTGCTTACTTCCTGTCCTGCATACCTAACCCTAACCTTTCTGTTACTGAAGTAACTGTCTAACAACCTTCTTACGTTTATAGGACATTTTTCCTCTGCCATCCGGATCCTTATAACAGGCCACCATGCACTGTCGAATGCCCCCTCTATGTCAAGCGATACGAGTGTGACTAGTTTTTTCTCCTTGAGCTTATTCCGTATGTGTTGTATGAGGACATAGAGGGAGTCTTCCGTGCTTCTTTGCGGCATGAACCCGTATTGGCGAGTACTGAAATTTGGTAGGATGTGCCATCTAATTCTGTTTACCATCATCTTTTCCAGGATTTTACCCAGGACCGGTAACAACCCTATGGGCCTGTGGGACTTTGCTTGCGTGTAGTCTTCCCTGTTCGGTTTCCGGAGCACTACTACGGTCGCTTTTTTCCAACTATTTGGGAAGTAGCCTAGTTCTAAGCATTTGTTAGCCAGTGCTAAGTAAAAACCCGGATCCTCTACAATCGCGTGTTCACAAATATCTGCCGTGAAGCCGTCCGACCCCGGAGCTTTTTTGGGATTGAAACTGTTGACCACGTTTTGGGTTCTCCTGGAGTAAATGGTGGGTCATGAATACCAACATGTCCCTCGCCGTTTATTTGCTCAGCTGCTTCTCTAATTTTTCGGTGGTCTTCAGTATCAGTTCCTTCATCGTCCTCAGGGTAAAACGTCTCAGCAAGCATTTCCGCCGATTTACGCGGGCTTAGAACTTCCCCGTCTTTGACCAATGGCAGATCATCTTTCCTTTTAGTTGTCCTTCCAATTACCCTGTAGATCCCCTCCCACATGCTTTCCCTATCCTGCTTTTCACAAAATCCTTTCCAGCTTTCTATCTTTGCATTTTGGACTTCAGTCTCATACTTTTCTTTTGCTTGCAGGTACTCATCAACGACTTTCATTCTCCGGACCGGCGCTGCGCATCTGATTCTCCGCTTCATGGTAGTTGCTGTCTTCTTTAGTTTGGCAAGTTCCTCGGACCACCACGGCATGGTAAGTACTTCTTTTTCTTTCTTTTTAGGTATTGTATGTGTGCATGCTTGCGTTATTGTGTTTATATATGTATCTACTAGTTCGTCTAATTCTACTTTATTCTTAATTTTCTTTATTTCTTGTATGTTAATGTTATGTTCTATTTTTAATTGGGCCAGTTTCTCATGAAACTGGCTCCAATTAGCTTTTTTAGTGTTGTAAATCCTAGTAGTTCTTGTTATGTTAATTCCTGCAGCTTTCTGGAGTCTTATGTTAAAAGTTATGCCATTGTGGTCCGAGCTTATTAGATCGTCCCTGACCTTCCAGTCTTCTACTAAATCAAGCATATCAACAGAGCAGGCCGTTAAGTCGACATAACTTGAGTATGTTTTGCCGCCCCTTATGGTGTCAAAAGTGGGCACGTCGCCATTGTTGAGCACCTGCAAGTTCATATCTTCAATGACTCCTGACATGTCTTCGCCCCGGTGGTCTATCTTCGGGCTACCCCACCAAACACTCTTGGCGTTTGAGTCACCGCCGATGATGATCCCCGTGGGTCCAAGTTTTCTTTCTATTTCCTTAAGCTGCTGCAGGTATGGCTCTATGGGTTGATCGGGTTCGAAGTAGAAGGAAACAAATGAAATCTCCCAGGCACTAGTCCGGACTTTTACCACCACGATGTTGTTGTTAGTAAGTTCGGGGTACTGCATAACATCTAGCTCATAGTCGAAAACCGCTATTGCCGCCTTCACAGTCCCTTCTCCTTGCTTCGTGCACTGGAAGATTCGCGATCCCCTGTAATCCTTTACCTTCTTTACTCCTCCCACATACGGCTCCTGCAGCAGCGCAACGGCAAACTTTCCCCTGCTTGCTTCTATCATCAACTCGTTGGTGGCCAAATCTTTCCGCTGAAGATTCGCCTGGATTATTGGGTACAGTTTCTCGCTTGTTGGGGTGCCTTGGTTGATTACCACTCTCTTGCTAGGGACGCCTTTAGCAGTACGCTATGGTGGCGCGGGCCAGTGCGTCCCATTTCCTACGCACTGGACATTCTTGTGAGAATGCATTGTGCTCGGCTCGGTCCAGTTTGGCGTGTCTGCAGTTGCAGCAGGACGGAGGCGCTCCGGCAAGCCAGTCTGCGCAGTCTGACTTCATATGAGGCCCTCCGCAGTGGCTACATTTTTCTACCGTAGTTTTGCAGAAGCGCCTACCGTGTCCATACCCCAGACACAACGAGCACTGCACTAATGGCGATTGGTCCGCCACCTTAATTCGCTGCAGATCAATGCGGACTTCCTCGGCATCCATCATGCGGTTCCATATCTTGGGGGAGACCCTCAGGACTATATGACATGTATGTTGATTCCTGGTGTTTTTTCTGTATCGGACCTCGAGTCTGTTGTCCTCTTTGTTGAGGTTCTGGAACAGGGTCCCATTCTGCTTCCTCAAGGCGTTCACGACATCTTCATCACTGTTGAATTGAAGAACGTCCTTGAGGATCAGAAGGGGATCCTTATTCTTGATTTCCTCTACATTGAGGTGGGTCTCCGATTTTTCGAGTCTCTCTTTGATTTTCTGTCTCTCTTCTTCTGTCCTGCAGCCCACGATTACTTTCCTGTCCTTTCCTTTCCTTACTCTATCCACTGTTACCCATCCTTCCTTAGCATTCACCGCTTCCTTTATCCTGTTTAGGACCTGATCTCCCGAGTCCTTCTCATCTTTTGAGGTCACCACCACCGAGTGGAGCACGGCCTGCTCGCAAGGCTGCCGCCTTGGCTGGCCAACTGCTGCTACACTGGCGTATGTGACTTTCTCCAGGATCTCTTTCTGTTTCTCCATAGCCTCTTTCAGGTTTTCCATTCTTTCGTTGTTTTCTTTCAACAACTTACTGTGGTTTTCTATAGTTTTCCTGAGATCTGCTTCTTCCTTTCCTTTTTCTTGAGTCTTTTCCAGCTCCTTCTCTTTCTCTTGTTCTCTATTTGGCGGTTTTTCGCGGGAATTTCCTGCTTCAGCTTCCTTCACTAACTCATAGAGCCGTTCCACGGCTTGAGTGACCTCGGTTTTGATGTCAGTCCGGAGGTTTTTTGAGTTGCTCAGGTGCTGCTTCGCCTTTATGAGACAAGCTTTCGCTTCCGATGTCTTGCTTAGGTACCTTGGCTTTTCAGGTTTTGGAGGACTTCCCGCAGCTTCTACTGACACTCTACGTGTTGCTGGTTTTGCCTCTAGTGATACCAATGCTTTCGGCTTTGGCTTCATGGGAGCTGCTGCGGCTGTCTTTTTTAATGGAGATGTAGTCTTGGGTGGTTGTGACTCCGTCTTTCCAGTCTCCCACTCTCCAATACTGCGCCTTACGTTCAGGTTTCTGGTAACGTTAAGCTGTGATTCCTCCTGAGAAGGTCCCGCTTGTTCAACCTGAACTGGAGATCCTTGAGGGTCAACTTCCCGATCGCTGACCTTTGTCTTCTTCGCAGGTGTACGAATTCCAAACATATTGTTTGGTCACGCCAGAGGCACGTCAATGTAAAGTATAAACTAACAAAATTGTAAAATTGTAAAAATTGTATAAAATGTATATATTTGTGTATATTTGTGTATATAATGTCTCTTATTCTAATGTTTGTTTTTTGTTTCAGATCCGGTTCCGGCCTCAAGACACAGCGCGCGTGACTCCGATGGAGGGATGCACAGGTAAGTACAATTTTGCACTGTTTTAACTTTTATGTAGGTACTCTATGTAGAGTACTGACTCTACGTAAAAGTTTTGTCTGGCGTTAGGGCTGGTTTCCAAGTGAAATCGGTCTTGAACCCGGCAAAAACTAATTTTTTGTCAAAAAAAGATTTTGACTCTACCTAGAGTCTGTCCCTAAAGCAATAACCAATAGGCCCAGAAATATCCAGCTATACGCAAAAAATCCCGTAACGATAGGAGCTTTGGTCAGAGAGATACGGGGCTTTGCAGCTTTCCAAGATGGCGGAACAAAATGGCCGACTATCTTAAAAATCTCTATAACTAGGTCAGAGTACAATTATCTTAAAACTAAATCAATATCCGCGTCCACCGTGGAGCTTACGTAGTACAGTTACTGGACTTAGAAAATTCTTAAAAGTACAAAAAATACAAAAAATGATGATGATGTTTTTTACGGGAATATATTAATCTAACAATTTCTGAAGTTCTTAGGTATCTAACCTTTGGTTAGATACCTTTGGTATCTAACCTTTGGTTAACCTTTGGTTAGATACCCAAGCTGTTGTTAAAAAAGCGAAATTCCCAGCCGTTCCGGAGAAACAAGCGTTTTTCCGAAATCACTGGACTTAGAAAAATTTTGACAAATTTTGAAATACGAAAAATGATGATGTTAATTTTTTGATGGGAATGTGTTAGGCTGACAATTTGCAAGTTTCTAAGGTATCTAAAAAGCTGTCGTTAAAAATGCGATATTTTCAACCGTTTCCGAGAAACAAGGGTTTTTCTATATTTACAGTTGACCTACAATCAATAAATTAAATAACTAAAAATTTTTAAGTACTAACCCTACCTAAATTTTTTACCAAATAAACTACTGCTAGAGATCTACAAAATAGGCAAATAAAAATGGGGGCTTCCCGCTGTAGATTTTTTAAAATAAATTTCTAAAGTTAAAGTCCAACTGCACAAAAAGTTTTTATCCTTGTAAAGGGGTGTCCACTTAACTTTTTGAAGATCTGAAAACGCCTCCGGGGTCCTCTCAACGTCTTGCTGCCGATGGCAGCGTCAGATGGCGCCACGCGGCTCTGGATCGATGACCACGTGGCCACGTGGAAGTTGTTTTTTTGCCTTTATCTCCGTGCCCATGCACGGTAGAAGTCACCGAAAACAGCTAACCTGTAGAGCTTCAGAAGGCCTTCTCCAGGGTATATAAAAAGTATAGGTCCTCGCTGCAAAACTCGTGAAATTTCACTTTTTGTGTGAAAAAACTGGTTTTTCACAAATAACTTTTTACACACAGCACTTAGGATGACGCGGTTTTTACCGTCGTGTGCGCCGTCACGTTATGCTTCGTTTGATGTATCACACGTCAAAATTGGATCACTTTTTACTATTTTTAGGATTTTTCGCGTGGAGAGAGGGCTTATTTCGTGGCGCTTCCGAGGGCGGTTGGAGCGCGAATGGTTAGGTTAGGTTAGGTTAGGTTAGGTTAGGTTAGGTTAGGTTAGGTTTTTTTTTTTTTTTTTTTTTTTTTTTTTTTTTTTAACTCCTGTGTCCCTCAGACATGGTGGTCCGAGAAGTTTGTTTTACGTTTTTCATTAGTTTCTTACGAGTTTAGTTATCTAAAAAAGAAAAAAAATGCTAATATTCTATTTTATTTTCTAATTTTTATGGTAGGCCAAAATTTTGCTATAATAATTTCGAATGTGAGATTATTTATTCATTTTGATATCACATCTTTTTGAAATCTAGTTGTATCTTTTTAAGTCCATTTTTGCTTGCGTAAGTTTTGATTTTACTCTAAAAACTTTTACCACATTGCCAATGACATTTATTTTAACTAATTTAATGTTTTGTTCTGTTTTATGACTCTATATTTATTAATAATAGTTATTTCCACTTGGAATCACGACGTTATTTAATTTTTACTTTTTTATTTATATACTTTTTTAATTTCTATCTTACTACTAATGGTTTTAACATTTTCTGCTTGTATAAGTCTAGAAGGTACCTAATTTTACTGCAAGTTCTATTTTAAAGTTATTGCTGGTTGTGTTTATATACTATACTATATAAGCGCCAACAAGGCTTATCTAACTAATTGATTTCTTGCTAATTCATAATTTGCAGCTCTTGCTGGATTTTGCTCAACCAAGACTTTATTTTTATTTGCCGAAAGCTTTCTTTTTCGCCTTTCAGGGGTAAACGCTGGATCATGATCAACATGGTCCAGGGCGTTTACTTGGATAGCTAGTACGGTTAGGTTAGGTTAGGTTAGGTTAGGTTAGGTTAGGTTAGGTTAGGTTAGGTTAGGTTAGGTTAGGTTAGGTTAGGTTAGGTTAGGTTAGGTTAGGTTAGGTTAGGTTAGGTTAGGTTAGGTTAGGTTAGGTTAGGTTAGGTTAGGTTAGGTTAGGTTAGGTTAGGTTAGGTTAGGTTAGGTTAGGTTAGGTTAGGTTAGGTTAGGTTAGGTTAGGTTAGGTTAGGTTAGGTTAGGTTAGGTTAGGTTAGGTTAGGTTAGGTTAGGTTAGGTTAGGTTAGGTTAGGTTAGGTTAGGTTAGGTTAGGTTAGGTTTTTTTTTTTTTTTTTTTTTTATTAAATTTCTAGTGTCCCTCAGACATGGAGGTCCGAGACTTTTTTAATGCTTTTCATAAGTTTTTTGACATTTTCTGTTTGTATTATTAAAAAAGAGCTTTATTATATTCATCCGTTTTTATTTTAGCCTAATACGCGTATTTGTGCTGAAATCTTTTAGTCTACATATTTATTTCGGGTTGATTTAGTTTTGTTTATATCTTGTTTTTTATCATTGTGTTCCTACTTTTATTATTGCTTCTTTACTATGTTATGTGCCTAATGTAAATAATAATATTTTCCACCTGGAATCCTAAACTGTTTTATTTCGACTGAAGTGATTACCAAATTTTCTGTTCCTTGCTTATTTTTACTATTTTTGAGTGTTTGCTAGTTGTATTTATATACTTATGATATAAATTCCAACAAGTCTTATCTACCTAAAATTTAAAAAGATTGTTATATGGCTTATTTCAGTAACTAACTGGGCACACATGAGACGTTTTTATTATTTGCCACCGACTGGTTAGGTTAGGTTAGGTTAGGTTAGGTTAGGTTAGGTTAGGTTAGGTTAGGTTAGGTTAGGTTAGGTTAGGTTAGGTTAGGTTAGGTTAGGTTAGGTTAGGTTAGGTTGGGGTACGACGGCAGGCAACCTTCTCGAGCGCTTGTTGAACTGTTGATCTCTCGGGATACTCGGGCGGGCGCTTCGGCGTTCTAGTGCCTTAGGGGCAACCTTGGTGGCTTATCCCGAGCGAGCTTCAGTTCAACAGGACGGTGTACCCTGTTACGTCCGAGACTAATCCGCAGATTGTCTATTAACCCAGATAGTCAATTTGTGGATTACTCTCGGATAACCAATAGCCTGTCAGTGAGGAGGCTTCTCCACGCGTGCCTCTGATGAGCAGAGGGCGCAGTGAGTGGATGAAGTGGGGCGTGCTCGGCGTGCACTCACACTGCCACCGAGTAGACACTGGAGATGGGATCTCCTTTGTCAGCGCCCAGAGCTCGGAAACCCGCGTGCTCAGGCATGCGAGACTGAGGGCCTTGGCTTAGCCGCCCGGGCTGCGAGGAAGAAAACCTCTATAAAAAATTACCCGCGGTGGAGCACCGGGGGCGATGGGATGGATGTTTTGTAGCCCTCAATGCATAACTCCGTCTCCGCAGCCCCCGTGTCACAGGAGAGCGATGTGGCGGTTGGTGCATGGGATGTACCTCCGCCTCCGCAGCTCTCCAGAGGCCGCAGGGCGCTATCGGTGGGACTGATGCGCCCGGGATGGAGGCGGCGAGGGGTTGCTGTTGACAGTGGCCCAGCGCTGCCTGCCCCGAGAGGGGGCGAGTGGTAGCCCCTGCCATACAGGGGCCTTTTCGGGTCTGCGATCGGCCGGAGTTCAGGCTCCGGTCGGTCAGTATGCAGATCTCGGGAGGGCGGCGACACTTGGTGGCAGGTGTCGCCGTGAGCACGGGGGTGTCAATGGGTGGCATTCCCGGGATGTGCTCAGGCAAACTGCGAGGGGGGCACCGGCGTTGGTCTTTAGAGGTCCCGGAGCCCCCTGACAGGCAGAGAGGCCGGCCACCGGGGTGGTTTAGTGGGTCGGTACGCCATCCCCACACTACCTTGCCACATTCCTGAAGTGTGGTAAGGTGTCTGTGAGCAGATTCCCCCCGTCAACAAAAAAAAAAAAAAAAAGGTTAGGTTAGGTTAGGTTAGGTTAGGTTAGGTTAGGTTAGGTTAGGTTAGGTTAGGTTAGGTTAGGTTAGGTTAGGTTAGGTTAGGTTAGGTTAGGTTAGGTTAGGTTAGGTTAGGTTAGGTTAGGTTAGGTTAGGTTAGGTTAGGTTAGGTTAGGTTAGGTTAGGTTAGGTTAGGTTAGGTTAGGTTAGGTTAGGTTAGGTTAGGTTAGGTTAGGTTAGGTTAGGTTAGGTTAGGTTAGGTTAGGTTAGGTTAGGTTAGGTTAGGTTAGGTTAGGTTAGGTTAGGTTAGGTTAGGTTAGGTTAGGTTAGGTTAGGTTAGGTTAGGTTAGGTTAGGTTAGGTTAGGTTAGGTTAGGTTAGGTTAGGTTAGGTTAGGTTAGGTTAGGTTAGGTTAGGTTAGGTTAGGTTAGGTTAGGTTAGGTTAGGTTAGGTTAGGTTAGGTTAGGTTAGGTTAGGTTAGGTTAGGTTAGGTTAGGTTAGGTTAGGTTAGGTTAGGTTAGGTTAGGTTAGGTTAGGTTAGGTTAGGTTAGGTTAGGTTAGGTTAGGTTAGGTTAGGTTAGGTTAGGTTAGGTTAGGTTAGGTTAGGTTAGGTTAGGTTAGGTTAGGTTAGGTTAGGTTTTTTTTTTTTTTTTTTTTTTTTTTTTTTAATTTCTGTGTCCCTCAGACATGGAGGTCCGAGACTTTTTTATTTCGTTTGGTTTAAGTTCTTTACAATAGTGTTTTAAAAAAAATTTCAATGTATATATTTTACCAATTTTTATGTACTCAATTTTACTAAATTTTGCAATATTGAATTTTACTATTTTAAATTTTTACTCTTTGTTATAAGTTTACTTGTTAAATTTTACTTTATACGTTACGTTGTGATGCTACGTAATCTAAAAATAATGTTTTCCACCTGGAATACTGATAACTATTTTAAATTATGTTCTTAAATGTTTTTATATGCTTCTAATTGAATACCATTTTACTAAATTTGTTTTTATGCGTTTGAATTTTTAACTATCTAATTACTGTTTCTGTGTTACTATTTTTGTTTAGTCTATTTCTAAAGTTGCTGCTAGTTGTATTTATATACTTAATATATAAATGCCAACAAGACTTATTAACTAGGTTTTAAAATTTTATTGTGACTATTGTTGTTTTATTTTCAAATTTGCAGATGGCTGTTTCATGTTTAAGCACCGAAAGCGTTGTGTAGCTACTCAGGGGTAAGCGGAAGGCCATGGTAATCATGACCCCAACCGTTTACTTGGACAGCTTTGGTTTTATGCTCATCGGTGTTTTCCTAGCAGTGGTACGCTATAGTTGACCTCGCTAGAGCGTCCCACTTCCTCCTGATCGCGCACTCCGGGCTGAAGGCACTGTGGTCCACCTTTTCAGCCTTGGCGTGCACGCAGTTGCAGCAGGAAGGGGTCGCACCAGCGAGCCAATCTGCGCATTCCGTCCTCATGTGGGGGCCCCCACAGTGGCTGCATTTTACAATGGTCTCCATGCAGAACCGTCGTCCATGGCCATAGCCGAGACACAGCGAGCATTGCACAAGTGGTGACTGGTCAGCCACTTTTACTCGCTGGAGGTCTATGACGACGGTTCCTGCATGGACCAGACGCTGCCAAACTGCGGGAGACACCCTCATGACGACGTGATGCGTTTGGTTGTTTCGTGTTTTTTTCTTATAAACTATTTCAATTTTGTTTTCTTGTTTGTCTATGTCTTTTAAAATTTTTTCGTTCTGTTTCCAAATTGATTCCAGGATGTCTGTGTCGCTATTGTAGGTGAAAACATTTTTTAAGATAACTAATGGATTTTTATTTTTAACTTCTTCCACATTTAGGTACTCTTCCGCCCCCCTTAATCTTTCCTTAACTTTCTGTCTTTCTTCCTCTGTTCTACACCCTACAATCACTTTTTGGTCTTTTGCTTTCCTGATCTTTTCTATAGCTATTCCTCCTTCCTTCGCTTTAACCGTATCTCTTATCCTCTTCATGACTTCCTCACCCGTATCTTGATCATCCTTCGATGTTACGACTACCGAGTATAGCGCGGCATGCTCAGGGAACTGCTTCCCAGGGTGTGCCGCTGCTACACTCGCGTACGTCTGCTTTTCCATTTTCTCTTGCTGTATTTCTATCTTCTCCTGTAGCTTTTCCATCTTTGCACTGTTTTCTCGTATCAATCTTGCATGCTCTTCCAGCTTCTCAATGAGGTCTCTTTCTTCCTTTCTCACCTCCCTCTCTTGCTTTTCTTCTTTCTCCAACTCTTTTCCATTCTCCGGTTTCTTCACCTTCCTCACTCCTTTATCATTTTCGCTTTCCGACTCTTTAACAAGCTGATACAGCCTTTCAATAGCAAGTAGCACCTCGTTTTTAATTTCCGTTTTAATATTTCTCGAGTTCCCCATATTAACCTTTGCTTTCGTAAGACAGGCCTTCGCTTCCGCAAGCCGGCTGGTGTATTTGGGCTGCGCCGGTGGGCCTCCCACAGCCTCAATCGGTGCCTTCACACCCACTCTACTTCCCTGTGAAAGCACCTTTTTTGTCTTTGGGGGGTCCACCGACGCAACTTTCTTCGGGGTGGTTGGGGTAAGTGGGTCTGCTTTACCAGCTTCCCACTCCCCAATACTTCGGCGGACGCTTGAAGTTGAAGGCCTGTCATGCACAGATGGTGGTGTAGTTGAGGTTCTTCTGGGGAACTCGTTCGAAGTCTTGCCGCTTTTAGCAGGGGTGCGGAAACCGAACATTTTTGAAGAAGTTTGAGGGACACAATTAAAATCTAAGGTAAATTTGTAAAAGTTGTAAAAATAGATTATGTAAATTTGTAAAAGTTGTAAATATAATATAGATTAAGAAATTTGTAAAAGTTGTATAAAATAAAATTAAAATAATGCGAGTAAAATAAAGTCAAATTATGTACAAGCCTATTTCTAACAAAAACTAACCTAATGCTATGTTCCTAGCAAGAACAGTCTTATATTATGCGAATTTCGCCTTTAAACAGGCAGTGAAAAACAATTTTGGTAAAAACCAAAATTAGAAAATGTCAGAAGAAAGTGGGGACAAAAAACAATTTTTAGGTGTCACAAATTAAAAAGCGCGTCGTTTAACAATAAGGATTTCGAAGACCGGGTCAAAAAATGCAATATTTTAGAAGTTACTAAGGTATGAAAGTTGCTTCCCCTGTGGAAAACGACTTTTCTTACCTTAGTAACTGCAATCTGGGTGGGTGGGCGGGCGATTTTTTCTTGATTTTTGTCGATAATCGTGTTTTTTCTTTTGCAGGTACGTGCGGGGACGTCGGGCAGAGGTGAACCAGCCACGGGATGTGCAGAAACACGCAAGATGGACGCGACAAAATTCAAAAACGCTCAAAAAAGACCCAAATGTACCAAAATTTACGGAAAATCGCAGTTTTTCGAATATTTTCCTACGACAAGTGCCCAAATGGACTCGCTCCACGGATAGAGCGTGTCGAGCCGCTTCTAATGATGTAGCGCACGGCTATGGTCACTGAAAGTTGGAGTCGAGAAAAAATATTTTCGGTTTTCACCTAAGACAAAATTGCGTTTTTGAGCGTAAAAACGCTAAGTTAATAGCTTTTCGCTATCAAAAACGAAACTTTGCCACTGTGGGCGCAACCAGTGCGTCGAACTACGATTTATAAGCTACTAAATTAATTTATTTACTTGTAAAATTAAAATTTAGAAAATAAAATTGTTGAAATTTTGCTAAGTCCCTATAAAATTATGCGAAAAATGTCAAAAATTCACGTTTTTTGTATAGAACGTGGGTCCTATTATAATTTATTCGCACAATGGGTGCCGAGACGCTTAATTTGATGTATCGCACGCGATCGTAAGTCACCAAAAAATTTTCAGTTTTTGTATGAAGTATGAAGAATTCGTCTCACTTAGGTGGATTTTGAATAATCTCGATTTTGATGGGTCGGGGGTTAGGTTAGGTTAGGTTAGGTTAGGTTAGGTTAGGTTAGGTTAGGTTAGGTTAGGTTAGGTTAGGTTAGGTTAGGTTAGGTTAGGTTAGGTTAGGTTAGGTTAGGTTAGGTTTTTTTTTTTTTTTTTTTTTTTTTTTTTTTTACCACCATCTCAAAATGGCACTAGGTGACGACTATCGTTCCCCTAACATGGTCAGGGATCTTGTTCGCTCAGGAGATTGAAGACAGGGTTTTCTTATTATTTTTCAAAATATCCCTTAGGATGGGACCCTTTTTTCTGTGGGTTCGGTACAACTTATGCTATATCTTATTTAATTACATTTTAAAGGTTTTCTAACTATTTCTGCTTATTACACTTTCTTATATCTAATACAATCTTAGCACCTTATTGCTATTTATTTTCTAACTCTTATTTCTTATTTATGCTGATACTAATATAAACTCAGTATATTATACAACATAACTTATTTATCTATTTTTATTCCTATTTATCACCTTACTTGCTATTTCTTTACAATATTTCATAAACAATGGTCTACTCTGATTGTCTTTAACAAGAAATTGTAGGTTTTCGACCGTGATTTTATGGCCTAGTATTTGCTCGGCTTCGTATCTTTTAAGAGCATGCACAGGACATTCAGTTAGGATGTGGACGACTGTTTCGCTAACATTGGGCTCACATATACACGATGGGTTCTCTTTTAACTTGAAACGGTTCAAGTATTCTGAGAACCCACCGTGGCCCGTCAACACCTGGGTCATGACACCGGTCGGTTCAAACTTTTTGACGGTTTTGTACGCAGAGATTACGTCCGGAAAGAAAATTTTTGTGACCTTGGCCGTCTCGCCCGCCTGATATCTACTGTTCCATTTCCCAATAGATTTCTCACGAATCTCACGCTTGAGGAATGAGGTTGGGCATTCTTCATAATCCGGCCTGGTCTTCATCTTGGTTGCAGCGTCTTTGGCCAGTTGATCAGCCCGCTCGTTTCCGTCCAATCCCGCGTGGGCCTTTATCCAGAATAATGTAACTCTTTTGTTCTGGAGTGTTATGGCCTTGATGTTTTCACGGGTTTCGACTGCAAGGGGGTGGGTTGATCTCAAGTTTGTGATAGTCTCCAATGCTGATCTTGAGTCGCTGTAGATTCCGAATGATTCCTCCTCGCGGTGTAGAATCTCTCTTGTTGCTCTGCATATGGCCAGGATTTCTGCCTGGTATACCGTACAGAATGATGCCAGCTTTAACTTGAGGGTTTTGGTCTCGGCTTCGCTGTCCCAAAAGGACAGCGCGGCTCCGACTTTGCCCTCAAGTTTGCTGCCATCGGTGTAGATTCTGACGTTTTGGGTGTTATGGTTTCCCACCTGTTCTTGGTCTATCAGGTTTATGAAGTCCAGACTCATATGCTTTGCGGGGTGAGAGATTTTTGAGAAGAGCACCATTTTCTCTATCTCCCTGTCTCCTATCGCTGCCTGGGATAGTGCTTTCCTGGCCTCATACAATGCTGCTGCCTCTTCGATCCTTAAATCGAGAGGAAGCATTCCAGCCAGCAGCAGCGCCGAGCTCAGGGAGACAGTGCGATAAGCTTTGCAGAGCTTTTGGGCGAATCCTCTCTGGACCACATTTAGCTGTTTCTGTACCCCCAGTTTTTTGGCTGCATTTGCCCAGACGCTGGCCGCGTATAGTATTACCGGCTCAACCGTGGTCACATAAATTGTGCGGATCACTTCTGGATGAAGACCCCAGCTGATCCTGGCGGCTCTCGACAGCTGTTTGTATATGTTAATAGCCTTCCTGCAAACATTTACAGTATGGCCATTAAACGTCAGCTTATCGTCGATGGTGAGCCCCAGGATCTTGATTTGCTTTGACATGCCAATGTGGACCCCGCCCATGCTCAGGAGTGGTGTGTCATATTTTAATTTCCGCGTAAGTACCATCGCTTGTGTTTTGTGTGGTGCGAATCTGAGTTTGTTCATGACACCCCACTCCTGAACATAGGCGAGAGCAGCGTTGGCCTGTCTCTGCACTTCTTGTGCTGTGTCGCCGTCGAATATCATCACCACGTCGTCCGCGAAGGCTTGACAATAGTCCCCTCGCAGTTCCAGTCCCTTCAAGAGTGGGTCCAATAGGAGATTCCATAGGATCGGTCCTCCAATTGACCCTTGGACGCATCCTTTGGTAGTTCTTCTTGCAATCTCCTCGCCAGCGTACCTCACCTTCACCCTACGGTTTTCAAGGTAACTGTCCAGGATGCGACGGATGTTTATTGGACACTTTTCTTCAGCCAGTCGGATTCGGATCACTGGCCACCACGCATTGTCAAAGGCTCCCTCTATGTCTAGGGATACCATTGTAATCAATTTTTTCTGTATCAGCTTTTCGCGTATATGTTTTACCAATACATAGAGGGAGTCTTCGGTGCTTTTCTGGGGCATAAAGCCGTACTGACGAGTACTGAGTTTTGGAATCAGGTGATACTTCAATCTTCCCACTACCATCTTCTCCAGTATTTTACCCATCACTGGCAAGAGTCCAATTGGTCTGTAGGATTTCGGGTCTGTATACCTATCTTTACCCGGCTTCCTCAGGACTATGACTGTGGCCTCTTTCCAAATATCTGGGAAGTAGCCCAGTTCCAGGCACTTGTTTGCCAGTGATAGGTAGAATCCCGGATCATGAGAGATTGCGTGTTCGCAGATGTCTGCTGTAAGGCCGTCAGATCCTGGTGCCTTCTTCGGATTAAAGCTGTTAGCAGCGGTTTTTAGCTCCTCTTGGGTAAACGGTGGATCATAGTCACTATGATCCAGACCGTTTACTTGTTCAGCCTTTATCCTGACCTGCTGGTGATAAGCGTTATCATCCTCCGGTTTGTCCTCAGGGTAGAAGGTCTCAGCCAGTGCTTTTGCAGACTCCTTACTGTCCAATAGCCTTCCTTCCTTCAGTAGTTGTAGATCCTCATCCCTTTTCATGGTCCTTCCTATTACCCTATAAATACTCTCCCAGAGCCCCTCCTTACTTTGTCTCCCACAAAATTGTTTCCAGCTCTCCGTCTGGGCAGTCCTAGCTTCTAATTCGTATCTTTCTTTTGATTTCAGGTACTCATCGACTACGTTTGCTCTTCGGATCGGTGCTGCGCAGCGGATTCGGCGTCTCTTCGTGTTGACTTCACTCTTCAGTCTGGCGAGCTCCTCCGACCACCACGGTAAGGTAAGTTTCTCATTTGACTTTTTATTAGGCATACTATTTTTGCTTGCTTCTATTATTGCTTCTATGTAGTTTACTGTAATGTGCTCTAAATCTGTTTTGCTTTCTATTCTTTCGATTTTATCTGCAGTTAATTCTTTTAGTTCTATTAGATTGGCCATTTTTTCGTGAAAAACTGGCCAATTTGCTTTTTTACTATTAAATAACCTAGTTGTTCTTTTTATATTTATTCCTTTAGCTTTAGTCAACCTTACCCGAAATATAATGGCGTTGTGGTCGGAGCTCGTCAGGCCTTCCTCTACTCTCCAGTCATCAATCAAGTTGAGCACCTCCATCGAGCAGGCAGTTACGTCCACGAAGCTTGTGTAGGATTTCCCTCCCCTGATTGTGTCGAAGGTAGGCGTGTCTCCCTCGTTCAGCACGTGGAAGCCGATTTCGTCCAGAGTTCCTGCCAGGTCTTCGCCTTTCTGGTCGACACTTTTGCTGCCCCACCATGTGTTTTTTGCGTTGGCGTCCCCGCCAATTATTATCTTTCTTGGCCCTACTGCTCGCTCGATCTCTCTCAGGTGTTCCAGGTATGCGTCATGGTTTTGTTGGTCTGGCTCAAAGTAAAAGGAGACCATAGCAATTTCCCAAGCACTTGTTCTGATCTTAACCACTACGATGTTTGGCGTGGTTAGGTTTGGACATAGGATAACGTCGACGTCGTGGTCAAAAACAGCTATTGCCGCTTTCACCACTTTGTCCTCCCGGTTAGTGCATTGGTAAATTCTAATTCCTCTGTGGTCTCGCATTCTACCCTGAGCCCCCACGTATGGTTCCTGAAGTAATGCAATCGATATTCCCCTCTCAGTTGCCTCGAGCAGCAATTCCTGAGTTGCAAGTTGCTTACGCTGCAGGTTTGCTTGAGCAACAAGGTACGTCTTTGCGTTATCTGAGAGGAGTTTCACGCCCGGGACCACCTTAGCAATATGCAACAGTGGCTCTGGCCAAGACCTCCCATTTCTTGCGAATTGGGCAGTCCCGGTCAAAGGCACTGTGCTCTGTGCGGTCTAACTTGGCGTGCATGCAATTGCAGCAGGATGGTGCCGATCCTGCAAGCCAGTCTGCGCACTCGGTTCTCATATGTGGTCCCCCACAGTGGCTACATTTTTCAACCTCATTTTTACAGAAGCGCTTTCCGTGACCGTACCCCAGACAGAGCGAGCACTGTACCAGGGGAGACTGGTCCAGCACCCGCACCCTCTGGAGGTCTACCTGCACCGTTCCCGCCTCGACTAGACGCTGCCACACTTTGGGGGACACTCGCATGATAATGTGGTTTGTATGTGGGTTTCGGGTCTTCTTTTTGTAGGCTATCTCGATTTTGATATCGGTGTCGTCGAGGCCTCTCAGAACACTTTTGTTCTGGATCCGGATCGCTTTTAGGACATCTTCATCTGTGTTGTACAGGAAAACGTCACGCAGGATTACTAAAGGATCTTTGTTCTTCACCTCTTCCACGTTAAGGTGGCCTTCAGCTTTCTTTAGTCTATCCTTTATTATCTGCCGCTCTTCCTCCGTTTTGCACCCGACTATCACTTTTCTGTCTTTTGCCTTCCTTATCCTTTCCACTACCACTCCTCCTTCCTTTGCATTAACTGCCTTCCTTATCCGGTTCAGTACGTCCTCTCCTGTCTCAGTTTCATCTTTGGCGGTTATGACCACGGAGTGCAGTGCCGTCTGCTCTGGGATCTGCCTTCTCGCAGAAGTGGTTACAGCCGCCACACTCGCATAGGTTAGCCCTTCCTGTACTTTTTGGTGTTTCTCTATCGAGTCTTTCAGCTTTTCCATGTTCTGGGTGTTCTCTTGGATGAGTAGGGCATGCTCTTCGAGTCTCTTCAGGAGCTCAGCGTTCTCGGTGCTTTTAGGAGTTTCTGGTTCTCTTTCTGGTTCTCTAGGAGTGACCTTCTTCCCAGTGGTCTTTACGCTCTCCACTTCCTTGACAAGTTGGTAGAGTCCGTCAATTGCATGCAGGACTTCTATCTTAATCTCGGTTTTTAGGTTTTTTGCTTTCCCGAGATTCAGCTTCGCTTTCGTTACGCACGCCTTTGCTTCCGTTATCCGGTCCACGTATTTAACCTTTTCTCTTGGTGAGCTGGCTTCCAGAGGTCCCTTACGGGCTCCTCCTTTGCTATCTTGGGAGTACGACAGTTTTAGTTTTGGCTTACTAGCCTCCGTAACCAATGGTTTCTTCGGGGACGTCACTGTGGAGGGGAAGGCTGGGGCGGCCGTGGCTTTCCCGGTCTCCCACTCTCCTATACTACGTCTCACATTGGAGATTTGGGTCTTTTTTGGCGTAACTGATTTTGATGGGCCAGCCTGTTCAGTTTGGGGTGGAGATGTCCGGATGTCTGGGTCAATAAAATGGCCAGTGGGTTTTTTGACGGGTGTTCGTGCTCTGTAGGTGACGTTTCCGCCAGCCATCTGCTTTCCAGCGGGAGATTCAGGCTCGATATCCACCGTCACGTTCATCTTTTTCACTGGCGTGCGTATGCCAAACATTTTGGCCGGGAGATTAGGGAAACGATGTGTCAAATGCGTCAAGTATTGGGTAATAAATCAGTAAAACAAGCAAAATAATAAAACGGTAAGTATAAAAACGATAAAAATGATATAAAAAGTTTGTAAAAGTTATATAATAGAGCGTATAATCTTATATCCTATGTATTATTTTTGTTTCAGGTGCCGCCGTGGAGCTTCAACCGACCAGCGCGTGTTCAGGTGAGTTTTTCTCTAGGTACTCTTGGTAGAGTTAGCTTTAACACAGGTGTTTATTCCGATTACGATATGTATTGGCCAGCCGATGCAAGAAACGACGAAAATAATATTTTTGTCAAAATGTTTTTTGGACTCTATGTAGAGCTCGTCTCTATACTTGGCAGTTTTGCCAGAGTACTGTCCTACTAGCAATAATAATCGCGTGTAAAAAGCGATTAAGTTAAAAGATACGAAGCCGTACGATTAAGACAGTTGATACTCTATGTAGAGTCTACTTACATATAACGATATAAAAGCCTTACACTGGTTCTGTCAAATACAAAAATCTGCATCCAAATAGGAGCTATAAAACCGGAGTTATAGGGCTTTTAAGATCAAAGAGGGGGGGGGGGGGGGTGTAAAGTTACGGGGAGAAAAAATCACTATATCTAAGTCTAAATACAATTATCTTAAAACTACATCAAAATCCGCGTCCAACTATGAGTTCCAGTAGTGCAGTAACTGGACTTAGAAAAATTTTTTGGGAATTAAAAAATGATGATGATGGTTTTTTAGCGGGATGGATAGGGCTGAAGATTTCCAAGGTTGTTAGGTATCTAACCTTTGGTTAGATACCCAAGCTCGTGTCAAAAATGCGATATCTCCAGCCGTTTCGGAGAAACAAGGGTTTTTCTATATTTACAGTTGACCTACAATCAATAAATTTAATAACTAAAAATTTTTAAGTACTAACCCTACCTAAATTTTTTACTAAGTAAACTACTGTTATTGATCTACAAAATAGGCTAATAAAAAATATGGGTTATCGCTGTAGATTTTTAAAAATAAATTTCTAAAGTTAAAGTCCAACTGCACAACTATGAAATATCCTTGTAATAGGGTTGCCACTTAACTTTCTTCAATTTTGAAGGTGCCTCCCGGGTCCTCGTGATGCTCCGTTGCCGATGGCGGTGTCAGGTTGATCCGCGCGCCCCTGGATCGGTGACCACGTGGCCACGTGGTACTTGTTTTTTTGGCCTTTATTCCGTGTGGGTGCACGGTAGAAAAGGCCGAAAAATATCAGCTTGTAGAGCTTCTCAAGGGCTTTCTAGGGGTATAATAAAAAGCACCGGTACTCGCTGAAAAACTCGTGGAAAATCACTTTTTGTGTTTCAAAACTGGTTTTTTGCAAATATTTTTGCACACACTGCACTTAGGGCCGCGCGGTTTTCACCGCCGTGTGCGCCGTCACTTCCCGCTTCTTTTGATATAAAACACGTCAAAATTGGAGCACTTTTCACTATTTTTAAGATTTTTCGCGTGGAGAGAGGGCTCTTTTCGTGGCGCTTCCGAGGGCGGTTGGAGCGCGAATGGGTTAGGTTAGGTTAGGTTAGGTTAGGTTAGGTTAGGTTGGGGTGCTATGGTCGGGTAACCTCCTCGTGGTGCACCCTGGTAACACCGTGAAACACTCCCTCAGAGTACTGAGGAAGTGTTTCACGGTGGCCAATAACTCGACACGGTGGGCCTCTCCGCGTGTCCCTCTGAGTAGCAGAGGGCACAGTGTGATGTGGCAGGGTAGACTTCGGTCTACCCAGGTGGGCCGGGGCTCTTTTGCCTGGACGATTATGAGGTGTGATTCTTCTATTGCGGCTTGTGCCGCACACGAGGGAGAGTTCGCCTTGTGGAGGGAACCCAGCAACTCGTTTGTGGTGTGACGGTGAGATGAGCACTTTTCAGTAATGCTTCTGAGTAGTGCTTGCCTCACTCTTCGCGAGGTTCAAATGTTTGTATTGTGTCTTCTGTCTTGTTGTGTCTATCTTTTCTCCTGTGTTTTGTTGTGTAATTTTCCTGTCTGTAATTGTGTTCTATGTTAGTTTAAGTACCGAATCCCAAAATAGACGTAGGTCAGTTGGTCTGACGCCCGCCGAGGGGATGCATGGTCGGGGGGAGCCCGGCCGCTAGGGCGTCAACAACATAGGGAACCACATCCCTTAAAAAAGGACAAAAATGAAATGGCGACCTGTAGAAAACGACTACCCCAGGGAGGTACCGACCTCGAAGAGGCCGGAGAATCCTCCAGTGCATTAGCACTCAGCCCCTCGTATTCTGGGGGGGGCGACAGCCGCTGTTTGGGAACGACCCAAAACGATGAGAGTATGATGGTGGTGGCAGTGCCCACGAATGAGTTAGATTCGGACTCGAGCGTGGGTACGGCCATGTCGGTGCGGTCTACAGAGACCAGCAAATTTTGGCGGGATGGCTCCAAGAGACGGCGTCGAGATGACGCAGGGTCCAGCGGAACGGAGAGTCGGAGTTCTGCGGTACTTGGGACCTCCTCAAGTGTCGCAGAATTCCGAAAAAAGAGGGACCTTTTCTTAAAAAGGAAAAATGAGAGGACTGCTGAGGCCCAAGGCCTGGTCGAGGACCAGTTACAGAAAGCCCAGGAACATTGGGTGGCGTTGGGGCAGGTGGCTTCCACATCGGAAGCAGTAGACAGTGGTACTGCCACTGCTTTGTCGCAGAGGATCCTCGGAGATCTCGACATTGTCTACAATGTGGCAACCAAGTCTGGGAATTTGAAAGGGACCTTTGTGCGTGCCCTAAAGGAGTCTGTAGCCTCCATCAAAATGGCAACAGAAATCCTCTGCAAGCGGTCCTCTACGGAGGAGACCGAAAAACTGCAGAGAGATAATGCCCGGTTAACTGCAGAGGTGGCTGAGCTCCGCAGAGAGATGATGGAGCTAAGAAAGGAGATGGCAGCTTCGCGGGCTTCAAAAGCTCCGGAGCCACAGACCTCGCAGAGGACTACCGAAGCCCCGTCGTCCTCCCATGGGCGACCTACGCCAAAGAAGAAGGAGGTCCCAGTGCCTGTGAATCCTGTGATAGGTGGCCTGGGTCTAGAGGTGGAAGAGCTCACGCGCTCCATTATGGTGCAGGTTGGCACCATGATGAACGCTCGGCTGGAGGTGTTGGAGGAGCGCCTTCCACCAGAGAGTCGCAAGCGTCCGCCACTTGCGGCTGACCGCAATAAGAAGGCCCCACCGACGGCGGCTCCACAGCCCAACACGTCCAAGTCGGTACCAACAACGGAGCGGCGTGAGCAGCCGCCCCAGACAGATGAGGAGTGGACGACGGTGGTGCGGAGGCGAGGCTCAAAGAAGAAGGGAAGTCCCAAGCCTGCAACCCCCAATGCATCATCAAAAAAGAAGGCGGCAGCTGCTGCTGCATCACCAAAGGCGGGACAAAAGTCGAGTGCGGGGAAGTTGCGTCCTCCGCGGTCTTCGGCCGTAGTTATAAAACTGCAGCCGGAGGCCGAGGAGAGGGGCATCACCTACGCCAAGGTGATGAAGGAAGCGCGAGAAAAAATTGCACTGGCGGACTGCGGAATAAATGGCGTTCGTCTCCGCGAGACCGCAACGGGCGCCCGAATACTAGAGGTCCCGGGTGCAACGAGTAGTGCACAAGCGGACACCCTGGCGCAAAAGCTCCGCGAGTCCATCGGAGGAGTGGCCAGTGTCACGAGGCCCACGAAATGCGCAGAAATGCGCGTTTCAGGAATGTGTGACTCGGCATCCCCCGAGGAAATTGTTAATGCGGTCATACAGCAGGGTGGCTGCTCCATGGAATCCGTGAGGGTAGGGGTGCTTAGGCGTGATTCGTGGGGCAACAGCTCTGTATGCGTGAGCTGTCCGGTGGCCTCTGTGAAAAAGATAAAGGCTGCAGGCCGCCTTCTGGTCGGCTGGGTTTCGGCACAGGTAACTGTACTGAAACCCAGACCTATGAGGTGCTACAGATGTCTGCAGGGCGGACATGTACGCGCCAAATGCACAAACGAGGTAGACCGCAGCGATGAATGTTATCGCTGTGGTCGTGCCGGCCACAAGGCGGCCGACTGCAAAGCAAGTGCACCTAGATGTTCGCTCTGTGCAGCTGCAAATAAACCCGCGGATCACGTGTTGGGGAGTAAGAAGTGCTCTCCACCAAAACCCAAGAAAAGGGTTCAGCCGACTGCCGAGAGCAGCCCCCCGACTCAACCGACGGGGGAGGAAGGGATGTTCGTGGGATAAGTTTTTAGTATGGCTCACCATTTTCTCCAGGCGAATATCAACCACTGCGCTGCTGCTCAGGACTTGCTCTTGCAGTCAATGGCGCAGTGGTTGGTAGAAATCGTGATAGTCTCCGAGCCGTACTTCGTTCCTCCCCGAACTAATTGGGTAGCGGATGTTGACGGTTCGGTGGCTATCGTTTCTTCGGCGGTTGTCGGACCCCTCAGTGTGGTCGCTAGAGGTAGGGGCTATGCTGCAGTCAAATGGAGGGAATCAGTTGTAGTCGGGGTCTATTTCTCTCCCAATGCAACTCGATCCGAACTTGAAACGTTTCTCGACGGGTTGGGAGCCTTCATTGGCCAAACCTATCCCCGTCCTGTGCTCGTTGCGGGGGATCTCAATGCCAAATCTGTGGCATGGGGATCTCCGGCAACTGACCCCTGGGGCGAGACGTTGGAAGAATGGGTGACGACTACCGGCCTCTGTGTTTTGAATCAGGGGTCGGTCAATACGTGTATTCGGCGAAGCGGGGGCTCCATTGTGGATATTACGTTCGCATCCCCCGTCTTGGCACGCCGTGTAAGTGCATGGAAGGTGCTAGAGGAGGTGGAGACTCTGTCCGATCATTTATATGTTCGTTTCAGTGTCTCCAACTCCTCGAGCTCCGGTGACGGTCGTCAAAGCAGGCAGACTCCAACCTCTCCCAAGTGGGCCCTGTGGAGCCTAAACAGAGAGTTGCTGATCGAGGCAGCGATCGTTCGATCTTGGGAGACCCCACCGATTGGTCCGATGGAGATAGAGGAGGAGGTGGAGTGGTTCCAGAGTGCCATGACGCAAATCTGCGACACTAGCATGTCTCGACCCAAACCACCAACTCCAAGGCGGAGTGTGTACTGGTGGTCGCCAGAAATTGCTGACCTCCGCAGGAACTGCGTAGAGGCCCGACGGCGTTACACCAGACAACGACGAATGCGACGCAGGGATGAGGAAGTGGAGGAACAGCTGTACGCGGATTATAGAGCCTCTGCCAAGGCTCTACAGCTGGCCATCCATTCAGCAAAAGAGCGTGAGAAGGCGAAACTGCTAGAGACTCTTGATAATGATCCGTGGGGGCGCCCGTATAAAATGGTTCGGGGTAAAATCCGACCATGGGCGCCCCCGCTGACCGAGTCTCTCGAGCCGGAATTGGTGGAGGAAGTTGTTTCTGGCCTATTTCCCAGTGAGTCGGAGTTTCAACCCCCGGAAATGGTGCCGGAAACTGCTGAGCCAAGGCAGACAGATGACCTGGTGCCACCGGTTCTGGAGGTAGAGCTGGAGTTGGCCATCTTGAAGCTCCGAGCCAAAAATAAAGCTCCAGGCCCGGACGGCATACATGGCCGGGCTTGGGTGATAGCACTGAGGGAGCTTGGTGATCGGTTCCGGGGGCTGCTTAGCAACTGTTTGGAGCTGGGTCGGTTCCCAACTACGTGGAAGACGGGTAGGCTCGTCTTGCTAAAGAAAGATGGGCGACCCGCAGACTCACCGTCGGCGTACAGACCCCTGGTGATGTTGAACGAGGCGGACAAGTTATTCGAGAGGATAATTGCTGCTCGTCTTGTTCAACATCTCCGCTGGGAGGGGCCGGACCTATCCGAACATCAGTTTGGATTCCGAGTGGGCAGATCAACGATTGATGCAATCAATCTGGTGAAATGCCGTTCGGAAGAAGTGGTGGCCAGCGGCGGTGTGATGTTGGCTGTATCTTTGGATATAGCCAACGCGTTCAACACACTGCCGTGGGCCTGCGTCAGGGAGGCACTGAAGTACCATGATGTGCCCCCCTATCTGAGTCGGATAGTCTCGGCCTATCTATCTGACAGGTACATTACGTACACTGGCCGGAATGGTGGGCTGATTAGGAGAGAGATGTGGTGCGGTGTTCCACAGGGTTCGGTTCTTGGGCCGCTCCTGTGGAACATCGGCTACGACTGGGTGTTACGAGGGACCCTCAATCAAGGCGCTGGCGTGGTCTGCTACGCGGACGATACGCTTGTGACTGCCCGTGGCGAGACATTTGATGAGGCTGTTAGTCTTGTCACAGTTTCGGTGGCCCAAGTCGTCGACAGGATAGAGCAGTTGGGACTACGGGTGGCGCTCGACAAATCTGAGGCTATATGCTTTCATGGCCCGCGGCGAGCGCCACCGCGTGGTTCCCACATCAGCATAGGAGTTGTTAATATCGAGGTCGACTCCAAGATGAAATATCTTGGGCTTTACCTCGATAGTAGGTGGAACTTTCGAGAGCATTTTACTCGCATGGTCCCCCGATTGATGGGAGCGGCCAACGCGCTTAAGCGCCTTTTGCCTAATCTCGGAGGACCAAAGGCGGCTAGCCGCCGCTTGTACCTGGGGGTAGTGCGATCCATGGCCCTTTACGGTGCCCCAGTGTGGGCACCGTTGGCCAACAAAAACATCGCCTTGCTGAACAAAGCTCAGAGAGTGATGGCCATCGGTGTCATCCGCGGGTATCGCACTGTCTCCAGAGAGGCAGCGTGCATGTTGGCGGGTTCTCCCCCATGGGACCTTGAGGCCGAGTGCCTGTTGGCATCTTATAAACGACGTTCGGAGCTTCGGTCTAGAGGAGAGTACCCGCCACCAGCAGAAGAGGAGCTAGCTTGGAGGCGCTATCTACGTGAGGCGATAGTAGAAGAGTGGAGGGAGCGGCTGGAAGAGCCCAGTGCTGGCCGCTGGACTATAGAGGCTGTCCAACCAATTCTGAGTGAATGGCTGGATAGGGCACACGGGTCGCTTTCCTTCCGGCTGGTACAGGTACTGACAGGGCATGGCTGCTTTGGAAAGTACCTGTGCCAAATAGCCCGAAGAGAACCGACTACCGCGTGCCATCACTGTGGTTGTGACGAGGACACAGCAAGCCACACACTGGTGGAGTGTGAAGCTTGGGTGGTGGAGCGCAGCGCCCTCGTCGCTGTTGTTGGGAGGGACCTCTCTCTTCCAGCACTGATTAAATCAATGCTGGAAAACGAGACGTCATGGGATGAGGTGGTAACTTTCTGCGACTCAGTCATGTCGCAGAAAGAGGCTGCGGAGCGGGAGAGGGAAATAACTTCCAATCTGCCAATCCGCAGTCGGAGAGCCACACGTGGAAGGAGGTGGAGACAAAGTCTCCACGATATCCGTCCACCATAATAGGCTTGGGCGACGGCACCGTGGTGTATTTAATAGCCGTCGCCCACTATCAAGCCTCGAGGTGGCGCGCGCGGGTGGTCCGCGTGCCTCTCGCAAGAGAAAGCTGGAGCAACCAAGAAGGGCCTTCAAGGTTATGGAGGCAACACCGTCGGGCCATGGAAGAGTGCGAAAGCGTGCCCACAGCCCCGGCAAGAGGTGTAAGAAGGACCCCCGTTGGGTTTTAGTCGGTAGGAGTCCGACATAACTCTTCTGTCACTCACCACGGCAGAAGAGTATCCATGAGGATTTCCCAACGTTAAAAAAAAAAAAAAAAAAAAAAAAAAAAAAAGGTTAGGTTAGGTTAGGTTAGGTTAGGTTAGGTTAGGTTAGGTTTTTTTTTTTTTTTTTTTTTTTTTTTTTTTTTTTTTTTTCCTCCTGTGTCCCTCAGACATGGTGGTCCGAGAAGTTTGTTATACGTTTTTTATTAGTTTCTTACGAGTTTAGTTATCTAAAAAGAAAAAAATGCTAATATTCTATTTTATTTTCCAATTTTTATGGTAGGTCAAAATTTTGCTATAATAATTTCGAAAGTGAGATTATTTATTCATTTTGATATCACATCTTTTTCAAATCTAGTTGTATCTATTTAAGTCCATTTTTGCTTTCGTAAGTTTTGATTTTACTCTAAAAGCTTTTACCACATTGCCAATGACATTTATTTTAACTAATTTAATGTTTTGTTCTGTTTTATGACTCTATATTTATTAATAATAGTTATTTCCACTTGGAATCACGACGTTATTTAATTTTTACTTTTTTATTTATATACTTTTTTAATTTCTATCTTCTACTAATGGTTTTAACATTTTCTGCTTGTATAAGTCTAGAAGGTACCTAATTTTACTGCAAGTTCTATTTTAAAGTTATTGCTGGTTGTGTTTATATACTATACTATATAAGCGCCAACAAGGCTTATCTAACTAATTGATTTCTTGCTAATTCATAATTTGCGGCTCTTGCTGGATTTTGCTCAACCAAGACTTTATTTTTATTTGCCGAAAGCTTTCTTTTTCGCCTTTCAGGGGTAAACGCTGGATCATGATCAACATGGTCCAGGGCGTTTACTTGGATAGCTAGTACTTTTGGAGCTTCCCGGCATTCGTCTGTGGCCACCTCAGCAGTGGTACGCTATGGTTGATCTCGCTAGTGCGTCCCACTTCCTCCTGATCGGGCACTCCGGGCTGAAGGCACTGTGGTCCACCTTTTCAGCCTTGGCGTGCACGCAGTTGCAGCAGGAAGGGGTCGCACTAGCGAGCCAGTCTGCGCATTCCGTCCTCATGTGGGGTCCCCCACAGTGGCTGCATTTAACGGTGGTCTCCATGCAGAACCGTCGCCCATGGCCATAGCCGAGACACAGCGAGCATTGTACAAGTGGTGACTGATCAGCCACTTTTACTCGCTGGAGGTCTATAACGACGATTCCTGCATGGACCATACGCTGCCAAACTGCGGGAGACACCCTCATGACGACGTGATGTGTTTGGTTATTATTTGTTTTCTTTTTGTACACTATTTCTATTTTGTTTACGTTTCTATCTACATCTTTCAATAATTTTGCGTTCTGTTTCCAAATAGATTCTAAAATGTCACTGTCGCTATTATAAGTAAAAACGTTTTTTAATATAACTAAAGGGTTTTTATTTTTAACTTCTTCCACATTCAAATATTTTTCTGCTTTCTTAAGCTTCTCCTTAACCTGTTGTCTTTCTTCTTCTGTTCGGCACCCTACAATCACTTTCCTGTCTTTAGCTTTTCGGATCCTTTCTATTTCTATGCCTCCTTCCTTTGCATTTATCGCTTCTCTAATCTTTTGCATTACTTCATCTCCTTTATCTTGCTCATCCTTCGAAGTGATAACGACCGAGTAGAGCGCGGTCTGCTCCGGGAGCTGCCTCCCGGGCTGCGCTGCTGCGACACTCGCGTACGTTTGCTTTTCCATTCTTTCCTGCTGTTGTTCCATCCTTTCCTGTAACTTTTCCATCCTAGAACTGTTCTCTCGTATGAGTCTTGCGTGCTCTTCAAGTTTCTCAATTAAGTCTTTTTCTTCCTTTCCTTTTTCCTTTTCCGGTTCCTTCTCCTTTACTGGTTCTCTTTCTTTCTCCGGTTCACTAATCTTACTTTGTGCTTGCTCTTTTCCACTTTCCGCTTCTTTTACAAGCTGATACAGCCGTTCAATTGCGTGAAGCACCCCCGTTTTTATCTCCGTCTTGATGTTTCTGGAGTTCCCAAGATTTAACTTTGCTTTCGTGAGGCATGCTTTGGCTTCTGCCAACCGACTAGTATACTTGGGCTGCGCCGGTGGACTCACCGCGGCCTCAATTGGCACTCTCGCTCCCGCTCTACTGCCTTGCGAGATTACCTTTTTCAGCCGTGGTGGTTCCTCCGGCGCAGTTTTCTTGGGGGTGGTCGGAGTAAGTGGGTCTGTCTTTCCCGACTCCCACTCTCCGATGCTCCGACGCACTCTCGACGTCTGCTGCTTCTCACACTCCTGCATAGCTAGTGGTGATGTTGAGCTTCGGGAAGCGTTAACAGGCTTTGTCCCTTTTGCTGGAGTGCGGAAGCCAAACATTGTAAGGTAAGGCTAGGCTTTTGGCTGAGGGACACGTATCGAATCAAAGGTAAAAATGTAGAATAGTAAAATAGTAAATTTGTAAAAGTTGTATATAAGAAATTTTTTGTTGTCAATTGTAAATATATAATCTAGGCTTAAAACTAACTAAACTAACAAAAACTTGTTCCACGTTGGAACTAAAACAAATAGTCAACTCCACGTTTCAGTAAAAAAGGTCAGAATACATAACACAAATTTAATTTTGCAGAAAAACAAAAAGTCAAGGTCAATTTAATAAGAACTCAGTTTGAAAATTTCAAAAAACAAAATTTTGGAAGAATAAATTAAGAAAAGGTTAACTAAGAAAAACAGGTCAAAAAATATGTAGTACTTTTGGAGTTACTAAGGTTTGAAGGTGGTCTCCCCTGTGGGAATCGACTTTTCTTACCTTAGTAACTGCAGTCTGGGTGGGTGGGCGGGCGATTTTTTCTTGATTTTTGTCGATAATCGTGTTTTTTCTTTTGCAGGTACGTGCGGGGACGTCGGGCAGAGGTGAACCAGCCACGGGATGTGCAGAAACACGCAAGATGGACGCGACAAAATTCAAAAACGCTCAAAAAAGACCCAAATGTACCAAGATTTACGGAAAATCGCAGTTTTTCGAATATTTTTCTATGACAAGTGCCCAAATGGACTCTCTCCACGGATAGAGCGTGTCGAGCCGCTTCTAATGATGTAGCGCACGGCTATGGTCACTCAAAGTTGGAGTCGAGAAAAATATTTTCGGTTTTCACCTTAGACAAAATTGCGTTTTTGAGCATAAAAACGCTAAGTTAATAGCTTTTCGCTATCAAAAACGAAACTTTGCCACTGTGGGCGCAACCAGTGCGTCGAACTACGATTTATAAGCTACTAAAATAATTTATTTACTTGTAAAATTAAAATTTAGAAAATAAAATTGTTGAAATTTTGCTAAGTCCCTATAAAATTATGCGAAAAATGTCAAAAATTCACGTTTTTTGTATAGAACGTGGGTCCTATTATAATTTATTCGCACAATGGGTGCCGAGACGCTTAATTTGATGTATCGCACGCGATCGTAAGTCACCAAAAAATTTTCAGTTTTTGTATGAAGTATGAAGAATTCGTCTCACTTAGGTGGATTTTGAATAATCTCGATTTTGATGGGTCGGGCGTTTTTCTTGATTTTTGTCGATAATCGTGTTTTTTCTTTTGCAGGTACGTGCGGGGACGTCGGGCAGAGGTGAACCAGCCACGGGATGTGCAGAAACACGCAAGATGGACGCGACAAAATTCAAAAACGCTCAAAAAAGACCCAAATGTACCAAGATTTACGGAAAATCGCAGTTTTTCGAATATTTTTCTATGACAAGTGCCCAAATGGACTCTCTCCACGGATAGAGCGTGTCGAGCCGCTTCTAATGATGTAGCGCACGGCTATGGTCACTCAAAGTTGGAGTCGAGAAAAATATTTTCGGTTTTCACCTTAGACAAAATTGCGTTTTTGAGCATAAAAACGCTAAGTTAATAGCTTTTCGCTATCAAAAACGAAACTTTGCCACTGTGGGCGCAACCAGTGCGTCGAACTACGATTTATAAGCTACTAAAATAATTTATTTACTTGTAAAATTAAAATTTAGAAAATAAAATTGTTGAAATTTTGCTAAGTCCCTATAAAATTATGCGAAAAATGTCAAAAATTCACGTTTTTTGTATAGAACGTGGGTCCTATTATAATTTATTCGCACAATGGGTGCCGAGACGCTTAATTTGATGTATCGCACGCGATCGTAAGTCACCAAAAAATTTTCAGTTTTTGTATGAAGTATGAAGAATTCGTCTCACTTAGGTGGATTTTGAATAATCTCGATTTTGATGGGTCGGGCGTTTTTCTTGATTTTTGTCGATAATCGTGTTTTTTCTTTTGCAGGTACGTGCGGGGACGTCGGGCAGAGGTGAACCAGCCACGGGATGTGCAGAAACACGCAAGATGGACGCGACAAAATTCAAAAACGCTCAAAAAAGACCCAAATGTACCAAGATTTACGGAAAATCGCAGTTTTTCGAATATTTTTCTATGACAAGTGCCCAAATGGACTCTCTCCACGGATAGAGCGTGTCGAGCCGCTTCTAATGATGTAGCGCACGGCTATGGTCACTCAAAGTTGGAGTCGAGAAAAATATTTTCGGTTTTCACCTTAGACAAAATTGCGTTTTTGAGCATAAAAACGCTAAGTTAATAGCTTTTCGCTATCAAAAACGAAACTTTGCCACTGTGGGCGCAACCAGTGCGTCGAACTACGATTTATAAGCTACTAAAATAATTTATTTACTTGTAAAATTAAAATTTAGAAAATAAAATTGTTGAAATTTTGCTAAGTCCCTATAAAATTATGCGAAAAATGTCAAAAATTCACGTTTTTTGTATAGAACGTGGGTCCTATTATAATTTATTCGCACAATGGGTGCCGAGACGCTTAATTTGATGTATCGCACGCGATCGTAAGTCACCAAAAAATTTTCAGTTTTTGTATGAAGTATGAAGAATTCGTCTCACTTAGGTGGATTTTGAATAATCTCGATTTTGATGGGTCGGGCGTTTTTCTTGATTTTTGTCGATAATCGTGTTTTTTCTTTTGCAGGTACGTGCGGGGACGTCGGGCAGAGGTGAACCAGCCACGGGATGTGCAGAAACACGCAAGATGGACGCGACAAAATTCAAAAACGCTCAAAAAAGACCCAAATGTACCAAGATTTACGGAAAATCGCAGTTTTTCGAATATTTTTCTATGACAAGTGCCCAAATGGACTCTCTCCACGGATAGAGCGTGTCGAGCCGCTTCTAATGATGTAGCGCACGGCTATGGTCACTCAAAGTTGGAGTCGAGAAAAATATTTTCGGTTTTCACCTTAGACAAAATTGCGTTTTTGAGCATAAAAACGCTAAGTTAATAGCTTTTCGCTATCAAAAACGAAACTTTGCCACTGTGGGCGCAACCAGTGCGTCGAACTACGATTTATAAGCTACTAAAATAATTTATTTACTTGTAAAATTAAAATTTAGAAAATAAAATTGTTGAAATTTTGCTAAGTCCCTATAAAATTATGCGAAAAATGTCAAAAATTCACGTTTTTTGTATAGAACGTGGGTCCTATTATAATTTATTCGCACAATGGGTGCCGAGACGCTTAATTTGATGTATCGCACGCGATCGTAAGTCACCAAAAAATTTTCAGTTTTTGTATGAAGTATGAAGAATTCGTCTCACTTAGGTGGATTTTGAATAATCTCGATTTTGATGGGTCGGGCGTTTTTCTTGATTTTTGTCGATAATCGTGTTTTTTCTTTTGCAGGTACGTGCGGGGACGTCGGGCAGAGGTGAACCAGCCACGGGATGTGCAGAAACACGCAAGATGGACGCGACAAAATTCAAAAACGCTCAAAAAAGACCCAAATGTACCAAGATTTACGGAAAATCGCAGTTTTTCGAATATTTTTCTATGACAAGTGCCCAAATGGACTCTCTCCACGGATAGAGCGTGTCGAGCCGCTTCTAATGATGTAGCGCACGGCTATGGTCACTCAAAGTTGGAGTCGAGAAAAATATTTTCGGTTTTCACCTTAGACAAAATTGCGTTTTTGAGCATAAAAACGCTAAGTTAATAGCTTTTCGCTATCAAAAACGAAACTTTGCCACTGTGGGCGCAACCAGTGCGTCGAACTACGATTTATAAGCTACTAAAATAATTTATTTACTTGTAAAATTAAAATTTAGAAAATAAAATTGTTGAAATTTTGCTAAGTCCCTATAAAATTATGCGAAAAATGTCAAAAATTCACGTTTTTTGTATAGAACGTGGGTCCTATTATAATTTATTCGCACAATGGGTGCCGAGACGCTTAATTTGATGTATCGCACGCGATCGTAAGTCACCAAAAAATTTTCAGTTTTTGTATGAAGTATGAAGAATTCGTCTCACTTAGGTGGATTTTGAATAATCTCGATTTTGATGGGTCGGGCGTTTTTCTTGATTTTTGTCGATAATCGTGTTTTTTCTTTTGCAGGTACGTGCGGGGACGTCGGGCAGAGGTGAACCAGCCACGGGATGTGCAGAAACACGCAAGATGGACGCGACAAAATTCAAAAACGCTCAAAAAAGACCCAAATGTACCAAGATTTACGGAAAATCGCAGTTTTTCGAATATTTTTCTATGACAAGTGCCCAAATGGACTCTCTCCACGGATAGAGCGTGTCGAGCCGCTTCTAATGATGTAGCGCACGGCTATGGTCACTCAAAGTTGGAGTCGAGAAAAATATTTTCGGTTTTCACCTTAGACAAAATTGCGTTTTTGAGCATAAAAACGCTAAGTTAATAGCTTTTCGCTATCAAAAACGAAACTTTGCCACTGTGGGCGCAACCAGTGCGTCGAACTACGATTTATAAGCTACTAAAATAATTTATTTACTTGTAAAATTAAAATTTAGAAAATAAAATTGTTGAAATTTTGCTAAGTCCCTATAAAATTATGCGAAAAATGTCAAAAATTCACGTTTTTTGTATAGAACGTGGGTCCTATTATAATTTATTCGCACAATGGGTGCCGAGACGCTTAATTTGATGTATCGCACGCGATCGTAAGTCACCAAAAAATTTTCAGTTTTTGTATGAAGTATGAAGAATTCGTCTCACTTAGGTGGATTTTGAATAATCTCGATTTTGATGGGTCGGGCGTTTTTCTTGATTTTTGTCGATAATCGTGTTTTTTCTTTTGCAGGTACGTGCGGGGACGTCGGGCAGAGGTGAACCAGCCACGGGATGTGCAGAAACACGCAAGATGGACGCGACAAAATTCAAAAACGCTCAAAAAAGACCCAAATGTACCAAGATTTACGGAAAATCGCAGTTTTTCGAATATTTTTCTATGACAAGTGCCCAAATGGACTCTCTCCACGGATAGAGCGTGTCGAGCCGCTTCTAATGATGTAGCGCACGGCTATGGTCACTCAAAGTTGGAGTCGAGAAAAATATTTTCGGTTTTCACCTTAGACAAAATTGCGTTTTTGAGCATAAAAACGCTAAGTTAATAGCTTTTCGCTATCAAAAACGAAACTTTGCCACTGTGGGCGCAACCAGTGCGTCGAACTACGATTTATAAGCTACTAAAATAATTTATTTACTTGTAAAATTAAAATTTAGAAAATAAAATTGTTGAAATTTTGCTAAGTCCCTATAAAATTATGCGAAAAATGTCAAAAATTCACGTTTTTTGTATAGAACGTGGGTCCTATTATAATTTATTCGCACAATGGGTGCCGAGACGCTTAATTTGATGTATCGCACGCGATCGTAAGTCACCAAAAAATTTTCAGTTTTTGTATGAAGTATGAAGAATTCGTCTCACTTAGGTGGATTTTGAATAATCTCGATTTTGATGGGTCGGGCGTTTTTCTTGATTTTTGTCGATAATCGTGTTTTTTCTTTTGCAGGTACGTGCGGGGACGTCGGGCAGAGGTGAACCAGCCACGGGATGTGCAGAAACACGCAAGATGGACGCGACAAAATTCAAAAACGCTCAAAAAAGACCCAAATGTACCAAGATTTACGGAAAATCGCAGTTTTTCGAATATTTTTCTATGACAAGTGCCCAAATGGACTCTCTCCACGGATAGAGCGTGTCGAGCCGCTTCTAATGATGTAGCGCACGGCTATGGTCACTCAAAGTTGGAGTCGAGAAAAATATTTTCGGTTTTCACCTTAGACAAAATTGCGTTTTTGAGCATAAAAACGCTAAGTTAATAGCTTTTCGCTATCAAAAACGAAACTTTGCCACTGTGGGCGCAACCAGTGCGTCGAACTACGATTTATAAGCTACTAAAATAATTTATTTACTTGTAAAATTAAAATTTAGAAAATAAAATTGTTGAAATTTTGCTAAGTCCCTATAAAATTATGCGAAAAATGTCAAAAATTCACGTTTTTTGTATAGAACGTGGGTCCTATTATAATTTATTCGCACAATGGGTGCCGAGACGCTTAATTTGATGTATCGCACGCGATCGTAAGTCACCAAAAAATTTTCAGTTTTTGTATGAAGTATGAAGAATTCGTCTCACTTAGGTGGATTTTGAATAATCTCGATTTTGATGGGTCGGGCGTTTTTCTTGATTTTTGTCGATAATCGTGTTTTTTCTTTTGCAGGTACGTGCGGGGACGTCGGGCAGAGGTGAACCAGCCACGGGATGTGCAGAAACACGCAAGATGGACGCGACAAAATTCAAAAACGCTCAAAAAAGACCCAAATGTACCAAGATTTACGGAAAATCGCAGTTTTTCGAATATTTTTCTATGACAAGTGCCCAAATGGACTCTCTCCACGGATAGAGCGTGTCGAGCCGCTTCTAATGATGTAGCGCACGGCTATGGTCACTCAAAGTTGGAGTCGAGAAAAATATTTTCGGTTTTCACCTTAGACAAAATTGCGTTTTTGAGCATAAAAACGCTAAGTTAATAGCTTTTCGCTATCAAAAACGAAACTTTGCCACTGTGGGCGCAACCAGTGCGTCGAACTACGATTTATAAGCTACTAAAATAATTTATTTACTTGTAAAATTAAAATTTAGAAAATAAAATTGTTGAAATTTTGCTAAGTCCCTATAAAATTATGCGAAAAATGTCAAAAATTCACGTTTTTTGTATAGAACGTGGGTCCTATTATAATTTATTCGCACAATGGGTGCCGAGACGCTTAATTTGATGTATCGCACGCGATCGTAAGTCACCAAAAAATTTTCAGTTTTTGTATGAAGTATGAAGAATTCGTCTCACTTAGGTGGATTTTGAATAATCTCGATTTTGATGGGTCGGGGGTTAGGTTAGGTTAGGTTAGGTTAGGTTAGGTTAGGTTAGGTTAGGTTAGGTTAGGTTAGGTTAGGTTAGGTTAGGTTAGGTTAGGTTAGGTTAGGTTAGGTTAGGTTAGGTTAGGTTAGGTTAGGTTAGGTTAGGTTAGGTTAGGTTAGGTTAGGTTAGGTTAGGTTAGGTTAGGTTAGGTTAGGTTAGGTTAGGTTAGGTTAGGTTAGGTTAGGTTAGGTTAGGTTAGGTTAGGTTAGGTTAGGTTAGGTTAGGTTAGGTTAGGTTAGGTTAGGTTAGGTTAGGTTAGGTTAGGTTAGGTTAGGTTAGGTTAGGTTAGGTTAGGTTAGGTTAGGTTAGGTTAGGTTAGGTTAGGTTAGGTTTTTTTTTTTTTTTTTTTTTTTTTTTTTTTAGTTTTACGGCATTTATTTATCAGAGAGACAATTTTCCTCTTGCATAACAAGAGACCTTATTCTACTTATAATTTACTACCTATTTTACCATTAGTAAACCTTACTCTAAATGAAATTAATTACCTATTGTACAATTTATGATCTGTCTGCACAATCGCCTACTTCATTAATTTGCGCTTCAAAGCCTCTTTATCACTTGAAAATTTTTGTTTGTCAATTTTACAGTTAGTTACTAGTTCTTTGTAGTTTCAAGTGAAGAAGGCCTTGAAACGCATTACAATTATTTGTTTAACTCTTACCTATTTACAATGATTTTATCTTTTATCTGATACGTAATGCTTAGTGATCTATGTTTATGACAATTTCAATGTGTTACTTTGTTGCTTATTTTAAATTTAAGAGTTTTAACTTCCAGTTGCTCATAGTTATAACCATTTTTACAAAAACTGTTTACTCTCAACTGTAGATTATCTTCTTATCTAATTACAATTCAAAATGTTCTCAATCCAAAGTTTCTTTGTTTTAACTTTAAGATTCTAATTTTATACATGTTTATCCTAGTTCCTAAAAACTTAATTTACTTACTTACATGCAAAGTTTTACTATTCTGATTAAATATTTTCTTTACTTTATATACTACTACTATATACTTAACTAATTTACATTTTACTATATTATTTGCTATTAATTGAATATATTCTATAATTACATTATTGCTTTTACAATGTTATTTACAGAAATTATTTTGTTTTGAACTTATGTTTATGATATCTTATGACAAACCAACTGGGCAATACTTTACTTTTTACCTCCTACAATGTTTTATATTTTAACCCCAATATTTATAAATTTATATTAATTTAAATTCTACTGCTTAACCTTTATATGATGAACACCTGCTTATTACACTTTACAACAAACTACAACTCACTACAACAACATGATACTAGATTTTTGAAGCTATTTGTATTTCATTCCATTTCAATCCTATTGTTTTTGATACAATTTCAAGATGTTTAACACTACACTCTATTTAAATAAATTGTTTGTTTTTCAAACCCTTGTTTAATTTACTTATTCCTATATAATACAAGACTTGATTTACCTAGTACTTACTCTATTTTCTTATGTGCACATATTTACACTCAACTTCTTCCTATTTTCATCAATGTTAGACAAGATTTACTAAGTTCAGCAATATATTACATAATATATTTGAACAAAGTTTTCACAAACTTCTATTTCTAGACTATAACCTAAATTACACAGAAGACAGGTGAAGCAGAGTATTCAGGCTTAACTAAATTAAATGATCCTTTTTCATGATGCAGGCTAGTTACACACTAAGAATAGGTGAAACAGAGTTTAGCAACTAAAGATTTTGATTAGCATTTTATCTAGGTACACATAATTATTTGTTAAAGCACCAAAAACTGAGCAAAGGGAGAAACTTATTTTATATACCTACTGAATACTATTTTTATTTAAAAGTTTGAAAAACATTTACAATTTAACTTACATATAGGCCACACTTGACCTTGCGAGGGAGTCCCAGCGGAGGCGCGTCGGGCACTCAATGTCAAACGCGTTGTGGTCATGTCTTCCAAGCCTCGCCAGTCTGCAGTTTCGGCACGACGGAACATCAGCAACTGTCCACGCGGGGCAATCTTTTCGAAGATGTGGGTCACCACAGTGACTGCATAAGTCCGCTTTTTCCTTGCAGAACTTGCGACCGTGGCCGAAGCCAAGGCACTTGCTGCACTGAAGAAGCGGACTTTGATCGAGAACTTGCCTCCGCTGAAGGTCAATATGGACAGTTCCCTCCGCTGTCAGCCGGCGCCACAAAACTGGCGAGACTTGGAGAACAATATTGCTCTCGATTGGGTTTTGGGTCCTCCTCCTATACTTCACCGACGCCCTGTAGTCAGTTTCAGGGATATCACCCGTAATTTGGGGATTTTGTGTACGGAGAGACTTTAACACATCTTCATCGGTGTTATAGGAGAGGACCCCCTTAATAATTACAAACGGATCCTTACTTTTTGCTAGTTCAACCTTGAGCCCCCGAGCGCGCTCCCGCAGGTGACACTGGAGCTTGTTGACTTCTGCTTGGCTCCCGCAGCTGAGGACGATCTTCTGGTCCCTAACTTTGCGAACGGTGTCCACACGAAGTCCCGTTGTGCGCGCGTCCACCGCAACCTTTATCTTCTCCAGCAGCTGGGCGCCGGAGTCCGTCGGGTCGTCTGACGCTACGATGATGGCATGATTGGGTTTCTGCGGGGCTAGTCTTCGGGTCACGTCCGCGTAGGAAAAACCTTGCTGGGCCACTTCTTCAAACTGGGCTTTTATTGATTGGAGATCCACTCTCAGGCTGCTGAGCCCTTCTTGCAAAGGCTTTAAATCAGAAGCTGCTGCCGGAACTGACATTTTGATTTCTTTGCGCAGCTCTTTGATTTCATTGAGGATTTCTACCGTGGAGAAATCGGAAGACATTCGGATGTTTTCATCTTGTATGCTGACTATCTGGTCTTTCAGTTCCAACACTGTTTTTGCGTGAGCTTTCTCCATAGCCAGTACCTGTTGATCATACTGCGCTTTCATCTGCTCCAAATCTGATACCAGCTCCTCCTTCGTGGTGCACAGTTTAGACACACACATATCCATTTCAGTTATCTTGTCGCGAAGTCCGTTTTTAATAGAAGTCTTTATGTTTCCAGAATCATCAAGCAAATCGAGACATTCTACTTTTAATCTGTTAGATAGGAAAAGCATTTTTCTGATGGAAACAATGCCCCTTGCGATGTCGTGGGAAACATCTGACGCTTCAGAAGCGGCGGAGTCAGATGATTGAGCAGGAGAATGTTCCCTCGAAGAAACAGATGATTGTTTGCTCGATGGCACACTTACCGCCCCCTCTGCACTGCGAATAAGGGCTTCTTTTCTGATCGGGTCACCTTTGGCCTTCGACCGTTGAGGCTTGGATTTGTCCATGTCGAATGTTTTATCCATTGCAGGAAAATATTAACTTTTTTATTTTTCAGGTACCCGCACTATCCGGTTTTATCGAGGAAGTTGTACCGGGATCCCTCCTGGAGGCAGGATCGTCTGGATTGGTGGTAGTCCAGATCGGCGGACACTTGCTGAACACTTAGAGATCACTTTCAACAGGAAAATATTAACTTTTTTATTTTTCAGGTACCCGCACTATTCGGTTTTATCGAGGAAGTTGTACCGGGATCCCTCCTGGAGGCAGGATCGTCTGGATTGGTGGTAGTCCAGATCGGCGGACACTTGCTGAACACTTAGAGATCACTTTCAACAGGAAAATATTAACTTTTTTATTTTTCAGGTACCCGCACTATTCGGTTTTATCGAGGAAGTTGTACCGGGATCCCTCCTGGAGGCTGGATCGTCTGGATTGGTGGTAGTCCAGATCGGCGGACACTTGCTGAACACTTAGAGATCACTTTCAACACTTAAGGTAAGTTTTTTGAAATTTTTATTAATTTATTTGCACAGACACGACCGTCACCGGTGAGTGTTGGCTTGAGACTGGTTAGGTTAGGTTAGGTTAGGTTAGGTTAGGTTAGGTTAGGTTAGGTTGGGGGACACCCCACAGTTCTTGCGTCCACGTCGCGTCCCCTGGAAACGAGATCCCCAGTTCTGACCACCGTAACGGAGTGGCAGACTGGGCTCGGCTAAAAGAACTGTGCGTCGTAGACTTAATTGCGGTATCTACGACAATGGCGGAGGCTTCTAAGCCTAAACCTTTGCGGGACGCCTCCGGGCGTTTCCTAAAAGGCCCTTCTCAGGGCCAACCCAAAGGCCCTCCTCAGGGCCAACCAAAAGGCCCTTCTCAGGGCCAGGATGAAGGCACGCCGCCTTCTGCTGCGGTCAGCCTGTTTTGCAGGGCGGACGAGTCGGACTCTGACGAGTCCATTACGTTTGTTCCGACGCTCGCTATCGAGCAAGGTCGGAAGCGGGCCTTTATGAAGGATGGGTCCTGCTCCTCGACTTCGGAGTCGACTAGGAGCAAACCCAAGAAGAAGGGAAAGGGCAAGAAAGCCCCCGCCGTTACAGGTGCCGTCGCCGATACCCACGAAGTGGGTCTGGTAGACGCGCAGCGCCAGCTTAATCTGGCCAAGCGGGCTCAGCTCCAAGAGGACCTTGAGGAGAAGGTCGCCGCCAAGGAGCAGCAGGCGCGCGCTGCGCGGGCCAAGTCCGGGTACGGTGCGTCAACCGTACTGTACTCGGACTACTCCCTGGCGGAGCTGGAGCGCATGGCTCAGGAGGACGAGGAGGAAATTAAGGAGGTCGCCTCCAAGTCCTCCAACCTAAAGGGGACTTGCCAGAAGTCCCTTAAGTGCCGGGCCGCGTCGATGCGCGGCATAGTTCGGGAGCTGGTCCAGCGCACCGGCACGGACGAAACGCGGCAACTGCAGACGAAAGTCGACCGTCTGCAGTCGGAGGTCAGCCAGCTCCACAAGAAGCTGGCTGAAGCCACGGCTCCGCCTGCTCAGGCCAGCCCTGGACCGGCGGCCGAGGCCGCGGCCCGGCCTTCCCAGGCCAACCCCAGACCGGCGGCCGAGGGCCCCTCCTCCTCCTCCAACCTTGAGGATATCATCCGCAAGGTTGTCATGGAGGAAAGGGCCTTCACAAGAGCCTGCCTCGACGGCATCGAGGACAGGCTCCTACCGGAGAAGCGCCTCCGACCGCCTCTAGCGGCGGACAAGAGGCCCAACAAGCCGGCGCCACCCTCCCAAAGGGAGGACGCCCAACTACCCTCCACCACTCCGTCCAACCAGCCTTGGACGGAAGTGGTGAGGGGAAAGGGCAAGGCCAAAAAGGCGAATGCGGCCGCCGCCCCCCCCACCGCCCCTCCCTGCCCGTCCCAGGCGACCGGCAAGGGAAAGGGAAAGGGGAAGGGGAAAAAGTCGGCCCCCAAGCCCGCCGCCGCTGCCCCCGCAGCCAAAAGGGCTCCCGCTGGTGGGAGGAAGCCTCTGGCTCCTCCCAAGACTGCTGCCGTCGTGGTGACGATCACCGCGGAGGCTGCGGAGCGAGGAGAGACGTACGAGTCCGTCCTCAAGCGGGCTCGTACGACAGTCGATCCCACCCAGCTCGGGATCGGAGCGGTCGCGTGCCGCAGGACCCAAGCCGGGGCTCGAATCTTCGAGTTCCCGGGGGCCCAGGGCGGCGCCAACGCGGACCTCTTCGCAACCAAGTTGCGAGAGGTCATCGCGGACGCGGCCAAGGTGGTCAGGCCCGTTAGGTCCACGGCCCTGGAGGTGACCGATCTAGACGACTCGGTCACCAAGGAGGAGGTGATGGCGGCGATTGCAGCACTAGGGGGCTGCGAAGTCGCGGCGGTACAGGGCCGGGACATCAGGCCTGGCCGCGGTGGCATGGGCACTATCCGCCTTGAGTGCCCAGTCGCTGCGGCCAAAGCCGTCATCGCCAAGGGGCGGCTCTCGGTGGGCTTCAGCTCCTGCCGAGTCCAGGCACTTGAAGATCAGCCTCTGCGCTGCTTCAGGTGCTTCGGAATCGGGCACACGCGGGCCCTCTGTCCGTCCAAGGTGGACAGGACGGACAGCTGTTACCGCTGCGGCAAGGAGGGGCACAAGTCCGCCTCCTGCAAGGTCGCCACTCCGCGCTGCGCAGTGTGCGCAGCCAGTGGCCGCCCGGCGGGCCATGTTATGAAGGGGAGGAACTGCAATCCTCCCCCAAAGAAGGGCAAAGAGCAGGCGCCGACCCCACCTGCCGCTGCGACCGCCGCCCCTGAAGCAGGGTCCCCGGCGGCTGACGAGGGAGGTGCGATGTCCGATTAAATGGATAGGGTCGAACATCGCATCCTCCAAACGAACACCAACCACTGCAAAGCAGCCCAAGACCTGCTGATGCAGGTCATGGCTGAGTGGTTGGTGGACGCGGCAGTAGTCGCCGAGCCGTACTCGGTACCTGGCCATTGGCTGGGTGATCGGGACGGCTTGGTAGCTTTGGTGACGCGGTCTTCCACAGACTCCCCTCCCCTCTCGCTCTTAGAGAGGGGACCGGGATACGTGGCCGCCGCGTGGGGAGAAATAGCCCTGGTGGGCGTGTATTTCTCCCCTAACCGCCCACTGCAGGATTTCGAGGACTTCCTCGAAATCCTCAGCGCGGTTGCCGGAAGAGCGGCCCCGCGCCAGGTCGCCGTTTTGGGCGACCTGAACGCCAAATCGGCGACCTGGGGCAACCCGGCCGCCTCATGTAACGCCCGGGGACGCGTCGTCGAGCTCTGGGCGGCCTCGTCCGGTCTGTCCCTCCTCAACAGAGGGACGGTTCAGACGTGTGTGCGGCAACGGGGAGGGTCAGTGGTGGACGTTTCGTTCGCCACCCCTGTTCTAGCCGCCCGCGTCGTGAACTGGCGGGTCGAGATGGTGGAGACTTTGTCGGACCACCGATATGTGCGGTTCGACATCTCCACCCAGAGCCCCCGGAGGACGGCCCCCTCGGGCCGCTCTCCCTTTCCGCGGTGGGCGCTTATCCGCCTCGACCGCGAGGCGGCAAAGGAGGCGGCATTCCTCCAGGACTGGCTCGCGCCCCCTGTCCAAGTCCTGGACGTGGATTCCGCAGCGGGCCAGCTCAGGGACTCCCTGACCGAGGTGTGCAACTATAGCATGCCTCGGTCTCGCCGTCCACCTCCCCGCCGCGCCGTCTATTGGTGGTCGGAGGAGCTAGCGGGGCTCCGCGCCGCCTGCGTGGCAGCACGGCGGGCGTACACGCGGAGTCGGCGGCGTAGTCGGCGCGACCTCGAGGCCGAGGACCTTCTATATGCCTCCTATGTAGAGGCAAAGAAGGTCCTCAAGTCGGCAATGGGCGCAGCCCAGGACGCAGCGCGAGCCGAGATGCTGGAGGGTCTCGATAGGGACCCGTACGGGAGACCCTACAAGGCGGCGCGGAATAAACTGCGCCCCTTTGGTCCCCCGCTGACGGAGTCCCTCGAACCAGCACTGCTGGATGGGGTGGTTCGGTCCCTATTTCCATCTGGGACCACCGAATTCACCCCACCATTGATGGACCCTCCACGGGGGGCGACTGAGCCGGAGGAGGAGGTCCCTCCGGTCACAGAGGAGGAGCTGGCCACGGAGACCCTCCGGATCCGCGCCAAGAAGACGGCCCCAGGGCCGGACGGCGTTCCTGCGCGGGTGGTGGCCATCGCCGCCACCCAGATGAAGGGGAGGTTTCGGGACCTCTTCAGTGCGTGTTTCACGACTGGGAGGTTCCCGAAGCCCTGGAAGGAGGGGCAGCTGTGCCTCCTCCGAAAGGAGGGACGCCCGGCAGACTCCCCCTCGGCATACCGGCCCATCGTTCTGCTCGATGAGGTCGGTAAGCTGTTCGAGGGGATTGTCGCCAGCCGGCTGAACGGCCATCTGCTGGAGGTGGGGCCGAACCTGTCGGACGCCCAATTCGGCTTTCGAAGGGGGCGTTCGACAGTGGACGCGTTGGCCCGCCTGAAGGGCCAGGTGCGGGAGGCAGTGGAGGCGGGGGAGGGGGTTTTGGCTGTGTCGTTTGACATTGCCAACGCCTTCAACTCCGTCCCCCACTCGACTATATTAGAGGCACTCCGCTATCATGGAGTGCCTCCTTATTTGCGGAGTCTGCTGGCCAGCTACCTGGAGGACCGAGCCGTCCTCCTGGTTGACAAAGCTGGCCAGCTTCGGCGGTACGGCGCGGAGTCCGGTGTTCCGCAGGGGTCTGTTTTAGGACCACTCCTGTGGAACATCGGCTTTGATTGGCTCTTGCGGGGAGCCCTCCTCCGTGGCACGAGTGTCATCTGCTATGCGGATGACACTCTCCTCACTGCCCGGGGGAAGAGCTTTAGGGAGGTGGCGAGCCTGGCCTCGGCTGGCGGATCGTTGGTGGCGGGTAGGATCCGGCGGCTTGGATTGGGGGTGGCGCTGCACAAGACCGAGGCCGTGTTCTTCCACGGGCCTCGGCAGCGCATCCCCACTGACGCCCACATCTTTGTGGAGGGCGTCAGAGTTGACGTTAAGGCCCAGATTAAATATCTGGGCCTTGTCCTAGACAGCAGGTGGCGCTTCGGCCCGCACTTCAGCGGGCTGTCGGCGCGCCTGCTGAAGGTTGCGGGATCCCTATCGTGGCTCCTCCCAAATTTGGGAGGGCCCAAATCGCGGTGCCGGCAGCTCTATGCCGGCATCCTGAAGAGCATGGCCCTGTATGGGGCCCCAATCTGGGCGGACTCCCTGCAAAGGAGGGAGAACGCCACCGCGATTCGTAGGCCCCAAAGGGCCATCGCGCAGCGGGTAGCGAGGGCCTACCGCTCAGTGGGCTTCTCGGCGGCGTGCGCTCTGGCGGGCACCCCGCCTTGGGAGCTCGAGGCGTGGGTGCTCGCCAGAGTTTACGAGTGGACGGCGGGGCGTAGGGCGCTCGGAGAGCACCCCGCCCCGGAAGAGCGGGAGGCCGTGCGGCGAGAGGCGAGGGCCGCAATCGTCCATCATTGGACGGAGGACCTCGCCTCCGCCACGTTTGGTCGCCGAACGCTGGACGCGCTCGGGCCAGTCCTGGTAGACTGGCTCGAGCGCCCCCACGGGTTCCTCTCGTTCCGCCTGGTGCAGGTACTATCCGGGCATGGAAGCTTCGGCTCATACCTGCACCGGATCGGGAGAGAGGAGAGCCCGTCGTGCCACGAATGTGGCGCGGCGGAGGACACGGCGCAGCACACACTCGAAGTGTGCCCGTCGTGGTCAGAGCCGCGCCGCGGCCTGGTAGCGGCAGTAGGGCCAGACCTCTCGCTTCCCAGCGTGGTCATCTCCATGCTTGGAAGCGAGGGGGCGTGGGCAGCAGTAGCCTCCTTCTGCGAGGACGTGATGTCGCAGAAGGAGGCAGCAGAGCGCGCGCGGGAGGAAGACCCTCTCGCAGCGCCTCTGCGAAGGCGTAGAAGGGGCGGGAGAAGGCGTCATATATAGACGCCTCCCCTGGTGGTGAATAGCGGGAGACAGGCGCGGGGGCGCCCTCTCCCGCATTGCACGTATTCACCACCCCCGTCGGGCGGGAATGGCCGAGCACTCGCGGTTGTTCCCGGGCCCCTCAATTTGTAGAGAGGGGCGTGTAAGGGCCCGCTGTCAAGGCGGGCGATCGTCGGCGGGGGACCGGAAGTCGAGGCTGTGCCAGTTTCCCGGTCCTCCCCCACAGAGACGTTGCCGGAGTGCCCCTGGGTTTTTAGTGGGTAAACCGGTCCGTTTATAGGACCGGGAGTCCCACATACCCCCCTCATCCCCCATGGGGGGGATGCGTAACGCATTTTCCCAGGAAAAAAAAAAAAAAAAAAAAAAAAAAAAAAAAAAAAAAAAAAAAAAAAAAAAAAGGTTAGGTTAGGTTAGGTTAGGTTAGGTTAGGTTAGGTTAGGTTAGGTTAGGTTAGGTTAGGTTAGGTTAGGTTAGGTTAGGTTAGGTTAGGTTAGGTTAGGTTAGGTTGGGGTTAGGTTAGGTTAGGTTAGGTTAGGTTAGGTTAGGTTAGGTTAGGTTAGGTTAGGTTAGGTTAGGTTAGGTTAGGTTAGGTTAGGTTAGTAGGTTAGGTTAGGTTAGGTTAGGTTAGGTTAGGTTAGGTTAGGTTAGGTTAGGTTAGGTTAGGTTAGGTTAGTTAGGTTAGGTTAGGTTAGGTTAGGTTAGGTTAGGTTAGGTTAGGTTAGGTTAGGTTAGGTTAGGTTAGGTTAGGTTAGGTTAGGTTAGGTTAGGTTAGGTTAGGTTAGGTTAGGTTAGGTTAGGTTAGGTTAGGTTAGGTTAGGTTAGGTTAGGTTAGGTTAGGTTAGGTTAGGTTAGGTTAGGTTAGGTTAGGTTAGGTTAGGTTAGGTTAGGTTAGGTTAGGTTAGGTTAGGTTAGGTTAGGTTAGGTTAGGTTAGGTTAGGTTAGGTTAGGTTAGGTTAGGTTAGGTTAGGTTAGGTTAGGTTAGGTTAGGTTAGGTTAGGTTAGGTTAGGTTAGGTTAGGTTAGGTTAGGTTAGGTTAGGTTAGGTTAGGTTAGGTTAGGTTAGGTTAGGTTAGGTTAGGTTAGGTTAGGTTAGGTTAGGTTAGGTTAGGTTAGGTTAGGTTAGGTTAGGTTAGGTTAGGTTAGGTTAGGTTAGGTTAGGTTAGGTTAGGTTAGGTTAGGTTAGGTTAGGTTAGGTTAGGTTAGGTTAGGTTAGGTTAGGTTAGGTTAGGTTAGGTTAGGTTAGGTTAGGTTAGGTTAGGTTAGGTTAGGTTAGGTTAGGTTAGGTTAGGTTAGGTTAGGTTAGGTTAGGTTAGGTTAGGTTAGGTTAGGTTAGGTTAGGTTAGGTTAGGTTAGGTTAGGTTAGGTTAGGTTAGGTTAGGTTAGGTTAGGTTAGGTTAGGTTAGGTTAGGTTAGGTTAGGTTAGGTTAGGTTAGGTTAGGTTAGGTTAGGTTAGGTTAGGTTAGGTTAGGTTAGGTTAGGTTAGGTTAGGTTAGGTTAGGTTAGGTTAGGTTAGGTTAGGTTAGGTTAGGTTAGGTTAGGTTAGGTTAGGTTAGGTTAGGTTAGGTTAGGTTAGGTTAGGTTAGGTTAGGTTAGGTTAGGTTAGGTTAGGTTAGGTTAGGTTAGGTTAGGTTAGGTTAGGTTAGGTTAGGTTAGGTTAGGTTAGGTTAGGTTAGGTTAGGTTAGGTTAGGTTAGGTTAGGTTAGGTTAGGTTAGGTTAGGTTAGGTTAGGTTAGGTTAGGTTAGGTTAGGTTAGGTTAGGTTAGGTTAGGTTAGGTTAGGTTAGGTTAGGTTAGGTTAGGTTAGGTTAGGTTAGGTTAGGTTAGGTTAGGTTAGGTTAGGTTAGGTTAGGTTAGGTTAGGTTAGGTTAGGTTAGGTTAGGTTAGGTTAGGTTAGGTTAGGTTAGGTTAGGTTAGGTTAGGTTAGGTTAGGTTAGGTTAGGTTAGGTTAGGTTAGGTTAGGTTAGGTTAGGTTAGGTTAGGTTAGGTTAGGTTAGGTTAGGTTAGGTTAGGTTAGGTTAGGTTAGGTTAGGTTAGGTTAGGTTAGGTTAGGTTAGGTTAGGTTAGGTTAGGTTAGGTTAGGTTAGGTTAGGTTAGGTTAGGTTAGGTTAGGTTAGGTTAGGTTAGGTTAGGTTAGGTTAGGTTAGGTTAGGTTAGGTTAGGTTAGGTTAGGTTAGGTTAGGTTAGGTTAGGTTAGGTTAGGTTAGGTTAGGTTAGGTTAGGTTAGGTTAGGTTAGGTTAGGTTAGGTTAGGTTAGGTTAGGTTAGGTTAGGTTAGGTTAGGTTAGGTTAGGTTAGGTTAGGTTAGGTTAGGTTAGGTTAGGTTAGGTTAGGTTAGGTTAGGTTAGGTTAGGTTAGGTTAGGTTAGGTTAGGTTAGGTTAGGTTAGGTTAGGTTAGGTTAGGTTAGGTTAGGTTAGGTTAGGTTAGGTTAGGTTAGGTTAGGTTAGGTTAGGTTAGGTTAGGTTAGGTTAGGTTAGGTTAGGTTAGGTTAGGTTAGGTTAGGTTAGGTTAGGTTAGGTTAGGTTAGGTTAGGTTAGGTTAGGTTAGGTTAGGTTAGGTTAGGTTAGGTTAGGTTAGGTTAGGTTAGGTTAGGTTAGGTTAGGTTAGGTTAGGTTAGGTTAGGTTAGGTTAGGTTAGGTTAGGTTAGGTTAGGTTAGGTTAGGTTAGGTTAGGTTAGGTTAGGTTAGGTTAGGTTAGGTTAGGTTAGGTTAGGTTAGGTTAGGTTAGGTTAGGTTAGGTTAGGTTAGGTTAGGTTAGGTTAGGTTAGGTTAGGTTAGGTTAGGTTAGGTTAGGTTAGGTTAGGTTAGGTTAGGTTAGGTTAGGTTAGGTTAGGTTAGGTTAGGTTAGGTTAGGTTAGGTTAGGTTAGGTTAGGTTAGGTTAGGTTAGGTTAGGTTAGGTTAGGTTAGGTTAGGTTAGGTTAGGTTAGGTTAGGTTAGGTTAGGTTAGGTTAGGTTAGGTTAGGTTAGGTTAGGTTAGGTTAGGTTAGGTTAGGTTAGGTTAGGTTAGGTTAGGTTAGGTTAGGTTAGGTTAGGTTAGGTTAGGTTAGGTTAGGTTAGGTTAGGTTAGGTTAGGTTAGGTTAGGTTAGGTTAGGTTAGGTTAGGTTAGGTTAGGTTAGGTTAGGTTAGGTTAGGTTAGGTTAGGTTAGGTTAGGTTAGGTTAGGTTAGGTTAGGTTAGGTTAGGTTAGGTTAGGTTAGGTTAGGTTAGGTTAGGTTAGGTTAGGTTAGGTTAGGTTAGGTTAGGTTAGGTTAGGTTAGGTTAGGTTAGGTTAGGTTAGGTTAGGTTAGGTTAGGTTAGGTTAGGTTAGGTTAGGTTAGGTTAGGTTAGGTTAGGTTAGGTTAGGTTAGGTTAGGTTAGGTTAGGTTAGGTTAGGTTAGGTTAGGTTAGGTTAGGTTAGGTTAGGTTAGGTTAGGTTAGGTTAGTTAGGTTAGGTTAGGTAGGTTAGGTTAGGTTAGGTTAGGTTAGGTTAGGTTAGTTAGGTTAGGTTAGGTTAGTTAGGTTAGGTTAGG